>OU696533.1:64183201-65383201 GCA_916048285.2 Bellardia pandia
ACAGATCATTTTAATATATACAAAAATCATTCCACAAAATTTTGTGAATTTCGGTCTATTTTTAACCGTATGCCCCATATAAAGCCCTCTTCGGAAAATCACTTTAATACTCATAAATCGCTTATAAATAAGGGTACCAATCCAAAATTTTACACGGATCATTTACATACATGCCTAAATCTAACTGCTGGATTTTGAGAATATCGGTCCATATTTGACTATATCCCCCACATAAGGTTCACTCTCGAAATCCACGTTAATACTAATATATATCGTATATATAGCGTTATTATGTTGAAATTCGACGTGAAGTATCCTCATATGCATGAAAATAACTGTTCCAAAATTTAAGAAGATCGGCCCATAATTTGTCATAGCTGCCCTATAAGAACCATTTCCAAAAAACAAATAAATTCGGGTCAAAAAATATTCTTTTCGGATTTAACCCATATTCGGTCCATAGTTTATAATCATGATATCGTTGGAAAGGTATTTTTAATACCTTTTATTTAGTGTATTACAAATTATCAAGCACCCGGTAGTTCCCGAGATATAGGCCTATATATTTTCAACTTTACGGGCCCGCTCCTTCGAAAATAGGCGTGTCCGCCAACAATTTTTTTTTGCTGGTATCTCCTCTAAAAGCCCTATTTCATTTTGTTTTTTTTTTTTTTTGTTTGAGCAAAATCACTAAAACTGAATTGTACACCTTTTTTATACTCTGTTTGTTTTTTATACTCTGTTAAATTACACTCAAGATTATTATGAACATCAGACAAACTCTGTAAATTATGGTAAGAATTGGTAATTAAATCGATTAAAAATAGTGAAAATTAGACAAAATTTTAAAATATTTAACATAAATTATGTTGGTCGTAAAATTGTGTTTCAAACAATATATCAAATACTAATAAAATTTGCACTAACACTGAATAGAAAACACAGAATTAGGATATTCTAGTCTAGTGTAGTTTCTGTATTTCTTATTACGCTTAGGTGAAGGGTATTTAAGATTCGGCACAGCCGAATATAGCACTCTTACTTGTTCAACTGTCATTTGCTTAAGCAAAAAGCAAAACTGATCGCATATTCCATACGGAATCTGCTGTTTGTTGTTGTTTGTTTGTGTTTTGAACAAAATGGAGAAAGAAGAAAATATATTTATTTTAAATTTAATAGAAAATGCGGAAAAAATGAGTGCCTTTACAATAAAAAGGTTCCCTTTTTATTTTAACAAAAATATCTTTCTGTCGCTGTTTATTTCTCTGCCAGAACAAGAGCGTCTTCTTCTTTTACAGTGTAGTTCACTTATTTCTCTAATGTGCACAGGCCTTCAAGCGCTAACTTTAATATTTTTATATTATTTAAATTTTTAAGTTTTTTCTCCATTTTTGCAAACACAATACGAAAATTAACAAAACATATGTAAACGTTTATTATTATTTACAATTTAGTGCTGACACAGCTGTACATTTTAGTACTTTTACCAATAAATTTAAAAACAAAGGGAAAATTATGCGTTTCGGGTACGAAGTTTTCTTTTAATTATAAAATAATATAATAATATTTATAAAATATAGTCATTTAATGACTTTTTGTTAAAATAAAAACATTTTTTTTAACATAAATGAGCAACTGTGGACAAAAATTTTCAAAGTCATTGTAGCCACCTGAAAGTTAACTCTGAACTGGTTATGCATTTGACAGCCTTTTCGTTAACTTTTGCAATTTGCTTAAGCTTGCTTCTGCATATTATAGTTGGGCCTTTAGATCGTCTATATCTATAACTTCATATGGACCTTCATATGGTGGTTCATTTTTTTCTATTTTCTTCATTTTCAGTGCACTTAAGTGCTACAAAAACAATAAAACAGCGTTGTCAACTTTGAAATTTTAAAACGCACCAAAATGGAGAAAAAAAGCGCACCATTTACAAAAAAACGCACCAAGTTAAGAATTTCGTTTTTGTTTCTAATATTTATTGAATTAATTTGAAATTTTTTAATATCATAAATTCCTTAAAAAACTTTTATCAACGATTATTAGTAAAAGTAATAATAGTAAAAGCCTTTTTTAATAAATGAGCTAATAAAGATAAAATAAGCATTTAACCACTCAAAATTTAACTCACAATATGATATTCGGAACTAAAGTACTAATTGGTAAAAAAGCTAATTTCAGTACATATTTGGTACTTTTTATACCCTTCACCTTCATTAGAAGGGTATATATAAGTTTGTCATTCCGTGTGTAATTTCCACAAAAAAAATTTCCGACCCTGTAAAGTATATATATTCTGGATCCTTATAGATAGCGAAGTCGATTAAGCCATGTCCGTCTGTCTGTCTGGATGTTGAAATCAGTTTTTTGAAGTCCCCAGATATACTCGGGATCCAAACCTTCAATAATTCTGTCAGAAGTGCTTTCGAAAAGTTTGCTATTTAAAATCAGCAAAATCGGTTTAGGTCAACCAGAGTTATGAACCAATATGTGAGACCACCTCTATAAAAATTTGATATTTTTCGTCCATTTTATTGCAATATTTTGAAATATATTGGAGATAATACAATGAAATTTTGTATACGTTGTTTGTATGACAAAAGAAGAAAGTGTGCGGAAAATAGTAAGAAGCGGTCCATGATTTCTCATAGCCCCCATACAAATATATATATTCCCGAAATATGGCTTAATGATAAATAAATGCCTATAAAATAGGGATATCAAGACAAAATACAGCTAAAATAAGTTTTACACAAAAAGAAATCGCAAAACGAAATTTTTTTTAGTTCGGTCCATGTTTGACCATAGACCCCATATAAAGTCCACTTCCAAAATTCATTTAAATACGTATAAAACAGATATGAATAATGCTAAACGGCTAAAATTTGACATAAAGACTCTTTATAGACAAATAAATTGTTGTACTAAATTTTATGGTGGTCGGCCCAAAATTGGTCATAGCCCCCATACAAAAATCTTCCCGAAATATTGCTCAATTATACATAAATGCCTATAAAATTGGAATATCACGACAAAATTCAGCAAAAATAAGTTTTATGCAAAAAGAAATCGCAAAACGAAATTTTTTTTAGTTCGGTCCATCTTTGACCATAGACCCCATATAAAGTCCACTTCCAAAATTTATTTAAATACGCATAAAACAGATATAAATAATGTTAAACGGCTAAAATTTGACATAAATACTCTTTATAGGCAAATAAATTGTTGTACTAAATTTTATGGTAGTCGGCCCAGAACTGGTCATAGCTCCCATACAAGGACCACATCTGAAAAAGACATTTTTCCCTATATATATTGTATAAATATCGGTACCGACTCAAAACTTTGCACAGATCATTTTAATATATACAAAAATCATTCCACAAAATTTTGTTAATTTCGGTCTATTTTTAACCGTATGCCCCATATAAAGCCCTCTTCGAAAAATCACTTTAATACTCATAAATCGCTTATAAAAAAGGGTACCAATCCAAAATTTTACACGGATCATTTACATACATGCCTAAATCTAACTGCTGGATTTTGAAAACATCGGTCCATATTTGACTATATCCCCCACATAAGGTCCACTCTCGAAATCCACGTTAATACTAATATATATCGTATATATAGCGTTATTATGTTGAAATTCGACGTGAAATATCCTCATATGCATGAAAATAACTGTTCCAAAATTTAAGAAGATCGGCCCATAATTTGTCATAGCTGCCATATAAGAACCATTTCCAAAAAACAAATAAATTCGGGTCAAAAAATATTTTCTTCGGATTTAACCCATATTCGGTCTATATTTTATAATCATGATATATATCGTTGGAAAGGTATTTTTAATACCTTTTATTTAGTGTATTACAAATTATCAAGCACCCAGTAGTTCCCGAGATATAGGCCTATATATTTTCAACTTTACGGGCCCGCCCATTCGAAAATAGGCGTGACCGCCAACAAATTTTTTTTTTTGCTGGTATCTCCTCTAAAAGCCCTATTTCATTTTGTTTTTTTTTTTTTTTGAGCAAAATCACTAAAATCGAATTGTACCCCTTTTTATACCCTTCACCATCGTGAGAAGGGTATATATAAGTTTGTCATTCCGTTTGTAATTTGCACAAAAAAATTTTCCGACCCTATAAAGTATATATATTCTGGATCCTTATAGATAGCGAAGTCGATTAAGCCATGTCCGTCTGTCTGTCTGTTGAAATCAGTTTTTTGAAGTCCCCAGATATACACGGGATCCAAACCTTCAATAATTCTGTCAGAAGTGCTTTCGAGAAGTTTGCTATTTAAAATCAGCAAAATCGGTTTAGGTCAACCAGAGTTATGAACCAATATGTGAGACCACCTCTATAAAAATTTGATATTTTTCGTCTATTTTATTGCAATATTTTGAAATATATTGGAGATAATACTATGAAATTTTGTATACGTTGTTTGTATGACAAAAGAAGAAAATGTGCGGAAAATAGTAAGAATCGGTCCATGATTTCTCATAGCCCCCATACAAATATATATATTCCCGAAATATGGCTTAATGATAAATAAATGCCTATAAAATAGGGATATCAAGACAAAATTCAGCTAAAATAAGTTTTACACAAAAAGAAATCGCAAAACGAAATTTTTTTTAGTTCGGTCCATGTTTGACCATAGACCCCATATAAAGTCCACTTCCAAAATTTATTTAAATACGTATAAAACAGATATGAATAATGCTAAACGGCTAAAATTTGACATAAAGACTCTTTATAGACAAATAAATTGTTGTACTAAATTTTATGGTGGTCGGCCCAAAATTGGTCATAGCCCCCATACAAAAATCTTCCCGAAATATTGCTCAATTATACAAAAATGCCTATAAAATTGGAATATCATGACAAAATTCAGCAAAAATAAGTTTTATGCAAAAAAAAAATCGCAAAACGAAATTTTTTTTAGTTCGGTCCATGTTTGACCATAGACCCCATATAAAGTCCACTTCCAAAATTTATTTAAATACGCATAAAACAGATATAAATAATATTAAACGGCTAAAATTTGACATAAATACTCTTTATAGGCAAATAAATTGTTGTACTAAATTTTATGGTAGTCGGCCCAGAACTGGTCATAGCTCCCATACAAGGACCACATCTGAAAAAGACATTTTTCCCTATATATATTGTATAAATATCGGTACCGACTCAAAACTTTGCACAGATCATTTTAATATATACAAAAATCATTCCACAAAATTTTGTGAATTTCGGTCTATTTGTAACCGTATGCCCCATATAAAGCCCTCTTCGGAAAATCATTTTAATACTCATAAATCGCTTATAAATAAGGGTACCAATCCAAAATTTTACACGGATCATTTAAATACATGCCTAAATCTAACTGCTGGGTTTTGAGAATATCGGTCCATATTTGACTATATCCCCCACATAAGGTCCACTCTCGAAATCCACGTTATTACTAATATATATCGTATATATAGCGTTATTATGTTGAAATTCTACGTGAAATATCCTCATATGCATGAAAATAACTGTTCCAAAGTTTAAGAATATCGGCCCATAATTTGTCATAGCTGCCATATAAGAACCATTTCCAAAAAACAAATAAATTCGGGTCAAAAAATATTTTTTGCGGATTTAACGCATATTCGGTCTATATTTTATAATCATGATATATATCGTTGGAAAGGTATTTTTAATACCTTTTATTTAGTGTGTTACAAATTATCAAGCACCCAGTAGTTCCCGAGATATAGGCCTATATATTTTCAACTTTACGAGCCCGCTCCTTCGAAAATAGGCGTGACCGCCAACAAATTTTTTTTGTTTGCTGGTATCTCCTCTAAAAGCCCTATTTCATTTTGTTTTTTTTTTTTTTTTTTTTTGAGCAAAATCACTAAAATCGAATTGTACCCCTTTTTATACCCTTCACCATCGTGAGAAGGGTATATATAAGTTTGTCATTCCGTGTGTAATTTCCACAAAAAAATTTTCCGACCCTATAAAGTATATATATTCTGGATCCTTATAGATAGCGAAGTCGATTAAGCGATGTCCGTCTGTCTGTCTGTCTGTCTGTCTGTCTGTCTGTTGAAATCAGTTTTTTGAAGTCCCCAGATATTCTCGGGATCCAAACCTTCAATAATTCTGTCAGAAGTGCTTTCGAGAAGTTTGCTATTTAAAATCAGCAAAATCGGTTTAGGTCAACCAGAGTTATGAACCAATATGTGAGACCACCTCTATAAAAATTTGATTTTTTTCGTCCATTTTATTGCAATATTTTGAAATATATTGGAGATAATACTATGAAATTTTGTATACGTTGTTTGTATGACAAAAGAAGAAAGTGTGCGGAAAATAGTAAGAATCGGTCCCTGATTTCTCATAGCCCCCATACAAATATATATATTCCCGAAATATGGCTTAATGATAAATAAATGCCTATAAAATAGGGATATCAAGACAAAATTCAGCTAAAATAAGTTTTACACAAACAGAAATCGCAAAACGAAATTTTTTTTAGTTCGGTCTATGTTTGACCATAGACCCCATATAAAGTCCACTTCCAAAATTCATTTAAATACGTATAAAAAAGATATGAATAATGCTAAACGGCTAAAATTTGACATAAAGACTCTTTATAGACAAATAAATTGTTGTACTAAATTTTATGGTGGTCGGCCCAAAATTGGTCATAGCCCCCATACAAAAATCTTCCCGAAATATTGCTCAATTATACATAAATGCCTATAAAATTGGAATATCACTACAAAATTCAGCAAAAATAAGTTTTATGCAAAAAGAAATCGCAAAACGAAATTTTTTTTAGTTCGGTCCATGTTTGACCATAGACCCCATATAAAGTCCACTTCCAAAATTCATTTAAATACGTATAAAAAAGATATGAATAATGCTAAACGGCTAAAATTTGACATAAAGACTCTTTATAGACAAATAAATTGTTGTACTAAATTTTATGGTGGTCGGCCCAAAATTGGTCATAGCCCCCATACAAAAATCTTCCCGAAATATTGCTCAATTATACATAAATGCCTATAAAATTGGAATATCACTACAAAATTCAGCAAAAATAAGTTTTATGCAAAAAGAAATCGCAAAACGAAATTTTTTTTAGTTCGGTCCATGTTTAACCATAGACCCCATATAAAGTCCACTTCCAAAATTCATTTAAATACGTATAAAACAGATATAAATAACGTTAAACGGCTAAAATTTGACATAAATACTCTTTATAGGCAAATAAATTGCTGTACTAAATTGTATGGTGGTCGGCCCAGAACTGGTCATAGCTCCCATACAAGGACCACATCTGAAAAAGACATTTTTCCCTATATATATTGTATAAATATCGGTACCGACTCAAAACTTTGCACAGATCATTTTAATATATACAAAAATCATTTCACAAAATTTTGTTAATTTCGGTCTATTTTTAACTGTATGCCCCATATAAAGCCCTCTTCGGAAAATCACTTTAATACTCATAAATCGCTTATAAATAAGGGTACCAATCCAAAATTTTACACGGATCATTTACATACATGCCTAAATCTAACTGCTGGATTTTGAGAATATCGGTCCATATTTGACTATATCCCCCACATAAGGTCCACTCTCGAAATCCACTTTAATACTAATATATATCTTAAATATAGCGTTATTATGTTGAAATTCGACGTGAAATATCCTCATATGCATGAAAATAACTGTTCCAAAATTTAAGAAGATCGGCCCATAATTTGTCATAGCTGCCATATAAGAACCATTTCCAAAAAACAAATAAATTCGGGTCAAAAAATATTTTTTTCGGATTTAACCCATATTCGGTCTATATTTTATAATCATGATATATATCGTTGGAAAGGTATTTTTAATACCTTTCATTTAGTGTATTACAAATTATCAAGCACCCAGTAGTTCCCGAGATATAGGCCTATATATTTTCAACTTTACGGGCCCGCCCCTTCGAAAATAGGCGTGACCGCCAATAAATTTTTTTTTTGCTGGTATCTCCTCTAAAAGCCCTATTTCATTTTGTTTTTTTTTTTTTTGAGCAAAATCACTAAAATCGAATTGTACCCCTTTTTTTTATACTCTGTTTGTTTTTTTTATACTCTGTTTGTTAAATTACACTGAAGATTATTATGAACATCAGACAGACTCTGAAAGTTATGGTAAGAATTGGTAATTAAATCAATTAAAAATGGTAAAAATTAGATAACATTTCAAAATATTTAACATAAATTATGTTGATCGTAAAATTGTGTTTCAAACAATATATCAAATACTAATAAAATTTGCACTAACACTGAATAGAAAACACAGAATTAGGATATTCTAGTCTAGTGTAGTTTCTGTATTTCTTATTACGCTTAGGTGAAGGGTATTTAAAATTCGGCACAGCCGAATATAGCACTCTTACTTGTTTATACTCTGTTTGTTTTTTATACTCTGTTTGTTAAATTACACTGAAGATTATTATGAACATCAGACAGACTCTGTAAGTTATGGTAAGAATTGGTAATTAAATCAATTAAAAATGGTAAAAATTAGACAACATTTCAAAATATTTAACATAAAATATGTTGGTCGTAAAATTGTGTTTCAAACAATATATCAAATACTAATAAAATTTGCACTAACACTGAATAGAAAACACAGAATTAGGATATTCTAGTCTAGTGTAGTTTCTGTATTTCTTATTACGCTTAGGTGAAGGGTATTTAAGATTCGGCACAGCCGAATATAGCACTCTTACTTGTTTATACTCTGTTTGTTAAATTACACTGAAGATTATTATGAACATCAGACAGACTCTGTAAAATATGGTAAGAAT
The DNA here is from genome assembly GCA_916048285.2 of Bellardia pandia. NCBI lineage: Eukaryota > Metazoa > Arthropoda > Insecta > Diptera > Calliphoridae > Bellardia > Bellardia pandia. Next base: position 64,192,076 of record OU696533.1, read on the forward strand.
TGGTAATTAAATCAATTAAAATGGTAAAAATTAGACAACATTTCAAAATATTTAACATAAATTATGTTGGTCGTAAAATTGTGTTTCAAACAATATATCATATACTAATAAAATTTGCACTAACACTGAATAGAAAACACAGAATTAGGATATGCTAGTCCTATAACCAGTGTAGTTTTTGTATTTCTTAGTACGATTAGGTGGAGGGTATTTAAGATTCGGCACAGCCGAATATAGCACTATTACTTCTTAGTATTAAGATTTGAAAACTTATTGTCAAGTCAAGATATGAAGATTCAATAAATAAATAAGGCTAAAAAAAATATTTCTTTGTCAAGAGTTCTATTGAATATTAAAGACCACTAATTAATAATAAAGATATTGTTGTTTCAAATACATAATAGGCACAACTCAAAATTTTCCAAAACGGACTTTTCCAAAAATAATTCAGAGTGCACATCTCTAACTACTGCAAACATTTCTTTCACATCACTATCTTCTTTAACTGGAAAAATACAGTTATGTCTACTTTTATATTAAGTGTGTTGCTTGTGCACAATGAACTTTTTTTGTCTCCTAAAAATTTTAGTATTTTGAGTTGTGACCCTTTTGTATTTAGGGTGCGATATGTAAATACTAAAGGGTTGCAAATGTTGTCTTGAAAGCCACTTAAGACATTTTATTTTTTAGCAAACACTTCAATGCACTTACTTCTTGTTTTGCATGACACACACTATGTGTGCCAACAACAATAATAAACAACGAGAGAACATAGCTGATGAGTAACAAGTTGAACACAGTTATGACATGTATACAAAAAAATTTTTGTTGTATTGTTATTGTGTGCGCTCGCTTAGATTTTTTATATGGTGCAGTGTACAATAATCAGATTTTTACATTACTATCATATACACTACAGCATAGTCTTTAGTGTAGACAGAAAACCAAATGTTTAAAAATCAAAGGCGTAATACAATTTTTAAATAAAAATTTTATTAAGAAACAATTCAATAACTTAAACTAAAAAACAAAACAAAAAATAATACATTAAAACTAAAATTATAATTCAGTCTTTTTGTTACACATTGATCGGCCAAACACAAAACAAACACACTTTATTTTTTTTGTTGTATTGTTATTGTGTGCTCTCGCTTAGATTTCATTGCTTGACGAATAAACACATGCACGAATAAATGGCAGGTCGTGCTATTGATCGGCCAAACACAAAACAAACAAACTTTATTTTTTTGTTGTATTGTTATTGTGTGCTCTCGCTTAGATTTTTTATATGGTGCAGTGTACAATAATCAGATTTTTACATTACTGTCATATACACTGCAGCATAGTCTTCACTGTTGACAAACAACCAAGTGGTTTTGCGCAGACCTTTAGTAAATACTTCATACAACAAGGTTTAAGGTAATGACAAGAAACCACGATTATTAATTAAATATGTTGACGACAATTAAGAGAGTTACGCTTTTTGATGTGATTTTCGGTAGTGGGTCTTATAATACATATGGTCAATTATGGACCGACCTTGACAAAATTTGTAAATATGATTAGACTTCATGTACAACTTATTTGTAATGAAATTTGTTTGAATATGTCCATAATCAAACACTTATGTCCGAAATCCCTCTATTTCGGAAGAACATTTGTATGGGATAGGTGAAATAATGGACCAATATCAATCCCAACCGTCCTTGTGCCGGACTGTAGCATGTACCAAATTTAATGGAAATATCTTTAAAATTGCGACCTTTACTCTGCGTACAAGGTTTACCTGGACATCCAGCCAGACGGACGGACAGACGTCGTCTAATCGACACAGGAAGATATTCTGAGTCGATCGGTAACACTCGTATCGGTTGGACTAATATTTTTACAACAAACATTATTACAAATCCAATTAATAGAAAATATTTACAATATCATAAATTTGCAATTTGAATACACAATAGCGTAATTCACAAACTTGTGCAAATATTGTCTACAACGCGCGGAAGGAAGTCTTTTTGAATTTTTTGAAAAATATTGTATATTAGTTTATCTTCTATAGTTAGCAATATGCCAAAAAAATTAACTTTTTAATGTTCAAGCTATGAATGCTGAATGTTTTTTAATCAAGAATGATAAAATAAAGATTACGCCATGCGCATGATTTCCGGTTATGTGACGTAGAAGGGCCATTCTAAGGGTTACCAATAATGTTTCATGTGTTAGAATTAAAATTTCTTGCGAAAAATTTATGTTTTATGTGATAGTTGGCAACCTTGCAATTGAAATCTCTGAGAGTTCTAAAATAAAATCTGTTTAAAAAAGAAAAAAACAACAAAAAATATTAATATGAGTAAAAAAACAAGTGAGAAAAAATTAGCCAATAGAAACACAGAATGTGTGACGTCACAGGGCCTAAATGCGCAGAACATTTTAAAATTTTACGCGCGTTGGCGTAATCTTTATTTTATCATTCTTGGAGTCAAGTACCCTACTTGCTTATTAGAGTGCCCCTCACTTGTCCTAAAACAAATATTTAGGGTGTCCCGTAAAACTTGGATTTTTTGACTTTTTATGAATTTAACGCATTATTTATGTTAATAGCTACAAAATCAATGTTTTTATGTGTTGAATAGTTTGTTTGGGTAGTAATCTTTCATTTTTGGTTTTTGTTGGAACAATACACTGAAAAAAAAATAAAGTGGCAACAACAAAACTTGGAAGTAAGAAAATACTTGTTACGCGCCGACCAAATATTCTTAAAAAAAAATAAATGACAGTTCAAAAACCGATTGAGGGGGTATATAGCTGGCCCGCTAGCTCAGTAAGCAAATTTGTCTCAAACCAGGGTTTTGACGCGTAAACATATTACATGCTTCACACCCCTGGAAGCATGCTTATAAAATTTCGTAAATTCATACAAAAATAAAAAAAACCACGAGAAGAGGGAACCAAAGCATCACTGCTAAAAGAAAGGAGAAATCGCTACATTGGGCATCACTTAAGTGATGATATGGCCAGGTGGTTGCCATATAGGGGTACAATTGTCCCAATCCCCAACCTTTGACAGGCAAAATACCCTAAATTCCTAACCTGTCCCTTATACAAACAATCGACAAATTACATTGCGCTTACCATGCCTTTCTTCCTAGCATCCATTTTTAAAAAAAATTTAACAACTCATCATTTAAGAATTTTTGTTAATTAATTTCATTTCAATATTTTTTTTATTTAATTCATTTTTTTTTTTTTTAATTTTGTTTTGTTTGTTTTTAAATTTTTGTAAATATGGTAATTAGGTAAATATAAAACAAGAATCTTACAAATATCTAAAGAAAAGGAAAAATCTTATAAATATCTTAATAACTACTTACTTTCTAAAAAAAATACTTAATTTACGAATCGCTGGTTGAAGTGTGGTTGTTGATTGATCCTTCTATTTGTGGCTCATGTTGTTGTTGGGCATGTCGTTGTAGATCACGCTGTTGTTGTGCATGCCGATGTAGCTTTAGTTGTCGTAGCTCATGCTGTTATAGTTGTTGTAATTCACGTTTGTTGTTGTTATATTTGTTGAAAAGTTAATTAATGTTGTAATTCACGTTTGTTGTTGTTATATTTGTTGAAAAGAGTGTAATAAGCTTAAACAGGGGAGGAGCGAACTAATGGCAAATTTTTTTAACACTTTCGTTATTTAATTAATTGATTAAATGTATAACCTTTTGTTCGATTGTTTGTTGGGATTTGTCTTATATGTGTTTAGATACATAATTTACACTGTTTTGTTGTGTTCAACTTTTATTGGTTTTTTTTTCCAATTACACCCTCTTCTCTTTTCTTTAAATATAATTTGTTTTGTTTGGAACTTTTTTTGAAACGTGAGTTGTTTGTTTTTGTTTTTAATCAGTTTTTTCTTTTTTTGTTATTTTGCTTTCAATTAGTTACCAAAGCTTATGTCTTTTTTTTTCTAAATTACTTTTTGTTTATTCACTGATATATGTATATACCCTTTTTACAGTCTCCTCCATTTGTTGTCTTTCCCGTTTTTGTTGGTATTTATAAATTTGTAGTTAAAGTTTATACGCTTGAAAATTTGACTAGGGTTTGTTGTCTGTTTGCTAGTACTAGACTATAGTATAGGTCTCGAAGTCCTTTAAGATACCACAAATTTGTTTCAATGTCTCGTTATATTGAGTTAGTTTTTGTTATAACTTATTATTTTTGGTTTTCTTTTTACAAACTTATTTAATTTATTTTTTTTATTTTTACATTCAAATATATATATGCTTTTTGTTTTATTTTGTTTCTTATAAAAATTGTGTAAATTATTTTACATTTTCTTCTTTGATTTTTTTGTTGGTTTTTCGTTTACATAAATTAAATTCTTATTTAAAACACTTATGTATGCGTTTTCCGTTTTAAAAATTTAAAATCACAAAGTTTGAAAATTGCTTGATTAGTAAAAGAAAACTGCAAATTGGAAGCAGTTAAACACAACACATCCATCATAATTTTTTTTTACACTCTTTATCAATACATAAGTGTTATTATTTTATAAAACTTTCCACTGCACATTTTAAACCCACAGTTGAATTTGGCTTAGCCTCTTTAATTTATTATTATTTTTTTTTTTCACGATTTTTTGACTTCACCACTTGACTATTTTTCAGCAACTAACTTTTGTCCAACTTCTTCTGTCTGTACAACTTCACAGAAAATCTAAAACGAAAAACATAACTGTTTCCGCATTCCTACATATTTGGCATTCTTTATGTTGTTCTTGTGAGCGAGATGATACACGCGCATAATTATATGTATGTGTGTGTGCATGAACATAAGTCATGGTAAAAAAATCTCTACACAAGCTGGTCAGTTGTGTATGTTAAGTATGCCACGCAATTACGAGAGTCTATGTTTTGAGTGAGGGAGGAAGAAAGAGAGAAGCAACCTATAAATACACACGACAATCCGTTACATTTTTTTCCCCTCCTTTCTAGAACGTTCTTTTGTTTACTTTATTGTTAGTACGTAAATAACAAACAACATGTAGATGCGCGCAATCCGTTACATTTTTCCCCTCCTTTCTAGAACGTTCTTTTGTTTACTCTGTTGTAAAAAAAAAATCCCTAACAACGAGAATGAGAGTTGTTGTTACAAACAAAACTGAGGAATTTAAAGAATGCCAAAGGAAAAAAATATACACACATATGTATGTTAAAGGCATAGCGATGCGCAATTTTACCGTACCGTTAAATGGTACGAGGCATTGGATTAGGGTAAAAACATTTAATTTCTTAAATCCGTAACAAACCTGCTTCAAATCAAGATCATTGATGAAGATTTTGAACAGGCAGGATTTAGGCGCGTACGAATTTGTCTGCAGAAAATAACGTTATGTTCAACGTGTGGCTCGACCCACGAAGCCGGGCAATATTTATGTACATGCAACTATTTAGTACTAAGGGCGTATATCTGAAGCGTGGAATTTTCCAACGTACTTCCCCTGAAGGTCTTCGATTTCATAGAGGGAGTTTCCAATTTTACTCCTAATCCTACATTTGATGAACTTGGGGTTGAATTTTGAGTTAAGGCCCTTCTTGAAATCGCTCTGGGAGTGGTTTTTCCTGAAAACTTCCTGACCGACAGAGAAGCTTACCGACTTGGTTCTCAAATTGTACGTCCTACACGCCTTCTCATGGGCTCTGTCCAGGTTTATATTAATTTTGTCCCGGATAAGTTGAAGCCTATCACTGCTCTCGACCGGTGTGTCGTCACGAAGCAAATTTAAATGGTCTAAAATTCTGTAACTTGTTCCATTTAAAATCATATTCTGGCCAAAGACCGCATAGTAGGGTGAACACCCTATTGCCTCATGGAAGTCACTTCTCATAATTTGCAAAATCTTTGGTATGCCCCTATCCCAGTTGGTATGGTCTGAATGTTCCTTTAGAAAATAGCGAATTTTAGATATTACCTCACGATTTGCCCTCTCCGACGCATTTGCCTGTGGCGAATAAAATCCCGTAGTGATGTGGGTTATGCCATACAACTCAAAGAATTCTTTCATCTCTTTCGAGGTGAATTGCTTAGCGTTGTCGGTGTGTATGAACTGAGGTACACCGAATGCACAGAAAACTTCGTTCTGGAAGAAATCGACTACGTTAATGGTAGTTGCTGTTTTCATTGGCTTCAAAAATAAAAATTTGGTCATGTGGTCTATTGCTATGAACAGCTGGCAGTTTTTTGGACTTAGAGCAAGGGTAAGGTCCCAAAAAGTCGCAATACAACCTTTGGAAAGGACGGTTTGTTTGGAACTGATTTCCCATGGGGGGACGTAGAGTCCGATTCACCGGTTTTATGATTTTGCAGTCGTCGCAATTTTGGACGTAAAACTTTACCTCACGTGCCATCTGTGGCCAAAAGTATTTTTGCCTGATTCGGAAAAGCGTTTTGTTAAAGCCGCCGTGGCATCCTTCCTCGTGGGCTAATCTAATGGTGTCCCTGGTTAAGTTTTTGGGTAACCATAACCTCCACAAATTTCCGTCATCTACGCCGTTCCTAAAGTTAACTCTCTTATAAACGAGATTGTCGTTAAGACACAGGTCTGGAAGTGCATCATCATTTTGACGGATTTGCTCTTTTAGTTCGTTATATTCGGGGCTATCAAATTCTGGTGAAGTAAGGTCAATTTCGGGCGGGTTGCAATTCAATTCTATTTCGTCAACATCAAATCTTGAGAGCGTGTCGGGGACAATATTCAGGGAACCTTTTCGGTGTTCCATTACAAAATCAAAATGTTGAAGTTTCAAACTCCAGCGGGCGAGTCTACCGTTTAGGTCTTTTTGGCTCATGAGCCAGCGAAGGCTGGAGTGGTCAGTTACAATCTTAAAAGGAAGTCCCTCAATGTATTGCCTAAACCGTTTGACGCAAATAATGGCCGCTAAGCATTCTAACTCCGTTACGGTGTAGTTTCGCTGGGCCTTATTCAGTTTCTGCGAAACAAACGCGATTGGTCGTTCACCCCCCTGGTCATCTGTTTGGCACAGAACGCCACCTACTCCGATGCGTGAGGCATCGCACTGAATCACAAATTCTTTGCTGAAGTCCGGTTGGGCCAGCACTGGGGCGTTTGATAGGGCAGATTTCAGATTTTCAAAAGAGCTAACAGCTTCGGGTGACAAGCGAAAGGGTTTATTTGTTTTACGAAGACAGTCTGTCATTGGGCCTGCTAGGTCAGAAAAATTGTTGATAAACGCACGATACCAATTTGCCATGCCAATAAAACGTCTTACCTGACGAGGTGTTTTGGGAATGGGGAATTGGGTAATCGCCTCAACTTTACTTGGGTCAACTTTTAAATTCCCACCGCCTATGAGATAACCGAGATATTTTATTTCGCGTTGGCAAAATTTGCTCTTGCCCACATTGATGGTGAGACCAGCAGTTTTTAAGCAATTCGCAACCTCTGAAAGCAAATCTAAATGGGTGTCGAAATTGTGGCTGCAAACAAGAAGATCGTCTAGATAAATGAAGACATTTTCCCTTAACTTGGCTGGGATTACCTTGTCCATTAGACGGCTCATTGTCTGGGGACCGTTGCAAACGCCAAAAGGCATTACTCGGTATTGATACAAAGATCTACCCGGTACAGCAAAAGCGGTCTTTTCTTTTGATTCTTCAGACAATTTGATCTGGAAAAACGCGTCCTTTAAATCGATGCCACTTATGAAGTGAGTATCCTTCAAACGACTAAGGAGCCCATTTATATGTGGAAGGGGATATGAGTCCTTCTTGGTTAAGGAGTTTAATTTTCTACAGTCCAAGCAAAGTCTGACTTTACCGGGCTTGCGAACGGATACTATGGGACTACACCAAGGAGAATTAGATTCCTCTATGACACCGAGTGCCAACAATCTGTCGAGTTCGTTATAAATTTCTTCTTGCCTAGGGGGAGAGAGAGGATAATGTTTTTGCTTAACCGGTAGGGCATCACCTGTGTCTATATGGTGTTTCAAGAGGTGGGTACTACCGAGACCAAGTTTTTCATACGACGGAAATCTGAATATAGTGTCCTCAAGTTTTAGTTTTTGTTCAGGAGAAAGTTCGTGAAAGATTGAGTCTGTCTTCTGATCTACCTCTAAGCAGTTAATTGAGGGAAATATCTGAGGAGCAATTGCGAAAGTTTTCCAAAAATCGACGCCAAGATAAGCTATCTGTGATAAAGTCGGTACAATATAAAAAACAATAGATTTAGTAACTCCTTTATAAGTTACCGGAAGTGTGCAATGTCCTAAAACTTGGTTTCTCGAACCGTTTGCAGTGGATATGCTTGATCGAATTTTTTTGTACTGCACGTTATACTTAGACAAGAAATCTTCGCTTCCTTTCCCTAAAACTGTTACATTCGCTCCTGAGTCTAGAAGACCTAGCAAATTCTCATCGAAAATTTTTATCATTGCAAAGGGTCTATCATCATGAAGTTCAGGCAAATGTGTGGTTTCAATCAGTTTTTTATACATTCTTCTTTTCTGGTAGCGCTCCCTGCATTTAAGGATTTGCCGAGAAATTTCGCAATTTGAAAGTCTAGGTAATAGGTAATTGACACGATTTGAAAATCTGGGTGATGAATTACAGGTATTCTGAGAAAGTCTGGGTATTGATTGAATATCAGGTTCAGACAGCTTGCGAGGTAAGTCCATCTGTGACGGCTTACTCTCAATGCTGGATAGAAACTCGGGATTTAGTTTTTGGAACGAGCATCCCCGGTTGCCCACTCGCTCCGTTGCCTGTTTTCCGCGTGGGGACCCTTACATTTAGGACTGGTTACCCCTCTTTGTCCGCACTTATAGCAGAAAACATGCCGAGTCTCATCAGGACAATATATGTAACTATGACCGAATTGTAGGCAATTCCAACACTTGATTTTGGAATAATCGCCTTTTACCCAGGTCCTACCTATTCTGAGGGCCTCAATTTGGGGATCGGATTCCACAATTGGATCTACCGAGTCTTCTTCCACTGAAATTTCACTAACTTGGCGCTGTCTATTAAACGGGACTGATTTGTTCTCCGCGAGAACCTTTTCCGCCTTCCTAGCCAAATCACGAAGGGTTCCTAATTCTCTGGGGTTAGAAATAAATAGCATAACCTTGAGGTCAGCGTGTACGTTTTTCTTCAATATCTCAATTAGCGATGTGTCTGGCAAGGGAGTTGATAAGCGCAAATTTAACCTAACTATGAACGAATGGAAGTCGTCGTAGCTCTCTTTTGGCAGCTGTTTCCGAGAAGAAATCTTAAGTAGGATTTCATGATCGCTTTCTAGTGTTCCGAATTCGCTAATTAGCGCTGCCTTCAACATTGGGTACGTAGCCCTTTGGTTTTGTTTAATATAATCCCAATAAAATGTTTCGGCCTTGCCCTTCAAAAATAAATGGAAATTGGACATTAGGTGGTCATGGGGGCACTGAGATCGCTCAGTCAACGTGTCTACTTCGAACAGAAAATCGGAAATACTACTCTCGCCGCTGTATGATACATTCCAGTCTTTTAATTTAAAATTTGGAAGTGAGGACGCATATGAGTACGAATTTGCCTGTGTTGGCGGTCTAGCACTAGTCCCTGGTGAGCCGGGTATTTCTCTGTCACTACGACCTACTGACTCTCTCAATGAGCTAAGCTCTCTTCGGAATTCATCTTGCGTGTTCCTCAGGGCTTCTTGGAAGTACGTCATCAAACTTTCCATTAAATTTTCATTTGAAGGTTGTGGATTGCCTTCACGGTCTGTCTCTTGTGTCGCCATTCTACTGGTTTCTTTATCTAGTGTGTCAGGTGTTATAGTTTCGATCGGGGCTATATTTATGCTCGGAAGAGATGTGCTAAGAGGTTTAAGATTTATATCAGCAGAAGCTGATTCTTCTGAGTAGTCGGAAGCAAGTGAACGGGATACAGACGAGCCTCTAAATGCCTTTATGCTACTCTGCGAGTCCTCAGACGTTTTTCTCCCTAATGGAGTCGAACCTCTTCCTCTACCTCTGGACAGCGACGAACTACTAACTACCGATTTTGTCTTAACTCTTGACGGTAAGACAGCTGAATCTGGGCCTGAAATTCTACGCGACAAATTTTTAGATGTGCTTTGTCGTGTGTTGGGCCTGTGCATAATGCACCAATCAACTACAGAAAGAAAAAAGAATCGCGCTACTTAGACAAATAACTTTCCAAACCAAAGAGAAAAATAAACAGGAGATAAATGTTTGCGGTGTTTGAATCACGAGAGGTGTGAACCGAATTAGGAAAGAAAAGGACAAAAAAGATTTTTTTGAAACAAAATGCTCAAGGTGTTGAAGTTGTACAGGACATGCGGAAGCTAAAAAATTTATGCGCGGTGTTTTAAAATTAATTAAATGTAACCCGACGATTACCGAGTTCTACGAAATAAAAAGGGAAAGCTCAAATTTAAAGAATTGTGAAAAGTGTTAAAATGTGAAGTGTTACAAAAGTGCTCGGAAAATTTGTTTGAAAGAAAATAGGAGAAATTTGGAAAATGTACTTTGTTTAAAAGTTTGTTCTTTTCCAAGTTTTTCCTTTTTCCTTTTGAAAAAAAATGTTAATAATAAAAAAAAATTTTACCTTTTATATATAATTAAAATTCAAATTGATTGATGTTTTCTGTGTGTGTAATAGTTCATAAAATTTTTTGGATGCTAGAAAGAACTGGCGGTGGTACATGCTACGATTGTTTTGTAATATATAAAAAAAAATTTTAACTTGTTCGTAAATATTGGAAAAAAATTAGAAATATGTTTAAGAAGGCTATGATACTCTTAGATGTCATGTCTCTTCTTACTCCGTTGGCTAATCAAATCTGTTTTAAGACAGAATATGATGTCTCAACGATCATCCCTGACTAAAATTTTCCTTTTCTGTAAACATTTGCAAAAACTGTGTTGTGAAAATATATGATTTTGAACCTGAATTATCTCGCAACATGCCTACCATTTGTAAAAGGAGATAGTCAGGCAAGGACTTAGATAATGTAGGTTCGAGCAACATTTTGTCCAATGGATATAGTATTATTGCCGCAATAGTACTGACCTCTGTGTAGAATCAGTTCCAGACTTGCAATAATTGCTATAATTCAAAAGCAAAATTTAGATAGAAAAACACAGTAAGAAAATTTAATTTTCATTTAATTATTTTAATTAAATTTAAATTAAAAGTATTCAGCACATCACAAGGTTTGTATGGCAATTGAAACCAGGTTGTGCAATTCCAGAATTCACGACTCATACAACCAATAGCACTAGTCAAATGTTTACAAAAAAAAACATTACGAATTTATAAAAAAAAATATAGCCATTTCCTCTTTCCTTTAGTAGCTTTTCACTTGGTTTTATTAAAAGAGAATCATTGTCACCCTACAGGTGGCTTTAACGTTGGGCGCCATATATGTTACGCGCCGACCAAATATTCTTAAAAAAAAATAAATGACAGTTCAAAAACCGATTGAGGGGGTATATAGCTGGCCCGCTAGCTCAGTAAGCAAATTTGTCTCAAACCAGGGTTTTGACGCGTAAACATATTACATGCTTCACACCCCTGGAAGCATGCTTATAAAATTTCGTAAATTCATACAAAAATAAAAAAAACCACGAGAAGAGGGAACCAAAGCATCACTGCTAAAAGAAAGGAGAAATCGCTACATTGGGCATCACTTAAGTGATGATATGGCCAGGTGGTTGCCATATAGGGGTACAATTGTCCCAATCCCCAACCTTTGACAGGCAAAATACCCTAAATTCCTAACCTGTCCCTTATACAAACAATCGACAAATTACATTGCGCTTACCATGCCTTTCTTCCTAGCATCCATTTTTAAAAAAAATTTAACAACTCATCATTTAAGAATTTTTGTTAATTAATTTCATTTCAATATTTTTTTTATTTAATTCATTTTTTTTTTTTTTAATTTTGTTTTGTTTGTTTTTAAATTTTTGTAAATATGGTAATTAGGTAAATATAAAACAAGAATCTTACAAATATCTAAAGAAAAGGAAAAATCTTATAAATATCTTAATAACTACTTACTTTCTAAAAAAAATACTTAATTTACGAATCGCTGGTTGAAGTGTGGTTGTTGATTGATCCTTCTATTTGTGGCTCATGTTGTTGTTGGGCATGTCGTTGTAGATCACGCTGTTGTTGTGCATGCCGATGTAGCTTTAGTTGTCGTAGCTCATGCTGTTATAGTTGTTGTAATTCACGTTTGTTGTTGTTATATTTGTTGAAAAGTTAATTAATGTTGTAATTCACGTTTGTTGTTGTTATATTTGTTGAAAAGAGTGTAATAAGCTTAAACAGGGGAGGAGCGAACTAATGGCAAATTTTTTTAACACTTTCGTTATTTAATTAATTGATTAAATGTATAACCTTTTGTTCGATTGTTTGTTGGGATTTGTCTTATATGTGTTTAGATACATAATTTACACTGTTTTGTTGTGTTCAACTTTTATTGGTTTTTTTTTTTCCAATTACACCCTCTTCTCTTTTCTTTAAATATAATTTGTTTTGTTTGGAACTTTTTTTGAAACGTGAGTTGTTTGTTTTTGTTTTTAATCAGTTTTTTCTTTTTTTGTTATTTTGCTTTCAATTAGTTACCAAAGCTTATGTCTTTTTTTTCTAAATTACTTTTTGTTTATTCACTGATATATGTATATACCCTTTTTACAGTCTCCTCCATTTGTTGTCTTTCCCGTTTTTGTTGGTATTTATAAATTTGTAGTTAAAGTTTATACGCTTGAAAATTTGACTAGGGTTTGTTGTCTGTTTGCTAGTACTAGACTATAGTATAGGTCTCGAAGTCCTTTAAGATACCACAAATTTGTTTCAATGTCTCGTTATATTGAGTTAGTTTTTGTTATAACTTATTATTTTTGGTTTTCTTTTTACAAACTTATTTAATTTATTTTTTTTATTTTTACATTCAAATATATATATGCTTTTTGTTTTATTTTGTTTCTTATAAAAATTGTGTAAATTATTTTACATTTTCTTCTTTGATTTTTTTGTTGGTTTTTCGTTTACATAAATTAAATTCTTATTTAAAACACTTATGTATGCGTTTTCCGTTTTAAAAATTTAAAATCACAAAGTTTGAAAATTGCTTGATTAGTAAAAGAAAACTGCAAATTGGAAGCAGTTAAACACAACACATCCATCATAATTTTTTTTTACACTCTTTATCAATACATAAGTGTTATTATTTTATAAAACTTTCCACTGCACATTTTAAACCCACAGTTGAATTTGGCTTAGCCTCTTTAATTTATTATTTTTTTTTTTTTTCACGATTTTTTGACTTCACCACTTGACTATTTTTCAGCAACTAACTTTTGTCCAACTTCTTCTGTCTGTACAACTTCACAGAAAATCTAAAACGAAAAACATAACTGTTTCCGCATTCCTACATATTTGGCATTCTTTATGTTGTTCTTGTGAGCGAGATGATACACGCGCATAATTATATGTATGTGTGTGTGCATGAACATAAGTCATGGTAAAAAAAATCTCTACACAAGCTGGTCAGTTGTGTATGTTAAGTATGCCACGCAATTACGAGAGTCTATGTTTTGAGTGAGGGAGGAAGAAAGAGAGAAGCAACCTATAAATACACACGACAATCCGTTACATTTTTTTCCCCTCCTTTCTAGAACGTTCTTTTGTTTACTTTATTGTTAGTACGTAAATAACAAACAACATGTAGATGCGCGCAATCCGTTACATTTTTCCCCTCCTTTCTAGAACGTTCTTTTGTTTACTCTGTTGTGAAAAAAAAATCCCTAACAACGAGAATGAGAGTTGTTGTTACAAACAAAACTGAGGAATTTAAAGAATGCCAAAGGAAAAAAATATACACACATATGTATGTTAAAGGCATAGCGATGCGCAATTTTACCGTACCGTTAAATGGTACGAGGCATTGGATTAGGGTAAAAACATTTAATTTCTTAAATCCGTAACATACTACTTCTAACATTTAGCGCGGCACAAATTGGGCTGAATATTATGGCTTACCATGCAACACAGTTGTTAATGACAGCAAAATCTAAAATTCTGCGGAAAATTAGGAAAATGTAAACAAAGTAACTTTTGAAGTAGGAGTGTTATCTTCAAGCACCACTGCAGAATTTTAGATATTTTAGTCATCAACAACTATGTTGTCTCCCAAGGCATAATATTCAGCAAAATTTGTGCCGTACAGCCTATTGTCAACAAATTTTATTAATTGATTAAAAAACAGGGTGAATTTAAAAAAAACGTAAATTTATGCTACTGAAATTAGTTACAGCCTATTTATAGAACGCGACTCGCCCAACTCGCGACTCGACGACCGGTGGACGAGTGAAAAATAAAAAGCTTTTATAGAACGCTAGTCGATTTTGTCGTGCCACTTACGTTAATTCGCACATATGTCAAAGTTGTTTGAAACCCTACTTTTGCCAACGTGTTAAAAAATATTTTTTGTTTATATTTCTTCATACAAAACATGGTGCAACTATACAAGGTGAGTGCAGTAGCCCAGCTGACTGACTTTGTTTACAATTTACTTATTTCAAAAGTAATACTTTTTCAAGTGTTTTTGACAGTAGTAGATTTTTTTACACAACCAAAATGCCTGTTGTTTCTGTTTTGTGTTGTATTTGTTGTCGATTTGCACTGACCTTGTATAGTTGCACCATGATACAAAATTTAATATTAAACCTTATAAAGTGGCAACCCAATATTATGAAAAATACCAAATAAACAAAAAAGTAAAACAAAATTTAAAGAATTTTAAAAAGTTTTTGATAAAAAAGTAATTTAAAACGTGTTCTATTAGAAAACAAGGAGTCTTCCATAACTTTTTAAACAAGTAAGTGTAAATTGCAAGGCATATTTATTATAAGGTAGGAGCCACATTACAACAATACAAAAACAACATGGTATTTGTTTTTGCCTTAGGTTTTTCCTTGTCAAAAACAGCTGACTGAAAATTACAAACATTCCTTGTTTTTATTTGTATTTTTTCAGGTCACTGATGGTAAACATGGTACAATTGTACTTTTTTGATACATTTTAAACACAGTTGGTACCGTGGTACTACCACGAGACATATGGTACAATTTCAAAATACTGTTGCATAAAAATTTGGTATTTCAGATGAAACAGATAAATATCAGCCATGTCACAGAATTTTATTCCATTCGCAAGTGGAATTATTTCCGTATTTTGCTTCTAAAGAAAAAGTAAAACGAACAATTTCATTCCGAACAAATTTTTCGTTTTGCTTTTTCTATATTAAATTTCATAAAGATTTTGGAACTGATATCAATTTGATCTTTGAATATGCATCTATAAGATGATTATTACAATAAATTTTTGGTTGAATTATCGAACAATATGAGTCTTTGACATATTCTTTTACATTAAATGATTTTGAGACTAAATTCAAAAACTAAATCTTAAAATGTAGTTAATCAGGATTTAAAAATCGTTAGAAGCTAACTCTTCTATTTCTTTTATTCTTACAATAATAATTCTAGTTATTTTGGAAATATATATATTTACAAAGGTTAACTTTTCGCAAATGACTGGATACTTCATAAATAAGAATATTTTTAGATAATCGCGACAATTAACGCAATAATGTTGCTATAAGATATATCGAAATTTCGATAAAGTAAATTTGTGGTAAAGTTTTATGATTATTTAACAAATATTAAAAATGGTACCATGGAGGTCTAAAAAGTACATTTTATTTATATAGTTGGTACGAAAAACAAAAACCCATTTTCCATCACTGATTCAGGTTTGTGATGGAAATCGAAAACAATAATAATAAACAAATTTTGACACTTATAAACATTTTGACAATTATAAATTGGTACACTCACAATATTATTACAGTAACGGAATGTAGTTTATTCAGGAAGTATTCCGTGGAGTTGTTTTTAACTAAATAAATATTTAAAATTCTAAGAAAATTTATTTTTAACTGAATCTAACATTTATTCAAAAACTAAGTGTAAATTAATACGGATTTTCAGTTGCATTGATATTGATAGTTGTTTATGTTAAAGTATTTTGTATGTAAAATTAAATGAAACTGTAATTTAAAATAATTGAAAATTTACTTAAAAACCAATCTACTTATTTTTCATTTCATTTTAACAAAAAGTTCTTTAATTTTAAATGTTAAAATAGCTGACTTAACTATCAAAAGACTTTCGTGAAAATAAAAGATTTTTTCTTTGTTTATGCTATTTTTACTATCAAAAATTCAACTGTGAATTCCGTAAAAACAAAAGAATTTTCAGTTATTTTATATATGTAATTTAACTACCAAAAAATTGTTTCGTGTTGTTACAAAAACAAAGAGTTCCTATGTTAAAATTCACATAATAATAATAATTCCCTATTATATGTTATAATTCTTAAACAGTCAATGTGAATTTTAATATAAGATATGTAAGATTATAACAATGAGATTTTTCTAAAATTGTGTAGGTATTATTTTTATTTAAAATTAAATGAATAATAAGTAGACCGGTTTTTAACTGAATATTTATTTATTTATATTACAATTTCAGGTAATTTTACGTACAGAATTTTTTGAGTGTAAACATAAACAACGTTTGACATAACAAAATAGGCTTGCCAGATTCAATTTGCCAAAAAGCTTGACATTGACCAAAAAAAAACTTGATTTTGAAAAAAAAACTTGACAAATAAAAACACTCATACTGTTCAACATTAACATAAAATAATGAACCACCCTTTATATTATTAACGGAAATTTTATTTATGCTTTGTTTTTGTTACATTCTTAAAATTCCTTTCTTTTTGATCATTGCTTACGAGCATTAAAATTAATTTGTTCATAACACAGTCTCTTATCAGCAATCGACCAACAAGGTTGAGTTTTTTTTTCAAATAAACATAAAACACAAAACACATACAAGTAAAACAAGTGAAACAAAAAAAAAAAAAAAACAAAAGTGTAACAAAACTAACATAAACATAAGTACATACTAAATAAAAATTGTGAACAACAAATAAAACAAATAGGTTTATAAAACAGACATATAAACTAAATGTAATAAAAAACATATATCAATAAAAGAAAACAAAAATTAGAAATTAAAACTTATCAACAAAATAAAGTTTTTTAATTAACAATAAAAACCCAGCGACCTACAAACCTACACAAACAATAAATATTTGGCCACTTCGAACCGAATAAAAGTGAAAATAGTGCAGTGAGTGTGTTTTACAAAAACAAAAAGTTTCTTAAAACTGAAAAATAAAAAATAGACAACAAATTCATAACGGTTAACAGCTAATTTCTAAAAATAAATACAATCCACAAGTGCAGTGGCAGAACGTAAGAGAACAAGAAATACAACAACATACCCAATCAACACGAAAAGACTCAAATCAAAAAGCAGCGACATAAATAAAGAAGACCCAACAACAACAACTAGTAAGTAACAAATTTAAAGTTCATAAAGAGAAACATAAACCCTTTAGTGTGTGGCTTCTCTCTTAATAAATTTTTTCGCTGTAAATAAGAAGTAAATAAAAAAAAGGGTTACCACCCATACTTCTTTTGAGAATTTTCTGGGGAAACAAAATATATTCAAATAATTAATTAATTTGGAAATTAATTATTAATTTTGATACTTCTTGTTATAAAATCGCTAGCAGGGACTTTTTTGATTCAATTTGACCCTTATTTTTATCGTTTTGAATTTTAACCCATAAATTAAACAAAGGCACTCGACAAATTTATAAATTGTATAAATGACCTTTTGGATTTTGAAATAGAGTATACACAAAGTGCGGCCGAAAACAACATTCACTCTCTTGAGGTACTTCGGGTCGAACTTGATTATCTATGGTCACAAGCCAAAAGGGCGTATGAAGAGTGTAGGGACGAGAAGATTCAAGAGAAAAACCAATCGATAAAAATCAGCTTCGCGATCGTTACAAAAAAGGTCTTTCAGCATACAAGTCATGTCTAGGGTCAATCAATGCAGAAATTCAAGCCCTATCAAATACAAATATAAAAGAGCGCATTTCTACTGCTGAAAATCAACCACAAGCAAATCAGGATATCTCTTTCGTACGGCTACCACCATGTGACACAGACACATTTTATGGAGATTTTGTAACATGGCCTACTTTCCGCGACCTTTTCACAGCATTATACATAAATAATTCTAGACTTAGTAAAATTGAGAAACTTTTTCATCTAATACAAAAGACCGGAGGAGACGCTAGGAAAATAATTTCAAATGCCCCATTGACCAACGAAGGTTTCGATATAGCCTGGAAAAATCTCGTAGCCCAATACGAGAACAATCGGATCCAAGTAAACGAACAATTAAAAATTTTATTTGACCTTCCGAACGTTACCGAAGACTCAGGCTCATCAATACAAAACCTTCAGCGAACAGTTAATGGATGTATTCAGGCGTTAAATGCTTTAGATATAGAAACCACGACATGGGATCCATTTCTAGTATACCTTAGTTCAACAAAACTTGCTCGGACTCTTTTAAAGGAATTTGAAAATTCACTTCAAGAAATAACAAAAGTTCCCACTTGGAAACAATTCAACACTTTCTTGACACACAACTCTAAGACTCTAGAATCAATAGCGGCCATCACACAGTCAAATACAAAATCAGATCAAAGAAATAACAATAATTTCAAATCTAAACCAAAACGAGTTCACACCTTTAATATACACCAGTGTTGCCATATTTTTTTTTACAAAATCTGACAATTCACAAAAAAAATCTGTTTTTTTCGAAAAAAATCTGCACCTTCAAAACAAAATTAAATAATATCACACACATTCTTCAAAAGTGACTCAAGTCAAAATTTTTATTTTATGATACAACTAAAAATAAATCACTAGTAAATTGCAACTATACCAAATGAAATATAAAGCAAGATCTAACTGTTTTTTAGTAACTTGTTAACTGTAACAAAATACTTTGTCCTTTTTCTTATAGATAAACAAGTGTGTTGTGTGTTGTTTAAGCATACAAACCCGAAAAATTAAAATTTTGAATTGAGTCACTTTTGAAGAATGTGTGCGATATGTAATGAAATGATTAAGGTTCAAAATCATCAATTTAAACAAGTTTTCTTCACTGACGAGAGTAAATTTAACCTTCATGGGTCAGATGGAAAGCATTACGTTTGTCGTAAGCCAAATACTGAGTTTTTGCCTAATAACACTCGGGCTACAGTCAAGCACGAAGCAGGGTCCAATATTTGGACATATTGAAACAAAATGTAAAACAGAGTGCTGAAAAATTAAACATATTGGACACATTTGCTTTTTATCAGGATAACGATCCGAAGCACATTTCACACGTTGCGAAGATGTGGCTAATTCAAAATTGCCCAGAATTACTGAATTACTAAAACTGTATATTTCATTTGATTGTCCAATTATGCGTTTGACGTGAAATTTGTTATTTTAGTTTTCTTTTCTTATTTTAAAAATTATTTTCAATAAAACATGCTAAGTATTATACATCATCAATTTTTTTAGAATTACTTTTATTAAAGTGAAAAAATCGGCATTTGAATATTATCATGCCAAGTGTCCAATAATGCGTTTGAACCACTGTATGTATATAAAATTAACAGTAAAAACATAACGTATAATATTTCATTTAAATTATCACATACATATGTAAAGAGATCATAGAAAATTAATTAGACATACTTTTGTATGTATTAGTTGAACATATTCTTATTAAATTTAGTTTCCATTTCTTTTGTTTGTACACAATTTTTGCAATTGAAATTTTTTTTGAAATCATTGGTCCGCAAAATTCCACATAGAGTGGGAATAATAATATTGATTGCTTCGTTGTTTTATTCGAATAAAATTGAAAAATCTGCATTGATTTAAAAAAAAAACTGTTTTTTGGCGTAAAAATCTGCTAGCCTGTTCTGCACTTCAAAAAACTGCAAAAAACAGATAAACACATTTGGCAACGCTGATATACACACAACTTAAAATGAAACTGGGTCACAAAATAGAAAAACGTTAAATACAAATAGAGCACAGAAAAATGACTCAAACGACAAATGCCAAAATTGTAAGGAGTCTCACCGTCTGTGGTCTTTTCCCAAATTCTTAGAGAATAATGTTAACGACAGAATTCACATTGTTAGAGTTACAAATTCTTGTTACAATTGTCTCTATTGACCACGGTGTCAAGGACTGAAAAAGTAAACACAGTTGTAGATTATGTAAACAAAGACACAACACTTTGTTACATAAGGGATCAGAAACTCAGACCTTAGTTCAGAATTGTGACGCGAACCAACCAAGCACGAGCATCGCAGCACAAAACGCCAATATACAGTCCACATCAGCATCAAACGTTTCCATCCCAAATATCACTTCCTTGACTCTACAAGAGAGCAAACAATTCAATCAACATCCCACCGAAAAAGAGACCTTGTTATTTACTGCAATTGTACTGATTGAGACTAGAGGTGAAAAGTATCAGGCAAGAGCAATCATCGACCCTGGTTCACAATCAACTTTCATGTCAGAAAATTTAAAAAATAGACTAAATTTACCCACAAAACGAAATTTAGTTCATGTCACAGGTTTGAGTCAAACAGTATCAGAAACCTCAACAAAGGCATGTTTATTCAATCTTTGCTCCAAAGTGGACTCACAATTTAAATTAGAAGTCTGGGCACCAGTCCTGAAGACTCTACCATCTAATTTACCACAACAGACTTTAGATTTACAACATTTCAATGAGATTGCTAAATTAGAACTTGCAGATCCTCAATTCTATCTGGGCCACTTAATATATTGCATAGACACACCGATGCGGTCTATTGGATCCCTTTTGGCACAAAAAACAGTATTTGGCTGGATTGTGGGGGGACCAATTTCAACAACGGCACAACATAAAACAACAGTGTCACTACTCAACACTTCGTCCCTTGATCGAATCCTCACACGCTTTTGGGAGGTGGAGGAGACCCCAAAACAGATTTTGAGGTCAGATGAGGACACATTTTGCGAAAGCAACTTCATGTCGACAACACGAAGAAACAACACGGGAAGGTATATACCCAGTAAAAAATTTTAAGGTTTTTGGAAGCCATAAAAGTACAAGAGCGCTGATATATGCGCTGGCTATTACATACTACTTAGAAGCAACAGAGAAGCGAAAACCATTGAAGTGAATTTTTAATATAAGTAAATGAAAATTATTTAATAGCTTCGCATAATCCCTTATAAGTAAGCAGGTTGTAAGTGAATAGTTGAAATTATTATTTTAAAGAAAAAATTACGACCAAAGTTCAAAGTGCTTCTGTTTATCCCTTACGTGGAAGCACGTTGTATTGCAATGATTGCAAAATGTGTTTACGATTATTCCCGACATGTTACCGAAAACAAAAGATGCTTAAAATTACTTCTTTTTTATTACGCAATCAGTCATCAAATTGTTTTTGAGCAGAGAGGACGCACGCAAATTGAACAAAAGTGATAATTAAATATATATAAAAATATATAAAATACATACCTGCAAAAAATATAAAAAACCTATAAAAATTAAATACAACTAACAGTAAGTATTTTTATTAAATACAATAACACATACATACATACATTTTTTTAGTTTATTATTTTTGTGTGGTCAATTACTTGATTTGTTGTTGTTTTCTTTTTAATTTGCGTACAGTTTGTTCTATTTTAAGAATTATTAACTGTTTTGTGTGTTTGTTTTTCGTTCTTTTACATAAGTTTTTGTGTTGCATGTAAATTGTAGGAGAAAAAAATAGTTTAAAGAAATGATTGGAAAAAGACAGCTTAATAAATTAAAGCAAAAAGAAAGGTGTAAAAATTTGTTAGCTCTTTCCGAGGCATTGGTTAATAATTCAGAAGATGTTACAAATATCGATGTTGCTTCTATTGATGAGACAATGGAAATACAATGGAAGTCTCAAAAATTCAAATAAAAGATTTAAAAGGTTGTTATAGTTATTTATTTATTTATTGTATAATTTATTTGTTTTTTATCTTTTAAGAGCTTGTCGTCAACCAAAATAAAATAATAGTTGGTCTGGTTTCTGAGCTGAAAGTAATGTTAAAATGTTTTGTAACACCAGGACATGTTTCTACAAAATATTCAGATTTACTTCCTATCCGGTCGGCAGGCGAATTAAAAGAAATTGAAAATGAGATCAACGATGAAACTAAATATGCAATGGTAAAAACATTAATTATTCACTTAGTCCCCTTTTACAATGTGGCAAGTGAAAGGCAGTCGGACGAAGTTTGTTGGCGAGAGAGGAAAGAAGTAAAGTGTGTCACACATACAGCGTCGCCCCCTTACCAACAAACTTCGTCTGTCTGCCTTTCACTTGCCACATTGTAAAAGGGGACTTATACTTTTAACTAAAAATTTTAATTTGTATTTACAGGTGGCGACACTCAAAAATATTTTAAGTCAAGGCGGGTTAAACAAATGCCTTACAAGTATATTTGATGTAAAACTTTTGCTTAGTTATAATGTAGATGGCAAGCAAGGCAAAAATCGACTATTGGACTTTCCAAAATTTATAAACGCTATATATGGTAAACTTTTTAAATATAGTATACATATAGATAAACATTCCTTATAACATTTTTTCTTTATAGAAGCACTTAAAGTTGATAATACTCTTTCGAAGAAGGAATTTATTAACGATTTCCGTACAGCACTAAGACTAAACAAAAATCGTTGTTACAAAAAGAAAAGCTTGAGAAAACATAGCAAGTCCAACAACTCATTTTTGAAATCTGACAGTGATGAAGGGTCTAATGCGGAAAATATATTTCCGGACAGAGAAGAACAAACTCCAATGAATACCTCACTAGATTAAGTTCAAGCATCTTAAAAAACATATTATATTGCAGTTTAAAGCAATAGTATTAAATATCATATCACAATGTTTCCTATTTACAAATGTATGTACATATTTTAAGTTTTTTTTAAGTTTATCGATGAATTTACATATTAATTTGTGTTTTTTTAGTAAATAAAAATAAAATGTACAAAACTAAAAAAAACATTAATGTTTTCATAGCTTATATAGGAGGCATGAATTAAATGCTTCCAGTAAGCAAACACAGTAATAGCATTGGGTAAGGTATGAAATTGCTATATAAATAGAGACATGAAAGAATCGCTTCTTGTATATAGTATAGAAGCAATAAATCACAGGTATGAAAGCTGCGGTTTCTGGAAGCTTTTCCTTCACGGAATAATGTAAGCCATGAAAAATGCTGTGATTTTACAAAAAAGTAATGCTTCCAAGTGGGAATTCGCCATATAAAAATCATGCCTCTTGTAAGCAGGTTTGTAAGGGGGAATTGTGCTTCTCTCCCTTACAAACCTGCTTACCAGTAAGCACCATTTTTTACTGGGTAGTTACCCTACCTTTTAAAAATAACGAAGAAATAGGAACTTCGAGAAACATAGCAATGGCACAGTTCTTAAGAATGGAACGCATGCTTAGCCAGAAACCCGAACTCAAAAAACAATACGACCAAGTAATTGTTGAATACCTCGAGTTAGGACATATGAGGAAAGTTTCTCCCCTGGAAATCAACACAAACCCAAATTATTACCTGCCGCATCATGCAGTAATAAAACCCGAAAGTTTGACAACGAAACTTAGAGTAGTTTTCAACGCTTCGAGCCCGTCTTCAAACAAGAAGAGTTTGAATGACATAATGTATCCAGGACCCATACTTCAACAGGATTTAGTGCTTCTGATATTGAAGTGGAGATTCTTCCGTTTTGTGTACAACGCAGATATCACAAAAATGTATCGACAGATACTCATTGACCCAACTCAAACCAAATATCAAAGGTTATTATTTCGCCAAACAGAAAAGGATCCTATTGAGGATTACGAACTCCTGACAGTGACTTTTGGAGTCAACTGCGCCCCGTTTCTGGCCATTAGAACACTACTTCAACTAGCTGAAGATGTAAAATCAACTCACCCTCTCGCATCAAATACTCTACAACAAAACATGTACGTAGATGATCTTTTAGCAGGTGGCCACACATTAATCGACGCCATTAAATCAAGAAAAGAACTTACAACAGTTTTAAAATCAGCTGGATTTGACCTGATGAAATGGGCTTCAAATGACCCACGAGTTATACAAGACCTTCCAAATGAGACACTACTACCTCTCGATTGGTTAAATTTGTCAGAAAACACAGAAACTAAAACTCTTGGAATAAAATGGATCATTTCTTCAGACTCATTTACATTCACAGCACCAGATGTCGAATTAAAAGAAAACTACACAAAAAGAGAAGTTTTATCTACAATTGCCAAATTCTTTGACCCTTGTGGATGGATAGTCCCAATAATAGTCGAAGCAAAACTAATTATGCAACAGATTTGGTTAGATAAAGTCGTCTGGGATGACATAATAAAACCCTTGACTTGTCTAAAATGGCAGAAATTCATAAAAAACTGTCCCACAATAAATACATTAAAAATTCCACGTTGGATCCAATTTAGCCCGAGCTGTAATGTGGAAATTCACGGTTTCAGTGACGCGTCAGAAAAAGCTTATTCAGCAGCCCTGTATGTTAGAATACAATTAGAAAATTCAGTATTTACATTTCTTCTAGCTTCAAAGACCCGTGTAGCTCCCATTAAGCAAATATCATTGCCCCGCTTATAATAATTACCAAAAAATCAATGGCCGATACCAAAACAAACACACGATACAAACTTAGAAGTTAAAAATGTAAAAGCATTTACAACCATAACACGCGAAGACCCTTTAAATCGATTCTCAGACCTATCACGCGCTTATCGAGTGCTCGCTTATGTCATACGATTTTGGAGAAATACTGGAAACAACCGAACACATCTTCGCGAATCTTCAGCAGAAATTACCCGAGAAGAAAAAGATTTCGTCAAACATCGCCTCATCATATGGACTCAACAAAATCATTTTCCAGATGAGCATAAACATTTAAAACTTAGACAAAAAATATCACCAAACAGCAGTCTTTTAACCTTAAATCCCTTCATGGATCGCCATGGCATTATTAGAGCCAATGGACGACTCGCACAATCACCTGCATTAACATATAATGAACGCTACCCAATATTGCTACCTCACAACTCGAAGCTAACCCAACTACTAGTTGAATTTACACACAAAATTACCCTTCATGGGGAAAATCAACTGATGACTCGAGTCCTACGCACAGAATATTGGATATTCAGATTAAAACCCCTGGTTAAAAGCGTAATTCATAATTCTAAAACTTGTGTTTTGTACAAAAAACAGACACAAAATCAAATCATGGCTTCATTACCACCAGAACGTACATCATTATCCAGACCTTTTGCTACAACTGGATTAGACTACGCAGGACACTTTAATATCAAAAATTTCACAGGCCGAGCTTGCCTCATTACAAAAGGATACATTTGCATATTTGTATGCTTCACCACAAAAGCTGTACATTTGGAAGCCGCAAGTGATTTATCGACCCAATCGTTCCTAGCCGCATTTTCCCGCTTCATAGGAAGACGTGGATGTCCCGCACTCATTTACTCAGACAATGGGAAAAATTTCGTCGGAGCAGCAGAACTACTCAGAAAA
The DNA here is from genome assembly GCA_916048285.2 of Bellardia pandia. Classification (NCBI taxonomy): domain Eukaryota; kingdom Metazoa; phylum Arthropoda; class Insecta; order Diptera; family Calliphoridae; genus Bellardia; species Bellardia pandia. Next base: position 64,217,799 of record OU696533.1, read on the forward strand.
GATCGTCTAGAATTCATGAAGACTCTTCAAAATCAAGTAAACCATCAATTTAGTCATCAAAATCTTAATTGGAAGTTTATTCCCACTGGAGCCCCACATATGGGCGGCCTTTGGGAAGCCGGTGTAAAATCATTCAAAACTCACCTCAAAAAAATGATACCGGACATGAAATTCATATTTGAAGAACTATCTACAATTCTTGCTCGTATAGAATCGTGCCTTAACTCTAGACCCTTAAGTCCTGCTAGCGATGACCCAAATGACCTTAAGCCATTAACCCCTGGACACTTCCTAATTGGTAGTACAATATTGACCCCAGCTGAACCAGAGGTAAGCAGCGAAAATCTGACTCTCATCAACCGCTGGAAACGACTAAAGGTCATCTACCACTCATTTTGCCAAAGATGGAAGTCCGAATACCTGGCTGAACTTCATCGCAGATACAAATGGAAGATTCAGAGGGACAACGTTCAAATCAACGATCTGGTAGTCATCAAAAACAACAACTTGCCACCTAATGAATGGCAAATGGGCCGAATCATCAAAACTCATCTAGGACCTGACCAGAACTGTCGAGTTGTAGACATCAAAACCAAGAATGGAATCATCACCAGGCCAATCACAAAAATTGTGGTTTTATTTACAAATTAGTATAACCCCTAATCATAAACACACACTAATAATTTTCTAAATTTATACTTACAGGTATGGCATCCCAACAAACACAAAAACCCTAACATTGGCAATGGGTGCCATATCTGCAAAGAGAAGTCACAACACATCGCCACATTATGCTACAGGACCCATTCAAAACCTGTGGTAAATTTCACCAAGTCATGGGGGCCGGAATGTTCAACATTAACATAAAATAATGAACCACCCTTTATATTATTAACGGAAATTTTATTTATGCTTTGTTTTTGTTACATTCTTAAAATTCCTTTCTTTTTGATCATTGCTTACGAGCATTAAAATTAATTTGTTCATAACACAGTCTCTTATCAGCAATCGACCAACAAGGTAGAGTTTTTTTTTTCAAATAAACATAAAACACAAAACACATACAAGTAAAACAAGTGAAACAAAAAAAAAAACAAAAGTGTAACAAAACTAACATAAACATAAGTACATACTAAATAAAAATTGTGAACAACAAATAAAACAAATTGGTTTATAAAACAGACTTATAAACTAAATGTAATAAAAAACATACATATATCAATAAAAGAAAACAAAAATTAGAAATTAAAACTTATCAACAAAATAAAGTTTTTTAATTAACAATAAAAACCCAGCGACCTACAAACCTACACAAACAATAAGCACATACTATTGGTTTTTATTAATTTTTTATTTTTTTTTTCATAAAAATTATTAGAATAAAACCAAAAATATCATAAAAAGTAAAAATAACAGAAACAATATAAAAGAAACAAAAAACAATATAACAATTAAAATTCAGTCTTTATATATTTTAAAGAAAACTTAGGTGTTATTTAAAAAAATATAGGTTCTATTTATTTTGCCACATATGTATATTTCATATTCTTAGATACAGAATTAATTAATTCTCTACCACCGGGTGTTGTTAAAAATTTTTAAAGTTTTTTCAATCCTCATTAAAATTTATTCTTATTAATAGTTCGGCTTTTATAAGATCGAAGGACATTCTATTCCTATCTTTGGTATATAAATTATTTAGAACACTAAATGCTTTTTCACAAATGGCACAGCTTATTGGGATAGAAAACACAAATGAGATATACTTTTTTAAATGGTGAAGATTGCTTTCTTTTTTAAAAAATATGACCATATTCTATCATTTGGTTTATATGTATCATATTATTCGTTAGTTGTATTGATAGTAAAAATATGCTCTTTCGATTTGTTTTTTAGAAATATAAACTTACTTTTTTAAGTATATTATTAGCTAGAATAAATTTGAGAAAAAAACTTGACGAATCACTTTTTCACTTGCCACTTGACGCGCATTAAAAAACTTGACAATCAGGCCAAATCAGGCTCGTCTGGCAACCCTATAACAAAAGTACAAAAAAAATCAGCTGTGTCTTCAAAGCCATCTTATAATAAATATGCCTTGTGTAAATTGATTGAAGTATGAATATATTCATGAATGTACATATGTATGTATGAATGTATTAAAATTTTGTCTTTATTTTCAGATATATTTTTTTAAATAAAGAAGAATTTATTTTAATTGCCACAGTCTCCCAAGTACATTCCATAGTAGATTTGCTGCTACCAAACTGAGGAGCTCCTGTGGCCAAGTGTGGAAATTCCTCCATACAATCCACCAATTGCCTGAAATGCATTGCTGTAGTTATTTTAATGCTGAAAATTTAACAAGTCGAAATAAACTAAAAACACATTTATGATATCAATGTGTACTTACTTTTTTTTTTGTGAAATATCCGTTTTGTGTTTGCCTTTTTCAATGAAATTGTAATTCAATTTTACGCGCGAGCACAATTCTATATTCGTCCAATTTTGACACACAGCGACTCTAACCGTCTTGTATATACCAAATAAGTTGACAGCAGTTACGTTTTTTACCAACAGTCGTGTTCTATGATTCAAAATAAAACCGATAACATTTCAGCGGTTTTTATCACCGAGTCGCGTTCTATAAACAGGCTGTTATACATTAGTTATTAAGAACATAGACACTGTTTTCACTGTTGTCATTACCTTGTCTTCCTCAAATTATACCCCTGGTCCATGATGTCGAACGATAACGTTCGCTTAGATAAGACTTAAGACACAAACTTTTTATGGCATCTATTTTTTACTCAATAAAGTTTGTTTATTCCACAATCAAATTTGTGTCTTAAGTCTTATCTAAGCGAACGTTATCGTTCGACATCTTCGGCCAGGGGGTATTTCATGCAAATAGTCCGTTACAAGTTTTTTATGTTATTCTTTTTTTATTGTTTTTCTTTGTATCAATGCTTTTATTTAGAACATTTTTTTTACTGATTTACTCTTATTTACTCTCTTAGAATTTACAAATAATTGATAAGAGCATCTTTATTAGTGTGATCAATAACATCAGAATTGCATGCTAATTATTGCATAGGTGCAACGATAATAATTTATTATTATCTTTTATAATTTATTCTTATTTGGTTAACTGAAAGTCAAGTAAAAAGACCGCGGTTTTTTAATTTTTTTCCATTTCTGTTTTCTTTAAAAATCGTTTAAAAATGTATCAAATTTGTAAAGCCTCTTTAAATTGTTTATATAAAGATACAGTCATTTAAAATGGAAAAATGGTTTGAAAAATAGTAATGTGTTTGACTTTTTAAAACTTTTTATGGTTAAAAATGTAAATGCGCAGTGTACTTACGTTAGAGATACAATTTTTGAATTTTTAAACGAAGTAGAAGGTCCTCTCGAAGGAAGAACAGTGCTACGGAAATTTGATTACTTTAATTTGCAATGCACCAAAAAGTCTAAAGAGGTCTTTTTAAACTTTCAATTCGATGGCATATGCAAAAAAGTTCTAAATTTGCTTGATGTGAATGAGCATATGGAATTATTTAATTTATTAAGGGCCATTATTACAACTTGCCTTTAATGTTCTTAATAATAAAAGGTAACTTTAATTAAAGTGAGGAATAAAGTGACCTTTAAAATTTTTCGTTATTACAACTTCCTTGTAAAATAAAATAATTTTTTTCTAAAATATGGCAATACCAGTTAAAAACCGATTACTTTTGACAAATTACTGACAAGAAACAGTAAATTTTTTGTGTTTGTGAAAATATTTGTTTGTGAAAAAAATATAAATCAGCGTCTGCTTTCCATTTTTGTTTATCAAATTATTTATTGGCAAAACAAAATTGAAATTAATTTATTTTTCATGAAGTTGTCAATTTTTCAGAACATATGGCAACTTCAAATACATAAACCTCACTATAAAATTAAAGGCAAGATGATCTTCCCTTTAGCTTATCGGTCGGTTTTAGATTAAAGTAGACTTATAATAACCAAATACTTCTTATCTGTCCGATAACATCATACCTTTAACTATTACCAAGTTGTAATAATGTCGATGTACAGAGTAATCGGATAAAAACTCTTAAAAAGCAAATAAACATGTTGAGAGGTTTAAATTATAAATATCACGGTGAAAAAGTTTGGCAAACAACAAATTTGGATTTAGAGCATAGGTCGGCATCCTATAGCACAATAGTGCAGAGAGCACTTCACACATACACTTAACCTCTTTCATTCAGTCGTCATTGAAACAGCAATGTGTGCACATGCGGCGGATGCTTTTATATTTTTTTCAGAAATACTTCCCAACAAACATTACAAATTAATAATGAATTACGAAAAATATTTTATGATTGATAATGCATTTGGTAAGATGCATGTAATCAGCTTTTGAAGTATTAGAAGTTCCATTTATGTATCAATCTCATTGTTAATTTCTTATATGTTACGGAAAATACATTATGAGTGTATGTTTCCTATCTAAGTTGTTTTGTATAATTTATATAATTATGTTTGCTGGGTAGTTTGCTCACACACACAACCTCCTTTTTACGCTTTGCCTACCTCTGATTTAGAGTCCCAACTCAAAGAAAAGCTAAAGAATTTGCACTCTTATGTAGATCTCTAAAAATTTAAATAAGAAAATAACTTGATGTTTTTAAAAGTATAAATAATAAAGATTTTTGTTAAATACAATTCTAGTAAAATAACTAAAATTTTTTTCGCAAATCTAAAAATGTAAACTTTATGATCAATTTAATAAAAGTTACATACATACAAGGTGGCGCAAAAGAAAACTTCCGATGTTTTTCGGCTGTAATAAAAAAAAATTAAAAACTTTGATTCTTCTTGTGGATTATGGATTTTATTTGGTCTTTTAATTTTTTTTACATCAAGTCGAGAATATGATGTCATGTAAATGGCCGCCGCCACAGTTGATTGTCATTTGAGGCCTTTTTATGGCATTTTCCATCACTTTGGGCAAAACTGCCGGCGATAGGTCCTCACATTCTTGACGTATATTGTCTTTAAGAGCTGCAAGAGTCTGAGGCTTGTTGATATAAACCCGCGACTTCAAAAAGCCCCACAAAAAGAAGTCTGGAGCGGTCAAATCAGGCGATCTTGCTGGCCAGTGCAAATCGCCAAAACGGGAGATTAGGCGCCCGGGAAATGCATCCTTCAGCATATCGGTTGTGGCACGTGCAGTGTGTGCCGTTGCACCGTCCTGTTCCAATCCCAATTCATCAAGTTGCGGCAAAAAGAACTCGTTGATCATTGCTCTGTAGTTTTAAAATTCCGAAATGTCACAAACCCGAATTTTTAAAAATCCCGAATTTCAGAATTCTGAATCTCAAAATCCCGAACTTTAAAATTCCAAATTTTGAAATCTTAAATTTAAAAATCCCGATATCAAATCCCGGATTTAGAAAATCTCGAAAAATAAAAATTTGGAATAGCATCAAAATCCCTAGTTTTAAAATCCCGAAATGTCGAAAACCCGAATTTTTAAAAATCCCGAATTTCAGAATTCTGAATCTCAAAATCCCGAGCTTTAAAATTCCAAATTTTGAAATCTTAAATTTAAAAATCCCGATATCAAACCCCGGATTTAGAAAATCTAGAAAAATAATATGTATAAGTGTTGAAAATAAAAATTTTAATTTTTTGTTTTATTTATTTAGTTTTTATTTACCTACATATTTAATTCAATTGATATCTAATTCATCTAAAACAAAAAGTTCGCCTTCCAAGAATTTTAAGTTTTCCGGAATGTTGATTTCGTCCAATGTTTGCGGCTCTTGTACTTCCTTTGAACGAATGCGCTTCATTTTAGCTTTTTGCGCAACTTTGGTTGGCAAATAAACATGACAATTTTTATTGGTGTCAGCAATAGTAGGTATCTGTTATTATTTGAGAAGATGTGAAAATGTTTTTTGCCTTTATTTTTAACGAGTTGTTACAAAGCATCACATGTTTTTCATTAGCCGAGGGCTCATGACTGTGGTCAAAAGGCTCCTTTTTTAATAAATGTTCATTGTTCACTATGATTGTGTGCAAACGACTTTTACAGAACTTTTCTATTTGCACAACACCAGTAGTACACTTTTTCTGTTGCTTTCTCCAAATGGTAGGAATAGCCATTCAAATAAAGTTTTTGTTTACCTTTGTTTGATATGAAAATTTCCAGACTCATTTTGCGTATTCGTTAAAAGTGCCGACTTTTCTTAATTTTTCTTATCTAATTTATTCATATTTGAAGTATGTACATATTTATGTGAACTATGATTGAAAAACTTATTTATTACTTTTAATATCGCGAATAATTGTACAGTTTTGGTTTTAAAAATCGCACGATTTTCGGGATTTTGAAATTCGGGATTTTAAGTTTCGGGCATATGACCCCAACCCATTTACGTACCCGCTAAGATGGAAATGGGCCTCATCACTCATGATTATTTTTGATGAAAAATCACCTTCCTCTTGGTGGTGATTAAGGATGGCTTGAGCGTATGTGTGACGCGATTGGCGGTCAGCAGCTAACAGCTGATGCACCGAATGGACTTTGTACGGAAACATCTTTGTACGGGTACACGGGTTTATATAATAACAAATATATATAAAATAATATGGGGGTAAATAATATACAAATAAGAATGGGGAACTTACGGTTGCTGTGCTGACTGTAGGGTGAATGTGTGTGATTGGGATGATGGGAAATGTGCTGATGTATGTTACCTTCCCACAATTAAAGTTGGGTTCCAGAGAGCATTTGATGTTGGACAATATTGTGGGTGATGAATCTTCCTCTTAATGGATTCTTGTGGCTATGTTGATGATCTTGTTGTTAGATGGAATTGCCTGTGATGTTGTTTGATTTTCACTCTTAGTGAGTGTCGCTGCTAAATGCTTGGACTGTCTTATTACATAACACACACGGGGATTTGGATTTGTCCAAATCTTATTTTGGTTGCCTTTAAATAAAACGTATGTACTATTTGTTACACAGCACTTCACTTTATGCGTATGAAAACCCTTTCTACAATTTTCGAGTAAATACAATTTATGTTTAATTTGCGTGAACTTTAGTAGTCCTTATTTTTTGGTTCCACAAAACTGAAAAACTTGTGTTATTTGGTTTGAACTGATATGATTATGAAAGGTTGATAAAAAATGCAAAAATGCTCAAAAGATTACTTTGGTTAATTTAAAATGTTTGATTTTATTTACAGCACTTGGTAGTATGTACATATGTAAATTATTACAAATCTATTTTTATATTTTGTAATATAAGTATATGTTTTTTACAATGATCGTGTTGATATAATTATTTTATAGAAATATTTACACAGTAGCTCACTTTCACTATTTGATTTAATTATGTTGTCTTCTCTTCAATGGTTTTCAGTTAAGTGAGTGTTGTGTTAAAAACAACCACCACAACTGCCTGTTGGTATAAGCTGAGAGAATTAGAATAAAGGGAACAAAAGTAGCGAGTAACGCTGCAGTTGCAGGGTTACCGTACCACAAAAAAAAGGGATTTTAATTATTTAGGGGTTTCGTGCCTAAACATCCCGCCCCCTTGTTATAACCGTGATAACAAAGTTGAGTTTACTTTCCACACAGACAATTGGGTGGTTAATATCAGATAAAGTAAATAATTAATAATATGTAATAATTAAATATATATAATAATTCAATTGGATATAAGTATGAAGGGGTAAGTATGATGTATAACAATTTGATATAAGTATAAAAAAGGTAAATATAACAAATTCAATAATAACAATGTAAAGGAGGTAAGTAGGTAATAAATGCAAAAATTAACAATTTAAAGAGTAGGTAAATTCAAAATTTAACAATGTAACAAAGAGGTAAGTATTGTAATAAATGCAAAAATTAACAATGTAAAATAGGTAATTATATCATATAAATTCAATAATTAACAATATAAAAAAGAGTAAGTATGTATTAATTCAGGAATGAAGATGCAAAAATATAATTATAGTAATAACAAAAGTGGGTAATGTGTGGTAAATATTTATAATTCAATTTTTAAGTAAATAGGTAAGTATATGTATAATTAACATTTTAGGGAATAAGGTAAGTGTGGAAAATTCAATTTTTAGGTAACTAAGGTAAGTATGTATATGTATGTGTATAATTCAATATAATCACTTTGATATAAGTGTAAAAAAGGGTAAGTATAATATTAACAAATTTTAGGAAAATAAATTTCAATTATGTAGAAAACTAACAAGCTAAGTATAATATATAATAGCAAATCGTAATTTAGACATAAAATTTGCCGATTATGACAAAACCTAGAGCCGTATCTTGTGCTAGAGGTGTTCCTTTTGTTGCCATCTGGATGCCGCCTCGGATCAGTTGCGGGTAGATATCCGCTCCCAGGATAAAGTTGATGGATCGACTTTCAAAGAAGTCCGGGTCGGCCAGGTTTAGGTTGCAATAGGCATCAGTCACTTTCCGCTCTAGTGACTTCGTAGTGATTTCTTGGGGTAGGTCCTTGGAGATTCTCGCCCTTAGTTTAAAAGTACCACCTTCTCCTTCAAAACGGGTCCAAAACGTAATCTGGCACCATTTATCTGCATCAAACCTCTTGAACGGCACGTGATACCGTTCGACTATGAACCCTGCTATGGAGCTCGTGGGGCACAGGCATTTAGTAGGCCTCGAACTTGGTGCCACTCTTTGTTTAGCTGCATCCTTATGATGACGGTTGGGACAACAGAGGTTTCGGCTGCACGGCTCAAGTGTTCATTGGCACGAATGATTTCTGCGTGATGCAGAAAAGTGTGGTGCTGGCCGTTGCAGTCACGACAACGTGCTTCGCTGTGACATTTGTCCGTGCGATGTGAGTGCGCAAGGCAGTTTCGGCAGTACCTGTGTTGTTGGACTATGTGGCGGATACAGTCATTTGTAGAAATTTTATACATTTTCGGAGCGGGTGCCCTTTGCTACATAAACGACAGTCAGGGCTCTTGTCGGTGATCTTGCTGTTGGTTTCGTCTTTTCGATCATGGAGATCTGGCTACGGGAGGGCATCTTTGCTATAATGAGGAAAATTAAGGGGGTAGAGTTAAATATTATGATGTCAGGGGGAGGGGGAGTAAAATCAGTTTTACAATGCGTCGCATTACGACGCCATTAGCCGTGCGTATTTCGGCTATTCTGACTCGATGATCGGAGCCAGAGAAGATTTTCTCAATACGTCCGAGACGCCATTGATTGGGGGGTAAATTGTCTTGCTTGACGACTACAAGATCGCCGATTTCGAAGTCTCGTTGCGGGTACTTCCACTTGTTTCTTTTATGAAGTTCTGATAAGTATTCGTCCTTCTATCTACGGGCTAAATGATGATTAAGGATTTTAAGCTTTTGCCAACGGTTGACATAGCTGATGGAATGGCTTGCCAAATCAGGTTCTGGGGGCGATAAGAGTGGGGTTCCGATGAGGAAATGACCTGGTGTTAGAGCGCATAGGTCGTTTGGGTTTTCACTCATGGGACTTAAGGGTCTAGAGTTTAGACACGCTTCAATCCTTGCCAACATGATGCTGAATTCTTCATACGTAAAACTTTGACTATGACAAATCTTTTTGAAGTGGGATTTGAAGCTTTTTACACCAGCTTCCCAGAGGCCACCCATATGAGGGGCGCCAGGAGGGATAAAATGCCATTCCACGGGAGTAAAAGCATCTTGAGCAAGAAGACCTTTTTGTATATTTGAAAAGAAAAGTTGTTCATCGCCTTTTAAGATGTTAGCTGCGCCTACAAAGGCGGTGCCGTTATCAGAATATATAGCGTGAGGTGTTCCTCGTCGCGAGAAGAAACGAGCGAAGGCAGCTAAAAAGGCTTGTGTAGATATATCACCGGTAGCTTCTAGATCAGGGATGGCGAACCTTTTTTAGACTGAGTGCCAAAAAAAATATTTTTATAAAATGAAAATGCATGCGTGCCATGCCTTATCGAAAAATTATATATACATTTATTTTTATAATTAGCTGACATAATTTTTAATGAGATTTTTGTTGTTGAATAGTTTTTGATAATGCATCAATATCCGGGTGATAGTTTGACAATTTTAATGAAATACAAGCCTCGCCAGATTCATCAGTAAGTCTGTTTCGTACATCAGATTTTATGTTATTCATTATCGAAAATAAGCTTTCACAACTATACGTTGATGAAAATATTGTAAGAATAGCTAAAGACAGTTTCTTCATCGCACTAAATGTCTCTGGAAGCGAACACCATGTCTTCAACAACATATTGTCCATGTTTTCGTATTCTTCTTTATTTAATCTTTTTTTTCATTATTTTCTATTTCATGCCTTAACTCAATAAATTTCTGCTTCCAAATAGAGCTTGATTGAAACTCCGCCAACTGCATTTCTAACTCCTCCAACTTTAACCATTCTAACTTATCAATTTTAGTAGTTTCCAAATCGAACTTTTCTGGATATTTGATAAAGTTAATTAACGGTTCAAATATTTTGAAATCTTGAAATCTCTTAACAAAATTGTCTTGTATGTAAGTTATAACTTGGCTATAAAAATTTATATTATTTTCATACCTTCCATGAATAGAAAATTTTTGAAAATGATCTTTCAACAAAGGAAAATACTTAAAAGTATTGTTGTCAATATCACGTTTAAATATTACTAATTTGGCCTCAAAACCTTGAATACTAGCGAACATTACATCAATTGATTTTCCACGGCCTTGCAATTTAATATTTAATTCATTTAAATGGTTACAAATATCCGTTAAAAACATTAATTTTGTGATCCAGTCATTATCAAAAAGTTCAGGAAAAATTGATTTTTTATCATTAAGAAACATTATATTTTCATCGAAACATTCTACAAAACGTTGTAACACTAAGCCACGACTAAGCCAGCGAATGTGATTATATATTAGCAATCCATGGTAATTTGAACCAACATCTTGTAAAAGCAACTGAAATTGATTCTTATTCAAAGCTCGGGCTGCTATAAAATTTATTATTTTGGAAACAATACTTAAAATATCATCAAACACTGCCAATCCAGACTTCGCACATAGAACCTGCTGATGAATTATACAGTGAAAATTAATAATTGGATGTCCAACGTGTTCTTGAAAAAGTGATACAAAACCAGCTTGCCGGCCTATCATTGAGGGGGCTCCATCAGTTGTAATTGACACTATTGTTGATGTATCTATCTCAGCTATTTGAAACGCTTGTATAACTGCATCACTAATATCTTTCCCAGTTGTTTTTGCTGATAAAGAAACTAATGAAAGCAATTCCTCAACTATTTTTTCTCCTTTAGCATAACGAGCAATTATGGACAAGCGAGCTGAAGATGTTACGTCCGTACTTTCATCAAGACATATAGAAAATAGCTTTGCAGAACGTAAATCTTTTTTTTTTTTTGATTATTAATATTTTCATGCATTTTTAATATCCTGTCTTTAACAGTATTTCGACTTATACTTAATTCTTGAATACGCTTAAGTATCTGATCTTTATTTTGAAAATCTTCAAATAAATGTGGTGCACATTTAATGAAAGCTTCTTTAATATAATCGCCATCGCTAAATGGTTTGCTATGAGTAGCCACAGTCTTTGAAACCTCGAAACTAGCAGCAACTAAATAATTTGCACTTTTCAAAAATGTAGTGAATGAGCTCGATTGTAAGGTTTTGTTTTTAACTTGACGTGCAATATATTCTTTTTGTTCTGAATCACTTTTGGATAAAAGAACTGAATGAGTAGTTTCATAATGACGTTTTACTGAGGATGTTCTGCACACTACTGTACTCCCACACAACGCACACAGCGCATTGTTTCCGCTTTTCATCATTCCATAATTATCGGTCCACCAATCTTGAAACGGTCTGCTAGAGCTGGAATCTGTTCTCCTTTTCTTATTATCTGACATTCTAAAGTTGAAATTTATTAATATAATTAAAATCTTTAATGAATTGCCCTCTTAAATCAATTATATTTGCCTTCAAAATATATATGTAAATAGGTATTTTTTCTATATGCAAAAAATAATAGTAAAATAAGAAAACACTACTTTCGATCGCACTTACAAAGTTTATAAACTGTACTGAATTAGTGAAAATGAAATCTGGCGAAAATGCAAATGTCTATGTACATATGTATATATTTGAAAATTCAAAGCATACTATGTTCAAAACACAAATTATTGAAAAAATGTTGACAGTTAAATCCCATGTACAATATACAAAATCCCAAAACATTGTACATTTATAAAAAAGCATACACAACCTGCATACACAAACAATATAATTATAACGTTAATTTTTACTTTGTATTTTTTCAATATTGGAGAACAGTACAAATATATTTGCATAGGAAAACTTACTAAGTGTAAAGAGTATGAGTATATCATAAAAAAATCTTGAAATGTCAAACAAATATACGTGTGTTATCGATAAATAATCCAAGACTGTCAAAAAAAATACAAAATTTTTTAACTTAAAATTGACATTTCGAGATTAAATGTTAACACTGTTGCCCATTTTTTTAGTTTTTGATCGAAAGTAGCGGTTTTAAATTTTTTTTTTGCGATTTTTAGCTTTTTTTGACGGGTTTTTGTGGGAACAAAACGTGAGCAATATTGTTTGTTTTGTTTACATTTTATTTTATTGTATGTCTTGTTCTTTCTCGCATTTGTTGTTTCATTCAATCAATCTTAAAAAAATCCAATACAAAAAATAGCAAGTGTCATAACACCTTAAAATAGGTTCGAACCAATTTTAAAATGTGTTTATTTACACAAGGTTTAAAATAGGCATTTTAAGATAATATTCGTTTACGAATACAATTTTATCGAATTTAGCTTAACAATGATTTGAAATTCTGCTTAAAATGTTTATGAATATAACCCTTAAAATATAATAATTTTTTGCAAAATCAAAAATGCATTTAGTTTAGTACATATGTATCAAAAATGAAACATATTATATGTGCCAATGAAAATTTACTTGCGTGCCACCTTGGGCACGCGTGCCATAGGTTCGCCATCCCTGTTCTAGATGGATCGCTTTTGTTGAAAAACAAACGAAGACCAGCACGTATCCTTAAGTCACTTTACAGCCACGACCAGCGTAGGATTTTATGTCAAAAGACCCAGCAAAATCGACGCCGGTGGAAAAAAAAGGCGCGCGTTAAAATCGATCGCTCGGGGGGTAAGGCAGCCATTATTTGTTGACTGATTTGGGGTTTATGTTTGACACATGTTACGCACTGAGATAAGGTTGTTTTTATGAGAGTCTTGAGTTTGGGGACATAATAATGTAATCTAGCCAAACGGTATAAAAGCGCATTTTGACCATGTAGGGAGTATTGGTGCAAATACTTGAGAAAAAATCTCGTAAAACGTGCATGATAAGGCAGTAAAATGGGATATCGTTCGGCATAACTTAGAGTAGGGGAGTCAGCTAGACGACCATTTATTCTCATGATTCCGTTGGAATCTAGAAAGGGGTTAAGAGTTAAAAGGGAGCTTTTTCTGGACAATGGTCTTTGTATAAGTAATTGTGAATATTCTTCGCAAAAATGAAATTTCTGACAAGATATGATTAAACGGTTTTTTGAGAAGACGATTTCCTTTGGCGGTAGTTCTTTTCCACTGATCTTTTCTACTGTTTTATTGGCTTTTATTCGGGTATAAAAACGGAAAATGTACGCTGTGACTCTTAATGCTCGAGGTAGGTTTGAAAAGTTTTCTAGAATGTCATTCTGTTGTATTGAGGTAGTGAGCACGCGGATTGGTTTGGCTTCTTCTTCTGTGTCAAACTCTTGTTTGCTTGAGGGCCAGTTTGAATGGGGACGCCTTAGCCACGCGGGCCCATACCACCATAACTCACTTGATGCCAAATCATTTATAGTAGTACCACGGGACGCCAAATCGGCGGGGTTGCTTTTTGATTCGACATGAGACCACGAGTCTTTTCCTACCTTTTCGATTATAGATGAAATTCTGTTTTCGACGAAAGTTTTCCATTTGTGTGCAGGTTTTCGCAGCCAAGCCAATACGATTGTGGAATCTGTCCACAGGTAGAGTTTATAGTCCTTGAGAGTTATTTAAGCTAGAATACAATCTACCATATTAGCAAGCAATTCAGCTCCGCACAGTTCTTTGCGAGGTAGGGAGATAAATTTGACGGGAGCAACTTTCGATTTTGCTGCTAACAGATGACAACTGGGGGGTTACTGCGTATTTCGATTCGAAAGCAAAAGCTTTCGAAATACAATGTAAAAAGTATACAAATTCGTATGATTTTCATTTCGAATCGAAATACGCAGTAACCCCTCTGACAAATCCTTGGTTTTCCGAGCGTAGATAAATGGCAGCTGCATACGCTTTCTCCGAGGCATCACAGAAACCGTGTAATTCAATTTTGTAAGATGGGTCGAAATCGATAAAACGGGGAATTTTCACTTCTTCAATTCTGACGTAATCGTCGAGAAATTCGTGCCATTTGTTCATCGTAAGGGGGTTCACGTCTTCATTCCAATCAGTACCGTCTTTCCATATTTGTTGCATTATCATTTTAGCAACGATGATCTTGGAGGATAGCCATCCTGCGGGATCGAATAATTTGGCAATCTCAGAAAGTAAACATCTCTTTGTGGTTAATTCACTTCAATTTTTAATTATAGTTTCATCGACATTATTTGATTTCTTACCGATAATTTCGTTTCCACGTTAATCGTATGTTACTTCTATTTTCAAAGAACTTATTTTTAAATTAATTATTTTTTGCATAATTCAATTTTTTATTCACTATATTTCTATATTTTTTATATTCTTTTTCATAATTTTTATTGTTTCTACATAAATACCATTTTTTATAAAGTTTATCCCTATTTTGACAGCATTTTATCAAGTATTCACTCATCCACGGGTTTGTGATTCGATTTTTTCTTAGTGTATTGTTTATTTCTGAGTTTTTATAGATGTTTTTAAATGTATTGCATATGGAGTTAAACATATCATTTGCATTTGTTAAATTATTTAATTCGTGCCATTGGGTTGTACGTATCTGGTTATTTACTTTATTCTTGCATATTCTTTTATTTGGTGTATTTTCTATAGAATTTGGTAGCATTTCGCTTTCTAAGAGACAACATACAAGAGTAAAGTGATCGGAAATATTTGTTTTTATAATTCCTGCATTGCAGTCGTCTTTTAACCATCCAGACGACGTTTGGAAGATTGTTTGTTGTTTACAACACCAGCCGAAAATGACATGTCCCGTTATAAAAGAAAAGAATGCAAAAAAGAAGTTTTCGACATCATCGAAATTAGTTTTAGTTTGTCATTTGCTGTGGTCGGTCAGTGGTAAAGTGTGGTTTTGTTTTGTTATTGTTGTAGTTTTTACATATTTGTTATCCCATAGTCAATATGAGTGTATTAACTGTAAAGGCAAAAAAATCAAAAGCAAAAGAGAGGCGGCTTCTTGAAGTGAAGCAGAAGTGACTTCTTGAAGTTACTTCCGGGGGGTACAACTTCTCAATACGGAAGACACTTCTACGATCAGAAAATGGTATCGCAGAAGATGAGTTTCAACTTCTTAGCGTCACTTCCGCAATAGAAAATGTTGGCAGGGACCCTTCAAAGTCAAATATCAGTAAATTGCATGTATTGTATGTGTGTATGTATGTATGTATGCCTTGATATGAAATAACCCTGCCAGCAATTGGAAGTTTCTTTCATCGTCCATCGTCAAAGGCGTTACGTCTTACTCACTTCCAGACGTTAATTGGAAGATAACAATAACAATTTACATTGCAGTCGTCTTTTAGTCATCCAGACGATGTTGGGAAGATTGTTTGTTGTTTACAATACCAGCCGAAAATGACATGTCCCGTTATAAATGAAATGAAAAGAATGCAAAAAAGAAGTTTTCGACATCATAGAAATTAGTTTTATTTTGTCATTTGCTCTGGTCGGTCAGTGGTAAAGTGTGGTTTCGATTTGTTATTGTTATTGTTGTAGTTTTTACATATTTGTTATCCCATAATCAATATGAGTGTATTATCTTTAAAGGCAAACAAAAATCAAAAGCAAAAGAGAGGCGAAGAAAATAACTTCTGGAAGTTACGCTGAAGTGACTTCTGGAAGTTACTTCTGGGGGATACAACTTCTAAATACGGAAGACACTTCTACGATCAGAAAATGGTATCGCAGAAGAGGAGTTTCAACTTCTTAGCGTCACTTCTGAGTCACTTCCGCAATAGAAAATGTTGGCAGGGAAACTTTTGGTATTTGCTTTTTGTTTGTTTGTTACGAAACTTACAAAAAATGCCAACAGTTATTTCATATGCCTGTATATTAAAAAATACAACAACAACAAGTATGCACTATGTTACAAATGCTGTGTTTGGTATTTTTACTTATTTCAGGCTACCGTTAGGTCTCTCGTTTAATAAAGAATGCACAACAAATAAACAACAAAATGTGAAGATGCCAACGTTTTTTTGTTCCCTTGTTTTTTTTAAGCGGTAATTTACCGTATGGTAAATAAACGCAAATAAGGGACAACAAAATGTGCAAATGACGACACGTTGTTGTTTTTGTGCAAACGGCAATTATATTTTTGAGAAACTTGACTATACATACATACATACTTACATGGGTATAGAATAATTCCTAACGGGATACTGTTTTGACAAAATATATTAAAGATGTTATGGGGGGTAAAAAAATACAATTTTTTCGCGAATAAGTTGGGTTATAATTTTGCGGGGTAATATTATAACCACATGAATTTTTTGCGCGAAAAAAAAGAAATTTTTTTTTTTTTTTTTTAATACATTTAATTTATTTATTGGATCTTCAGAAATGAAATGACAATAAGTTTTCGAATCTTAATACTAAAAGAAAATAATAAGTCCAGCCAGTGCTAGACAAAATATTATGATACTACAAAAAATTTATATCCACTGATCCAGTCATCTGTTTTGCGCTTGAGTTAAAGCAAGGGTATCCCTCCTTCTCAACCGAACATGGCCAGTAAAGTTAAGGATGTCTCGTGCAAGTGGGTTTGGATGGTGTTCCAGTTTGCTGACATATTTTGAGGCGTGTTTTGTAAATTCGACTTTCACCAAAGGAATGCCTAGATCTTTGTGGATTCGACAATTTTTAACATACCATGGAGCTGCCGTAATTGTACGTAGAATATTATTTTGACCCCTTTGAATTTTTTCAATGTTGGATGCTGAGGCAGTACCCCATAATTGAATTCCATAACACCAGATTGGCTTTAGAATTGCATTGTACAACAAAAGTTTGCAATCCAACTTTAATGTAGAATTTCTGCCGATTAGCCAATTAATTTTTACTGCTTTTAATCTCATCTGGGTAAGTTTTGAGTCGATATGAGACTTCCAAGTTAAACGACGATCGAGGTGGATTCCGAGGTATTTGACTTCATTGTGTTGCGGGATAATTTGATTATTTATTCTGATGAACGAGCATGTATCTTTTCGCAATGTGAAAGTTATATGAATACATTTCTGTTCGTTAACCCTGATTTTCCAAAGCTCAAGCCAATTCTCTAGTTTATAAACATATTTCTGCAAGTTCTGTGATGCTATTTGATGGTCCTTATGAACGCTAATAAAGGCTGTATCGTCTGCAAAAGTTGAAGTATGTATAATGGGGTCTAACGGCATATCGGATGCATAAATCAAATATAAAGTTGGACCCAGTATGCTACCCTGGGGTACTCCTGCTTCAATTGGCTGAGCGGGGCTTAAATTTGCGACCATATAAATAACTTTTCATAAGTTTGTGGGTGTTAGCAGGCAGAGTTAATTTAATTTTATGCATTAAACCTTCATGCCAGACTTTGTCGAACGCTTGCGACACATCAATGAAAAGGGCGGAGCAGTATTTTTTCTCTTCAAACGACTGTCTTATCACATTTACCAATCTGTGTGTTTGTTCGATGGTACTGTGTTTAGCTCTGAACCCGAATTGGTGATTTGGGATACATTGAGTGTCGTTCAGAATTGGAATCAACTTAGCCAATAACAATTTTTCAAACAGTTTTGAAATTGTCGGCAGTAGACTAATTGGCCTATATGACTCTACTTTAGTGGGGTCCTTCCCTGGCTTAGGAATCATGGTAATCATAGATACCTTCCAATCTGCAGGATAGTATTCTAGGCGTAAAATAGCATTGAAAATAAATAGGATAATTCTTTAAGCTACACGAGGTAACTCCACAAGCATTTTGTTGCTGATTTTATCCATACCTGGAGCTTTTTTAAGATTCAGAGTACCAATAGCGCTTTGAACATCATTAAAGCTAAGTCTTAGAGGTACAGGAGGTCTAATAACGAGTGGAGGCAAATCAGATGCATTATTTGAGTTGTTTATTTTTTTTTTTTTTTTTTTTTTTTTTTTTTTTTTTGCAGTTAATTATTTATTGAATCTTCATATTTGAAATGACAATAAGTATTCAAATCTTAATACTAAAAAGAAAATAATAAGCCCAGCCAGTGCTAGAGAAAAATTTTTATGATACTAAAAAAATTTCACATCAGCTGATCCAGTCATCTATTTTGCGCTTGAGTTAAAGCAAGGGTATCCCTCCTTCTCAACCGATTGTGGCCACTAAAGTTAAGGATGTCTCGTGCAAGTGGGTTTGGATGGTGTTCGAGTTTGCTGACATACTTTGACGCATATTTTGTAAATTCGACTTTTACTAATGGCACGCCTAGATCTTTGTGGATTCGAGAATTTTTAACATACCATGGTGCTGCAGTAATTATACGTAGAATTTTATTTTGACCCCTTTGAACTTTTTCAATGTTTGATGCTGAGGCAGTACCCCATAATTGAATTCCATAACACCAGATTGGCTTTAGAATTGCATTGTACAACAAAAGTTTGCAATCCAATTTCAATGTAGAGTTTCTGCCGATTAACCAATTAAGTTGCACTGCTTTTAATCTAATTTGTGTAAGTTTCGCTTCAATATGAGACTTCCAAGTTAAACGGCGGTCGAGGTGAATGCCGAGGTATTTGACTTCATTATGTTGAGGAATAATTTGATTATTTATTCTGATGGACGAGCAGGTATCTTTTCGCAATGTGAAAGTGATATGAATACATTTTTGTTCATTTACCCTGATTTTCCAAAGCTCTAGCCAATTCTCTAGTTTATAAACATAATTCTGCAAATTCCGTGATGCAACTTGGTGGTCCTTATGGACGCTGACAAAGGCTGTATCGTCTGCAAAAGTTGACGTGTGGATTTTGGGGTCTGACGGCATGTCGGAGGTATAAATCAAATATAAAGTAGGGCCCAGTATGCTACCCTGTGGCACACCTGATTCAATTGGCTGAGCGGTACTTAAAAAATCACCTTCTTTGATTTTAAATTTGCGACCGTATAAATAACTTTCCATGAGCTTATGGGTGTTAGCAGGCAGAGTTGATTTTATTTTGTGCATTAAACCGTCATGCCAAACTTTGTCAAACGCTTGGGACACATCAATGAAAAGGGCGGAGCAGTATTTTTTATCTTCAAACGACCCTCTTATCACATTTACCAATCTGTGAGTTTGTTCGATGGTACTGTGTTTAGCTCTGAATCCGAATTGATGATTTGGAATACATTCAGTGTCATTCAGAATTGGAGTCAATTTAGTCATTAACAATTTTTCGAACAGTTTAGAAATTGTCGGCAGTAGGCTAATTGGCCTATATGACTCCACTTTGGTGTGGTCCTTCCCTGGCTTAGGAATCATAGTGATCATAGACACCTTCCAATCTGCAAGATAGTATTCTAGGCGTAAAATAGCGTTGAAGATAAAGAGGATAATCTTTCTTGCTACACGAGGTAACTCCACAAGCATTTTATTGCTGATTTCATCCATACCTGGAGCCTTTCTAAGGTTCAGAGTACCAATAGCGTTTTGGACATCACGAAAGTTTAGTCTTAGAGGTACAGGAGGTCTAATAACGAGTGGAGGCAAATCAGATGCATTATTTGAGTTGTTTATAGTAAACACTTTTCTCAAATGATTAACAAATAAAGTCCCCTTCTCGGAATCATTTCTAGCCCAGTCACCAGTCGGATTTCGCAGAGGAGGCTTTCCTCTAACTGGTCTTTTTAAACCTCGTGCCGCCTTCCATAACGAATAGTCAGATTGTGGAGTACTATCAAGACCCTCCAAGTAAGATTTAAGTGAAGCCATTCTTTGGGTTTCTAAGAAATTTCTTAGTATATCTCTGCATACCCGTAGCCTAGCTTTCAGTTCAGGAGACCTGTGGATTTGCCACTCTCTTCTAACTCTTCTTTTTTCTGACAGGAGATGATCGAGTTCAGCGAAATAAGTTCTATTTGTCCCACTTCTGCACTCAACGTCGTATGTGGAGGCGTGATGTACAGCTCTTCGTATGTCCTCAGTAAACTTGCCAATCGACCCATCAATATCCTCGGTAGTTCTCAACACTACATTTTCCGTGCAGTGGGAACTTAAATACTTTTTATACTTTATCCAACTTACTCTGGTTTTAGATATGTCCCGAAATGGAGAGCCATTCCCTTGAAGGAAACGCATTGAAATAATAGAAGGAGAGTGATCTGAAGACAAGTCTAATGAAGGCTCCACTTGTATCGATTCTACAGGGATATTTTTCACTACTCCGAAGTCAATAACATCGGGAATCTTCCGTCGGTCCGTCGGCCAGTAGGTGGGATGCCCGCTTGAGAGTACATCTAATCCCATTTTGGCAATGGTGTTGAAGAGTTCACGACCCTTCGGGGTCACCAGACGTGAACCCCAAAAAGTGTGTTTGGCGTTAAAGTCACCAGCAACTAAAAATCTAGCTCCAAGGGAATTGAAGAAGCTGTAGTATTGGTGTTCTTTTATTGAAAATCGAGGCGGCGAATAAATTGATGATAAAACAAAATTGTATTGACAGAATTCAATACAAATGTTTGTTGCTTGTAGGTAATCCTCACATATGTGGTTCATTAAATAATGTTTTATTCTGTTCTTTATAAGAATTGCCGATCCTCCACATGCTCTTCCGCGGGGATCTTTAGTATCATACAACACGTAGCCATTAATTTTGAAGTACGCTGTCGCCGTCAAGTGAGTTTCAGCAATCATCATGACATCAATCTGCTTATCCATCAGGAAGTGTTCCAGTTCGTTTTTATGTTGGCGGAGGCCGTTCGCATTCCAAAAACAAATTTTTAAACAAATCATTTTTTTAAAATGGCTTGTAAGATAGTGGATTGCATTTTCAGCATTTCCTGCATCATGGATGTCATAGTGGTCGTAAAAGTGTTCATGGTTTGGACAAGTGTCTGCAATGTAGTCTCTAGAGTGTTAATATTAGGCTCGTAATATTGTGATTTAGGTGCCTGCTCCAAACCTGGCATATTAGATTTAACCACGTTAGCGTAAGAAACTTGTCTAGAACTAGGCGCGTTTACATGACTAGTGGACCGTAACAATTGCGGGAAATTGTCACTCGATGCCAAAATAGGCTGTTGATGATGATCAGGTAATACTGACGTCTTGTTGGTACTTATGGCTTTCAAATGCGTGTAAATTGGACAACCTCTATAATTTGCGGTATGATTACCTCCGCAGTTACTGCATTTTTTTATTTTTACGTCAGTTTTGGACTTATTACATAGAGCAGTTGGATGTAGTTCCCCACACGCAACACAAACAGACGGCAATTTACAGTACGCTTTGGTGTGGCCAAATTCTTGACAATTAACACACTGGACGGGTCCAATGCGCTTATGCGGTTCCTCCACGGTAATTCTACGATGCAGAAGATAAATGAGATTGTAGATTGGATGGGACTCGTTTTTCTTTAAGACAACATCTCCAGGTTCCAATTCTACCCTGAGCATGGGCTGAGGGATCTTTTCACGGTTTCTGATATTCACTACGCTCTTGATTTTGAACCCTTTGTCCATTAAACCGGTTTTTATCTCCGCGGGATCAACACATGGGTCTATACCCTTTAGAACGACTTGGAGTCCTTTTGCGCTTTTGAGCTGGTAGGTATAGAAGTCCCTAGTCTCCCTCTCCAACTGGTTGGACAATTTTCGAAAATCATCTTCCCTATTCACTTGGATCTTTGTCTCGCAGATATTTCCATGTTTAATTGAGGTTACGCTAAACATGTTTTCACCTATTACCGAAATAATTCCTTGTACCAATTTACTGGAAGTCGGCTCTCTCAGATAAATTGGTGGGGGCTTAAACGTCTTCTTAGTAAGTTCTGGCTCATCCGTCTGGAGGAGAGCAAACCTATTTTGATTATTACTCACGGTCTTAGGAGCTTTTGAATTTGATGACACTTGAGCAGACGTCAGGCTCCTCTGTCGCTTGAGAACGGTGATGTACTTATCCATACCTACTTGTTTTTTTGGTTTGACTGCACTATTTGTTGAAGATGATGTTTTTTCATCTGTGGAAATCACTATATTGGGCGAACAGGAACGACGCCGTTCTGCGGCTCTTGTAGTGAGAAAATTCTCCGTAGATTTTTTTATGGATTCTTCCTCAGATACCCATTTAGTTTTTCTAGACGAGCTAAGCTCTTTCTCAGAATTACATCTGAGAGGAACGCTCATACAATTTTTATGCGATTTTTAGTGTTTTTTTTAATTACTGATATTACCGTAGATTTTTTTAACCTATTACGAGTTATTTTTTCACTTTTTGTGTTATTTCAACCTATTACACTTTTTCACCTATTACGATTTTGTTTATAGAGTTGTTTATAGTAAACACATTTCTCAAATGGTTAACAAATAAAATCCCCTTCTCGGAATCATTTCTAGCCCAGTCACCAGTCGGATTTCGCAGAGGAGACTTTCCTCTAACTGGTCTTTTTAAACCTCGTGCCGCCTTCCATAAAGAATAGTCAGATTGTGGGGTACTATCAAGACCCTCCAAGTAAAATGGCTATAATTTGCGGGGGAATATTATAGTCGTGTGAATTTTGCACGGGGAAAAAAACGACGTAGTCATAATTTTATGAAATATTATGAGTATTTTTTAGAGATAGGGGGTATACCGGGTTGTGGATTGCCCGAAATTAATTAATACCTAATGAGGTGAGGGAGGGGAATCTCTAGGTTATAGATGACCAAGATCCGGCTCGAAGGACCAAAATGTACGGGTACACGGGTTTATATAATAACAAATATATATAAAATAATATGGGGGTAAATAATATACAAATAAGAATGGGGAACTTACGGTTGTGTGCTGACTGTAGGGTGAATGTGGGTGATTGCGATGATGGCAAATGTGCTGATGTATGTTACCTTGCCACAATTAAAGTTGGGTTCCAGAGAGCATTTGATGTTGGACAATATTGTGGGTGATGAATCTTCCTCTTAATGGATTCTTGTGGCTATGTTGATGATCTTGTTGTTAGATGGAATTGCCTGTGATGTTGTTTGATTTTCACTCTTAGTGAGTGTCGCTGCTAAATGCTTGGACTGTCTTATTACATAACACACACGGGGATTTGGATTTGTCCAAATCTTATTTTGGTTGCCTTTAAATAAAACGTATGTACTATTTGTTACACAGCACTTCACTTTATGCGTATGAAAACCCTTTCTACAATTTTCGAGTAAATATTTGCACACCGTTGTTTTGTTGTTAACTTGTGGTTACAATTTATGTTTAATTTGCGTGAACTTTAGTAGTCCTTATTTTTTGGTTCCACAAAACTGAAAAACTTGTGTTATTTGGTTTGAACTGATATGATTATGAAAGGTTGATAAAAAATGCAAAAATGCTCAAAAGATTACTTTGGTTAATTTAAAATGTTTGATTTTATTTACAGCACTTGGTAGTATGTACATATGTAAATTATTACAAATCTATTTTTATATTTTGTAATATAAGTATATGTTTTTTACAATGATCGTGTTGATATAATTATTTTATAGAAATATTTACACAGTAGCTCACTTTCACTATTTGATATATTAATATGTAGGTGATTGTTTAAAATTGTAAGGTTTGGTTTGATTTAATTATGTTGTTTTCTCTTCAATGGTTTTCAGTTAAGTGAGTGTTGTGTTACAAACAACCACCACAACTGCCTGTTGGTATAAGCTGAGAGAATTAGAATAAAGGGAACAAAAGTAGCGAGTAACGCTGCAGTTGCAGGGTTACCGTACCACAAAAAAAAAGGGATTTTAATTATTTAGGGGTTTCGTGCCTAAACAATCTTCAAATCTTATACCAAAATTCGCTGTAAAGACCGTCGACTGATACCCATTTGCGTGGCACGTCGTCTGGTCGATGTCGACGGCGCTTCCATGACATCCTAGGCTACAGCAGCAATATTCTCTGCAGAACGGCTACTCCGAGGTCTGCCACGCCTGGCAGCATCTCGTGTTGTGCCAGTCTCTTCGAGGCGAGCGGCTAAATGGCGCAGTGTTTCACCAGTAGGCGTTGGACGGCCAGGAAATCTGCGACGAAATTCACGTTGTGCCAAAGTCACCGACCGATTATTGGTCAAATAGTCAGCAATATTCCGCGTTCTGGAGCAGTGGAGCGTAACATTGTTTATTAACGTGTATTTCGCATGTGTTTACTACACAAATGTCAAAACAGAACTGACATTAGGGGCCAATCGCAAAATTTATAGCATTTTCTGATAGAAGGATTACTTTTGCGCCACCTTGTATTTAAAATATAAATTTGATATTTCATCATCTTATAGATCTTTTCTTTCTCATTCGGTTACTTTTCATCCGATTTTGAATATTTTTTTTTGTTGCAAATGTATTCAAATTAGCTTTCTAATTGTTGAATATTGTTAGTACAAATTATTGCCACTAGATGGCGTAAAATTCATTTTTTGAAAAATGCATCAAAACACCCTGTAATTGCAAATATTTTGAGTTCATATGTTCTGCAAAAGTACTCGCCATATGATTTTGGTACAAACAACATTTGGTCGAATTCTGGGAATTTAACGGTCAAAATTTTATTTTCTTCAAGAACCTTAAAATAACGGTAATTTTGTAAATAACGGAATTATAAAAAAGTCGCGGAACAAAAGTTGGTTCTGATACCCTAAAGAACCATTTTCAACAATAAAAAAGTTCGATTTTGGCATATTGCTATCTATAGTGTTTTATTTTTACATAGAATAAAAATGTAAAACTTTTTAATAATGGCTATTTTATTTCTAAATTATTTAGGGTTGGCCGTTCAATAACATTATTAGTGAGCCCAGCAGCAAACTCAACCATGCCTACAGCTGCTGCCGTGGCAGCAGCAGCTGCAACTGCGAAAATTCAAGCTTTAGATGCAGTGGTTAGCAATGCAGTTCTTGGTTTAGCTGCCGGTACTCCTTCTCTCGGAATGTCACTTCTTACAGCTAAAGTAGCGACTTTGCCACTCTCAACACCAGCAAATAGTTTACATTCCGCTATTTCTTTACCTACAACTGCTGGTGCTTCGTTTCTATCCGCTGGTATGTTCCAAACTCCAAATGTTGCTTCAAATATTGTGCTTTGCAAGCAGTTTCTATTAATGCTGCAGCAAAAACAATAATAGTTCCAGGTTCTAATGTGACAGTTCCAATTATTGGTAAATTTAACGCAGGAATTTCGGAAGGAGCTCATTTGGCAACAATTCCCAGTCCAATTATGTCAATAACTAATGCTAATCAGACAACTCAAGCAAGCGTCACAGTTAATCAGCCAGATCAAATAAAAAAACTCATGACAAACAACAAGAAGAACTTGAAAAAAAATTTTGGACGAAGGCGAGACGCAAACTCTACAACAACAAGAAAGCATGTCTATTAAAGGTCAAAGTGCCCGACAATTTGTTATGCAGCGTCTGATGAGACCACAGGAATCAAGGGTTATAATACTACGCAACATGGTTGGACCAGAAGATGTGGATGAAACACTTCAAGAAGAAATTCAGGAAGAATGTACTAAATTTGGAAGTGTCAGCCGCGTTATTATATTTAATGAAAAGCAAACAGAAAATGAAGACGACGATGAAGCTGAAATTATTGTAAAAATTTTTGTTGAGTTCTCTACC
Source organism: Bellardia pandia (assembly GCA_916048285.2). Classification (NCBI taxonomy): domain Eukaryota; kingdom Metazoa; phylum Arthropoda; class Insecta; order Diptera; family Calliphoridae; genus Bellardia; species Bellardia pandia. The sequence goes on from OU696533.1 coordinate 64,243,944, forward strand.
AACGCTGAAGCTACTCGTGGTAAAGATGCTTTGCATGGTCGCTTTTTTGGAGGTCGTCGAGTAATAGCAGAGTTATATGATCAATCATTATTTGACCATGGCGATCTGTCCGGTTAATAAAACTACTTCTACAAGTGGAGTATTCTTAAATTTATTCTAATTGTCCAAAGAAGCTTTGGACACAAAAAAAAATATATATTGAAAATTAAAAGTAGAATGTAATAGATTAATTAATAATCGCTAAAATCATGAATTGTAAACACTTTTTAGTACCTACTCGCCACAAATTCCGAATAATTTAAGTTATTAAAAAAAACGAAGATACTAACTAAAAAATTTGAATTATATGATCACTTATCCTACAACCGTCCTGGAGACCACTTGAATTTAATAAAACCCAAACTCAACCAAATTCAAATTAATTGGAATTTTGTTATTAATTAAATACCAATAGGTAACAATCCCAAAGTTATTAAATAAAAAAAAAACAACTCGCTAACTCCCTTTTCTTTTATTCCCCATAAACCCACAATTATAATTATTCTATATGAGTAATTATAATCCCAAATCTCTTTATAGCATCTCTGCCTCTTTCATAAGATTTGGGTTAAATATATCAATTATATTCACTAATAAATAAATGTTACCAACACAAAGACTCTTATTTATTAATTTTTCATTCTTATGTATTACATAGTAGTTGTATAAATACAGAAGAAAATAATTCATCAATATCATCTATATATATAAAATTCAATGTATGTATGTATGTATGTATGTATGTATGTAACGTATAGACTCCAAAACGGCTGAACCGATTTTGATGAAATTTTCACAGCATGTTACTGTGGCTCTGGAAGGAATAATAGGGTACTTTTTTTTTACCACGCCCACTTTTACGCCCACTTTTTTAAAATATTGTAATTGAAGACCAAACCTTTGGACCGATATTTTTGAAATTTTCACAGCATTTAACTGGGACTCTGGTATGATTAATAGGGTACTTTTTTTTTGCCACGCCCATTTTTACGCCCACTTTTTAAAAATTATGTAATTGCTCCCATATAGTTTTTAACAGATTTACTTCAAATTGTATACACATTATATACTCCAGGCGAGGTAAAAATAAAGATTTCTTAAGCCATGCCCCTTTCACGCCCCTTTTCACACCAAATTTTTGAAAGTTTCATACTTTTTGTTCTCTACACAAATTTGTTCATTCCAACGTATTTTTTTTATTTGGTATTATATTGCTCTTAATACTGTTAACGTCACGATATAACTATGAACCACGCCTACTTCATCGCCCCCTTTTTTTAATTCAGATACTTACTTATACCACTAACAATGTTTGCTATACAAAATACTTTTTTTGTAATATGTATTTACCTAAAGTTTTATATACTTTTTAACTACATAAATTTTTTTATTACCAAATCTCCATTTTTCGCCCCATTTCACCTTAAATTATATTGCTTTTAATCTATATATATATAAATGAATGTGTGCCTGTATGATTGTGCTTAAAAGGAGGCCAAACCCTTGGACCAATCTGCCTGAAATTTTTACAGCATGTTACTGTGACTCTGGTAGGAATAATAAGCTATATGAAGTTTTGATTGTACAAACGGGGGTGGCACCGCCCATATAACCCACAAATTTAACCCGCCATATTTTTGGCATTTTTTGACGTACGTCGGTGATATTTGGTACATATGGTATTGGCATAATTAGGAATACATACCAGGAGAAAAGTGAGTGGGACCACGCCCCTTTTTAGGAAAATTAAACATCGTAATATAGTCTTAACTACTGGACCGATCGTCATTCAATTTTCACAACAGGATTTTCTTACGAAATAATAAATTCTTGACTATGTAAATGGACAAAGGGGCATGGTCTCGCCTAAAGCATTGCAATAAATACATTAAAATTAAATAAATAAATGTTTGTAAATATATAAATACGTTTTATTTTATTTTATGACGACGGGGGGTAGCAAAGCACACCGGGTTTAGCTAGTTCTAAATAAAGATTGTGATTTCAGGTTAACAAAAAATTAATATCATGTGAAGCATAGGTAAAAAATTGGGAACAAGTCGGTTTTAGTGACTGCTCAAAAAAAAGTGTAATCTAATAGGGCTTTTAGAGGAGATGCCAGCAAAAAAAATTTGTTGGCGGCCACGCCTATTTTCGAGGGGGTGGGCCCGTAAAGTTGAAAATATTTGGGGTATATCTCGGGAACTACTGGATGTCTGATAATTTGTAATACATTAAATAAAAGGTATTAAAAAGATCTGAAAATTTTTCAAAATTTTGTGTGCAGGATAGGATTTTTTCCTCTATGATATACAGAATACCGGCTTCGCATTGTATAAATTTCCTGTGTTGCCGACCTATGGCCGGGCGGAAGGATTTTCTCCTCTACGGTATACAGAACACCGACTTCGCATAGTACAGATTGTATTTTTTTTATGGTGAAATGTCATAATCTTTCTTTAATATCTTCGGATTTATATAACCTACATGGTCATGTCATTCCATAAATTAAAGCTTAATTTCTTGACTTGCAAATATTGTAATTTATCTACTTACTCATGTAGATCTTTTTCCCGGATTTTATTAAAAAATTTCGGATCAAAAAATAATTTTGCGAAATTTATCAATAGTCCATATAAATAAGTCATGTTACATATCGTTGGATATATATATTGTCTAATAAAAAATTGTAGTTTTCAAGATATAGCTAAATATATTAAAACCTTTGAAGCCCCGCCCACTCGAAAATAGACGTGACCGCCAATTTTTATTTTTATTTTAATCAAAATTTAAAATTCTATTAGTGACAAAATTGATTTGAAAAAAGTAACTAAAACCGACTTAAACCAAAAATTCAGTCTCGTCTCATCGAACTGTTCGGACGTGTTAATTTTAGTGCGGCTGAATTTTCGGTGAAAAAATCGTAATAGGTGAAAAAGTGCAATAGGTTAAAATAAAACAAAAAAGTGAAAAAATAACTCGTAATAGGTTAAAAAAAAATCTACGTTAATATCGGTAATTAAAAAAAAACACTAAAAATCGCATAAAAATTGTATGAGTGTTCCTCTCAGATGTAATTCTGAGAAAGAGCTTAGCTCGTCTAGAAAAACTAAATGGGTCTCTGAGGAAGAATCCATAAAAAAATCTGTGAAGAATCTTCTCACTACAAGAGCCGCAGAACGGCGTCGTTCCTGTTCGCCCAATATAGTGATTTCAACAGATGAAAAAACATCATCTTCATCAAACAGTGCAGTCAAACCAAAAAAACAAGTAGGTATGGATAAGTACATCACCGTTCTCAAGCGACAGAGGAGCCCGACGTCTGCTCAAGTGTCATCAAATTCAAAAGCTCCTAAGACCGTGAGTAATAAATAAAAAATAGGTTTGCTCTCCTCCAGACGGATGAGCCAGAACTTTCTAAGAAGACGTTTAAGCCCCCACCAATTTATCTGAGAGAGCCGACTTCCAGTAAATTGGTACAAGGAATTGTTTCGGTAATAGGTGAAAACATGTTTAGCGTAACCTCAATTAAACATGGAAATATCTGCGAGACAAAGATCCAAGTGAATAGGGAAGACGATTTTCGAAAATTGTCCAACCAGTTGGAGAGGGAGACTAGGGACTTCTATACCTACCAGCTCAAAAGCGCAAAATGACTCCAAGTCGTTCTAAAGGGTATAGACCCATGTGTTGATCCTACGGAGATAAAGACCGGTTTAATGGACAAAGGGTTCAAAATCAAGAGCGTAGTGAATATCAGAAACCGTGAAAAGATCCCTCAGCCCATGTTCAGGGTAGAATTGGAACCTGAAGATGTTGTCTTAAAGAAAAACGAGTCCCATCCAATCTACAATCTCATTTATCTTCTGCATCGTAGAATTACCGTGGAGGAACCGCATAAGCGCATTGGACCCGTCCAGTGTGTTAATTGTCAAGAATTTGGCCACACCAAAGCGTAATGTAAATTGCCGTCTGTTTGTGTTGCGTGTGGGGAACTACATCCAACTGCTCAATGTAATAAGTCCAAAACTGACGTAAAAATAAAAAAATGCAGTAACTGCGGAGGTAATCATACCGCAAATTATAGAGGTTGTCCAATTTACACTCATTTGAAAGCCATAAGTACCAACAAGACGTCAGTATTACCTGATCATCGTCAACAGCCTATTTTGGCATCGAGTGACAATGTCCCGCAATTGTTACGGTCCACTAGTCATTTAAACGCGCCTAGTTCTAGACAAGTTTCTTACGCTAACGTGGTTAAATCTAATATGCCAGGTTTGGAGCAGGCACCTAAATCACAATATTACGAGCCTAATATTAACACTCTAGAGACTACATTGCAGACACTTGTCCAAACCATGAACACTTTTACGACCACTATGACATCCATGATGCAGGAAATGCTGAAAATGCAATCCACTATATTACAAGCCATTTTAAAGAAATGATTTGTTTAAAAATTTGTTTTTGGAATGCGAACGGCCTCCGCCAACATAAAAACGAACTGGAGCACTTCCTGATGGATAAGCAGATTGATGTCATGATGATTGCTGAAACTCACTTGACGGCGACAGCGTACTTCAAAATTAATGGCTACGTGTTGTATGATACTAAAGATCCCCGCGGAAGAGCATGTGGAGGATCGGCAATTCTTATAAAGAACAGAATAAAACATTATTTAATGAACAACATATGTGAGGATTACCTACAAGCAACAAACATTTGTATTGAATTCTGTCAATACAATTTTGTTTTATCACCAATTTATTCGCCGCCTCGATTTTCAATAAAAGAACACCAATACTACAGCTTCTTCAATTCCCTTGGAGCTAGATTTTTAGTTGCTGGTGACTTTAACACCAAACACACTTTTTGGGGTTCACGTCTGGTGACCCCGAAGGGTCGTGAACTCTTCAACACCATTGCCAAAATGGGATTAGATGTACTCTCAAGCGGGCATCCCACCTACTGGCCGACGGACCGACGGAAGATTCCCGATGTTATTGACTTCGGAGTAGAGAAAAATATCCCTGTAGAATCGATACAAGTGGAGCCTTCATTAGACTTGTCTTCAGATCACTCTCTTTCTATTATTTCAATGCGTTTCCTTCAAGGGAATGGCTCTCCATTTCGGGACATATCTAAAACCAGAGTAAGTTGGATAAAGTATAAAAAGTATTTAAGTTCCCACTGCACGGAAAATGTAGTGTTGAGAACTACCGAGGATATTGATCGGTCGATTGGCAAGTTTACTGAGGACATACGAACACGCCTCCACATACGACGTTGAGTGCAGAAGTGGGACAAATAGAACTTATTTCGCTGAACTCGATCATCTCCTGTCAGAAAAAAGAAGAGTTAGAAGAGAGTGGCAAATTCACAGGTCTCCTGAACTGAAAGCTAGGCTACGGGTATGCAGAGATATACTAAGACAATTCTTAGAAACCCAAAGAACGGCCTCACTTAGATCTTACTTGGAAGATCTTGATAGTACCCCACAATCTGACTACGCGTTATGGAGGGCGGCAAGAGGATTAAAAAGACCAGTGAGAGGAAAACCTCCTTTGCGAAATCCGACTGGTGACTGGGCTAGAAATGATTCCGAGAAAGGGACATTATTTGTTAACCATTTGAGAAATGTGTTTACTATAAACAACTCAAATAATAACGAATCTGATTTGCCACCACTTGTTATAAGGCCTCCTGTACCCCTAAGACTAAACTTTCGTGATGTCCAAAACGCTATTGGTACTCTGAACCTTAGAAAGGCTCCAGGTATGGATAAAATCAGCAATAAAATGCTTGTGGAGTTACCTCGTGTAGCAAGAAGAATTATCCTCTTTATCTTCAACGCTATTTTACGCCTAGAATACTATCCTGCAGATTGGAAGGTGTCTATGATCACTATGATTCCTAAGTCAGGGAAGGACCACACCAACGTGGAGTCATATAGGCCAATTAGCCTACTGCCGACAATTTCTAAACTGTTCGAAAAATTGTTAATGACTAAGTTGACTCCAATTCTGAATGACACTGAATGTATTCCAAATCATCAATTCGGATTCAGAGCTAAACACAGTACCATCGAACAAACTCACAGATTGGTAAATGTGATAAGAGGGTCGTTTGAAGATAAAAAATACTGCTCCGCCCTTTTCATTGATGTGTCCCAAGCGTTCGACAAAGTTTGGCATGACGGTTTAATGCACAAAATTAAATTAACTCTGCCTGCTAACACCCATAAACTCATGGAAAGTTATTTATACGGTCGCAAATTTAAAATCAAAGAAGGCAATTTTTTAAGTACCGCTCAGCCAATTGAATCAGGTGTGCCACAGGGTAGCATACTGGGCCCTACTTTATATTTGATTTATGCCTCCGACATGCCGTCAGACCCCAAAATCCACACATCAACTTTTGCAGACGATACAGCCTTTGTCAGCGTCCATAAGGACCACCAAGTTGCATCACAGAATTTGCAGAATTATGTTTATAAACTAGAGAATTGGCTAGAGCTTTGGAAAATCAGGGTAAATGAACAAAAATGTATTCATATCACTTTCACATTGCGAAAAGATACCTGCTCGTCCATCAGAATAAATAATCAAATTATTCCTCAACATAATGAAGTCAAATACCTCGGCATTCACCTCGACCGCCGTTTAACTTGGAAGTCTCATATTGAAGCGAAACTTACACAAATGAGATTAAAAGCAGTGCAACTTAATTGGTTAATCGGCAGAAACTCTACATTGAAATTGGATTGCAAACTTTTGTTGTACAATGCAATTCTAAAGCCAATCTGGTGTTATGGAATTCAATTATGGGGTACTGCCTCAGCATCAAACATTGAAAAAATTCAAAGGGGTCAAAATAAAATTCTACGTATAATTACTGCAGCTCCATGGTATGTTAAAAATTCTCGAATCCACAAAGATCTAGGCGTGCCATTAGTAAAAGTCGAATTTACAAAATATACGTCAAAGTATGTCAGCAAACTTGAACACCATCCAAACCCACTTGCACGAGACATCCTTAACTTTAGTGGCCACAATCGGTTGAGAAAGAGGGATACCCCTGCGTTAACTCAAGCGCAAAATAGATGACTGGATCAGTTGATGTGAAATTTTTTTAGTATCATAAAAATTTTTGTCTAGCACTGGCTGGGCTTATTATTTTCTTTTTAGTATTAAGATTTGAATACTTATTGTCATTTCAAATATGAAGATTCAATAAATAATTAAATGCACAAAAAAAAAAAAACCAAAAATTGTAAGTTTGATTATTAATATACATACATACATACATATGTATTACAAACCTATATTGCCTATTCATTTTCAAGAGAAATTAGTTTTTCATCTATATATGTATATAAAAGAGTGACGTGACTGATTCATTCATCATCGCACAGCCCAAACCGCTAAAGCTAGAAACTATGTACCAAAAATGCTTCTGTACATTTAGATTGAGTGATCTAGGTATATAGTGTCATAAGCAAACAATAAAATAAAATAACAAACAATAAAGATTATCATAGACGAACAATAAACCGTTATTTTAGTGAGTAATATTGAAAGTACATATTTGAGATCAATAACAAGACAAAGTAGAATAAAAACGTGCCAACAATATAAGGTTTGTAGGTAAAATTGTTGACAAAACCAATTTTATTTGAAAACAAATTAACAGCATTGGTGAAAAAAAATAGCGCTTGCAACTTCATCAACATCCCGCGACGCCCTGAAACATGGTTTCAGAATATGGGCAACTGGACAATTCCTGTAATGGGTCGGGTTCATTCAGTCTCGTCTCATCGAACTATTCGGACGTTATTTTTAGTGCGGCTGAATTTTCGGTGAAAAAATCGTAATAGGTGAAAAAGTGTAAAAGGTTGAAATTAAACAAAAAAGTGAAAAAATAACTCGTAATAGGTAAAAATATCTACGGTAATATCTCGGTAATTAAAAACAAAAAAAAAACATTAAAAATCGCATAAAAACTGTATGAGCGTTCCTCTCAGATGTAATTCTGAGAAACAGCTTAGCTCGACTAAAAAAACTATATGGATCTCTGAGGAAGAATCCTTAAAAAATCTGTGGAAAATCTTCTCACTACAAGAGCCGTAGAACGGCGTCGTTTCTGTTTGCCCAATATAGTGATTTTAACAGATGAAAAAACATCAACATCTTCTACATCAAATAGTGCAGTCAAATCTAGAAAACAAGTAGGTATGGATAAATACGTCACAGTTCTTAAGCGACAGAGGAGCCCGACATCTGCTCAAGTGTCATCAAATTCAAAAGCTCCTAAGACCGTGAGTATTGATAATCCAAATGATCAAAATAGGTTTGCTCTCTTCCAGACGGATGAGCCAGATCTTCCTAAGAAGACGTTCAAGCCCCCAACAATTTATCTGAGAGAGCCCACTTCCAGTAAATTGGTACAAGGAATTGTTTCGGTAATAGGTGAAAATATGTTTAGCGTAACATCAATTAAACATGGAAATATCAGCGAAACCAAAATTCAAGTGAAAAAGGAAGATGATTTTCAAAAATTGTCCAACCAGTTGGAGAGGGAGAGTAGGGATTTCTATACCTACCAGCTGAAAAGCGCAAAATGACTCCAAGTCGTTCTAAAGGGTATAGACCCAGATGTTGATCCTGCCAAGATAAAGACTAGTTTAATGGAAAATGGCTTCAAAATTAAGAGCATAACGAATATTAGAAACCGTGAAAAGATTCCACAGCCTATGTTCAGGGTGGAATTGGAACCTGGAGATGTCGTATTAAAGAAAAACGAGTCCCATCCCATTTACAATATGATTTACCTTCTGCATCGTAGACTCACCGTGGAAGAACCGCATAAGCGTCAGGGACCCGTTCAGTGTCTTAACTGTCAAGAATTTGGTCATACCAAAGCGTACTGTAAATTGCCGACAGTTTGTGTTGCGTGTGGGGAGCTACATGCAACTGCTCAATGCGATAAGTCGAAAACTGACTCAAAAATCAAAAAATGCAGTAACTGCGGAGGTAATCATACCGCAAATTATAGAGGTTGTCCAATTTACACTCATTTGAAAGGCATAAGAACCAACAAGACGTCAGTATTGCCTAGTCATCCTCAACAGCCAAATTTTGCATCGAGTGACAATTTCCCTCAATTGTTACGGTCCACTAGTCATGTAAACGCGCCTAGTTCTAGACAAGTTTCTTACACAAACGTGGTTTGCCAGGTTCGGAGCAGGAACCTAAATCACAATATTATGAGCCTCATATTAACACTCTAGAGACTACATTGCAGACACTTGTCCAAACTATGAACACTTTTACGACCACAAGGACATCCATGATGCAGGAAATGCTGAAAATGCAATCTACTATCTTACAAGCCATTTTAAAGAAATGATTTGTATAAAAATTTGTTTTTGTAACGCGAACGGCCTCCGCCAACATAAAAACGAACTGGAACACTTTCTGATGAATAAGCAGATTGATGTCATGATGATTGCTGAAACTCACTTGACGGCGACAGGGTACTTCAAAATTTATGGCTACGTGTTGTATGATACTAAAGATCCCCGCGGAAGAGCATGTGGAGGTGCGGCAATTATTATAAAGAACAGAATAAAACATTATTTAATGAACAACATATGTGAGGATTACGTACAAGCAACAAACATTTGTATTGAATTCTGTCATTACAATTTTGTTTTATCATCAATTTATTCGCCGCCTCGATTTTCAATAAAAGAACACCAATACCATAACTTCTTTAAATCCTTTGGAGCTAGATTTTTAGTTGCTGGCGGCTTCGCGTACTCTTCAACACCATTGCTAAAATGGACTTAGATGTACTCTCAAGTGGACATCCCACCTATTGGCCGACGGACCGACGGAAGATTCCCGATGTTATTGACTTCGGAGTAGTGAAAAATATCCCTGTAGAATGGATGTAAGTGGATCCTTCACTGGACTTGTCCTCAGATCACTCTCCTACTATTATTTCAATGCATTTCCCTCAAGTGTGTGGTTCTCCATATATGAACATGACTAAGACCCGAGTAAGTTGGATAAAATACAAAAAGTATTTAAGTTCTCATGGCACGGAAAATGTTGCGTTGAGAACTACCGACGATATTGATGAGTCGATTGGCAACTTTACCGAGGGCCTTCGACGAGCTGTGCATCACGCTTCCACTTATCACGTTGAATATAGAAATAGGACAAACAGAACTTATTTCTCTGAGCTCGAACATCTCCTATCAGAAAAAATAAGAATGAGAAGAGAGTGGCAAATTCACAGGTCTCCTGAACTGAAAGCTAGGCTACGGGAATGCAGAGATATACTAAGACATTTCTTAGAAACCCAAAGAACGGCCTCACTTAGATCTTACTTGGAAGGTCTTGATAGTACCCCACAATCTGACTACTCGTTATGGAGGGCGGCAAGAGGTTTAAAAAGACCAGTGAGAGGAAAACCTCCTTTGCGATATCCGACTGGTGACTGGGCTAGAAAAGATTCCGAGAAAGGGACATTATTTGTTAACCATTTGAGAAATGTGTTTACTATAAACAACTCAAATAATAACGAATCTGATTTGCCACCACTTGTTATAAGACCTCCTGTACCTCTAAGACTAAACTTTCGTGATGTCCAAAACGCTATTGGTACTCTGAACCTTAGAAAGGCTCCAGGTTTGGATAAAATCAGCAATAAAATGCTTGTGGAGTTACCTCGTGTAGCAAGAAGAATTATCCTCTTTATCTTCAACGCTATTTTACGCCTAGAATACTATCCTGCAGATTGGAAGGTGTCTATGATCACTATGATTCCTAAGTCAGGGAAGGACCACACCAAAGTGGAGTCATATAGGCCAATTAGCCTACTGCCGACAATTTCTAAACTGTTCGAAAAATTGTTAATGACTAAGTTGACTCCAATTCTGAATGACACTGAATGTATTCCTAATCACCAATTCGGATTCAGAGCTAAACACACTTCCATCGAACAAACACACAGATTGGTAAATGTGATAAGAGGGTCGTTTGAAGACAAAAAATACTGCTCCGCCCTTTTCATTGATGTGTCCCAAGCGCTCGACAAAGTTTGGCATGACGGTTTAAGGCACAAAATTAAATTAACTCTGCCTGCTAACACCCATAAACTCATGGAAAGTTATTTATACGGTCGCAAATTTAAAATCAAAGAAAGCAATTTTTTAAGTACCGCTCAGCCAATTGAATCAGGTGTGCCACAGGGTAGCATACTGGGCCCTACTTTATATTTGATTTATGCCTCCGACATGCCGTCAGACCCCAAAATCCACACGTCAACTTTTGCAGACGATACAGCCTTTACCAGCGTCCATAAGGACCACCAAGTTGCATCACAGAATTTGCAGAATTATGTTTATAAACTAGAGAATTGGCTAGAGCTTTGGAAAATCAGGATAAATGAACAAAAATGTATTCATATCACTTTCACATTGCGAAAAGAAACTTGCTCGTTCTTCAAAATAAATAATCAAATTATTCCTCAACATAATGAAGTCAAATACCTCGGCATTCACCTCGACCGCCGTTTAACTTGGAAGTCTCATATTGAAGCGAAACTTACACAAATGAGATTAAAAGCAGTGCAACTTAATTGGTTAATCGGCAGAAACTCTACATTGAAATTGGATTGCAAACTTTTGTTGTACAATGCAATTCTAAAGCCAATCTGGTGTTATGGAATTCAATTATGGGGTACTGCCTCAGCATCAAACATTGAAAAAATTCAAAGGGGTCAAAAGAAAATTCTACGTATAATTACTGCAGCTCCATGGTATTCTCGAATCCACAAAGATCTAGGCGTGCCATTAGTAAAAGTCGAATTTACAAAATATGCGTCAAAGTATGTGTAGTTTACCTCACATATGTGTATACCTTGTTGTACTTATCAGCACATACACCTATATTTCCGACTTAAATTGTTTTTTGAATTTTAACTTTTTTTTCTTAAATTCTGAATTCCTTAAGTTAGTGTTTTTCAATAATAAAGATATAAATAAATAAAAAAAAAAATAAAAAAAATTTTTAATAACTTTGTTTTCTTAAAAAAATTATCATTTAAAAAAAATGTTCTGAGGGGGTGCTTAGGTTTTGTCCGATACTGTATACATTGCATGCATGACGAATATACAAAAGACTCGCTGTTACTGCGGTGATATGTGCTGACCATACAAATATTGAGTGACACACTCGCAACCAAAATTACTATTGAGTGGAAATCAATTACAATACGTATTGTAATTGGTGGAAACTTAATTATAGTATAATATATGAATATAATATAATAGCATAAGTTAGAGAAAGTAAGGAATACTTTGTAATTAGTATATAAGGTTGAAGCATGAATTAATAAAATCAGATTTAGTTGGATCTTACAAAAACTGGCATCACTGCCTTGTTTCATTTAACTAACTTCTCAGACTATTTGGCAGTTCACTAGAACGCCTGACTATTAAGCTGATCCCCTACAGCTGTTTAAAATTATATTGGGTTATAAGGAAATACAAGTAAAAACACTAAAACACATTACTTAACTCATACGACAACCACTACATGGCGAAAATATTTATGGAGGACGAAGTGAACAAGATTTTTGAAAAGTGGGAAAAATACCTACATCAGGAATACAACGCACAACCAGAACCACAAACAACAGCACCAGTAAAAGAATTGAAACAACAAAATAGTATATAGGTGGACAGCACAATTAAAATTTTATGATAATGTCTTGGTGGAAAAACATACTAAAAGCCATCCGTTTACTATTTGCGGGTTATGAAGTTGGAAAACATGAGGATTCTGAAAGCAAGAACAACGAGAAAGAACTAGTAGAATATATGAAGGCTTATACGATAAGAATCCAAAACAAGAATGAAAACGAAAATTTGAATATTTTTGAGATAATTATTATAATAATCATAACCATAGTATCAATTGCCTACATTATTAGGTTAATATGTATGATCGTCAATAGAAGACAATAAATATTATAAAACAATGTTTTCAAACAATATTTTAATATTATTAACTATCGTAACAATTTTATCCATATTATAAACAATTCAAAAATTATATTCACTATAGTAAAGAGAAGCTAAAAATTTTATATATTTTAAATGCTTTCGAAATTAATACTATCCTTATTAATAATTATTTTAATCTTATACCTAGTATGTAAACTTTTAAAACATATATATCTTAATAAACAAAAATTTGTAATAACAGAGGTATAAAAATAGAATATAATGTATAAAAATAACAAAAACAAAATAAAAATTTTATTCTAATAATAAACATAGATATGTATGTATAAAAAACACATTAATTAAGAATCCTCAAATGGAAGAAAATATAAATGAATTAAAAACAATATATAGAAACCTAAAAAAAGTCCAGGTAGAAAATACACTAAAAAAACAATACAAGAAAAATTACAAACTATAAAAGATATAAAAACAATTTCTTAGAAAAAGAATTAAATGAAAAGAATGAAGAAGACAATACAGCAATTAGAATAGAATTTAACAATATTTATACAAAAATCAAAGAATATTTGCTGGAAAGTAGAAAACATACAGAAATAGACATGGCAACGTTTAGTTTAGATCAGTGATGCCCAATGTAGTAGTATTGGTGAGAGTGACAAAATAACACTGGAAGAAAACAATTTGCTAATCATTTTATTTAAGGCCCAACTATAATATGCATATGCTAGCTTAAGCAAATTGCAAAAGTTAACGAAAAGGCTGTCAAATGCATAACCAGTTCAGAGTTAACTTTTAGGTGGCTACAATGACTTTGAAACTTTTTGTCCACAGTTGCTCATTTATGTTTAAAAAAAAATGCTTTTATTTTAACAAAAACCCATTAAATGACTATATTTTATAAATATTATTATATTATTTTATAATTAAAAGAAAACTTCGTACCAGAAACGCATAAATTTTCCTTTTGTTTTAATTTATCGGCAAAAGTACTAAAATGTACAGCTGTGGCAGCACTACATTGTAAATAATAATAAACGTTTACATATGTTTTGTTAATTTTCGCATTGTGTTTGCAAAAATGGAGAAAAAACTTAAAAATTTAAATAATATAAAAATATTAAAGTTAGCGCTTGAAGGCCTGTGCACATTAAAATAAATAAGTGAACTACACTGTAAAAGAAGAAGACGCTCTTGTTCTGTCAGATAAATAAACCGCGACAGAAAGACATTTTTTTTAAAATAAAAAGGGCCTCTTTTATTGTAAAGGCACTTATTTCTTTCCGCATTTTCTATTAAATTTAAAATAAATATATTTTCTTCCATTTTGTTCAAAACACAAACAAACAACAACAAACAGCTGATTCCGTACAGAATGTGCGATCAGTTTCGCTTTTTGCTTAAGCAAATGACAGTTGAAAAACTTAACGAAAAGTTTCGTTAAGTACATTATAGTTTGCCACATACAATTTATATGTATTCGCACGTTTGCTTAAGCTAGCATATGCACATTATAGTTGGGCCTTTAGTCGTCAGCGAGATTGCGACGAAAGTACATGTTTGGCGGGTGTTGTCATTTTTTTTTCTGTTTCTTTGTTTAACATAAGGGAAATAGTAAAATTAATGAATGTACATTAGAGTGCCAATTAACTATATGGGAAATTTTTTTTGAAGGAATTTCTTTCACGGCACCCCCCAGATTGGTTCGAATTGCTAAAAAAATACTCCCTTGAAAATTTGAGCTCAATCGGATAAGGGAAAAGGTGCCCCTGAGCCGCCCAAAATTTGCAAAATACCTGATTTTTGACTTTAATTGTCAATAACTTCTTTAATATCTATTTTACAAAAAAAATTTGTTAGTGAAAGTTATAGACAAAACTCAGAGGAACAATCTTTGCTCACAAATCTTTTTCGTATCTCCAATATCTACTGAAGAAAAGAAAAAAATAAACGAAAAACCATGGATTTATACATATGTTTATATGGGTGATTTTATTTACTTAAGTGTTACATGGAAAAAAACTTGAAGCATTGATATTTTAATTTTATTTGTAGCAAGTATTTTTTTGTTTTTTTTTTATATTTTTTATTTTTAAAATGATATATACTTTGATTTAAAGTAAATTTTTCCAATAAGAATATGATGAATTAAGATTTTCAGGTAAGGATTTTGGGATTATATTAAAGAAATGACGGGAATTGCCGAATTTAAGCCGCACAGGTTAACATTAACCCTTTCGACTTTTATGCGGGAATTCTTGTCTTTAATTAAACTAATGACGGGAATTCCAGCTAATATTCAAACAAGTTTTTTAGCTGCTACAACTAATTTGTGTTATTCTTTGTTCAAAGTTAGAGTTGCTATTATAACCACACCTGCGTTGTACGTAATGATAATGATTTTCGTCATCTCGGGAATTCCCATCAATTGATCCACAGTTAAAAATCATGATTTAACGATAAGAAAAAAGGGGAATACCCGCTCTTCATTTCTGTATGAAAAAAATATGTGTTTCTCTTGGTAGTGGTACTGGAAGAGCACAAGCACATGCTATTTGCAAATCGCTTTTTGAATGGGGTCTACAAGATTATGTAATAGCTTTAGTTTTCGATACAACAGCAGTTAATACTGGACGATTCAATGGAACTTGTTCCATAATTGAAAATACACTAGATAGGGATCTACTATATTTGGCTTGTAGGCATCACATCTTTATACTTATTCTTAAAAGCGTTTTTGATATTAAATTTTGCAAGACAGTTCCTAATGTTCAAATATTTCAACGATTTCAGAAGCGCTGGCTATCAATAAACATTGATAATTTCAGGATCGGTATCGAAAATGAGAAAGTTAAACACGCTATTAATTTATGTGATGTAGAGCGAATTATAAATTTTCTTAATAATGTTCTGTAGGAAAAACAACCGCGAGATGACTATAGGGAATTTATAGAACTTGCTCTAATATTTCTCGGAAAAACACCAACCCGATCATGTATAAAATTCCGAGCCCCAGGCACTATGCATCACGCAAGATGGATGTCAAAGGCAACATATACCTTAAAAATATTTTTGTGTAGAGACGAGTTCGATTTAACAGAGGTTAAACTAAATGCTCTTTGCGATGTTTCCATTTTTATTGTCAAAGTGTACGTTGAGGCTTGGTTTTGCGCTCCATCACCTATAAAAGCTCCGTATCACGATTTTATGCCTATTACAGTATTAAGTCAATATCAAAGTGTTGAAAGTGAAATTGCTACCGTCGCTTTTGCAAAATTTTGCAGTCACCTGTGGTATCTAGGGACACAAAGCGTTGCTTTGGCATTTTTTGATGAAAATGTACCAGTCAAAACCAAAAAAAAAAAAAAAAATGGTAAAAGCTTTGAAGAATGAATCTGATGTAAATAGCAAAAAGGCCCTAATAAACACTTTGAACGTAGATGATGTTATCAAAAAAGGTATTGTACAGTTTGTGAATATAAAGCGTTTTTTAAGCGTTTTGAATTATCTGAAGAGGGTTTAAAAACAACTCCCACAAAATGGCCGAGTAACAAAAAGTTTATTGAAGCTAAAAAAAACTCTTTCAGGCTTAAAAGTAGTGAACGATACCGCTGAAAGGGGAGTCAAATTAATGCAGGATTATAATAATATTTTATCAAGAAGCGAAGAACAAAAACAATATATTTTACAAATTGTTAAGGATTACCGTTTACGTTTTCCAAATTGCAATAAGGAAACCTTTTGTAACTATATAAATTAAAACAAAAAACAAACCCACAAAAAATACTTGCTACAAATAAAATTAAAATATCAATGCTTCAAGTTTTTTTCCATGTAATGCCTACACTTAAGTAAATAAAATCACCCATATAAACATATGTATAAATCCATGGTTTTTCGTTTATTTTTTTCTTTTCTTCAGTAGATATTGGAGATACGAAAAAGATTTGTGAGCAAAGGTTGTTCCTCTGAGTTTTGTCTATAACTTTCACTAACAAATTTTTTTTTGTAAAATAGATATTAAAGAAGTTATTGACAATTAAAGTCAAAAATCAGGTATTTTGCAAATTTTGGGCGGCTCAGGGGCACCTTTCCCCCTTATCCGATTGAGCTCAAATTTTCAAGGGAGTATTTTTTTAGCAATTCGAACCAATCTGGGGGGTGCCGTGAAACAAATTCCAACTTTGAAAAATAACTGCCACCCTAATGTACATATTTTAGTAATACTCTTGCTGAATGTATTGTTTTTAGTAATAATCTTGATGAATGTATTGATAGAGATATATATTATATATCTCTATAATACATACATATATAATTTATATATCGATGGTCTCATGTAGAAAGGCCCCAACTCGCATATTTGAAACTTTACAGGAGAAGGTAAAACATAATAGAAACTATAATATTCAACATGTAACTTTTTTTGTACAACTGCTTATAAAAGCGTTATTTTTTACACTATTGCAATTAATTTTTGTGAGGAGGTGTATTTGCGTTAAATGCATTGGAATCGCAAAAAAAACTAATTTCGAAAAATAGCGAGTTAGGGCCTTTCTACATGAGACCAACGATATGCGGACATCTGGATAGTATGATATATTTCGATGTCGGGTGACATCATTAATATATCGCAATAATTTCAATTTATGTGTTCACTGACAGCAGTCTCGATGACGATTAAAATGTAATCGTTAAATATATTTCCTTTTTGATTTCCATTGTTTGTTCCAAAAATATTTTAGTAATAGGTAAATATTTTAGTAATAGGTATTCGTTTTCTTTTATCTTGAATCATGGATAAGACACAGCAGTTCTGCAAGTGTATTTTGTCTCTCCCACTCAACATGCTGATTTCCTATTGGTTGATTGACGATTAAACAAAAGAGCGTAAGTATACGTGTGAGTTCAATTTGCTGATATCAGCCACTACTGGGCATCAATGGTTTAGATACTGTTGCGAAAGCATTACCTACATTTTCAGGAACCCACAATGAATTAGAAAGTTTCATCATAACAGCAGAACTTATAAACAAAACACTATCAGACACAGCTAAAGTAGACTTTCTACAATACATTTATCACGCTAAATTAACATCAAATGTAAGAACAGCTATAGGCAGTTACAATAAACCAGAGAGTTTTGAAAACTTAAAAACACTATTAGAAAACAGATACAGAATTACAAAGACAATTCCAGAACTACATAATAAACTGAACAACCTGTTTCAAGGAAAAATGTCTACAAATTCATAGACATACAAGGCATAGAGGAATTAGGAAATAATTCCACACAGGCTGAAAAAAATGTAATAGTTAGACTGAATAATAAATTAGCATTAGATTCATTCAAGAAAGGTCTAAATGAGAACTTTAAATCGACCATTTACGCAGCCCGACCAACAGATTTGAATGAAGCATCTGACCTTGCTTTAGAACTTGAAAATGAAAACAAACTGACTCATAACTCAATTTTATACATGAGAAAAGAAGAACCACAGTATCAACAACGAAATTACAACAGAAATGGCAACAGATTTCCTAACTACAATAATAACAGACAACATAATAACAATTACAGAAATATTAACCCTAACAGAAATAATAACTATAGAAACAATGGCAATAATTTTAATAACAATTTCAATAGAAATAATAACCACAATAACAACAGAAACAACAACAATATATCGAACAGATTTAACAATGACTACACCAATAGAAATAATAGAAATAATACAAATACAATACAAACATTAGAAGAAGCTATCAAAACACACACAGGAACAATAGAAATATACACATGAAACAATATGAGGGAAACGAAACAGGCCAGCGATACCAAGAATACCAAGATATCCCGGAGAGCCAAAACTAAAAATTCACAAAATATCCGATAATAATTCAAATTATGTTAATGTAAAATACAAAAATAATAATTTAACTTTTCTAATAGACACTGGCGCCGACATATCACTCTGTCGTATGCATAAAGAATTCTTAGGAGAACAATATAAACCTGAAGAAAATTGCAAATTAACGGGTATCACTTCAGAAGAAATAGAATCAATAGGAACACTAGAAATAAAACTAAACATATCAGAAGAAACATGCATTCACAAATTTCAATTAGTACAAGAGAGTTTTCCCATAGAAACAGACGGAATATTAGGAAGAGATTTCTTCAAAAAGTATCTTTGTAGAATTGACTATGAAACATTTACAATTTCACTTTTCAATAATACTAACACAATAATATTGCCAATGCAAACAAAGTCATTCAAAACACTAAATATAACTATACCTCCCAGAACAGAGATCATTCACCCCATAAAACTAAACCTTACTGAAGATTGTGTAATATTCAATAATGAAATAATAATTTTCTTGCGCAATTCAATAGCACCCAGTGGTGATATTCGAAACAATTAACAACCGGTTCTCTTAAAAAAATTATATTTTTTTCAAATTTTGATAAAAATAGCGAAAATTTTAAAGTCGCATCCCAGTAACAGACCACAAGCCTCTTGAAGGAAATGATATAAACTTTCGTTTAATAAAAAAAGTTACGTTTTTAACAAAAAATAGTTTCGATTTTGCAAAATAAAAGTTAAAAAAAAATTGTTGTATTTTTTTCTCAAAAGATTGAAGAAAATGCTATCGAAAACATCATCATCCAAGAATCCAATGTATGACCAAAATAAAATCATTTATTTGTACGTTTGGACAATGAACAACTGAACAATATTGTGTTTGTTGCCGAGACTATATCACCTTGATAAATACACATTATACAGCAAAAAACATAATCACCCCTATCGTGAATAAAAATTTCACATGAAATTTGTTGCCTTTTCACATTTTTCCTATTAAAATTCAATGTTAAAAAATAAAAGGGAACAAATTTCATGTGGAACAACATATGCAACAACCGGTACGGAAAATTTTTAAAATTTTAACAACCGGTTCGAGGGAACCGGTCCGAACCGGCTGAATATCAGCACTGATAGCACCAAAAAACGGCATAACCCACATTAAATTATTAAACACAACAAACGAATCAATAACACTAGAAGGCATTAACCTGCATACTGAGCTACTTTCAAGCTACGAAATATTTATTAAATTACAATCAGCGTTACCGTTGGCAAATTTGAGAAAGTCGCACAAAAAGGGGATTTCTTAAAAAAAAGGGGCACCACTTTAAAAAAGATGGAAAATAAACAAAACAAAAATAAAAATCGTATTTTTTTCATTTAAATGTTGTATATGATGTATGTTTACATATGCATATAATAAAAAAATTAATAAAAAAAACTAATATGTATCAACTAAAACAAAAAAAAGGTACACAAAAAGTGGCAAGGCATCTGTAAAAGGGTCAAATTGCCACTTTAGTCGCATCAACGGTAACGCTGATTACAATGACAATAAAAATAGTATAAACAATGACGAACGTTTTAAACAAATACGTAATGAGCTAAAACTAAATACCAATGATGAACATGCAAAAGCAACATTGATAAAAATATTTAAAAATTATCAAAACATTTTTCATTTGGAAGGCGAAAAATTAACAGTCAACAATTTTTACAATCAGAAAATCACGACCTCAGACAACAATCCAGTTTACATAAAAAACTACAGACTACCACATACACATACATAAATAATTAATGAACAAGTACAGAAAATGTTTAATGACGACATAATAGAATCATCAGTCAGCCCATACAATGCTCCACTCCTTTTGGTACCAAAAAAAGCACTGAAGATAAGAAGAAATGGAGACTTGTAGTAGATTTTCGCAAATTGAATGGCAAAATAATAAGTGACAAATTTCCCTTGACAAGATTAGAAGACATTTTGGACAAACTAGGCAGAGCCAAATGGTTCTCAACACTTGACATGACGAGTTCTTTTCATCAAATTGAATTAGACAAAAACTCTAGATCATTAACAGCATTTTCAACACCTAATGGACATTTTCAATTCAAACGACTACCATTCGGTTTAAAAATTTCTTCAAATAGCTTTCAAAGAATGCTAACTATAGCACTCTCAGGACTAGATTCAGAAGCATTTCTATACGTTGACGATATAATTGTATACGGATGTAGCCTAAATCATCACAATCAAAACTTAATCAAAGTACTGGACAGACTACAAAAGTATAATTTAAAGTTAAATCCAAAGAAATGTTGCTTCCTACAACCAAAAGTTGTTTATTTGGGTCACTTGATTACTAAAGACGGCGTAAAAACAGACCCATCCAAATACGAAATCATAAAGAATTATCCAACACCAAAAAACGCAGATGAAGTAAGACGATTCGTTGCATTCTGCAACTACTACAGAAAATTCATACCAAATTTTGCTGACATCGCCAAAGAACTTAACAGACTACTAAAAAAATCAACAAAATTTATATGGACAGAAAAATGCCAAATTGCTTTCGATACACTTAAAGAAAAATTAATGAATCCACCAGTGTTACAATATCAAAATTTTGACAAAACCTTCATTTTAACAACTGACGCTTCTAACTATGCGTTAGGTGCAGTTTTGTCACAAGGCGAAATATGCCAAGATCTACCCATTTCATATGCCAGTAAATCATTGCAAAAACACGATCTCAATAAACCGATTAAAGAAAAAGAACTCCTTGTAATTCATTGGAGCATAAATTATTTTAGACCATATCTATACGGTAGGAAATTTATAGTGGTGACAGACCACAGACCCCTAATTTCATTATTTTCACATAAGAACCCCTCATCAAAAATGACTAGAATTAGATTAGATTTAAGCGATTATGATTTTTCCATTGTATATAAAAAAGGAAAAATGAACACCAATGCGGACGCACTATCTAGAATAGAAATTAACTCAGACGTACTAAAAGAAATGATACCAAAAGAACTAAATGAAGAAGAACATAAAATACTAATAACTACAAGGGCAATGCAAAGAACAATTGACAGGAACAATATAAATAATAACAACAATGAGACAAACCATAAAATAGATAAAAACCATGAGGCAAATAAAGAAATAAATGAAACACGCGCGAAAAGAAATAATATGAAAAAAAGCATCTCTTAGGAGTCTGATCAACTTCTAATATGGGAATGCACATCTATAAATGATATTAAGAACATAAAGAAATTGCAATTTAATGAATTTGAAAATACAAAAGACGTCGATATAAGAATTGAAGATAATATTGTGCACATAGGACGGGATGATAATTCACCAAATACCCAAAATAAAAATTATATGAAAGAAGGATGTAACGATAATTCATCGAAACAAGATTCGATTATGAAGAAGTTACATGCCAAAAACACACAAAATGATAACACGCATGCAAGATTCAGCGAAACTAGATTCGATTCTGAGGAACATTTGGAAGAAAAACATTTAGCATGGAAGAAAATAACGGGTGGGGAAGAGAGAATCGGTACTCGGTGAACATGCTTTGTTGACATTTTCTTTGCTGGTTTTTACTACAAATTATTACACAGCACGAATAAGAGAAATATCAAAAAACAAATAATAATGAAATGTGTCTGACAACATTGTCCGACAGTGTGACCGCGATTGAAAAAACAAAAGTGAATTCCAGATGTTTGACTGTGTAAACGGGGACAAACTAAATGTTTATTTCTTTATTTTGTCTGTTTTTGTCTTTGACGTCAATTTCGAACACAGCAATTCAAATGTTTGCCGGCTCATTCGAATATTTTCTATGAACGTTTCTTCTGGCATAATTGGCACATCTTCCTCATAAAACGAGCCGTGGCGAGTCTATAATATAAACGTATTTAGTTAAATTACATCAACTTATTTCCCATACTTACGTGTGTCCATTCCAACCTCTTATGTAATAATAGCGTGTAGTACATTTGCAAAAGTTTGTGAAACCTTATGTTTAACAAATTTTTTTTTTTTTGCATATACTTTTTTATTGTATCTTCATTTTAAATGAACTAACAATAGGTATTCAAATCCTAAAACTAAAGTTAATTAAGATAAGTCCAGCCAATGCTAGACAAAATCTAGTTTTCAAATTCGATAGGATATAATGAGCAACTTGTATTTATTCATCTGAGAGCGGTGGTGTCCTCCTTCTCAAACGGCTATGACCGGGATATTGTAAGATGTCTCGAGCGAGGGGATTTGGATGAGTTTCCAGCTTACCCAAATAATGGGCCACGTGTTTAGTTATTTCCCATTTGCCAAGTGGAACATCAAGATCGTTGTGTATGTTGTTGTTTTTAATATACCAAGGAGCGGTAGTTATCATTCGTAGAATTTTGTTTTGACGGCGTTGAATTTTCTCAATATTGGAGTTGGAGGCAGTGCCCCATAACTGGATACCATAGCACCAAATTGGCTTTAGGATTGAGTTGTAGAGTAGAAGCTTACAATCGAGCCGAAGGACGGAGTTTCTGCCGATGAGCCAATGAATTTGGGCTGCTTTCAGTTTCATTTGAGTCAGCTTAGCATCTATATGTGGTTTCCATGTGAGGCGACGGTCCAGATGAATACCAAGATATTTCACGTGTGAGTTGAGGCACTAAATGATCATTAATACGAATAGGGGGACATGATTCCCTACGTAGAGTAAATGTTACGTGGGTGCATTTCTGTTCATTTATTTTTATTCCCCATTGTCGTGCCCATTTCTCCACTTGCGTTACGTGGTGCTGTAATTTAATCGAGGCATCTTTTGGATCTTTGTGAGTACTGAAAAATGCCGTATCATCAGCAAATGTTGACGTGTGAATTTCATTGTTTATTGGCATGTCTGCTGTGTACAGCAAGTATAGAATTGGTCCTAAGATACTTCCTTGAGGGACGCCAGCACCTATAGGTTGAGGACGGCTTAAATAATCACCTTCTTTAATAATAAACTGACGGTCGATTAAGTATTTTCATAGTAGGTGTTGAAGATTCACCGGCAAGTTCTGCTTTAATTTAGATATCAGGCCTTCATGCCATACTTTGTCGAAGGCTTGAGAGACGTCAATAAAGAGTGCCGAACAGTATCTCTTTTCCTCAAAGGTTTTTCTTATGACTTGTACCAATCTATGTGTTTGTTCTATTGTACTGTGTTGACGTCTGAAGCCAAACTGGTGATTGGGAATGCAGTTGTTTTCATTCAAAATCAGAGTCAGCTTGGTTATAAGCAATTTCTCGAATAATTTGGACATAGTTGGTAATAGACTTATTGGCCTATACGACTCAACTTTGCAAGGATCTTTTCTCGGCTTAGGAATCATCTTTACTAAAGCGATTTTCCAAACCGGAAGGTAGTACTCAAGCCGTAAGATGGCATTAAAAATAAAGAGGATTAATCTTTTTGCAATGCGAGGCAGCTCAAAAATCATTTTATTGCTGATTTTATCAAACCCAGGTGCTTTTTTAACATTTAAATTATCAATAGCCTCAACAACCTCCAGATATTGAAATCTTATTTGTACAGGTGGTCTGGCAACAACAGGCGGTAGTTCGCTAATGTCAGTATCCGTATTGGGAGTGAATACATTTTTTAAATGACTTACGAAAAGGTTGCCTTTTTCTTCGTTATTTCGTGCCCAAGATCCGTTCAAAGTACGCAGTGGAGGTTTTGCGATTACGGGTTTTCTCAGATTTCGGACTGCACGCCATAATGAATAATTTGACTGGGAAGTTGCGTCTAGACCTTCCAGATGTTGTTTGAGAGACGCTGCTTTTTGCGTTTCTAGCAAGATCCTAAGGTTTTTGGTACATTCTCTCAACCTAGTTTTAAGTTGGGGCGATCTGTGTTGTTGCCACTCTCTTCGGACTCTCCTTTTTTCAGACAATAGTTGCTCAACATCTGCAGAAAAAACTCTGTTGTACCTATTCGGGTGGTAAGTGGAAGAAGCATGTTCTGCGGCTTTCTCGACATGTTCATTAAGACTTTTTATACAGGCATCGATGTCTTCAGCAGTTTTTAACGGGAGTTTCTCTGTGCAGTGAGTGCTGATGTATTTTTTGTATTTTAACCAATTCAGACGTTTGACAAGAAGTAAGGCATCAGTTACGATTTGCTGAGGACTTCTGATGGTGATTACAGTGGGTGAGTGATCTGAAGAAAGATCCAGTGAAGCCTCGACTTCAATGAGTTCCGGGGATACCCCCTTCGCCACGCCGAAATCGATAACGTCAGGAATTTTTTGCTGGTCAGTTGGCCAATAAGTTGGTTGACCAGTTGAAATCACATTCAGTCCCATTTCAGACAGGGAGTCGTACAAGATACGACCTTTAGGGCTAACGAGTCGTGAGCCCCAGAATGTATGCTTAGCATTGTAGTCGCCAGCCGTTATGAAACGGCTACCTAGTTTTTTTTTTTTTTTTTTTTTTTTTTTTTTTTTTGCATTTAATTATTTATTGAATCTTCATATTTGAAATGACAATAAGTATTCAAATCTTAATACTAAAAAGAAAATAATAAGCCCAGCCAGTGCTAGACAAAAATTTTTATGATACTAAAAAAATTTCACATCAACTGATCCAGTCATCTATTTTGCGCTTGAGTTAAAGCAAGGGTATCCCTCCTTCTCAACCGATTGTGGCCACTAAAGTTAAGGATGTCTCGTGCAAGGGGGTTTGGATGGTGTTCAAGTTTGCTGACATACTTTGACGCATATTTTGTAAATTCGACTTTTACTAATGGCACGCCTAGATCTTTGTGGATTCGGGAATTTTTAACATACCATGGTGCTGCAGTAATTATGCGTTGAATTTTATTTTGACCCCTTTGAATTTTTTCAATGTTGGATGCTGAGGCAGTACCCCATAATTGAATTCCATAGCACCAGATTGGCTTTCGTATTGCATTGTACAACAAAAGTTTGCAATCCAATTTCAATGTAGAGTTTCTGCCGATTAGCCAATTAAGTTGCACTGCTTTTAATCTCATTTGTGTAAGTTTCGCTTCAATAAGAGACTTCCAAGTTAAACGGCGGTCGAGGTGAATGCCGAGGTATTTGACTTCATTGTGTTGCGGGATAATTTGATTATTTATTCTGATGAACGAGCAGGTATCTTTTCGCAATGTGAAAGTTATATAATTACATTTCTGTTCGTTAACCCTGATTTTCCAAAGCTCTAGCCAATTCTCTAGTTTATAAACATAATTCTGCAAATTCTGTGATGCAACTTGGTGGTCCTTACGGACGCTGACAAAGGCTGTATCGTCTGCAAAAGTTGACGTGTGGATTTTGGGGTCTGACGGCATGTCGGAGGCATAAATCAAATATAAAGTAGGGCCCAGTATGCTACCCTGTGGCACACCTGATTCAATTGGCTGAGCGGTACTTAAAAAATTGCCTTCTTTGATTTTAAATTTGCGACCGTATAAATAACTTTCCATGAGTTTATGGGTGTTAGCAGGCAGAGTTAATTTAATTTTGTGCATTAAACCGTCATGCCAAACTTTGCCGAACGCTTCCGACACATCAATGAAAAGGGCGGAGCAGTATTTTTTGTCTTCAAACGACCCTCTTATCACATTTACCAATCTGTGTGTTTGCTCGATGGTGCTGTGTTTAGCCCTGAAGCCGAATTGATGATTAGGAATACATTCAGTGTCATTCAGAATTGGAGTCAATTTAGTCATTAACAATTTTTCAAACAGTTTTGAAATTGTCGGCAGTAGACTAATTGGCCTATATGACTCCACTTTGGTATGGTCCTTCCCTGGCTTAGGAATCATAGTGATCATAGACACCTTCCAATCTGCAGGATAGTATTCTAGGCGTAAAATAGCGTTGAAGATAAAGAGGATAATTCTTCTTGCTACACGAGGTAACTCCACAAGCATTTTATTGCTGATTTTATCCATACCTGGAGCCTTTCTAAGGTTCAGAGTACCAATAGCGTTTTGGACATCACGAAAGTTTAGTCTTAGAGGTACAGGAGGCCTTATAACAAGTGGTGGCAAATCAGATTCGTTATTATTTGAGTTGTTTATAGTAAACACATTTCTCAAATGGTTAACAAATAATGTCCCTTTCTCGGAATCATTTCTAGGATTTCGCAAAGGAGGTTTTCCTCTTACTGGTCTTTTTAAACCTCTTGCCGCCCTCCATAACGAGTAGTCGGATTGTGGGGTACTATCAAGACCTTCCAAGTAAGATCTAAGTGAGGCCGTTCTTTGGGTTTCTAAGAAATGTCTTAGTATATCTCTGCATTCCCGTAGCCTAGCTTTCAGTTCAGGAGACCTGTGAATTTGCCACTCTCTTCTCATTCTTCTTTTTTCTGATAGGAGATGTTCGAGTTCAGAGAAATAAGTTCTGTTTGTCCTATTTCTACATTCAACGTGATAAGTGGAAGCGTGATGCACAGCTCGTCGAAGGTCCTCGGTAAAGTTGCCAATCGACTCATCAATATCGTCGGTAGTTCTCAACACAACATTTTCCGTGCAATGACAACTTAAATACTTTTTGTATTTTATCCAACTTACTCGGGTCTTAGTCATGTTCATAAATGGAGAACCACACACTTGAGAGAAATGCATTGAAATGATAGTAGGAGAGTGATCTGAGGACAAGTCCAGTGAAGGATCCACTTGCATCCATTCTACAGGGATATTTTTCATTACCCCAAAGTCAATAACATCGGGAATCTTCCGTCGGTCCGTCGGCCAATAGGTGGGATGTCCACTTGAGAGTACATCTAAGCCCATTTTAGCAATGGTGTTGAAGAGTACGCGACCCTTTGGGGTTACCAGACGTGAACCCCAAAATGTGTGTTTGGCGTTAAAGTCACCAGCAACTAAAAATCTAGCTCCAAGGGATTTAAAGAAGTTATGGTATTGGTGTTCTTTTATTGAAAATCGAGGCGGAGAATAAATCGATGATAAAACAAATTTGTATTGACAGAATTCAATGCAAATGTTTGTTGCTTGGAGGTAATCCTCACTTATGTTATTCATTAGATAATGCTTTATTCTGTTCTTTATAAAAATTGCCGAACCTCCACAAGCTCTTCCGCGGGGGTCTTTAGTATCGTAGAACTCGTAGCCATTAATTTTGAAGTACCCTGTCGACGTCAAGTGAGTTTCAGCAATCATCATAACATCAATCTGCTTATCCATCAGGAAGTATTCCAGTTCATTTTTATGTTGGCGGAGGCCGTTCGCGTTCCAGAAACAAATTTTTAAATAAATCATTTCTTTAAAATGGCTTGCAAGATAGTGGATTGCATTTTCAGCATTTCCTGCATCATGGATGTCATGGTGGTCGTGAAAGTGTTCATAGTTTGGACAAGTGTCTGCAATGTTGCCTCTAGATTGTTGATATGCGGCTCAGAATATTGGGGTTTAGGTTCCTGCTCCAGACCTGGCATATTAGATTTAACGACGTTTGCGTAAGAAACTTGTCTAGAACTAGGCGCGTTTACATGACTAGTGGACCGTAATAATTGAGGGAAATTGTCACTCGATGCTAAATTTGGCTGTTGAGGATGATTAGGCAATACTGACGTCTTGTTGGTTCTTATGCCTTTCAAATGAGTGTACATTGGACAACCTCTATAATTTGCGGTATGATTACCTCCACAGTTACTGCATTTTTTGATTTTTGAGTCAGTTCTCGACTTATCGCATTGAGCAGTTGCATGTAGCTCCCCACACGCAACACAAACTGTCGGCAATTTACAATACGCCTTGGTGTGACCAAATTCTTGACAGTTGAGACACTGTACGGGTCCCTGACGCTTATGTGGTTCTTCCACGGTGATTCTACGATGCAGAAGGTACATCAGATTGTAGATGGGATGGGACTCATTTTTCTTTAAGACAACATCTCCAGGTTCCAATTCTACCCTGAACATGGGCTGAGGGATCTTTTCACGGTTTCTAATATTCACTACGCTCTTGATTTTGAACCCTTTGTCCATTAAACCGGTTTTTATCTCCGCGGGATCAACACATGGGTCTATACCCTTTAGAACGACTTGGAGTCCTTTTGCGCTTTTGAGCTGGTAGGTATAGAAATCCCAGCTGGTTGGACAATTTTCGAAAATCATCTTCCCTATTCACTTGTATCTTTGTCTCGCAGATATTTCCATGTTTCATTGAGGTTACGCTAAACATGTTTTCACCTATTACAGCAACAATTCCTTGTATCAATTTGCTGGAAGTCGGCTCTCTCAGATAAATTGGTGGGGGTTTAAACGTCTTCTTCGGAACTTCTGGCTCATCCGTCTGGAGGAGAGCAAACCTATTTTGATCATTACTCACGGTCTTAGGAGCTCTTGCATTTGATGACACTTGAGCAGACTTCGGGCTCCTCTGTCGCTTGAGAACGGTTATGTACTTATCCATACCTACTTGTTTTTTGGGTTTGACTGCACTATTTGATGAAGATGATGTTTTTTCATCTGTTGAAATCACAATATTGGGCGAACAGGAACGACGCCGTTCCACGGCTCTTGCAGTGAGAAAATTCTCCAAAGATTTTTTTATGGATTCTTCCTCAGAGATGCATCTAGTTTTTCTAGTCGAGCTAAGCTCTTTCTCAGAATTATATCTGAGAGGAACACTCATACAGTTTTTACACGATTTTTAATGTTTTTTTTTTTTTATATATTTTAACCTATTACGATTTTTTTCACTTTTTTGTTTAATTTCAACTTTTTACACTTTTTCACCTATTACGATTTTTTCACCGAAAATTCAGCCGCACTAAAGTAACACGTCCGAACAGTTCGATGAGACGAGACTGAATCGATGGCTACCTAGTGATTTGTAAAAAAAAAAAAAAATTTACCTAGTGATTTGTAAAAATCTCTATACTGATCTTTTGTTATTGAAAATCTGGGCGGACAGTAAACTGACGAAATCACGAGGTTTTGACAAAAGTTCTCAATACAGATGTTTGTTGCTTGAAGATACCACTCTGAAAGACCACCCAATGAATGGTGTTTGATTCGCGATTTGACCAATATTGCCGAGCCACCACATGATCTATCTCTGGGGTCCTTGGTGTCGTAGAATGTATAACCACTTATTTTAAAAATGCTTCTCGACGTCATATGAGTCTCGGAAATCAGCATTACATCAATTTTCTTATTAAAAAGAAAATATTCAAGTTCATTTTTGTGTTGGCGTATGCCGTTTGTGTTCCCGAAACATATTTTGAGACAGTTCATGGTCTATTAAGTATGGCCTGCAGTAGCGTGGACTGCATTTTTTGCATCTCCTGCATCATACTTGTCATGCTTGTCATGGAATGGTTCATGGATTGCATCAGATTCTCCATTATACCTTCAAGACGGCTAAAATTGTGGCTGTTTGTATCATTTATTGGTGATTCATTTTGCACTGTTGGTTGGTTAGATCTTAGCACGTTGGCATATGAAAATTGGCTAGTGGATGCTTGTGCTACGGGGGGAATAATTGTAATAGGTACTTTTGTCGTCTGAGTAGGGGTAGAAGCGGATTTGTTGATCAAGGAGCGTTTAACGACCTCGAAAACAGGGCAACCCCTGTAGTTGGCAGTGTGGTTTCCACCGCAATTGCTGCATCTTTTTACCCTGGAATCATCCTTAGGTTTATCGCACTTTGAGGTGTCATGAAGATCAACACAAACAACACAAAAAGTAGGCAACTTACAATAAGATTTAGTGTGACTATATTCTTGGCAGTTCGAACACTGTACTGGGCCAGATCGCTTATGAGGTTCTTCCACTGTAACTCTTCGGTGCATTATGAATTTCAAGTCATATATAGGATGTGTTTCATTTTTCTTCAGCTTAACATCACCAGGTTCTAACTCCACTCTAAATAATGGTTGAGGGATCCTATCTCTGTTTCTTATATTTAATACGGCCTTGATTTTAAAGCCTTTGTCGGCGAAACTGCTCTTGATCTCCTCAGGATCAACAAAAGAATCAATTCCCTTAATTACGACTTGTAGACCTTTTGCGCTTTTAAGTTGATACGTGTAAAAATTCTTTTTGCGTTTTTCAAATTCCGAAACTATTCTCCGATAGTCGTTTTCATTATTAACCTGAATCTTTGTTTCATTAATATTGCCACGCTTAATTGGAGTCACATAAAAAGAATTTTCACCAATTAATGAAACTAATATTTTTATAAGTTCGTTTGAATTTTTTTCTCTTAAATATATTGGAGGTGGTTTTACTGGCTTATTCACAGCGTTAGGGACATCATTTTTGTCTTGGAGGATGGCAAAACGATTTTGCGAGCGTGGCTCTTCAGCATTCTTTGATAATTTTGCGGCTGGTGTAATTTCGGCAGATTTTGGGCTTCTGCCTCTCTTCGATACTGTTATATAACGGTCCATTCCTACCTGTGTTTTTTGTTTTTCTTCAACAGCAACTATAGGAGCGGTCTTATTTGTAGGACTTAATGTGCCTTTTGCAGCTGTTGACGTCTCTCCAATATTTGATAACGAGGACCGTGAAGAAGACGGTCCTTCAGTGATTTTTCTATTTAAATTAAATATGCTTTGGGCTAAGTTTGTGCCCTGTTCAACACATTTATTCAAGTTTGGTGCACTTGCACTTAAATTCAGATTTGTGCTTATTTTTGGTTTCACAGTTAAGTAGTTTTTATTAAATTCGGGATCTTTAATGTTCTCATTACTAACACTTGCCGAGCTCAACACGAAATAAGCATTTCGGCTCTGAGGCTCACTCGCACTGTTAGAATTGTTACTCATTCACTGTCTCACTGTATTTAATTTTCTAGTTTTCAAATAATTAAAAATAAATTATTACAATTTATTAATTTTTATTGCACCTAGTGCAATTATTTGACTTTGTAAAGTTTTTCACCTATTACGAGTTTTTTCACTTTTTTGTTTAATTTAACTTTTTATACTTTTTCACCTATTACGATTTTTTCACCGATAATTCAGCCGCACTAAAAGTAACACGTCCGAACAGTTCGGTGTATCAACTGCGAAATGATATGATATCTAAAATGAAGAAAGAAAGAATAAAAGAATTAGCTCTATCAAAAAATGATGAAATATTTAAGGTATATACAATTGCAAATTTAAAAGAAGCATATGCAAAGATAAGAATAAACAACAAAAGTCCTCAACTTAAAATTTTATTATATAATGAACCAAAAATAATAACTGATGATATATTGAAATATAAACTCATCGATGAATTCCACAATACCACACACGCAGGCCACTTAGGAATAAGAAAAACAATCATAAAACTCAAACAACGCTATATTTGGAAAAATATGAGCAAAATGGTAAAGAAATTCGTATCACACTGTGACAAATGCGACAAAAATAAACAAACAAAACATACAAAAGAACCACTCACACTGGCAGATATACCAAATAACAGTTTTGAAGTAATTTCAATTGATACCGTCGGTCCACTTAGAATTTCAAATGAATATCGATATATTTTAACAATGCAATGTGAGCTGACAAAATTTGTTGTTGCATACCCAATCCCGACAAAAGATGCACTTACAACTGCAAAAACACTTGTTGAACAGTTTATTTTAAAATATGGCCAATTTAAGGTACTCAAGTCTGACAGAGGAACTGAATTCTTGAATGAAACTATGCGAAACATATGTTCACTATTAAATATAAAACAAGTATTTTCAACACCATACCACCACGAAACAGTAGGTTCAATTGAAATAAACCATAGGGTTTTAACTGAGTTTTTGTTGACAACAGCGAACATCTACGAATGGGACACTTGGATTCCATATTTTACTTTCGCTTATAACACCGCTCCACATGTAGATACAGGATACTCACCTTTTGAGTTGGTTTATGGAAAATTACCATACTTACCATCCGATAACATAAACACTAGACAAACATTTTATAACCATGACGATTACATCCAAGAATTGAGAACAAGATTAAAATATACTCTAGATAGAGCAAAAGGTTTTGCAATTAAAACTAAAGAAAATAGACTTAAAAACAATAAATTTACAAATAGTCTTAATTTAGACATAGGAGATTACGTACTCGTAAAAGTAGACAATAAGATAAAGAACCAAAGTCCATATAAAGGACCATTTAAAATAATAGGCAGAAATGACGTAAATACAACTATAGACTATAATGGATTAGAAAAAACATACCATAATAATAACCTTAAGCCTTACAAACATATAAAATAACTATATAAACACTCTTGTAATTATTTTGCTTCACTATAATAACTATTGTACTTATTTTATTTTTTTTTATTAATTTAAATTGCAATATGAAAACAAAGAAAAATCACTTTCGTAATTTTTCTCTAAAGGGTGAGGGTGTAGTCAAAGACTATAAATATATAAAGATGTTGCACTGCCATACATTGTATTGTCAGTGCCAAATTTGTCGATGGCAAAACTACTACTGCCACTTATTGTACTCAGAAAACATATTATACTCAGAGAACGTATTATTTTCCATTCAGTCGTCGTTGAACAAGCGATGTGAACACATGCGGATGGTTATTATCATTTTTTTTCAGAAATTTATTAAGCATTGTTGTTGCTTCTTGTTGGACGAAGCATAGCAAACACACGCGATTCAATTACAATTGAACACGAAAAATAAAAAACTGCTTTAAATGAACTTATTTTTGTTTTTTCTCAAAATAACTGTTCTAAAAATATATTATAATATTGATAATTGTTATTTATGCTCCCTGATATTTTTTCTTAAGGTGTTTATATCTGGCAAAACTCTTTCTTTTTTTTCTTATTATTAGCGTTTGACAATATGTTTGCTGGGAAAATTCTCTCACCAATACATCTTCATTTTTGAGTACCACTGATATACACACATATGTATGTACCCAGCATACCATTCTAGGAGCGCTCCGAAAATGGAGTCAGAAAAGAGTCCAAAAAAGAGCATTTTTGGAGCGCTCCGAAAAAAGGAGTCAGAAAAGAGTCCAACAAAAGAGCATTTTCGGAACGAAAGAAAAATTTGCTTGTTACTGTCCTGAGTCGGCAGTATGACTCAGAAATTCCACTTAATTATGTGTGTACCAAAGCGTTGTTGTCTTGTTATTTGTGCTTTGAACAAAAAAAAACATAGCTGTACCACACAAGCACACAGATTACACAGAGCTCAAGAAAAATATTATAAAAGACTCTTTTCTGACATTATCTAAGAGCTCTTTAAGAGCCCAAAAAACCCCTCATAAAATACTCTTTTCTGACATTATCTAAGAGCTCTTTCTGACGGACCATTTTCGAATGTAATGACCCTCTTTTCTGAAGGTTTTCGGAGCAATTATGATTGTTTTTTGGGCTCATAAAGAGCGTTAACGCTCCGAAAAAGGTGTCAGAAAAGGCTCTTTTCGGACTCATATGGCTTGCTGGGATGTATGTACCCAAAAAACAATCATAATTGCTCCGAAAACCTTCAGAAAAGAGCGTCATTACGTTCGAAAATGGTCCGTCAGAAAGAGCTCTTAGATAATGTCAGAAAAGAGTCTTTTATGAGGGGTTTTTTGGGCTCTTAAAGAGCTCTTAGATAATGTCAGAAAAGAGTCTTTTATGAGGTTTTTCTTGAGCTCTGTGTAATCTTGTTTTTATTATGCTTGTGTGGTACAGCTATGTTTTTTTTTTGTTCAAAACACAAATAACAAGACAACAACGCTTTGGTACACACATAATTAAGTGGAATTTCTGAGTCATACTGAGACTCAGGACAGTAACAAGCAAATTTTTCTTTCGCTCCGAAAATGCTCTTTTGTTGGACTCTTTTCTGACTCCCTTTTTCGGAGCGCTCCGAAAATGCTCTTTTGTTGGACTCTTTTCTGACTCCTTTTTCGGAGCGCTCCGAAAATGGTATGCTGGGATATATTGCCGAATCAAAATACATGCAAACTAAAAGAAGTCTTGTTTTCACAAAATGTATGTGCAAATAACCTGTAGAAAATTAAATGTTACCGTTTGTGTTATTGTAGGGTAAGAATACGTGTTTTATTGTTGTAGAAATAAAACTATATCGATTCGCACCGAC
Source organism: Bellardia pandia (assembly GCA_916048285.2). NCBI lineage: Eukaryota > Metazoa > Arthropoda > Insecta > Diptera > Calliphoridae > Bellardia > Bellardia pandia. The sequence goes on from OU696533.1 coordinate 64,279,047, forward strand.
ATAAAAAACCTTTATTATATAAATATTTAGAATTACATATTTAGAGAGAAATAAAACTAGCAAATTATGAAAATAATCACTTAATTATTACATACATTAATTAAATACCATAATTAAATTCAAATTTACTTTGCATTTTAACGAGCCATTTTAACCAAGATCCTTTAAAAAAGTTGTTTTCATATATACGTGCCAAAGATGGACACTGCAAAAATCCATCGGATCATGAATTTAATTTGGCAGTAGCTAAGTTATTATCTTTAAAAATGACTCAGTTTACCACCTCTTCAAATTGTGCAAACGATGATGCAATGTTTTTACCTATTGAGTTTCAAACAATTTTAGAAAATACTATAAGGACTGGAAGTATATCATATAAGTATAGTATATAAAATAAAGAATATTTTAATGAAGACGCCGATTATTTTACATCCAACAATGTGCCAATAGAATTAATATCAAGTCGATATTTTGTTGGTTACATACATATATAGCTCAACGAATATCTTGCGTTAAATGTCGTTTAGATTTAATAAACCAGCGCAAATTTTGTCATATCCTTCAGAAATGTTTGTTCATGCAAAAAATTATACAAATGATTACGAGCAATGCGTCAGTTGCACCAAAAATACAATTTATTCCTTACGGTTTGATGAGAATAACGAATGTTATAAATACAGAATGAAAATTCTTAATTACTAGTTCTTATTTTACTACGGAAGCATTCCACATGGGAAACATACAAATACAAATTATCAAGTACATATAGAAAAAGTTAAAATTTTGAAACACTGATAAATAAATTTAATAAATACTAAACAAAAGAACATTCGAGTTATTACAACTTCATTCTATACAAAAATAGAGACAGAAGTTTATAATTGAACTGTCTATAAAATTATATATGGTAAGTACATACATACATAATTGAATAGTCTAAAAAATAGCATTATAATTCGGTGCGAATCGATATAGTTTTGTCTGTACAACAATAAAACACATACTCTTACCCTACAATTACACAATCGGTCACATTATTGACGAAAGTTATTTGCACAAAAATTGTAAGAAACAAAAATTCTTTTGTTAGGTTTTTATTTTATTTTTACATTTTTAATGCAATGTACAACACACACATGCATACACATGCACACAAACAATGATAAGTGAGAATTAAAAGATCTTATACTCAACAAGAGAACGACAGATTGTTACGCTCTTTCTTTGTGGTTCTTTCCCTTTTGTCTTCCCTCCCGCATCGTGAGGAAGCACAAAATTTTGTCAATTTTAAATACACTGCGTGCAGCATCTTTATATATTTATAGTCTTTGGCCCAACTATAATGTGCATATGCTAGCTTAAGCAACCCTGCGAATACATATAAATTGTATGTGGCAAACTATAATGTACTTAACGAAACTTTTCGTTAAGTTTTTCAACTGTCATTTGCTTAAGCAAAAAGCGAAACTGATCGCATATTCCGTACGGAATCAGCTGTTTGTTGTTTGTTTGTGTTTTTAACAAAATGGAGAAAGAAGAAAATACATTTATTTTAAATTTAATAGAAAATGTGGAAAAAATATGTGCCTTTATAATAAAAGGGCCCTTTTTATTTTAACAAAAATGTCTCTGTCGTGGTTTATTTTTTTTTTTTTTTATTTATTTATTTATTTATTTCCAATTCTATACACAAGACTTAAAGTCTCTTATTGCAGTATAGAACATTGTTTTAGCAGAAACATTAAAAAGAAAAAAAATTAAAAAAATTAAAAATTAAAATTAAAAATTATAATTCTTAAAGATAAAGTAATTAAACTAATTAATTAATTAATTTATAAATTTATTAAAGAACACAAAAAAGAAAAAGAAAAGTGTTTAGTTAACAAATTAACATGTAAAAAAATTAATAATGCATTTTTTAAATCTCATTGCGTTACTTATTATTTGTATGTTGTGCGGGAGTAGATTCCAAAGCCGGATTGCATTAAGAAAAAATTGCCAATCAGAAGTTAAACTATGATGTCTAAACAATAAGATTCGCTTTCCTCTATTAGAACTCAATAGGGTTAAGCGGTTATAGAGATGTTGTGGTTGTTGGGTATACACGATTTTGTGCATGAACAGGAGTACTCTTGTTTTGAGTATGGCATCAAACTGAATACCATATAGTTTTGCCGTAAAAGGCGAAACAGAATCAAACCTTTTCACGCCATATACATAGCGCACAATACTTTTGTAAACTGAGTTTAGTTTTCCTGTACTTGCGGTATCGCATTTGGCAAATAATTCGCATCCATACAGCAGAACTGGCAATAAATAGGTTTTTGCAAGAAGTACTCTTATTTTGACAGGTGTGCAATACTGCGTTTGCCAGAGAGTTCTAAGCATGGAATACGTACGGCCACATGCATAATTAATATGATTGCTCCATGTCAGGTTCTTATTAAAGATTATTCCAAGATTTTTTGCTGAGTTTACCCTTTCTATACGTGTGCCATTAAGAAAAATATCCGGTATAAGATCACTTATAGTAGTCCGTTTTTGGATTAGAAGATATTTAGACTTTTTTGGATTGATACTAAGACCATTAACAGTAGCCCATTTATAAATATGTTTTAACTCGGTATTTAGAGTTAAGACACACTGTTCAATTTTAGATAAATCACAACTGATGTAAATTTGTATATCGTCAGCATACATTCTGATTTTACTGTGCGTAAGTTGAATCGGCAGGTCATTAGCATAAAGCGAGAATAGTAGAGGGCCAATAATTGACCCCTGCGGTACACCTCTCATAACAGGTAGTAAATTTGATTTATCGTTACCACTTTAAACATACTGATGCCTGTTGGTAAGATATGTAAATACTAGTTGCGTAGCGGCTGTAGAAAACATAAACATGTGCTGTAGTTTATAACATAGGACGTTATGATCGACTGTATCAAAAGCTTTCGAATGGTCTAAAAGTACTAAAATATTGGTTTTTCGTTCATCTATCTCACTTCTTATATCTTCCGCAACATCTACAAGAGCAGTTATGCAACTGTGTTTTTGCCGAAACCCAGATTGCTTATCATTAAGCAAATTATGATCATTTACGAAATTAGATATCTGACTATGTATTATCCTCTCAAATATTTTGGACATAAAGGGTAAAATAGCGATTGGCCTATATTCTGATTTAGTTTTAGGTATTGGTATAATTTTAGATTTTTTCCAATTTGAGGGAAAATGACTAGTGGTAATTATATTGTTGAATATATGTGTAACATAGGGCAATATTATTGGAAGAATTATTTTAAAGAATCTTGGGTGAATTTCGTCGACGCCAACTGCATTTGATTTTATTAACATACAGTTCCTTATAACATCGAACTGATCTACGCAATCGAAAGAGAAGTTATAATGAGGTTCACGATTGTTATGGCTATGATTGTAAAAACTAATATCAGCTTCTACAAAAGGAATATTCAAAAATTTTTCATTAAGAACATCTGGTACAATAAAAGCAGGGTCATAATTTCTAGATTTACCAACACCAATTTCTTTTACAATATCCCAGGTTTTCTTTGATCCCAGAGCCGTGGAGAATTTTTCAGTGTAAAATTTAGATTTTTCCTGCTTAATTATTTTGTGTACTGTCTTTCTTGCTGAACAATATTCAACGTGTAGATCGTTTGTTTTAAACCGTTTCCAACGAGAAAAAGCTAAGTCTCTTTGCTTAATAGCTTGCTTAATATATGGTGAAAACCATGGTCTATTTTTTTGACCCACTATTTTGGTTTTTATTGGAACAGATTTATCAAACAAACATAATATATTACGCTCAAGAAAGGCTAGTTGATCCTCTGGTGAAGCCATAAAATAGATTGCATTCCAATTAACTCTGAGTAATTCTAGTTCCAGTGTGGTGTAATTAATATTTTCGAAATCACGAAAAGTTATTGAATAGGGTGGTACTTGCAATTGAAAATTATAGGTCATGAACAATAAATCGTGTTTCGAAAAACACGAGGCAGACAGTTGGTCGTAAAATAGAACATTCCTGTTATTACCAACAAAGAGAAGATCTATTAGGGTGCTATTGGACGAGGTAAAGTGAGTAGGTGTTGTTACGTTAGTTGGAACAAGTCCTAATGGTGCCAAGATGTCGATAATGCTACTGTCAGTCAAAAGGTTTGAGTTGAAATCACCCACAAGGACAACGTCATTATATAAAGCTGTGAAGTTCTCCAAAATTGAAAAAAACGGTTCCATTGGTATATTATTATTAGGCCTGTACAAACTTCCAACCAGTAATTTTCTTCTATCGGATATGACTTCTATTAAGACGTATTCCACCAAGCAATTATTACTATCACCATCATCATTACTATAAGATGTGCTTTTAATATTGTAAGCTATGCCTTTTCTAATATAAATAGCCACTCCACCACCGCGCCTAACTCTATCAACCCTTATTAAATTGTAGCCACTTAGAGAAATTGAAAGATCAGTGATACTTGTATGAAACCATGTTTCTGAAACGCATACAATATCAATGTTGGAGTTCTCAAATATGTACCGGAATTCTTCAATTTTAGGCGCCAAACTCTGAGCATTTATATGACAGATTTTTAAACCGTGTGCTTGTTTAGAAAGAATTTTGATCATATTTGCAGTACCGTATATGGAACCATCCCTTAAATTATTTTGAAAGTTCATTTATATATACACAAAAATAAAATAAAAGAAGTAACGCAAGAGTTAACATAGGATTTTTTAAATAAAAATAATTTATAAATATAAGCATTGTAAAATTAAATACATAATAAAAAAGACAAAAAATGGCAAATAATATAAAAAAAGTAGATGGCAAGAAAAAATAAAGTTATTCAGAAATAAAAATAAAAATATATTATTGTAGCTGCATTGTGTTATTGCTTTGGTGACCAGCGCCAAAACTAAACTCATCACCTGATACAGGAAATAACCAATCCAAATGCTCGATTTCATCAATCTGAATAATAGGATCATTTGCAGTTTTTTTTACATATACGATCCCTCGCATGGAGAAGGCACTATGTATCCTGCGCTCCCTTTTCATTTTTACTGCAGCACGTAGAATTTCATAATTATCCTTTGTTAAGCTTTCATTCACAAAGAATCTATTTTCAGAAACGAAACCAATCTGATTCAATCGAAAGGAAAAGTCTTTATTGAGTTTCTTAACATTCGATAATGTTTTTAAGAAAAAATTTTTGTCGTATGGGGACCACATTTTTACAATAATTGCAGCATCAGGCGAGTCATTTTTCTTTTTGTTGTTATGGTTTTGTAACCGATATATGCTTTTGATTGGGGGAATGGTTGTGTTTATCGTTGAACATATGTTTTTAAAAATTTCGTTTAAATTTTCATTCGGACTAAAGGGTATTTCATTAATACGAATGTCTTTCGCGATAGTAAAATTTTCTTGTCGTCGTAATTGTGTTTTTAAAGTTTTTATTTCTTCACCCATCTTTTTTATTTTTGATTCTACTGTTTCTATTTTTTTTATTTCTGTTTCTAGCTTGTTTACTTTTTCTGACACTTCACTAATAACATTTTTCATTGCACAAAATCTCTTATCTAGTTCATTTAAGAGATCATTTTTGTACTCAACAAATTTATTTTGCATCATTTCTTGTATTTGGTTTGCTAGTTTTTCAAAGCGTTTGTCCATAATCGTAATAAATTTGAGCGGAGATTCGGTGTCAGTAATTTTCGGTGTTTTTGAAATATTACTTAGTAAAGAGTTTTGTAGAGCTTCTCTCATTCTCTTTGAGGACGGAGTTTTAACAAATTCAAGATCATTGTTATTATTTTTATTTTCGTTTGTGTTAATATTTTGATTAACAGTATTTTGCATTTTTGTTGCTTTTTGTTTTTTGGTGGTTGATTTTTTCATAAGTTAATTTTATATTGTTTGTTTGTTTATTTGTACAATGATTTAAACACTGTTATTGTTGTAATATTATTATTATTTTTGTGTTTGCTTTGCAAAGTTTTACTTATTATAATGTATTGTAAAGATCTTATTTCATAAAACAAAACAATAAGAAACACGACAATATGCGGAGCTAATAAAAAACACGTCCGTCACTCTCAAGATAAATGATGTTCTCTGACAGAACAAGAGCGTCTTCTTCTTTTACAGTGTAGTTCACTTATTTCTTTTAATGTGCACAGGCCTTCAAGCGCTAACTTTAATATTTTTATATTATTTAAATTTTTAAGTCTTTTCTCCTTTTCTCTTTTTACAAACACAATACGAAAATTAACAAAACAAATATAAACGTTTATTATTATTTACAATTTAGTGCTGCCACAGCTGTACATTTTAGTACTTTTGCCGAAAAATTAAAAAAAAGGAAAAATTATGCGTTTCGGGTACGAAGTTTTCTTTTAATTATAAAATAATATAATAATATTTATAAAATATAGTCATTTAATGGCTTTTTGTTAAAATAAAAACATTTCTTTTTAACATAAATGAGCAACTGTGGACAAAAAGTTTCAAAGTCATTGTAGCCACCTGAAAGTTAACTCTGAACTAGTTATGCATTTGACAGCCTTTTCGTTAACTTTTGCAATTTGCTTAAGCTTGCTTATGCATATTATAGTTGGGCCTTTAATGTAACGTACAATAATATTGCCAGATATGTGTTCGGCCGCAGTAGGCGAAGCAGAATCTCATAGTACTCTAGACAAATATGTAATATACCATTTGATGGCCTATTAAAGCTTTGAACATTATTATTTTTCATAAAGTAATTTACACTAAGCAGCCTGAATACCTATACAATAGAATAATCTTTTCAAGGTCTGGCCGAGGAAAGAGGGTAAATACCTTTCGCATTAGAAAAGATATCGCGAATTTATTTATTTATTTATTCAATAGCTTTTAAGCCTATTGGCCAATAAGCCGGTACAAAAAAATAAAAAAAAAAATTTAAAGATAAACATTTTATAAAATTTAAATTAAATTATGAATTTAAAATTCATAATACCCCCCATACACAAATGTTAAGAGCAAAATAAAACAAAAAAGAAAAAGACAATTTGGGTAGCAGTCACAATAAATTTCATAACATAACAAATTTATGATTTACAAGTTTTCCAATATTATATTTTTAAAGTGTTTAATAGAATGTGAGAATTTTCTCTCTGAATAAGGAATTGTAGAATTCCACAAAGCAGTGGATCTAGCAACAAATGACCTCTTCATTATTAATGTGTTATAACGCGGAGGCACTAAAACATGTGTCCGCAAAGATGTACCAAAATGAAACATATTTCTCAAGTAATAGTTGAAGCAACAATCTTATATTAACCAAATCTTGAAAATTACATCCAACAAGCGATATAACATAGGATTTTATTCGTGTTCTATATTTAAGTCCATATATATACCTTACTAATCTATTGAAGCAATGTTGTAATATTATCATATTGTATTGTGTCGTTCCACTATATACTTCTATTGCATAGAGGTAGACAGCATCCTAGTGAATAAAATTTCCTTAATATAAAAGATATTTTTGCAATAACGAACGAATCGAAAAGACATTTTTTCTACAATGCTATCAATCTTTGGCACCAACTTCCCCCTAATATTCAAACCATTAGCAATGCAAAGCATTTTAAAATTGCAATATTTAATCGTTTAGGGTAACAATAAACTAATTATATATAACTCTTAGATATTTAATGTGTTAACTTATATTTATTTGATGTTAGTAATAATACAGGGTGGGCCAAGTTTGACTGAATGATTTGAAAAAATTGTCATTTTCTGTAGCTAGCAAAATCAATCTATTGGCATATTGTAGCCGTTGTGGTGCATCCCTCGGCAATAATTCTTGGGCCAATTGAATTTTATATGGAAACATCTTCAGATCAACTTTTAGAATACGTCGTAGCGATGTTCTGGAGATGTTCAATCATTTCAAATCAGTCAGTCCAAGTTGGCCCACCCTGTATTTGCTTTCTTCTTATTTAATTTAAACATTATAATTTTTGTAATTTTTGAAATATCGTTTAATATTTTTGTTTTTTTCTAAATTTTATTTAATTTAAATTTTTTTTATTTATTAAAATTAGTATTAATAGCCTGTTCGCCGATCTCGAACGCCAACGTTCGCTTAGATAAGACTTAAGACACAAACTTTTTATCGTATCTATTTTTTTACTCAATCAAGTTTGTTTATTCCACAATCAAGTTTATGTCTTAAGTCTTATCTAAGCGAACGTTAACGTTCGAGATCGGCGAACAGGCTATAAGTTATTTTATTTTTTTTACCAACAAAATCATATTGTGCTACTATCTCCCCAGTACTATTAGATAAGACTAGTTCTTGTTGTATTATATTGATTAAATAAATAAATAAATAATGTTTTAGACCCCAGACATCCTGATCCTTATCTTTAACATCCCGAAATAAATTCAAGTTCTCCTAACAATGCAATAGACCCAGGAAATGAAGAGAATGTTATCCACTCCCCAGTTCGGGAAAACGACACAGATGATGAGTTTGAAACACCACAAGCTAGTCAATTTCAAACTCATCTACTAAGTCAACATTACAAAACAGCGCCAGCACGAGGGGAAGAAACCAGGGAACAGTTAATTGTAGAGAATTCACAATTACCAAGTAATCAGCATCTACGACGCTCACAAAGAATTCGAAAACCAAGAGAACTCCTAAAGGAAGAAATAAATTCTACTTGTTTAAACGTTATTCTAAAACATTAGTAGTAACTTATGAATTTTTGTTTATTTCTTTGAAGTTTTGTTTTATTGAATTATTCGATAAGTAATTTTTCATTGCTCAATATTAAAATTTAAATAAAGAAAAATACATTCTTTATGTAAATACAATAGTGAGCAACACGATTTTTTGAGGCAATAAGAGTCACATGACTAGATCTAGAGTCATCCACAAATCTTGAGTAAACTACAGCCGAGTAGGCTTGTATGGACGCATCCGAGAATCCATGTAGTTCCAGTTTTAAATTACAATTATGAACGAATCTGGGCAATTCAAAGTTTTCCAAGGCCTGTAAATCATCGCGATATTATCTCCAAGTGATAGCTACGTTTTCTGGCAGTGTTTCATCCCTTGTAAGATCTTCCATCCAGAGTTCTCTCAGTAAGATTTTGAATCGAACAACAATCTGAGCCAAGAGTCATCAGAAAGTACTTGTCTTTTTGAAAAACCAAAATTTGTTGTAAGGCTGATTTTATAACCAAGCACATCGTTGGCAGGCTTCCAGTGGACCCCCAGAACCCTTTTGATATCATCATTGGGAGATTTTAGCAACGAAAAGTCATGTGTACTCACTGATATACGGGAACAATTAGAGACCCACTTCCTTAATTCTAGTCCAGCGTGGGACAATAAGCTTACTAAGTTATCACGCTTGACAACTATTTCTTCCTCAGAAGCTGCTCCTCTGAGTACGTCATCAACATAAAAGTCTTCCAGAAGCACCTTCGAAGCTAATTGATTTGTAATAACGAGCTAACTGCTCCAAAACACGTACAGAAAGGTAAGGCGCACACGCTGTGCCATACGTCACAGTACATAACTGATAATGCTTTACATCAGGAGTGCCCAAAAATTGCTTATGTAAGAGCAAATAAATAAAAACCAATTTTTATTCAGTATTTTTTGTTGTAAAAGCCAATACATACAAAGAAACAACACACTTTTTTAAACGGTATCATACGTTTAACAAAAACAAAATCTGCATTGACGATCGCAGCCACCAATGTTTACCAGTTGTTTGTGTATTTCGTATTGCTAGTGCTGAGTGCTGTAATGAGTATACAAAACACACAGCCCATAGCTAAGAGCAGGGTTGTCAGATTTTTCTGAGCTTCGTCGCCAAAACGGATGTAAAAAATCGCCAAAATTCGCCAAAATCCGATTTTGTTCAGTTTTTAATTTTTTTTATTATTTAAAAGAAATAAATTTTGTTTACACAAAAAAACCTAGTTCAATTTTTAAGTCAAAAATCGCCAAAAATTGAGAAAAACCCAAAAAAATCGCCAAAAATAATTTTTTTTTTAGTTTTTGTTACATTTTTTTTTATTTAATTCATCAATTGTTACTTATTAAACAATATTTTAGTAAAACATATACACATTTATATCCGTTTTTGTATTTTTTACTATTTAAAAAATTTTAAAACTGTGTTAAAAGAGAAAAATGGAGATAATATTTAAAAAAAAAAAGTAAAATTAAGTAGATTAAGTAGTAGTCTAAGAGTTCGTAAACTTCATTTCCAGCGATTTCATTACTAGAGTCTTGACTTTCATACATAGTTGAGTTGAATTTTTTTAATCATTTCATTAGTCGGTGTAAACGAATTGCAGCATAATTTGTTTACGTTCATATGATTAATTATTCTCAATAGAGCGTCTAAAAGCTCATATTGAATTTTATTACTTAGTCGAGTTTTTGTACAATTCATTATTGAAAAGACCCTTTCAACGCAGACATTACTGGTTGGAACTATCAATATATGTAGTAAGAACGGCCAAAGATATTTCCTGTATCGTGATAATCAAACACGTTTGGCCAAAATTCAAGTAAATTTGTTGGAATTTCGTTATTAAAATAATTATTCCAATTTATGAACGGAAGTTTTCCCCATTGAGTTTCATACACGCCTATTGCTACATTTGGATCCATAAATTATCTTAATGTTTCTTGAACAACGCCAAATTTAGTTTGAGATAATGTATTCGCACACTTTGAAATAGAAAATTCTCCAAAAGCTTTAAAAAAGTTCATATTTTCTGGTAATCTGCTTATCATCTCTTTTAAAAGTTTTTTTTAAATACACAAAACAGTTTTCTTTAAGTACGATTATTTCTATTTCGCTCAATTTCGCATTTCTTAATTCTGTTTCAAACTCTGCTCCAAAATCAATTGCATTTAGAGGCAAAAATTAATTTGAAGAATCAATAGCTGCATGTAAATCATTGAAAAAATTTTCATTGTTTTCACTATTATATAAAACAGAAGGTTTGAAAACTTTTGTTGAAAACATAAGAAGTGTACAATACATTTTTTCATGCATGCTTGCTGCATCCATGCTGTAAGATTGAAATTCCAAATTCAGATGATTCATTTCGGTGACAATTGGATTTATAAAAACCAAAAAAAGACGATTTTTTTCATCACATAATTTATTATAGATGTTTTGGTGAAAATCGCCAAGAAAATCACCAGTGATATCAAAAATCGCCAAAAAATCGCCATGTCGCCAAACTGAAAATCTCGACGCCAAACACGTTTCAAAATCGCCACGTTTGGCGAGAAATCGCCATATCTGACAGCCCTGGCTAAGAGTTTTTACAAATACAAAAGAGCACCAAGAGTATAGGGCTTGGACACTCCTGCTTTACATCTTCTAGGGGTGATTCTCTCTAAACAATTCGCTGGTAGTTTTTGTGTTTCTCGGAAATCCATGTCTGCCGAAACATCTTCACTATATCGGCAGATAAGACATAACGATGAAAGCGAAAACGAAGGCAAACTGAGAACAAATCCCTTTGATTTGATTTGGGTGCCCCGATGGTAGGCGTTAGTATGCCAGGCTATCAATCAAAGGGTTGCGGGTTCGATTCCCGCCAAAGACTCTGGGTGTTTTCTGCAGACAAGCAAAAAGCTTCGCAGTTTGTGTTTGTTAATTATATATAAAAAAAAATACTGGGTCCAATATGTAGAGTATTGTTAAGCGAAATACCATTGGAGTCTTGAAAGGACCCATCAAATACAACGCGCAGTTTTTTCCCCGATTTGCCTCATGTGACCCAATTGTTCATACTCACGCATGAAAGATGTATACTGTTCTCGAAGAGTTCCATTTCGTTGAAGTCGTCTTTCTAACGCATAAAATCGGGATAATGCTCCACTGAGTGTGTTTTTTCAAAAACATGGGTCTTCCATTTTGAATGGCATACTTACCATCACAGACACGAGCGTGAGTTGTGTAGTGTGCACTTAAAATTGTATAACCATAACTTAATTACATATGCCACCCATACATGCTATTTTGTATAAGTGACCAACAGTAAACAATAATTTTAAAGTCATTGCCTTACAAATTTTGCTGACTCAAAATACAGCAACTTAATACAAAGCAATCGATTAATTGGGTCAACCAATTGTGTTGTGATTGCATTAAGTGAGTAAAAGAGCATACTTGTAATTATACTCTTCTCTTTTGGTTTACTGCACAAAACAACATGTAAATAAACATGAAGTAGATATTGTAAGTTATAGAATAAGTTATTGAGTGGATTATAAAAACCACTCAATCTTTAGTTTGTAAGTTTTAGATATAAGAAAAAAATTTTATAATAAAGAATTAATTAATAATCAGAACTGAAGTGAAGAACAACGTTTTTTTAAATTAATTAGAAGATCCAAACTTATTACATGGCGATCCTGCCACCTCAATCCTGGAAACAAAACAGAAGAAGATCCTGCCACCTCAATCCTGGAAACAAAACAGAAGAAGATCCTGCCACCTCAATCCTGAAAATGAAATAGAAGAAAATCATACCACCTCAAGCCATCTTGATCCTGCATTCCTGATCCTGCCTTACTGAGAATACTACAATCCTGATACTGAAGATACTACAATCCTGATCCTGAAGATACTGCCATCCTGATACTGAAGATCCTGCCTTAGTATGTATATATTGTAAGAAAATAATAGTAATAAAATAAAAATTGTCTAGCGATTAATAAAATAATAACAAAAATATTTGTCTAGGAAATGCATTGGCACACCTAGCAAGTAAAAATAATAAAATAAACCTATTAAATAACAAAGAAAAATTTTTTTAAAAACTAAAATTTTGTGTAAGTTGAATGTTTACAAAAAAAAAAAATATATATAAAACTTGTTTGTTAAAAAGTCAAAATATGAAAAATGAAGAATATCCCGGCATAGATGAAGAATTAGAATCAGAATTAAGTGCTGCAGAAAAAAGATGGGAAAACCTCAAAGCAAGGTCGAAATTCAAGAGAATATTGTACAAAATGGCAATGCCAGCAACTCCTTGGAATTCATTCCAGAATACCTAAAAACACTAATAACACTGGTTTACAGCCAAAAAATACCAAGAACGCCACATACCTAGATAAGTTAATTGGGACCTCCAGAACACGAAAAACGCTATAATTTTTTTTCTCTAAGTACCGTTTTTTAGATAACGGTACTTTTGTGTTTTTCGGTGTATGGTCCCATTCAAACCCTTGTGGAGCCCAACCGAAGAGCCCGATCGAGATAAATGGGATATCGTTGGAAAGGTAATCGAATGCCTTTTCCGCCGATATGCTGCAAATTTCTATCTGATAAGAAATAGCTGAGTTATGGCACCTCAAATATCGAAATTTGCCTATTTTTTACGTTTTTTTCAAAATTTTTATTTTTTATTTAATTTTTTTTCTACGTTACAGTTAATATCTGGAATGTTTTATTTTTTATTCAAATAGTTTATTTAATTACCAACATTTTAAGCGTAATTTGAAAAAAATCGGATGCAAAACAAAGTTTTTATTAAGGATTTTGTGGAACGACAATATTTTCATCTTTATTGCTTACACTCTATATTCGGCGTCCATCAGTTTTGCAATTTGGGAATTTAACTTTGGGAATTTACATTGAAACGACAATAAAAAAAATAAAATTTGGGTTGGTTTTCAATACAAGTTCCCGGAATTACATTTTAATTTTAAAAACAGATGTGTTCAATCGATCCCAACGAATTTTGTTATGTTTGTGGTGTTCTTGTGAAAAAGAAATCACAACATTTGAAAAATTAATACGAACATTTTATCTGAAGCGTATAAGAATTATTTCGGGTTTCGACCTGCGTCTCTCGACAAACCGTGGACACCGAATAGTGCATGTAACAACTGCCGAACAATATTAAATAAAATTGGTAAGGGTCAAGAGTGTTTCTTCACATTTGGAAAACCAATGATATTGAGAAACCAGATCAACCATACAACAGATTGTTATTTCAGTTTAACGGAAAAGGCTATCGGACGTAGAAGTGAACCAGTTTATCCAGTTGTTAGCTCGGTGACGCTACCAGTGCCACACTTAGTATCGTGCTCCAAACCGCAGCTGATTGTAGCGGGCCCCACAGAAATACGAAAAATAACAATACAAAATGATTCATCAGATGAGGGCAGTGAATTAGAAATACAATCAAATAAGACACTACATTTACTTACTCAGGCCGAGCTCAATGATTTGTGCCGAGATTTGTATTTGACAAAATCGAAATCTGAATTACTTGCATCACAATTACAAGAGTATGGATATTGTGGTCCTGAGACACGTGTTACATATTACCGCGATCGCAGCACACAACTTGCACTTTTCTTCGCAAAAACGGCAAACTTTTGTTTTTGTGCCAACCAGAGATCGGCAATGAATCGTTTTTTTACGATTCACAACTACTTTTAAATCATTGAAATTTAACTACTCTGAGTTACTCAAACTCACAACAACGTTGACATAAACAACGGTATTTAGATTTACATTTTAAGAAAAATACTCACATACTCATAAAGTATTCAACTCAGTTAAGTCATTGAAAAAAAACTTCAGCATATTCCGTTAGGTATTTATACAAAATAAGTAAAAAAGGAATATAAAAACATGCAAGTAAGTTTATAGGAAAACATATTGGGGAAAATATAACATTTATTATTTTATATAATTTTTATAAGCGGACTGTAAAAATGAACGACTCTCGCATGAGTGTATGCGAGTCATACTTATTTTTTATCGTCTACGTACATTGAGTTAAGGAGAGTCAAAATAAACAACATCATACATGAGATTAAGTCTGAATATAATGAGCACTTCAAACTTTAAAGATGAATATTGGATTGGTTTGATGATATTGAGAGAAGTATGAGTACGTATAAGTATAACAAATTATAAGTCATGATTCAAGTATACTCACTTTTTCAGTACTCATAACTGATCTCTGGTGTCAACATATGCGGTCTTTTCAATGCTCTCCAACAAAATTATGACCCAGAGGAATGGCGTCTTTTTATGGATGGAGGAAAGGACAGTTTGAAGGCAGTCTTGCTTCATAAAGGGAATACGAAACCATCAATTCCAATCGGATATGGAAAATACATAAAGGAAAAATATGAAACAATAAAAGAACTTCTCGATCTCATACATTATGACCAACATCAATGGAAAGTTTGCTCTGATTTTAAATTAGTTGCCATACTATCTGTGAACGTACGCAAGGAGTGTACAATATCAAAAATGACCCACTCATTCCTCTGGAGAAGATAATATTTCCTCCATTACATATTAAGCTTGGGTTATTTACAAATATTGTGAAAACGTTGCCAAAAGACAGTCTTGCCATGATTTACCTTAAACAAAAATTTCCGAGAGCCACAGCGACCAAAATTGAAGCTGGTATATTTGATGGACCTCAAATTCGGGCTCTGTACGGTGACCAAGCATTTAATGAGTGTTTATGTCCAGCTCATTTGGAGGCATGGGAAGCATTCCAGGACATCGTTCACAACTTTTTGGGAAACTACAGAAGTTCTGATTACGCAGAGAAGATCGATACATTACTGCAAAAATTCAATGCCATTGGTAAGCGTTGCGTGAAAACATGTATATCAAAAAGGCCGTTATGATTTAAAATTTATTCTTTTTAACGTTTAGGTTCAAATATGACACCTAAATTACACTTCTTATTCAGTCATTTGGATATTTTCCCCACCAACTTGGGCTCCGAAAGTGATGAACAAGGTGAAAGATTTCACCAAGAAATGGAAGAAATCGAGAGACGTTAAAAAGGCTGGTGGGACGAACGAATGATGGCGGACTATTGTTGGTTCCTCATTCGCGAAGATCCATCCAAAAAAAACGCAAGAGTTCAAGTCGCTCGTCATTTTAATTTAAATTTTTTGAATTTACGCCGATATAGTGTGTAAGCAATGAAGATGAAAATATTTTCGTTCCACAAAATCCTTAATAAAAACTATATTTTTCATCCGATTTTTTTCAAATTACGCTTAAAATGTTGGTAATTAAATAAACTATTTGAATAAAAAATAAAACATTCCAGATATTAACTGTAACGTAGAAAAAAAATTAAATAAAAAAAAAAAAATTTTTAAAAAACGTAAAAAATAGGCAAATTTCGATATTTGAGGTGCCATAACTCAGCTATTTCTTATCAGATAGAAATTTGCAGCATATCGGCGGAAAAGGCATTCGATTACCTTTCCAACGATATCCCATTTATCTCGATCGGGCTCTTCGGTTGGGCTCCACAAGGGTTTGAATGGGACCATACACCGAAAAACACAAAAGTACCGTTATCTAAAAAACGGTACTTAGAGAAAAAAAATTATAGCGTTTTTCGTGTTCAGGAGGCCCCAATTAACTTATCTAGGCCAGTGGCGTTCTTGGTATTTTTCCAAATTAAAAATTTGTAAAGCAGTGTAATAATATTAGTAATTCTATTCATATTATATAAAATAAATAAACATTTTAAACAATATGTAAATAAATATAGAAATCAAAACGCTATTAACAATGCTATTAACAATGTTTAATATAAATAAACATATAAAAATACATTATAACAAATTAATTATAATTGAGTATATATAATATATAACTATAAATTAAAAATAAATATTATGAATAAGTAAGAACATACTAAAGAAACTAATAAAAAAATTTTGTCTTCATTGTTAAATTGTGTAATAAGATGCAACTAATTTGAAACTAGATGGATAACATCTATGGAAGCATAAAGAATTTGATCATCAATGCGAAAAAGTCCTTAAGCAAGGGTTATACTGTAGAGACCATAGAAACAAAGAAGAATGAATTAAAACTATTAGAAGAAAATATAATAAAAATATTAGCTAAGAGTAAATTATCTCAAGAGGAAATATTACAACAAACCTCACAATTCAAGAAAATAAAACAAGAAGCACTACAAATACTAAAATTACACGAAGATAAACTAGCACAAAATGGTAGTACTCAGACTATACAAGAAAATCCTACAAATATGACTGAAGAACATTTAAACGCCAATGAATTGGCATTTCGATTCCCGCCAAAGACTCTGGGTGTTTTCTGCAGACAAGCAAAAAGCTTCGCAGTTTGTGTTTGTTAATTATATATAAAAAAAAATACTGGGTCCAATATGTAGAGTATTGTTAAGCGAAATACCATTGGAGTCTTGAAAGGACCCATCAAATACAACGCGCAGTTTTTTCCCCGATTTGCCTCATGTGACCCAATTGTTCATACTCACGCATGAAAGATGTATACTGTTCTCGAAGAGTTCCATTTCGTTGAAGTCGTCTTTCTAACGCATAAAATCGGGATAATGCTCCACTGAGTGTGTTTTTTCAAAAACATGGGTCTTCCATTTTGAATGGCATACTTACCATCACAGACACGAGCGTGAGTTGTGTAGTGTGCACTTAAAATTGTATAACCATAACTTAATTACATATGCCACCCATACATGCTATTTTGTATAAGTGACCAACAGTAAACAATAATTTTAAAGTCATTGCCTTACAAATTTTGCTGACTCAAAATACAGCAACTTAATACAAAGCAATCGATTAATTGGGTCAACCAATTGTGTTGTGATTGCATTAAGTGAGTAAAAGAGCATACTTGTAATTATACTCTTCTCTTTTGGTTTACTGCACAAAACAACATGTAAATAAACATGAAGTAGATATTGTAAGTTATAGAATAAGTTATTGAGTGGATTATAAAAACCACTCAATCTTTAGTTTGTAAGTTTTAGATATAAGAAAAAAATTTTATAATAAAGAATTAATTAATAATCAGAACTGAAGTGAAGAACAACGTTTTTTTAAATTAATTAGAAGATCCAAACTTATTACATGGCGATCCTGCCACCTCAATCCTGGAAACAAAACAGAAGAAGATCCTGCCACCTCAATCCTGGAAACAAAACAGAAGAAGATCCTGCCACCTCAATCCTGAAAATGAAATAGAAGAAAATCATACCACCTCAAGCCATCTTGATCCTGCATTCCTGATCCTGCCTTACTGAGAATACTACAATCCTGATACTGAAGATACTACAATCCTGATCCTTAGTATGTATATATTGTAAGAAAATAATAGTAATAAAATAAAAATTGTCTAGCGATTAATAAAATAATAACAAAAAAAGGAAATGCATTGGCACACCTAGCAAGTAAAAATAATAAAATAAACCTATTAAATAACAAAGAAAAATTTTTTTAAAAACTAAAATTTTGTGTAAGTTGAATGTTTACAAAAAAAAAAAAATATATATAAAACTTGTTTGTTAAAAAGTCAAAATATGAAAAATGAAGAATATCCCGGCATAGATGAAGAATTAGAATCAGAATTAAGTGCTGCAGAAAAAAGATGGGAAAACCTCAAAGCAAGGTCGAAATTCAAGAGAATATTGTACAAAATGGCAATGCCAGCAACTCCTTGGAATTCATTCCAGAATACCTAAAAACACTAATAACACTGGTTTACAGCCAAAAAATACCAAGAACGCCACATACCTAGATAAGTTAATTGGGACCTCCAGAACACGAAAAACGCTATAATTTTTTTTCTCTAAGTACCGTTTTTTAGATAACGGTACTTTTGTGTTTTTCGGTGTATGGTCCCATTCAAACCCTTGTGGAGCCCAACCGAAGAGCCCGATCGAGATAAATGGGATATCGTTGGAAAGGTAATCGAATGCCTTTTCCGCCGATATGCTGCAAATTTCTATCTGATAAGAAATAGCTGAGTTATGGCACCTCAAATATCGAAATTTGCCTATTTTTTACGTTTTTTTTCAAAATTTTTATTTTTTATTTAATTTTTTTTCTACGTTACAGTTAATATCTGGAATGTTTTATTTTTTATTCAAATAGTTTATTTAATTACCAACATTTTAAGCGTAATTTGAAAAAAATCGGATGCAAAACAAAGTTTTTATTAAGGATTTTGTGGAACGACAATATTTTCATCTTTATTGCTTACACTCTATATTCGGCGTCCATCAGTTTTGCAATTTGGGAATTTAACTTTGGGAATTTACATTGAAACGACAATAAAAAAAATAAAATTTGGGTTGGTTTTCAATACAAGTTCCCGGAATTACATTTTAATTTTAAAAACAGATGTGTTCAATCGATCCCAACGAATTTTGTTATGTTTGTGGTGTTCTTGTGAAAAAGAAATCACAACATTTGAAAAATTAATACGAACATTTTATCTGAAGCGTATAAGAATTATTTCGGGTTTCGACCTGCGTCTCTCGACAAACCGTGGACACCGAATAGTGCATGTAACAACTGCCGAACAATATTAAATAAAATTGGTAAGGGTCAAGAGTGTTTCTTCACATTTGGAAAACCAATGATATTGAGAAACCAGATCAACCATACAACAGATTGTTATTTCAGTTTAACGGAAAAGGCTATCGGACGTAGAAGTGAACCAGTTTATCCAGTTGTTAGCTCGGTGACGCTACCAGTGCCACACTCAGTATCGTGCTCCAAACCGCAGCTGATTGTAGCGGGCCCCACAGAAATACGAAAAATAACAATACAAAATGATTCATCAGATGAGGGCAGTGAATTAGAAATACAATCAAATAAGACACTACATTTACTTACTCAGGCCGAGCTCAATGATTTGTGCCGAGATTTGTATTTGACAAAATCGAAATCTGAATTACTTGCATCACAATTACAAGAGTATGGATATTGTGGTCCTGAGACACGTGTTACATATTACCGCGATCGCAGCACACAACTTGCACTTTTCTTCGCAAAAACGGCAAACTTTTGTTTTTGTGCCAACCAGAGATCGGCAATGAATCGTTTTTTTACGATTCACAACTACTTTTAAATCATTGAAATTTAACTACTCTGAGTTACTCAAACTCACAACAACGTTGACATAAACAACGGTATTTAGATTTACATTTTAAGAAAAATACTCACATACTCATAAAGTATTCAACTCAGTTAAGTCATTGAAAAAAAACTTCAGCATATTCCGTTAGGTATTTATACAAAATAAGTAAAAAAGGAATATAAAAACATGCAAGTAAGTTTATAGGAAAACATATTGGGGAAAATATAACATTTATTATTTTATATAATTTTTATAAGCGGACTGTAAAAATGAACGACTCTCGCATGAGTGTATGCGAGTCATACTTATTTTTTATCGTCTACGTACATTGAGTTAAGGAGAGTCAAAATAAACAACATCATACATGAGATTAAGTCTGAATATAATGAGCACTTCAAACTTTAAAGATGAATATTGGATTGGTTTGATGATATTGAGAGAAGTATGAGTACGTATAAGTATAACAAATTATAAGTCATGATTCAAGTATACTCACTTTTTCAGTACTCATAACTGATCTCTGGTGTCAACATATGCGGTCTTTTCAATGCTCTCCAACAAAATTATGACCCAGAGGAATGGCGTCTTTTTATGGATGGAGGAAAGGACAGTTTGAAGGCAGTCTTGCTTCATAAAGGGAATACGAAACCATCAATTCCAATCGGATATGGAAAATACATAAAGGAAAAATATGAAACAATAAAAGAACTTCTCGATCTCATACATTATGACCAACATCAATGGAAAGTTTGCTCTGATTTTAAATTAGTTGCCATACTATCTGTGAACGTACGCAAGGAGTGTACAATATCAAAAATGACCCACTCATTCCTCTGGAGAAGATAATATTTCCTCCATTACATATTAAGCTTGGGTTATTTACAAATATTGTGAAAACGTTGCCAAAAGACAGTCTTGCCATGATTTACCTTAAACAAAAATTTCCGAGAGCCACAGCGACCAAAATTGAAGCTGGTATATTTGATGGACCTCAAATTCGGGCTCTGTACGGTGACCAAGCATTTAATGAGTGTTTATGTCCAGCTCATTTGGAGGCATGGGAAGCATTCCAGGACATCGTTCACAACTTTTTGGGAAACTACAGAAGTTCTGATTACGCAGAGAAGATCGATACATTACTGCAAAAATTCAATGCCATTGGTAAGCGTTGCGTGAAAACATGTATATCAAAAAGGCCGTTATGATTTAAAATTTATTCTTTTTAACGTTTAGGTTCAAATATGACACCTAAATTACACTTCTTATTCAGTCATTTGGATATTTTCCCCACCAACTTGGGCTCCGAAAGTGATGAACAAGGTGAAAGATTTCACCAAGAAATGGAAGAAATCGAGAGACGTTAAAAAGGCTGGTGGGACGAACGAATGATGGCGGACTATTGTTGGTTCCTCATTCGCGAAGATCCATCCAAAAAAAACGCAAGAGTTCAAGTCGCTCGTCATTTTAATTTAAATTTTTTGAATTTACGCCGATATAGTGTGTAAGCAATGAAGATGAAAATATTTTCGTTCCACAAAATCCTTAATAAAAACTATATTTTTCATCCGATTTTTTTCAAATTACGCTTAAAATGTTGGTAATTAAATAAACTATTTGAATAAAAAATAAAACATTCCAGATATTAACTGTAACGTAGAAAAAAAATTAAATAAAAAAAAAAATTTTTTTAAAAAACGTAAAAAATAGGCAAATTTCGATATTTGAGGTGCCATAACTCAGCTATTTCTTATCAGATAGAAATTTGCAGCATATCGGCGGAAAAGGCATTCGATTACCTTTCCAACGATATCCCATTTATCTCGATCGGGCTCTTCGGTTGGGCTCCACAAGGGTTTGAATGGGACCATACACCGAAAAACACAAAAGTACCGTTATCTAAAAAACGGTACTTAGAGAAAAAAAATTATAGCGTTTTTCGTGTTCAGGAGGCCCCAATTAACTTATCTAGGCAAGTGGCGTTCTTGGTATTTTTCCAAATTAAAAATTTGTAAAGCAGTGTAATAATATTAGTAATTCTATTCATATTATATAAAATAAATAAACATTTTAAACAATATGTAAATAAATATAGAAATCAAAACGCTATTAACAATGCTATTAACAATGTTTAATATAAATAAACATATAAAAATACATTATAACAAATTAATTATAATTGAGTATATATAATATATAACTATAAATTAAAAATAAATATTATGAATAAGTAAGAACATACTAAAGAAACTAATAAAAAAATTTTGTCTTCATTGTTAAATTGTGTAATAAGATGCAACTAATTTGAAACTAGATGGATAACATCTATGGAAGCATAAAGAATTTGATCATCAATGCGAAAAAGTCCTTAAGCAAGGGTTATACTGTAGAGACCATAGAAACAAAGAAGAATGAATTAAAACTATTAGAAGAAAATATAATAAAAATATTAGCTAAGAGTAAATTATCTCAAGAGGAAATATTACAACAAACCTCACAATTCAAGAAAATAAAACAAGAAGCACTACAAATACTAAAATTACACGAAGATAAACTAGCACAAAATGGTAGTACTCAGACTATACAAGAAAATCCTACAAATATGACTGAAGAACATTTAAACGCCAATGAATTGGCATCAATTTCAAAACTTATTACAACTTTTACAGGAACAAAAGAAGAACTAAATTCTTTTCAATTTAATTTAATTAAGATACGTTCCCAACAAGTAAACATGACTCATTTTTCAATTTTATATACAAAACAAAATTAACAACCAAGGTACAAAATAGAATTAGACAGTTACAAGTTCCAAATAGTATAAATACACTACTTACAACCCTTAAAGATGCATATAAACCAAAAAAATCACCAAATATAATAATAAATGAACTAACTCGCATAGTCCAAACAGAATCAATTAGAAAATTTGCTGATAAGATAGAGCAACTGACGATGGAACTTAATGAAATCCAAATTAGTGCTCTAGGGGAACAAAATAGCGAAGTAATAAGTGAAACAAATGCCGTAATAGCTTTCAACTCATTCAAAAACGGACTCAAAGATAAAGAAATAACTAGAACAATAGAAGCAAGTAGAGTAAAGAAACTCAGCGAAGCTATCGAAATAGCAACGGAAGTCTCTACTGACATCAGACAAAACCAAGTCTTGTTCCATTCAGTACAACAGCCAAACAATTCTAGAAATTACAGAAGTAATATAAACCAAAATAACAATAACTATGGAAATAGATATAGAAATAACAATAACAACAGATTTAACAATAATGGTTATAACGGAAACGGTTATAATAATAGAACAAACCGTGATATCAATAACAATAACGGAAATAACAATAGAAGAAACAACAACAACAATGAAAGATATTATAACAACCATAATAATAATAACAATAATAGAAACAATAATAACAACAACTCCAACAACAGAAATAGGAACAATAA
Organism: Bellardia pandia; assembly: GCA_916048285.2. NCBI lineage: Eukaryota > Metazoa > Arthropoda > Insecta > Diptera > Calliphoridae > Bellardia > Bellardia pandia. The sequence goes on from OU696533.1 coordinate 64,302,512, forward strand.
TAACAATTATCGTAATAACAATAGAGGACAAAATGCATATCATGCACAAAACCAGGGAAACGAGTCGTATCCGGAGGTATCATACCAACAGACATCTCCGGATCAAAACGAATAAATACCAACCAAATATTTAGCATTTCATCTGATATTAAAAACTATATTAAAATAAATGTATTGAACACACCCCATATTCTGACTTTTCTGATAGACACAGGTGCAGATGTCTCTCTGTGCAAAGAAGGTTTACTACCAGAACACGATGAAGATCCAGATGACTACTGCTGTTTAACAGGAATCACAAAAGAAGAAATAAGATCATTAGGATCTACTGAAATATCAATAAAGTTTGACGAAACAGTTTTTAAACATAGAATACATATGGTTAGAAATGATTTTCCTATTAGTACTGATGGAATTATGGGACGTGATTTTTTACAAAAATACAATTGCGAAATAGATTATGAAACATTTATACTGACAGTTAACATAGGAGAAGAAAACTTTAAACTACCAATATATGACAAAAGATTCGGCATAAAATTTGTGAAGATTCCACCAAGAAGTGAAATTATAATACCATTTGATATAAATGTTAATGAGGATGCAGTAATATGCAATATAGAAATAATAGAAGGCGTATTTCTAGCAAACGCCATAATTCCCAAAAATGGAAACAAACATATAAAGCTACTGAATACTTCAAATAAAGAAACAATAATACATAATCTGAAAATAGATACCACTCCACTAAATTATTATGATATATACAGAACTAGTAAAAATACAACCAAGTGTGATAAAGAACGATTTGATCGAGTCTTAAAAGAACTCAGTATAGACAACCAGGATAGTGTAGCGAAAGAAAGTTTGTTAAAGAGACGAGAGATACCAGTCTATATTCCATTTGGAAAGTGAGAATTTGACAACAAACAATTTCTATAATCAAACTATCCAATTAAAAGATTCTAATCCAACTTACATAAAGAACTATCGTTTACCACAAACGCATACAGAGGAAATAAATAATCAAGTTAAAGAGCTACTAAAGCAAAAAATTATAGAACCTTCTATAAGTCCATATAATGCACCACTTTTATTAGTTCCCAAAAAGGGACAGAAAGATCTAAAGAAATGGAGATTAGTTGTTGATTTCAGGAAACTGAACGACAACATGTAATGTACAACTTGTAAATTTTGTTTCTTTTAAGTTAATTTTAAAAATATTTTAAAGTGCATCCCGAAATCTTAAACAAATTGCTGATCAGAATAATGCACGAATATCTCATAATAAACTTAACATTAGTGGAAGTGCCGGAGTAGAGTCGGTCGATGGGAGCCTATGATTGCTAGCAATCAGCCGGTTGGGGGGGGGTTCGTGACCTATCTATTCAGGACTCATTTTCTTACACGTTTTTATAAGACTCCCTAAGAAAGATAAATTGCTGTATTATGAACGTTACAGGTCCGATATATGCATAGTGTCAAATCAAAGCCCCTACTATGCTATATTATGAGGAGATATAAAAAGGACTGATCAAAATAGTTATGTTGAGTTAGGTTTTTCTGTTGTTATTGAAAAACCCCTGCATCAAAACCCTCCCAAAACCATGATTCTATTTAGCAGTTTGTAAGTCATTATAGAATCCCCAAAGGCTATTTACCCTACACTTCAGTTCACATTAAAACCAGTTTGTATAGTTTAGCAATTCATGTCGCTACTCTTACAATATATTCTTCAAAATGAAATAAAAATGTATACAAGAAAATTCTGACTTAAAATAGAAAGATTTTTTTGTAGATTGTACATAAAGCAATATTTAACTTTTGCACTAAATAATTGAAAATAAATGTTTAACATGCCAAAATAAAAAGATTTGTTATATAATTGAATTAGAAAAAATAGCGATATAAGCTCCAAATAAGAAATTAACAAAAAGGTACATGTTTTAACCAATATAATAATAATTATGAGTATGAATTTAAAACTATTATAACTTGCAAATTTATTATAAATTTGTCAATGATTAAAATTTTAGTCTATAAATTCAAATTTTTTATTATCGAACGTTATAAATTGTATTTATGTATATGCAAATTAGAATACGTTTACGTTTATCGTTTAAATCTCACGTATACGTTTGCTACGTTTTTAAGCAAATCTGTTGCAATAAAAGTATAAGAAAAATAATAGAAACCAAAAGAAATGATAATAAATGTATGCTAATGCTTCTTCTTGCTTTCAAGTTTTTAGTTTTTGTTTTGATTCTGTTTCTCTTTTTTTTAAATTAAATGTGCAAGTGATAAAAATAATTAAAAAAAAACGAATAATAAAAATGAAAATAAAAACAAAAGAAAGAAAGGTTAAAATAAAATCAAATAGGTAAATAAATTTAAATAACAAAAGTGAATAACATGCTAAATTGTTCAATTGCTTCGGAAGCTAGTTATACTATGTTCAACTTGATCGAGCAATAATCCAATAATTAGAATTTATCCAGCTAATTGAATACTGAAAAATATGTACAAAATTTCAAAAAAAAAAGACACAATTTTTTCTACTGTCGTACCGAAATAAAATTGAGCGTCATATTTAACTTTCAAATACAAAATTAACTATTGACGAAACTTTCATTTCTGGACGCGGAGCGTGATGGAAAAATATTGTATTTTATACTTTTATGAAATCCTGTATTAATTTTTGGGAATTGCTTCTAATTTTACTCAATACTGTTAAACTGTTGATACACTTTTGTCATCTAAATTAAGATTTGACCCTTTGAATTTTATTATTTACGGGGAATTAAAAAAATTTAATAGGTTTAGTGTATAACTTCTTGGGTAAAAATCTAAATAAAATTAGTTTTAAGAAACAAACTGTGTTAATCTAACGCCAGATTAGCCCAACTTCATCAATGGATTTCCCGACTAAATCAAACATATATGTAGGTTAAACCCCATGTGGATTGCAAGATAATTCAAATAAATATGGGTTGTATTCATTGATGAATTGGGGATATTGATTGATATGCAAGATTATCTTATTAATAGGGATATAGTAAATAATAGTATTTTTGTTTTTGTTTGACTCACCAAAATATACAGCGATAAACGTGGAGGCCTCTGCGTTCTCGATGTGCTGGTGTATTATTATTTTTTTTTGTTAGGGAAAGAAAGTTATATCCTAAGAATAAGTTATTCTTGCAAATCTAAATATTGCGTTGCTCATAAAAATTTTAATACTCTGCTTATTGTTTAGCTGATTGCTTAATTGATACTTATGCGGATATGATTTAGGAATAAAGATGGCAATATTATAGCTATTGGTATCTGTCCCGTTTTCAGTCGGATGATCCCAAAAATGATTGAAAAGTTAGAGAAATTTTTTTTTCGATATTGATGTCCAAAGGAAATGACCAAAATGGATTCAAAGGGATTTAGTGCTGCAGGTTTGATGGATACATTAGGGCAGCAAATTGTATGTTCAAAATGCTTTGTTGTTATTTCGACCTTATTGGTAGCAATGATTCGTTTAAAACTTTTTGTTTGAGAGCACCAATTCAAGGCTGGTTGCTTAGTTAGCTACTTTTCTCTCTCTCTGACTTTGCGGAATTTTAGTGGTGTTGTCAATAGTGAGGTTAGATCTATGGTCAAGGAAATACAATTTATGAATTTTCACTTCACAATTATCGAAATATACCTTTAACTCACCAGAATCGTCTTAGAATATGTTTTATTTTCAAACATCATAAAGTAAAAAATGTGAGACTGAAATGTCTCATCCTTTAAAGAGGTAGAACACGTTTCGATAGTCCTCTGACGATGTTACTAATCTGAAGATGGAAGAAAATACTTGGTTCCAGACTTTTTCCAATAGTGTTAACTTGTGGGAATTCTGAACAATTAAATAAAAGATTGAAGTTTGATATAAATCACAAATTTTACTCCACTAAAAAAAATAGTAGTAATTTGCCACTTCTGATCACCACAAGGTTTTAAGGAAAAAGGAAATGGTCTTCGAACTAAATCTACTACGTCACCTTTGTGATAATACTTTTTATCTTATGTTTTGTCATTTGACGTTTAAGACATCACTTTTGTCGATAGTAACGTTATGATATTGTAAAAGTGGCAGTACTTGACCTACCGAATTATCGCCTGTTAAATAATTATGTGTAGCATAATAAAGATTTATGTAAAATAATTGTTTATAAAATGTTATTTATTATTTTTTTTTTTTTTTAAATAATAGAGTTTTATTATATAGAATAATATTATACTAAAAAAATTTTCCAATAAATATAATAATAAGTTTCTGAATTATTAAATTCCAGCATAAAATTTTAATTTTATGTAGATATTTAAAACGTTCACCACAAACATAGTAAATGATAAATTTCCTTTAACACGATTGGATGATGTTTTGGATAAGCTGGGTAGAGCTAAATATTTCTCTACACTGGATATGACCAGTTCATTTCACCAAATCGAACTTGATCAGAATTCAAGACCATGTACTGCTTTTTCAACTCAGAATGGACATTACCAGTATACCAGGTTACCTTTTGGATTAAAAATATCTTCAAATAGTTTTCAAAGAATGCTGACAATAGCGTTATCCGGATTAGAGTCTGAAGCATTTTTATATGTGGATGACATAATTGTTTTTGGATGTAGCCTAAAACATCACAACAACAACTTAATCAATGTTTTCGACAGATTGTCTAAATATAATCTGAAATTGAATGCAAGCAAGTGTTGTTTTCTTAAACCTGAAGTGGTATATTTGGGACATTTGATAACATCAAACGGTATCAAGCCAGACCCAAATAAATATGAGGCAATTTCGAAATATCCAGTACCGAGTAGCACCGATGAAGTAAGAAGATTCGTAGCATTCTGTAACTACTATAGAAGATTTATCAAAAAATTTGCAGACACTGCAAACTGTTTGAACATATTATTGAAGAAAGGCACAAAATTTGAATGGACACAAGAATGCCAAAAGGCATTTGAAACACTTAAACACAAACTAATAAGTCCACCAATCTTACAATATCCAAATTTTGACGAAACATTTGTCCTGACTACTGACGCATCAGATTTTGCACTAGGAGAAGTTTTATCCCAGTAGATCCCTCAATAAACATGAGAGAAATAAACCAATAATAGAAAAAGAACTACTAAGTATTTATTGGGGAATACAGTTTTTCAGACCATATCTATATGGAAGAAAATTTAAAGTTGTCACTGACCATAGGCCATTAGTGTCACTGTTCTCACACAAAAATCCTAGTTCAAAGTTAACAAGAATTAGATTGGAGCTTTCAGAATATGACTTTGAGATTATATACAAAAAAGGGGAACATAACACAAATGCAGACGCATTATCAAGAATAGAAATTAATTCTGACATATTGAAAAGCATGATACCATCAGAAAATTATGAGAAAATAAAAAAACACTAGTAGTAACAAGAGGTATGAGCAAAAAGTCATCAGAAAATAATAATATCATAAGCGGATCTCATAACGAGTCTGATCAACTCTATATGTGGGACTGCACGTCCATCAATGATATAAAGCGCGCAAACAAATTAAAATTTATATTAAAAAAGAGGCCAATAAACAATATAAAAAAAATTATATGAACACATAATAGAGTGTGATATTGAAAATAATGAAACACGTGTTAGATGTAGCGATAATTCATTGTATTTCGATACTCTTATGGAGAAGCTATCATCATATTTAAAGAGAGTAAGAAACATGAAAAATAAGAAATTTGCAATCGAAAGTAATGATGCAATATTTAATATAATTCCCGCGGATGATTTTAAGGCCAAATACAATAAAAATTGTAAAAAGAATAAAGATGACATAGTAATATTATTATATACAAAACCTCAAAAGATGCTAGACGAACACAAAAAACTAGAATTGATAAAGTTATATCATGATACACCCCAAGGAGGTCACTTTGGCATAAGAAAAACCCTATTAAAATTAAAACAAAAATACATATGGAAGGGAATGAATAAAACTGTTAAAGAATACGTATCTAAATGCAACTTATGTCAAAAGAATAAACAAACCAAACACACGAAAGAACCACTAAAAATTACAGAAACACCTTCAAATAGCTTTAACACAATAGTGATAGACACAGTTGGTTTATTACGTCCAACAAATAACCAAAGATATATACTAACAATGCAATGCGAATTGACAAAATATGTCATAGCCTGTCCTATGGAGACAAAAGAGGCTAAGTCAATAGCAAAAGCACTTGTGGAAAATGTTATACTGATTTACGGACTATTTGGAATACTCAAATCGGACAGAGGAACAGAATTCACAAACGAACTAATGAGAGAGATATGCAAACTGTTAAAGATAGAACAAAGATTTTCGACACCATACCACCATGAGACACTGAAAACTGTTGAGAGAAATCACAGGGTATTGAACGAATACTTCTTATCGTTCGTAGAAGACGAACATTGGGAACAATGGATTCCTTATTATACATTTGCATACAATACAACTTCTCACGTGGATACCGAGTACTCACCTTTTGAACTAGTTTTTGGCAAGTTACCAAACTTACCTGGGGATGAAGTCATGAATCATCCAAAGGTTTACAATTTGGAAAATTATGCCAATGAACTAAAAACTAGACTAAAATATTCTTTAGAAAATGCTAAGATTATGATAGATAAGATAAAATCTAAAAGACAATTAGATTCATACAAGAATATAAATAGAATAGATTTAACAATAGGAGACTTAGTTTTAGTTAAAGTAGAAAATAGAAAAAAGAATGAACCACCTTATAGTGGACCATATAAAATTATATCAATAGATGACATGAATATAACTGTAAATATAAATAATAAAAACAAAACTTTTCATAAGAATCTACTAAAGAAATATAAGAATTAAACAAAACTAAAAGTAAGCTTATTGATAACTTTTTATAAAATAAAAATATATACATACATACATATATATAAACATACTTTTGTTTTAAATAATAAGTAAAGAAACACAAAAAACCAAAATTGTAAAATGAAACCAATGAATACGTAAGAACAAAATAATATAAACAAATCAACAAAACAAATTGTAAATTTAGAACTACTACATGCTTTGTTATTTTAAAAATTCTGCAATCTTTTCATAAACAAAAGATTCCATAATTTTTTTCTAAAGGGTGAGGGTGTAGTGTGCACTTAAAATTGTATAACAATAACTTAATTACAAATGCCACCCACACATGCTATTTTGTATAAGTGACCAACAGTAAACCATAATTTTAAAGTCATTGCCTTACAAATTTTGCTGACTCAAAATACAGCAACTTAATACAAAGCAATCGATTAATTGGGTCAACCAATTGTGTTGTGATTGCATTAAGTGAGTAAAAGAGCATACTTGTAATTATACTCTTCTCTTTTGGTTTACTGCACAAAACAACATGTAAATAAACATGAAGTAGATATTGTAAGTTATAGAATAAGTTATTGAGTGGATTATAAAAACCACTCAATCTTTAGTTTGTAAGTTTTAGATATAAGAAAGAAATTTTATAATAAAGAATTAATTAATAATCAGAACTGAAGTGAAGAACAACGTTTTTTTAAATTAATTAGAAGATCCAAACTTATTACAGTTGATTGAAAGTGAGATTCAACATAGGCATTATCTGGATCAATGCACACTTGATGTTCAGGTCACTCTATCTCCCAAAAACTACGGAGGCACCTGCCGATATCTACTGTGTGTGATATAAGAGACATAGTTTGATTACTAAACTGAGGTATTTCTACACAAGTTACAACCCATCCAAAAATCTTTGAAATAGCAATTGTGTTTCCTTGAGAGTCGAAGTGCCTATTGAAGGTGAAAATATTCCAAATGTGTTAAGTCCAAATAAGATATCAATTTCGGATGAGATGTTATAATATGGATCGGTAAGAGCGAGATTGTTTAAATAGTGCGCAGATTGATTATTAAATAATTGCGTTGAAAGTGATATAGTTATAGTAGGTAATACGTGTACCACAGCATCGAGGGGGTGTTCTGAGACCCGAGCGTGTACTCTAATGTGACAGCATCCACGTGTTACTTCAGCTTTAACAGATGAAATGCCGCTGACTAAGACCTTTGAGGGAGACCGAGCGAGTCCTAAGCGTTGAGCGCAACTCTCAATAATGTATGACAGCTTTGACGCGGAATCCAATAACGCACGACAAGTGATCATCTGACCGGAACGGTGTTTGTATACTAAGGCAGTAGGCATAATAAATTCTTGTTGTTTTTTGTGGAAATGATTGCAGTGAGAATGGACATGCAACATTAGCGACGGTTGACCAACGACCAGCAGCCGAGACAGTAGGCACATGTAGCAGGGAATGATGGCGCCGCTGACAATCTTTACATTTGTGTTTGGATGGACAGTTCAAAACAGCATGACCAGGCCTGAGGCATAAGGACGATTCCTTCATAAGGCTACGGCGCTCATTGGTACTCAATTCGATAAATTGCGGACCTTTAAAAATCGAATGATCAGAAGATTTGCATTTGGAACAAGGGTTTGATTTTGCATTAGTACAGACAATTTGAATAGATACGATGAGATTTATTTGAATAACCTGGCTTAGACTGGGAGGTTGTCTTAGGTTGGCAAAGTTGCAATTCTTCACACCGGTTGTCCAAAATCAAGAAAGTCCGCAATATTGGGACAATAAATTGGTTACACACAGCAAAAATGCTTATGTACATTTAGATTGAGTGATCTAGGTATATAGTGTCATAAGCAAACAATGAATAGCAGAACATGCTATTCATAACTCAAATATAAAGGTGTAAAAAGTGCAAAATTTAAGTACACTTATGTATTTGGGGTTTTTGATGTAAATAAAACACGTTCCCAATACAAACTAAATATTTATTAGTTCAATAAAAACGGCTTACATATATTAGTTTAAAGTTTTAAATTTTAGGTATTAATTTGATGCGCACATGGCGACGGTCGTAAAAAGAAGAAAGATCTAGAAGAAATCTAAACGGTTTTTTATACCTGTCATTTCTCTGAGCAGCGGTGATAATTTATGTATGCGTATGCAAGAATGCATTTATACGTAGAACTTGTGGGTTGCCACAGAGCTCCCGGTATCCGGTATTGGGATGGTCACTGGCCATCACGAAAATCGGTCAATGCATGTCAGGCAGTAACGATACCCTCTGGCCGTCGGGAGTGGGCCAATGATGTCGATGTGAATGTGATCAAAGCGTTGGTCAGTTGGTCCAAAATCACCTAGGGGGAACTTGTTGTGTCGAAATACCTTGTTTCTTTGGCAGCTTAAACAGGATCGGATGAAATTCGAGACATCTCTCGACATTGCTGGCCACACAAAACGCTCCGACACTAATCTAAAGGTTGCTCTTACTCCCGGGTGCGATAAACTGTGCAGCTTTTTAATCGTCTGTTGTCCTAATGTCATGGGAACAAAAGGCCTGACCAGGTTTCTGCATATATCGCAGTATATTGATCGATAAGGGTCTGGGACGGGTAGTTTTTTTTAACGATAACGAATGCTCCCTGTTAAAGTTCAGAAATTCATTTAGTTCGGGATCGTTTAATTGCTCCTCTGCTAGTACTTCAAGATTAATGTCTTTCTCGATGCTGCTAAATCGGCCGAAGAAAATCGGCCGTGTTATTGTTTGAACCCTCTATATGGCGTATGTCGGTAGAAAACTGGCTTATGTTAGCGGATTCTCCTGGGTGATGTTTTGTTCTGACCGAAGGCGTACACGAGTGGTTTGCTGGACGCCCTGATAAATGGCAAGTAGCTCACGGTCGTATGTGCTATATGCTTGTTGAGTTTTTTCGAGTAGAAACCGAATGCTTGGCTCTTGCCCTCAACAATGTGATGCACTACAGTACCTACTGCCTCTGTTGATGCATCCACAGTCAGGGTTAGCGGTACTTCGTCCGCAAAATGGCTAAGTAGGGTCACATTGGCGAGAGCATCCTTGCATTCTTGAAAAGCCAGTAGTGTTCGTTCGCTCCAATTGATCAATGTAGCGTCGTTTTTTTTTTTGTTGCCCGTTATTAAACCTTGCAACAATTTTAGCCCGGCAGCGGCGTCAGGTACGAACGATCGGTAAAAGTTAATCATCCCTAGGAATCTCTTCAACTCGTTTGCCCTTTTAGGTACTGGCACACCGCCTGCACTCTTTCGGGTTTTGGTCTGATTCCTTTGGCCGATATTGTATGGCCCAAAAAATCTATATAAGTTTTTCAAATACTGATTTTTTGAAATTAACCGTTAAGGCGTGTTGGCGAAGTCGGTCGAAAACGGTGCGCAAATGATTTTCATGTTGGTCTTCAGATTCCGGTGCTACTAGGATATCGTCAATATATATGAAAACGTAGTTAATGTCACGAAATATGTCGCCCATATGCCGCTGGAATGTTTGGGCAGCGTTACGCAGACCAAATGTCATTCATGGCGGTTTTCGCCATCATCGGAATCTGATGGTATGCTCGTCGTAGGTCGATAACAGAATTTGTGGCAATTGTGTTATTTTTGGTGATACCAACACAACTCTGTTGAAGACGGGGCTGCTGCTAGGTTCGACCGGCTGTTATGACGCGATGGGCTAGGTGATCGTGCGCTCTTCGTATTGAACATTTTTTCGAAGTTTTTTTTTCAAGCCGGGACATACGTTGATTAATTTCAGAGATTGCCACTTCAGCTGTGGGCTTTTCGACAGTACAAACCTGTCTGTAGTCGCTGACCTCCATGACCTTGTTGGCAAGTTTAGCCAGCTCCACTAACTTGGCGTCTGAAGCTTGTAAACTGGCTCTTACGTTCGGCGGAAGGCGTTGAAGCCACAAAGATTTTAGAAAATCTTCGCTAACTTTGTCCTTGGACAGATCGCGCAACTCGTTGAGCAATTGACTTGGTCGGCGGTCACCAAGTTCCATGTCAAAATGAAGTTTCTGTGTTTTTTCTGTTCGCTGTCACTGAAACGTTCGATAATGCACTTTTTGTTGTGTTAAATTTATTGAACAGACTAAAAAATGATATTCTATACATTATTACAAATACATATACAACTTAGATTAAACTTGTAGGGTTATTAAGTACAGGAGTAAATATAGGATATTTCATAAATTTCATTATTTTCTCAACACTCTCCCTGAATGGAAATTTTCAACAATATCCATATTTTATCATGTACTCATTACAAAAAAAAAAGGTTACAGCTTTAGTGAAGAGTGCTATCATGTCATTAGTTGAAATATATTTTAAAGGTACTTCTTTATCATCCACTTTTTGTCGGATAAACTTAGATTTGATATCAACATGTTTCTTCCTTGGGAATAATTATGATTTAAAGCGACTTGAATACCACCCTTGTTGTTCAGCTAGTCTACATAGGTCACAAATTATGAATACAAAAATGCAACTTCAATTCTATGAGTTAATGTTTTATTATTCAACTATTTTTTATTCTTGCGTTCTTAGCTTGTTACTTTTTTTCTTTCTTATAATGGACTGTGTTCATCAGAGTACTGTATAATGGTTGTACAAGAAAGTATTTCAGTTCAATTAGAACAACCACATGGTTGTATAAAACTTATCAGTTAAAATAATCTGTACTAAAATTAATTAAAATTAAACTCAATTCAATATAAACGAAACAACAAAAATAAACTTAAATATATCGGCGCCCTTTGAAAGCATCGGCTTTCAAATATCTACGAACAAAGGATAAAGTTTAGCAATTGGACGCTTGTAATATCCTTTGATGTTTTAACCGTAACAACTCGGACAAGTCCATCTGCACCTGGGTGAGTTTCAACTACTTTAGCAATTGACCATTTAGTTGGAGGTAACATTTCGTCTTTAATTATAACAATATTATTATTCTTCAAGTTTTCTAATTTTTGAGACCATTTTGGGCGTTGTTGCATTTGTTTTAAATATTCTCTTGAACACTTTGCCCAAAAACTTTGGGGCATTTTCTGCAAATATTGCCACCGATCAAGGCGACTTGATTTTATGTCGGTTAATGTTTCATTAGGTACTGCAGTCATTGGTCGAAATATCAAAAAATGTGCTGGTGTGAGAGGATCCAAATCCCCTTCGAATTTAATACACAAGGGACGAGAATTAAGACAACTCTCTACTTGACATACAAATGCATCCGCTAACACTAGTTTCAAATGATATTTCGTCGACTTGACTCCAGCTTCCCATATGCCACCGAAATTGGGTGCTGACGGTAGAGAGAAGTGCCATTGTATTTGTTGATTACACATTTTTTTTCCATGTAATATTGGGTTTCCGTTTGATTAAGGAAGTGATACAGTTTTCGTAACTGTTGATTGCAACCCACAAAATTTGTACCGTTGTCGGAATATATATGCAATGGTTTGCCACGTTTCGATACAAATCTGCGCAACGATGCAAAAAAGGCAGCTGTAGACAACTCTGTAACCAATTCAACGTGGATTGCCTTTGTAACCAAACAAACAAAAACAGCCATCCAACATTTGTACAACTTAGTTGAGACGCCTTTGGCAATTGATAGGTTGCTTGTTGTAGTTCATAAGCCGTTAAAAAGGATGTTGTCTTATTATTTCTTCCAATTCTGCAATTATGTATAAATCGTAGGACTAAAGCTGTGATACGAACAAGTTTACTGTACTTCGAATACAATACAAACAAGTTATGAGATTGAGTTGTGATAGCATTCTCTTCAGATTGTTTCGTTGTTAAATGAGAAACAGTTTCCTTTCTCTGCTCCTTATCAATGTTAGTTGGTACATTTGGGAAATTTTCTGTCCCCACCTTCTGAGTTTTAAGCACCTCTGGGCCATGCCACTAAAGATCATTATGTATTAATTCTGAAACCGATAAGCCACAAGTAGCTAAATCTGCTGGATTATTGCGTGACGGTATGTGAAGCCATTGACTCGCTGGCATATGCTCAATAATGTATGAAGTTCTGTTGGCGACAAAGGTCTTCCAACGGCGAGGATGATCTGATATCCAAGCCAGTACAATTGATGAATCTGACCAACCAAATACTTTACATTCTTTGATATCTAAAGCCTGTTGAACCTTAATCATTAATTTTACCAACAAATGAGCACCACATAACTCCAATATTGGTACCGATATTTGATTGACTGGAGCAACTTGAGTTTTTGATGTAGTCAAACTTGTACTTATCCTGCCCTCTTTGTTCAAAACTCTTAAATAAATAATTCCGACGAATCAGCAAAACCATGCAGTTCAACTTCTACATTGTTCTGAACTTTAATCCATCTGGACACTCTTAATTCCCGTAGAAGATGAATATTATCACGAAGGGACTGCCACTGTAGAAACAGTCGTTCCGGTAATTGTTGATCCCATTCGATGCCTTGTAGCCATAATTTTTGCATAAATATTTTCATAGAGAGCACTACTGGTGCCAATAAACCAATGGGATCGAAAATCTTTGCAATATCTGACAACACGGATCTTTTTGTGATTACGTTAGATATTGGTTGTAGGTCTATTGAAAATCTGAAGCTGTCAGATGGAGTATCCCATAAGAGGCAAAGTGTCTTCACGGTTTGTGATGCTTCGATAACCGTTTCAGTGGATGTTGACCTATCAGCTGGATCAACACTCTGCATGAATTCCGTTGAATTTGAAGACCATTTCCTAAGATGAAATCCTGATTTAAAAAGGACTGAACAGAGATTTTTTTCAATTGTATGGCGGAATGTACATTTTCGGAACATGACATAAAATCATCTACATAGAACTGATCATCTATCGCTTGAGATATTTCAGGATATTGTCCAGTGAAATCTGATGTAAAGTTCTGATTGCCAAAAAGGGTGCCGACGCAATCACATATGTTATAGTATTCAAACAATAGTCCCTAGCTGGTTCCTTAGCTGATTCTCTCCACAAGATACGTTGGAATCGTCTATCATCAGGATGAATCAATACCTGTCTATCGTCCATGTTCTGAAAAACGCAAAACGCTTAAAATTGGCGTTTTCAAATACAAATTCAAATTGAAAACGCCAATTTTAAGAGTTTTACGTTTTTCAGCACATGGGCGTATATATTTTCTCCACATCAGCTGAAAACGCAATCTGATATTTGCGAAATTTTAACAGAATCGTAAAAATATCATTCTGTATAGTAGGACCAACAAGCAGTTGGTCGTTCAATGAACGTCCATTTGTCGTTTGGCAGGATTCGTCGAATACTACTCGTAATTTTGTTGTTGAACTACTTGGCTTTAAAAATGCGTGGTGTGGTAAAAAAAATAGCCGCTTTCATTAGTTGAAGACTGATCAATTTCCATATGATTTAACTCTTGATATTCCCGAATAAAATATACATACTTATCTTTAAGATCAAAATTGTTGTTGAATCGACTCTCCATAGCCTGCAGTCTCTTTAGGGCTGATGTTTTTGACTCCCCTAATTCAATGTTGTCATATCTAAATGGTAGTTTTACCATGTATCTGCCGTTATTTAATTTCTCAACATTTTTTTGAAAATGAATTTCAGCTGCTTTCTCATCTTCAGATTGAATTTTCGGCTTTGATGCTACATCCTCAGTTTTCCAAAACCGTTGTAGGTGTTCGTCTAAATCAGTTGAGACATTTGCTGTAAATATTGTCGGCTACACTTGAGTTTCCACACTTCCCATAATAATCCATCCAAAGATTGTGTCAATTGTTGCGGGTGATCCACTTGGATGAATTATTTTGACGGATAATACAAATTGATTATAAATTTGAGCGCCTCTCTACTCCACAATGTTGTGTAGGCTCTTTTAATATCTTAAGGGCGCTGACGCTCTCATTTGTGTTGTTGTATAAGCGTTTTGTTTCACTAACTGTAGACCATTGCATACCCGGTTGATCAAACAAAAGTTCCAAATATGCCCGTCTTACCTGTTGAGATTTGCCATATTTATTGTTTATTGATTGCCATGCAATTAAATAATTGTCGTTAGTCGGTTGCAAGTGTTTAATTATAGATAAAGCTTCACCTTTTACTCTGGTCTGCAAATATTCCAATTTTTCAACATTGGATACAGTTGTCTTAAAGTAGACTAATGCATCAAATAAAACACGAAATCGTATCCAATCTGTGTATGTGCCATCAAATTCTGGTATCTGAATCTGTGGCAGTCTTGGTTCGTGATGTTGTGCTTGGCTTGTTGTGGTACTGTTAAGTGGAGATGACTGAAATCTACGATCAGTTGTCAATCTCTCCAAAACCACGCCAATGGAACTCTAGGTTTCGGTCATTGCCTGAATGGCTTGTGTAATATTGTTATCATGTGTTGCATTATGAACAACTGTACGATTTGCATCTTCTTCGCGTAATCGAGTCGTGTATATACTCTGTTATGAAATATTTGTTCTCAATTTCACTCAATTTCTACACGCTACGCAGGATCCATGGTCAATTTATCTATTTCGTCTTGAACTACCCCATATTGTGCAAAAAGATCGTCCAATGCAGAAATACGGACCGTAATATCATCAATACCCGTATCTGGATTAACGCATAGATTATAAATTCGCGTCAGACTGCCGTTCAACGTTTGTCGCTTCGTTTTTAGATTATCCATTCTTATATTTTTCGTTAACAATAATTTTTATATATTTATTCTCGTTTAAATAAAATTGAGGTAATTATACATTACAATAGTCCTTTTTCAAATTTCCGGTTTACGAACAGGTCGTTATAATTCACAATGATCAATTTTATACTGTGGTTTGTGACAATGCTTAATATCTTATCTTATACAATTTAGGTTTGTGCATAAACTAAAATCGACCGTGTGAATGATTCTCTGATATGCTACAATAAATAATATATAGTTGGTGAAAAAACTACACAACTATAATTTTCAGTTATCTATAAATTCTGCTTCCTTATAACTCGCAATAAGATATGCTATACCTTTATGAAATCGTTTTTTAAAAAAATACGCACTGGAAACAATGTGTTGTTGTTCTTGTTGTATTTGTTGAAGTCTGCTTTTTCCTATATTGTTGTTTTTGTTGTGTGATGACTTCTTTTTTCCATTAGCTGAAACTTCTGGAATTTACACTCGCTATTGCTTTTGTTGTATGATGACAATTTCTTTTCCAAAATGTCCTGTTTTCCATACAAATCGCGATGCATGCAGAGACGTGCAAACAAGTGGGGGATTTGGATTTGACATGAATGGTATGTGTGGGTTGGATATGTTGTTTGGTGATAGAGGGTAATGTGTGAGGAGGGGAGGCGTGAAATGTTGTTTGATATGTGAGTGTTTGTTTTGTTTATTGAATTGTTTTGTTTATTGGATAATCTATACAATATGCCATTTCTAAAGAAGTGAGTGAGTGTTTGTTTTGTTTGGTTTTTTTTTATTGCTTGAGTTGCGTTTTTCTGTGTAGTAATTTGTAATAGAGTTATAATAGGGAGGTTAATATTATTTCATTTAGTATGCATTAGGAGGAATACAAATTTGTAAACTTTGAGTATTAGTAGAAAAAATTAATTTATGTTTCCATGCCTAGATATAGTTGTGGTTAGTATAAGTGAGAGTTTGTTTTATTGTTGGGGTTAGTGTTGGGTGTGCGTAGGGTTTTTGATGAAGGGGTGTGAGGAGCGGGTGTTCCGTTTTCCATCGTTGGAGTAAAATGTTTGTTTTATTTTGTTTATTGAATTAGGTTAATTGTTTTATTTGCTTTAGTTGCAGTTTTGTGTTTTTTTCATTGTTTTGTTTATTGAATTAATTTGATTTTTTTATTGCGCGAGTTACGTCACCCTAAAATAAGTAAACAATTAAACACACTAATATAAGCACACTAACAACCACACATATTTATAAACACTAAACATACATATTAAGCAGCGTTGTCAACTTGGTGCGTTTCGCACCATTTTAGGTGCTTTTTTAAATTTTTGGTGTGAAAAATTCTTTATTTTTTTTAATTTTTGGTGACACCAAAGTAAATTCAACACAACTTTTTGTTTCAGTGTGAGAAAAAATCAATCTACAACAAAATACACCTGTTTAAGTACCATTTCATTCAACAATTTTAATTGCAGTTTTTTAATAATTCATATGTCATGAAATCCATACGATGAAAAAAATTATTTTAAATACGAATATATGATAAATGAAATCAAATTTTTCAAGAAATCTTTGTTTGAAAATGAAATTAACATTTTAAACATGTAAATAAAAATTTTTGTATAACCTGATGGTTTGGTCTACTGAACTGTAG
This sequence comes from Bellardia pandia, assembly GCA_916048285.2. NCBI lineage: Eukaryota > Metazoa > Arthropoda > Insecta > Diptera > Calliphoridae > Bellardia > Bellardia pandia. The sequence goes on from OU696533.1 coordinate 64,319,840, forward strand.
ACGAACAACCAGGAATCCTAACAAATTTTATTGGAAAAAATCAAATATAAGTAATTTAACTAGAAAACAAAAATATATAAAAACAAGTAAGAGTGCTATATTCGGCTGTGCCGAATCTTAAATACCCTCCACCTAACCGTACTAAGAAATACAAAAACTACACTGGTTATAGGACTAGCATATCCTAATTCTGTGTTTTCTATTCAGTCTTAGTGCAAATTTTATTAGTATTTGATATATTGTTTGAAACACAATTTTACGACCAACATATTTTATGTTAAATATTTTGAAATTTTGTCTAATTTTCACCATTTTTAATTCATTTAATTACCAATTCTTACCATAATTTACAGAGTTTGTCTGATGGTCATAATAATCTTGACTGTAACTTACTTAACAAACAGAGTATAAAAAAGAGGTACAATTCGGTTTTAGTGATTTTGCTAAAAAAAAAACAAAATCAAATAGGGTTTTTGGAGGAGATACCAGCAAAAAAAAAATTTGTTGGCGGTCACGCCTATTTTCGAGGGGGCGGGCCCTTAAAGTTGAAAATATATGGGCATATATTTTGGGAACTACTGGGTGTCTGATAATTTCTTCTTTTATAGTACAAACAACGTATACAAAATTTCATGGTATTATCTGCAATATATTTCAAAATATTGCAATAAAATGGACGAAAAATATCAAATTTTTATGGAGGTGGTCTCACATATTGGTTCATAACTCTGGTTGACCTAAACCGATTTTGCTGATTTTAAATAGCAAACTTCTCGAAAGCACTTCTGACAGAATTATTGAAGGTTTGGATCCCGAATATATCTAGGGACTTCAAAAAACTGATTTCAACATCCAGACAGACGGACAGACAGACAGACAGACAGACAGACAGACAGACGGACATGGCTTAATCGACTTCGCTATCTATAAGGATCCAGAATATATATACTTTATACGGTCGGAAAATTTTTTTGTGGAAATTACAGACGGAATGACAAACTTATTATACCCTTCTCACGATGGTGAAGGGTATAAAAAGGGGTACAATTCGGTTTTAGTGATTTTGCTCAAAAAAAAACAAAATCAAATAGGGCTTTTAGAGGAGATACCAGCAAAAAAAAAATTTGTTGGCGGTCACGCCTATTTTCGAGGGGGCGGGCCCTTAAAGTTGAAAATATATAGGCCTATATTTCGGGAACTACTGGGTGCTTGATAATTTGTAATACACTAAATAAAAGGTATTAAAAATACCTTTCCAACGATATATATCATGATTATAAAATGTGGACCGAATATGGGTTAAATCCGAAAAGAATACTTTTTGACACGAATTTATTTGTTTTTTGGAAATGGTTCTTATATGGCAGCTATGACAAATTATGGGCCGATCTTCTTAAATTTTGGAACAGTTATTTTCTAGCATATGAGGATATTTCACGTAGAATTTCAACATAATAATGGTATATTTAAGATATACATTAGTATTAACGTGGATTTCGGTAGTTGACCTTATGTGGGTGATATAGTCATATATGGACCGATATTCTCAAAATCCAGCAGTTTGATTTAGGCATGTATGTAAATGATCCGTGTAAAATTTTGGATTGGTACCCTTATTTACAAGAGATTTATGAGCATTAAAGTGATTTTCGGAAGAGGGCTTAATATGGGGCATACGGTTAAAAATAGACCAAAATGCACAAAATTTTGTGGGATGATTTTTATGTATATTAAAATGAGCTGTGCAAAGTTTTGAGTCGGGGCCGATATTTATACAATATATATAGGGAAATATGTCTTTTTCAGATGTGGTCCTTGTATGGGAGCTATGACCAGTTCTGGGCCGACCACCATAAAATTTAGTACAAAGAGTATTTATGTCATATTTTAGCCGTTTAACATTATTTATATCTGTTTTATACGTATTTAAGTGAATTTTGGAAGTGGACTTTATATGGGGTCTATTGTCAAACATGGACCGAACTGAAAAAAAATTTCGTTTTGCGATTTCTTTTTGTATAAGACTTATTTTTGCTGAATTTTGTCTAGATATTCCAATTTTATAGGCATTTAGTTATCATTAAGCCATATTTCGGGAATATATATATTTGTATGGGGGCTATGACAAATCATGTACCGATTCTTACTATTTTCCGCACACTTTCCTCTTTTATCATAAAAACAACGTATACAAAATTTCATCGTATTATCTGCAATATATTTGAAAATATTGCAATAAAATGGACGAAAAATATCAAATTTTTATGGAGGTGTTCTCACATATTGGTTCATAACTCTGGTTGACCTAAACCGATTTTGCTGATTTTAAATAGCAAACTTCTCGAAAGCACTACTTTATTCAACTCAGGCATTATCGTTAAAATTTCTTCTTGGTATGACAATATTCCATCAGCCGTGTGATTAACTAGGTTTTGTAAAGGGAATTCCGCAATTGATTCTGTTATCATTAAACCTTCAGGTCGGCATTGCTTCTTATATTCTAGAAGTTTTTTATAGCTGGGATAAATATCACAATTGTGTAATTTGTTCAGCTCCCTCATCGTAACAAAAAACCTAATGCTTCTCCAGGGGAAAGCTTCTTGTTATCAGAGGTAAGCTCTTTTCTAATTTTAAGGGGCCTTCCTGGGGAAGAAGTTGTTTTTTTTAAAACAAAATTCAAATCTTTTTCTTTATTTGAATGAGCTGCAATTGAAGCGGCATGCAGCAGCAATTTGGTGTGGTTTCCCTGTTCTGCCGAAACTTCGGATGCGAGTTTTCGTTTTTGCCCCACACTTTCTTCACTATAACCAATTTTAGGCCGACCTCTTTTGATTGGAACATCATTATTTATTAATTTAAGCTCAGTCTCACAAGATAACCATTGGCTTTCCTTTTTTTCAAATTTAGCCCAGATTCTGAAATTTGCGGTCCACTTTTGGTTGGCATATGCACAGAAATTATTCATTTTCTTCTTAATTGGTATCATACAGTTCTCATCAGCATCTCTTTGAAATTTACAGCAAATCCAGTTGATAACATCAGTCACACTATTATTTTCTAACAAAAATTTTACAAAATCAGCATTTTTTATTTTTACGCAATCTAAAAGTGGTAATATTTTAGAAGGTTGCAGATGGTTGCAGTAAATTATTTACACACATTAACTAGACTCTAGTAGCTTCCTGTGCACACCAGTTTTTCACACAATACGTTCCAATAAACAAACTTCTACTCCATTACATATGAAAACTATCACCAAAAATACACAAAAAAGACGGCACACTTAAACAGCCCACATTAAGTAATAAAACAATATTTTTGCACAATTTTTTTTTATCTAAATTTTCATACCTTTATTAATATTTTCCATTTTAAAATAACTTATTAAGTTTGATAATTATTGCTTACTTATTCCTTTACTTTGTTTACTTATCAAGTGAAAAATGCATGAAAGCAAAATAAACAAAGTCTTTGACAACTTCCCGTTAAATGCAGGGTTGCCACATGGTTATAATTTTTTGCATTTGAGATCCCAAGGATATTATCTATAAATTACCATATTTACTTTTTGGAAAATGTTAAGTTCAGAAATGGATTTTTTGCCTCAAAAACCGGTCTGGGAGCCCATAGTGCAATCGTCGCAATAAACTTTGATTTCGTCGTCATTTTCATTTGATTCAGTCTAGTCTCATCGAACTGTTCGGACGTGTTACTTTTAGTGCGGCTGAATTTTCGGTGAAAAAATCGTAATAGGTGAAAAAGTGCAATAGGTTGAAATAAAACAAAAAAGTGAAAAAATAACTCGTAATAGGTTAAAAAAAATCTACGGTAATATCGGTAATTAAAAAAAACACTAAAAATCGCATAAAAATTGTATGAGTGTTCCTCTCAGATGTAATTCTGAGAAAGAGCTTAGCTCGTCTAGAAAAACTAAATGGGTCTCTGAGGAAGAATCCATAAAAAAATCTGTGGAGAATCTTCTCACTACAAGAGCCGCAGAACGGCGTCGTTCCTGTTCGCCCAATATAGTGATTTCAACAGATGAAAAAACATCATCTTCATCAAACAGTGCAGTCAAACCAAAAAAACAAGTAGGTATGGATAAGTACATCACCGTTCTCAAGCGACAGAGGAGCCCGACGTCTGCTCAAGTGTCATCAAATTCAAAAGCTCCTAAGACCGTGAGTAATAATCAAAATAGGTTTGCTCTCCTCCAGACGGATGAGCCAGAACTTCCTAAGAAGACGTTTAAACCCCCACCAATTTATCTGAGAGAGCCGACTTCCAGTAAATTGGTACAAGGAATTGTTTCGGTAATAGGTGAAAACATGTTTAGCGTAACCTCAATTAAACATGGAAATATCTGCGAGACAAAGATCCAAGTGAATAGGGAAGATGATTTTCGAAAATTGTCCAACCAGTTGGAGAGGGAGACTAGGGACTTCTATACCTACCAGCTCAAAAGCGCAAAAGGACTCCAAGTCGTTCTAAAGGGTATAGACCCATGTGTTGATCCTGAGGAGATAAAGACCGGTTTAATGGATAAAGGGTTCAAAATCAAGAGCGTAGTGAATATCAGAAACCGTGAAAAGATCCCTCAGCCCATGTTCAGGGTAGAATTGGAACCTGGAGATGTTGTCTTAAAGAAAAACGAGTCCCATCCAATCTACAATCTCATTTATCTTCTGCATCGTAGAATTACCGTGGAGGAACCGCATAAGCGCATTGGACCCGTCCAGTGTGTTAATTGTCAAGAATTTGACCACACCAAAGCGTACTGTAAATTGCCGTCTGTTTGTGTTGCGTGTGGGGAACTACATCCAACTGCTCAATGTAATAAGTCCAAAACTGACGTAAAAATAAAAAAATGCAGTAACTGCGGAGGTAATCATAACGCAAATTATAGAGGTTGTCCAATTTACACTCATTTGAAAGCCATAAGTACCAACAAGACGTCAGTATAACCTGATCATCGTCAACAGCCTATTTTGGCATCGAGTGACAATTTCCCGCAATTGTTACGGTCCACTAGTCATGTAAACGCGCCTAGTTCTAGACAAGTTTCTTACGCTAACGTGGTTAAATCTAATATGCCAGGTTTGGAGCAGGCACCTAAATCACAATATTACGAGCCTAATATTAACACTCTAGAGACTACATTGCAGACACTTGTCCAAACCATGAACACTTTTACGACCACTATGACATCCATGATGCAGAAAATTCTGAAAATGCAATCCACTATCTTACAAGCCATTTTAAAGAAATGATTTGTTTAAAAATTTGTTTTTGGAATGCGAACGGCATCCGTCAACATAAAAACGAACTGGAGCACTTCCTGATGGATAAGCAGATTGATGTCATGATGATTGCTGAAACTCACTTGACGGCGACAGCGTACTTCAAAATTAATGGCTACGTGTTGTATGATACTAAAGATCCCCGCGGAAGAGCATGTGGAGGATCGGCAATTCTTATAAAGAACAGAATAAAACATTATTTAATGAACAACATATGTGAGGATTACCTACAAGCAACAAACATTTGTATTGAATTCAGTCAATACAATTTTGTTTTATCATCAATTTATTCGCCGCCTCGATTTTCAATAAAAGAACACCAATACTACAGCTTCTTCAATTCCCTTGGAGCTAGATTTTTAGTTGCTGGTGACTTTAACGCCAAACACACTTTTTGGGGTTCACGTCTGGTGACCCCGAAGGGTCGTGAACTCTTCAACACCATTGCCAAAATGGGATTAGATGTACTCTCAAGCGGGCATCCCACCTACTGACCGACGGAAGATTCCCGATGTTATTGACTTCGGAGTAGTGAAAAATATCCCTGTAGAATCGATACAAGTGGAGCCTTCATTACACTTGTCTTCAGATCACTCTCCTTCTATTATTTCAATGCGTTTCCTTCAAGGGAATGGCTCTCCATTTCGGGACATATCTAAAACCAGAGTAAGTTGGATAAAATATAAAAAGTATTTAAGTTCCCACTGCACGGAAAATGTAGTGTTGAGAACTATTGAGGATATTGATGGGTCGATTGGCAAGTTTACTGAGGACATACGAAGAGCTGTACATCACGCCTCCACATACGACGTTGAGTGCAGAAGTGGGACAAATAGAACTTATTTCGCTGAACTCGATCATATCCTGTCAGAAAAAAGAAAAGTTAGAAGAGAGTGGCAAATTCACAGGTCTCCTGAACTGAAAGCTAGGCTACGGGTATGCAGAGATATACTAAGACAATTCTTAGAAACCCAAAGAACGGCCTCACTTAGATCTTACTTGGAAGGTCTTGATAGTACCCCACAATCTGACTACTCGTTGTGGAGGGCGGCAAGAGGTTTAAAAAGACCAGTGAGAGGAAAACCTCCTTTGCGAAATCCGACTGGTGACTGGGCTAGAAATGATTCCGAGAAAGGGACATTATTTGTTAACCATTTGAGAAATGTGTTTACTATAAACAACTCAAATAATAACGAATCTGATTTGCCACCACTTGTTATAAGGCCTCCTGTACCCCTAAGACTAAACTTTCGTGATGTCCAAAACGCTATTGGTACTCTGAACCTTAGAAAGGCTCCAGGTATGGATAAAATCAGCAATAAAATGCTTGTGGAGTTACCTCGTGTAGCAAAAAGAATTATCCTCTTTATCTTCAACGCTATTTTACGCCTAGAATACTATCCTGCAGATTGGAAGGCGTCTATGATCACTATGATTCCTAAGTCAGGGAAGGACCAAACCAAAGTGGAGTCATATAGGCCAATTAGCCTACTGCCGACAATTTCTAAACTGTTCGAAAAATTGTTAATGACTAAGTTGACTCCAATTCTGAATGACACTGAATGTATTCCAAATCATCAATTCGGATTCAGAGCTAAACACAGTACCATGGAACAAACTCACAGATTAGTAAATGTGATAAGAGGGTCGTTTGAAAATAAAAAATACTGCTCCGCCCTTTTCATTGATGTGTCCCAAGCGTTCGACAAAGTTTGGCATGACGGTTTAATGCACAAAATTAAATTAACTCTGCCTGCTAACACCCATAAACTCATGGAAAGTTATTTATACGGTCGCAAATTTAAAATCAAAGAAGGCAATTTTTTAAGTACCGCTCAGCCAATTGAATCAGGTGTGCCACAGGGTAGCATACTGGGCCCTACTTTATATTTGATTTATGCCTCCGACATGCCGCCAGACCCCAAAATCCACACGTCAACTTTTGCAGACGATGCAGCCTTTGTCAGCGTCCATAAGGACCACCAAGTTGCATCACAGAATTTGCAGAATTATGTTTATAAACTAGAGAATTGGCTAGAGCTTTGGAAAATCAGGGTAAATGAACAAAAATGTATTCATATCACTTTCACATTGCGAAAAGATACCTGCTCGTCCATTAGAATAAATAATCAAATTATTCCTCAACATAATGAAGTCAAATACCTCGGCATTCACCTCGACCGCCGTTTAACTTGGAAGTCTCATATTGAAGCGAAACTTACACAAATGAGATTAAAAGCAGTGCAACTTAATTGGTTAATCGGCAGAAACTCTACATTGAAATTGGATTGCAAACTTTTGTTGTACAATGCAATTCTAAAGCCAATCTGGTGTTATGGAATTCAATTATGGGGTACTGCCTCAGCATCAAACATTGAAAAAATTCAAAGGGGTCAAAATAAAATTCTACGTATAATTACTGCAGCTCCATGGTATGTTAAAAATTCTCGAATCCACAAAGATCTAGGCGTGCCATTAGTAAAAGTCGAATTTACAAAATATGCGTCAAAGTATGTCAGCAAACTTGAACACCATCCAAACCCACTTGCACGAGACATCCTTAACTTTAGTGGCCACAATCGGTTGAGAAGGAGGGATACCCTTGCTTTAACTCAAGCGCAAAATAGATGACTGGATCAGTTGATGTGAAATTTTTTTAGTATCATAAAAATTTTTGTCTAGGCTTATTATTTTCTTTTTAGTATTAAGATTTGAATACTTATTGTCATTTCAAATATGAAGATTCAATAAATAATTAAATGCAAAAAAAAAAAATTTTTTTCAACCCAGTTTATGTTTACAGAAAGATTTCTTTAACAAGAATAACTCTATTAAATCAAACATGTACTATTTATATTAAAATATATGGCCCATAATCATAGTCATAGAAAAAGCATACTTTAAGTAAAAGTAGACTTTTAAACAACAAAAACATATAAATTTTGTTCTGAATTTAAAACAAAAGCATGCTTTTGCTTAAAGTATGCTTTTTCTATGACTATGATTATGGGCCTATATTTTTAATTTACTCACATTGAGTTGTTTTATTTTCTTTTATGACACTTCCTAATACATTGAGTGGTTTTATTTTCTTTTATGACACTTCCTAATATATTGAGTGGTTTTATTTTCTTTAATGTCACTTCCTAATATATTGAGTGGTTTAATTTTCTTTTATGACACTTCCTAATACATTGTGAGTTTTGTTTTAGAACAATTAACATTAAAGTTTATTCGCAAACATTACAGACGAGTAATAAAACGTACACTCATCAACATGGTTCTAAGAGATATATACAAGTTCTTAAAAACATTTTATCATTTAATTTCGGAGAATATATACAAAATTTGTCAATAATAACTAACAAACATGGTGAACATTTTGAAGATTGTGTTTGGGCTGATGAAACTACAACATGTGGACCAGAGACCTGCAACAAGTATGAACAAGCCGACTTATTCACTAACGTTGAATTTTAAGAACAATACAAACAAGTATTATTCAATTTTATGCATTCAGTCTCGTCTCATCGAACTGTTCGGACGTGTTAATTTTAGTGCGGCTGAATTATCGGTGAAAAAATCGTAATAGGTGAAAAATTGTAATAGGTTGAAATTAAACAAAAAAGTGAAAAAAATAACTTGTAATAGGTTAAAATATATAAAAAAAAAAAACATTAAAAATCGTATAAAAACTGTATGAGTGTTCCTCTCAGATGTAATTCTGAGAAAGAGCTTAGCTCGACTAGAAAAACTAGATGCATCTCTGAGGAAGAATCCATTAAAAAATCTTTGGATAATTTTCTCACTGCAAGAGCCGTGGAACGGCGTCGTTCCTGTTCGCCCAATATTGTGATTTCAACAGATGTAAAAACATCATCTTCATCAAATAGTGCAGTCAAACCCAAAAAACAAGTAGGTATGGATAAGTACATAACCGTTCTCAAGCGACAGAGGAGCCCGAAGTCTGCTCAAGTGTCATCAAATGCAAAAGCTCCTAAGACCGTGAGTAATGATCAAAATAGGTTTGCTCTCCTCCAGACGGATGAGCCAGAACTTCCGAAGAAGACGTTTAAGCCCCCACCAATTTATCTGAGAGAGCCGACTTCCAGTAAATTGGTACAAGGAATTGTTGCTGTAATAGGTGAAAACATGTTTAGCGTAACCTCAATGAAACATGGAAATATCTGCGAGACAAAGATTCAAGTGAATAGGGAAGATGATTTTCGAAAATTGTCCAACCAGCTGGAAAGGGAGACTAGGGATTTCTATACCTACCAGCTCAAAAGCGCAAAAGGACTCCAAGTCGTTCTAAAGGGTATAGACCCATGTGTTGATCCCGCGGAGATAAAAACCGGTTTAATGGACAAAGGGTTCAAAATCAAGAGCGTAGTGAATATTAGAAACCGTGAAAAGATCCCTCAGCCCATGTTCAGGGTAGAATTGGAACCTGGAGATGTTGTCTTAAAGAAAAATGAGTCCCATCCCATCTACAATCTGATGTACCTTCTGCATCGTAGAATCACCGTGGAAGAACCACATAAGCGTCAGGGACCCGTCCAGTGTCTCAACTGTCAAGAATTTGGTCACACGAAGGCGTATTGTAAATTGCCGACAGTTTGTGTTGCGTGTGGGGAGCTACATGCAACTGCTCAATGCGATAAGTCGAGAACTGACTCAAAAATCAAAAAATGCAGTAACTGCGGAGGTAATCATACCGCAAATTATAGAGGTTGTCCAATTTACACTCATTTGAAAGGCATAAGAACCAACAAGACGTCAGTATTGCCTAATCGCCCTCAACAGCCAAATTTAGCATCGAGTGACAATTTCCCTCAAGTATTACGGTCCACTAGTCATGTAAACGCGCCAAGTTCTAGACAAGTTTCTTACGCAAACGTCGTTAAATGTAATATGCCAGGTCTGGAGCAGGAACCTAAACCCCAATATTCTGAGCCGCATATCAACAATCTAGAGACAACATTGCAGACACTTGTCCAAACTATGAACACTTTCACGACCACCATGACATCCATGATGCAGGAAATGCTGAAAATGCAATCCACTATCTTGCAAGCCATTTTAAAGAAATGATTTATTTAAAAATTTGTTTCTGGAACGCGAACGGCCTCCGCCAACATAAAAATGAACTGGAATACTTCCTGATGGATAAGCAGATTGATGTTATGATGATTGCTGAAACTCACTTGACGTCGACAGGGTACTTCAAAATTAATGGCTACGAGTTCTACGATACTAAAGACCCCCGCGGTAGAGCTTGTGGAGGTTCGGCAATTCTTATAAAGAACAGAATAAAGCATTATCTAATGAATAACATAAGTGTGGATTACCTCCAAGCAACAAACATTTGCATTGAATTCTGTCAATACAAATTTGTTTTATCATCGATTTATTCTCCGCCTCGATTTTCAATAAAAGAACACCAATACCATAACTTCTTTAAATCCCTTGGAGCTAGATTTTTAGTTGCTGGTGACTTTAACGCCAAACACACATTTTGGGGTTCACGTCTGGTAACCCCAAAGGGTCGCGTACTCTTCAACACCATTGCTAAAATGGGTTTAGATGTACTCTCAAGTGGACATCCCACCTATTGGCCGACGGACCGACGGAAGATTCCCGATGTTATTGACTTTGGGGTAATGAAAAATATCCCTGTAGAATGGATGCAAGTGGATCCTTCACTGGACTTGTCCTCAGATCACTCTCCTACTATCATTTCAATGCATTTCCCTCAAGTGTGTGGTTCTCCATTTATGAACATGACTAAGACCCGAGTAAGTTGGATAAAATACAAAAAGTATTTAAGTTCTCATTGCACGGAAAATGTTGTGTTGAGAACTACCGACGATATTGATGAGTCGATTGGCAACTTTACCGAGGACCTTCGACGAGCTGTGCATCACGCTTCCACTTATCACGTTGAATGTAGAAATAGGACAAACAGAACTTATTTCTCTGAACTCGAACATCTCCTATCAGAAAAAAGAAGAATGAGAAGAGAGTGGCAAATTCACAGGTCCCCTGAACTGAAAGCTAGGCTACGGGAATGCAGAGATATACTAAGACATTTCTTAGAAACCCAAAGAACGGCCTCACTTAGATCTTACTTGGAAGGTCTTGATAGTACCCCACAATCTGACTACTCGTTATGGAGGGCGGCAAGAGGTTTAAAAAGACCAGTAAGAGGAAAACCTCCTTTGCGAAATCCGACTGGTGACTGGGCTAGAAATGATTCCGAGAAGGGGACTTTATTTGTTAACCATTTGAGAAATGTGTTTACTATAAACAACTCAAATAATAACGAATCTGATTTGCCACCACTTGTTATAAGGCCTCCTGTACCTCTAAGACTAAACTTTCGTGATGTCCAAAACGCTATTGGTACTCTGAACCTTAGAAAGGCTCCAGGTATGGATAAAATCAGCAATAAAATGCTTGTGGAGTTACCTCGTGTAGCAAGAAGAATTATCCTCTTTATCTTCAATGCTATTTTACGCCTAGAATACTATCCTGCAGATTGGAAGGTGTCTATGATCACTATGATTCCTAAGCCAGGGAAGGACCATACCAAAGTGGAGTCATATAGGCCAATTAGTCTACTGCCGACAATTTCAAAACTGTTTGAAAAATTGTTAATGACTAAATTGACTCCAATTCTGAATGACATTGAATGTATTCCTAATCATCAATTCGGCTTCAGAGCTAAACACAGCACCATCGAGCAAACACACAGATTGGTAAATGTGATAAGAGGGTCGTTTGAAGACAAAAAATACTGCTCCGCCCTTTTCATTGATGTGTCGCAAGCGTTCGACAAAGTTTGGCATGACGGTTTAATGCACAAAATAAAATTAACTCTGCCTGCTAACACCCATAAACTCATGGAAAGTTATTTATACGGTCGCAAATTTAAAATCAAAGAAGGTGATTTTTTAAGTACCGCTCAGCCAATTGAATCAGGTGTGCCACAGGGTAGCATACTGGGTCCTACTTTATATTTGATATATGCCTCCGACATGCCGTCAGACCCTAAAATCCATACGTCAACTTTTGCAGACGATACAGCCTTTATCAGCGTCCATCAGGACCACCAAGTTGCATCACAGAATTTGCAGAATTATGTTTATAAACTAGAGAATTGGCTAGAGCTTTGGAAAATCAGGGTTAACGAACAGAAATGTATTCATATAACTTTCACATTGCGAAAAGATACCTGCTCGTTCATCAGAATAAATAATCAAATTATCCCGCAACACAATGAAGTCAAATACCTCGGCATTCACCTCGACCGCCGTTTAACTTGGAAGTCTCATATTGAAGCGAAACTTACACAAATGAGATTAAAAGCAGTGCAACTTAATTGGCTAATCGGCAGAAACTCTACATTGAAATTGGATTGCAAACTTTTGTTGTACAATGCAATACTAAAGCCAATCTGGTGCTATGGAATTCAATTATGGGGTACTGCCTCAGCATCCAACATTGAAAAAATTCAAAGGGGTCAAAATAAAATTCTACGTATAATTACTGCAGCACCATGGTATGTTAAAAATTCTCGAATCCACAAAGATCTAGGCGTGCCATTAGTAAAAGTCGAATTTACAAAATATGCGTCAAAGTATGTCAGCAAACTTGAACACCATCCAAACCCCCTTGCACGAGACATCCTTAACTTTAGTGGCCACAATCGGTTGAGAAGGAGGGATACCCTTGCTTTAACTCAAGCGCAAAATAGATGACTGGATCAGTTGATGTGAAATTTTTTTAGTATCATAAAAATTTTTGTCTAGCACTGGCTGGGCTTATTATTTTCTTTTTAGTATTAAGATTTGAATACTTATTGTCATTTCATCTTGAAGATTCAATAAATAATTAAATGCAAAAAACAAAAAAAAAAAAAAAAAAAAAAAAAAAAAAAAAAACAAAAAAAAAAAAAAAAAAAAAAAAAAAAAATTTTATGCTTATTCGCTTTTTATGCAGAGACCTGCAACAAGTATGAACGAGCCGACTTATTCACTAACGTTGAATTTTAAGAACAATACAAACAAGTATGATTCAATTTTATGCTTATTCACTTTTTATGCACACACAGAAAATTCAGCAACGAGTATAAATCATTTCCAACACTTGGTTCGAACTGCAATGTTTGAAAACAAAAATTCTTGTTTATACACAGTTTGTTTTTTGCATGTCGGCTTTGTTGTGCATGATCTGATTGGAATTGAACTAAAAACACACGAGCCACTTATAAGTAAAAAGCGGCTGGCAGAAAAATATGAAAACATAAAAAATGTGGATTTAGTACCCATTTAACATGTTAGCATTTTTTTATTTCGTCGAAAAGAAAACTTATTTGACAAAGCAATGATAAAATTTGTAATATGTATGTATGTAAGTACGTACTTCATATATTTTTATATTTTAAATACATACGTAGTTTTATTAAATGTATGTATTTTTCGAAAAACCTTACAAATTTTAATATTTCAAAAATATTGCTATAACTTCTTCCCCCCTCAAATGTTAAGAATGAAATCCAAGGTATATAAAAAGTTACAATTTCAGTCTTTATTATTACGACGCTACGACCTTTCCGGCTCCCTGACAAAATATAGTTGCCTTTGGCAACTATACTTTTTATAACACTTCTCTCGGTGTCGACACTGTCGAGTATAAAATTACTTTTGCTACTGAATAAAACACTTGTTCCGCTAACAACACGTTGGCTTTAATGTAAAATGAGCTTCATACATTTAACGACACAGTCGAACATTCATGTTCGCACAAAACAACAAATGAATAAAACACTTGTTTGGCTAACAACACGTTGGCTTTGATGTAAAATGAGCTTCATACATTTAACGACACAGTCAGAATATTCATGTTCGCAAAAAACAACAAGTGAATAAAACTGAATGATTGAAACGAACGGTTGCGTAAACGAGCGTTTTGTGTATTTGAACAAAAACGATTAAATCATAAAAATCAATGTGCATGATTAAGTATACCCGAAAATTTAGTACTCGTTGCAGGTCTCTGATGTGGACACTTGTCGATGTAACAACTATAAACATAGAAAGAGGGAAACAGAAGAGGAAGCTAAAAAAATTATGAATTTTTACTATTTAATAAAATGTAAAAATTTTATATTTAATAAAATTTAAATAAAACAAAAAAAAATATATTTTTTTTTTTTTAATATAAAAATTTATTTGATAAATCACCAACCAATACTACTCACATATCAAACAACATTTCACGCCTCCCCTACTCACACCACCCACACCCAACACTAACTCCAACAATCAAAATTTTATATTAAATAATATGTCATATTCATTTGTGTACTTAATGCTAACATTGCATTTTGTTCAAGTGGAATAATTAGTAAATAAAATCGGAATATGTTTATGTTTGTTAGTAGCATTCCTTTGTTGGGTTAATAGCTGAGCACTTAACATCAGCGTTGTCAACTTTGAAATTTCAAAACGCACCAAAATGGAGAAAAAAGCGCACCATTTACAAAAAAAAAACACAGCAAGTTAAGAATTTCGGTTTTGTTTCAAATATTTATTTAGCGTAACCTCAATTAAACATGGAAATATCTGCGTGACAAAGATCCAAGTGAATAGGGAAGATGATTTTCGAAAATTGTCCAACCAGTTGGAGAGGGAGACTAGGGACTTCTATACCTACCAGCTCAAAAGAGCAAAAGGACTCCAAGTCGTTCTAAAGGGTATAGACCCATGTGTTGATCCTGAGGAGATAAAGACCGGTTTAATGGATAAAGGATTCAAAATCAAGAGCGTAGTGAATATTAGAAACCGTGAAAAGATCCCTCAGCCCATGTTCAGGGTAGAATTGGAACCTGGAGATGTTGTCTTAAAGAAAAACGAGTCCCATCCAATCTACAATCTCATTTATCTTCTGCATCGTAGAATTACCGTGGAGGAACCGCATAAGCGCATTGGACCCGTCCAGTGTGTTAATTGTCAAGAATTTGGCCACACCAAAGCGTACTGTAAATTGCCGTCTGTTTGTGTTGCGTGTGGGGAACTACATCCAACTGCTCAATGTAATAAGTCCAAAACTGACGTAAAAATAAAAAAATGCAGTAACTGCGGAGGTAATCATACCGCAAATTATAGAGGTTGTCCAATTTACACTCATTTGAAAGCCATAAGTACCAACAAGACGTCAGTATTACCTGATCATCGTCAACAGCCTATCTTGGCATCGAGTGACAATTTCCCGCAATTGTTACGGTCCACTAGTCATGTAAACGCGCCTAGTTCTAGACAAGTTTCTTACGCTAACGTGGTTAAATCTAATATGCCAGGTTTGGAGCAGGCACCTAAATCACAATATTACGAGCCTAATATTAACACTCTAGAGACTACATTGCAGACACTTGTCCAAACCATGAACACTTTTACGACCACTATGACATCCATGATGCAGGAAATTCTGAAAATGCAATCCACTATCTTACAAGCCATTTTAAAGAAATGATTTGTTTAAAAATTTGTTTTTGGAATGCGAACGGCCTCCGCCAACATAAAAACGAACTGGAGCACTTCCTGATGGATAAGCAGATTGATGTCATGATGATTGCTGAAACTCACTTGACGGCGACAGCGTACTTCAAAATTAATGGCTACGTGTTGTATGATACTAAAGATCCCCGCGGAAGAGCATGTGGAGGATCGGCAATTCTTATAAAGAACAGAATAAAACATTATTTAATGAACAACATATGTGAGGATTACCTACAAGCAACAAACATTTGTATTGAATTCTGTCAATACAATTTTGTTTTATCATCAATTTATTCGCCGCCTCGATTTTCAATAAAAGAACACCAATACTACAGCTTCTTCAATTCCCTTGCAGCTAGATTTTTAGTTGCTGGTGACTTTAACGCCAAACACACTTTTTGGGGTTCACGTCTGGTGATCCCGAAGGGTCGTGAACTCTTCAACACCATTGCCAAAATGGGATTAGATGTACTCTCAAGCGGGCATCCCACCTACTGACCGACGGAAGATTCCCGATGTTATTGACTTCGGAGTAGTGAAAAATATCCCTGTAGAATCGATACAAGTGGAGCCTTCATTAGACTTGTCTTCAGATCACTCTCCTTCTATTATTTCAATGCGTTTCCTTCAAGGGAATGGCTCTCCATTTCGGGACATATCTAACACCAGAGTAAGTTGGATAAAGTATAAAAAGTATTTAAGTTCCCACTGCACGGAAAATGTAGTGTTGAGAACTACCGAGGATATTGATGGGTCGATTGGCAAGTTTACTGAGGACATACGAAGAGCTGTACATCACGCCTCCACATACGACGTTGAGTGCAGAAGTGGGACAAATAGAACTTATTTCGCTGAACTCGATCATCTCCTGTCAGAAAAAAGAAAAGTTAGAAGAGAGTGGCAAATTCACAGGTCTCCTGAACTGAAAGCTAGGCTACGGGTATGCAGAGATATACTAAGACAATTCTTAGAAACCCAAAGAACGGCCTCACTTAGATCTTACTTGGAAGGTCTTGATAGTACCCCACAATCTGACTACTCGTTATGGAGGGCGGCAAGAGGTTTAAAAAGACCAGTGAGAGGAAAACCTCCTTTGCGAAATCCGACTGGTGACTGGGCTAGAAATGATTCCGAGAAAGGGACATTATTTGTTAACCATTTGAGAAATGTGTTTACTATAAACAACTCAAATAATAACGAATCTGATTTGCCACCACTTGTTATAAGGCCTCCTGTACCCCTAAGACTAAACTTTCGTGATGTCCAAAACGCTATTGGTACTCTGAACCTTAGAAAGGCTCCAGGTATGGATAAAATCAGCAATAAAATGCTTGTGGAGTTACCTCGTGTAGCAAGAAGAATTATCCTCTTTATCTTCAACGCTATTTTACGCCTAGAATACTATCCTGCAGATTGGAAGGCGTCTATGATCACTATGATTCCTAAGTCAGGGAAGGACCAAACCAAAGTGGAGTCATATAGGCCAATTAGCCTACTGCCGACAATTTCTAAACTGTTCGAAAAATTGTTAATGACTAAGTTGACTCCAATTCTGAATGACACTGAATGTATTCCAAATCATCAATTCGGATTCAGAGCTAAACACAGTACCATGGAACAAACTCACAGATTAGTAAATGTGATAAGAGGGTCGTTTGAAGATAAAAAATACTGCTCCGCCCTTTTCATTGATGTGTCCCAAGCGTTCGACAAAGTTTGGCATGACGGTTTAATGCACAAAATTAAATTAACTCTGCCTGCTAACACCCATAAACTCATGGAAAGTTATTTATACGGTCGCAAATTTAAAATCAAAGAAGGCAATTTTTTAAGTACCGCTCAGCCAATTGAATCAGGTGTGCCACAGGGTAGCATACTGGGCCCTACTTTATATTTGATTTATGCCTCCGACATGCCGCCAGACCCCAAAATCCACACGTCAACTTTTGCAGACGATGCAGCCTTTGTCAGCGTCCATAAGGACCACCAAGTTGCATCACAGAATTTGCAGAATTATGTTTATAAACTAGAGAATTGGCTAGAGCTTTGGAAAATCAGGGTAAATGAACAAAAATGCATTCATATCACTTTCACATTGCGAAAAGATACCTGCTCGTCCATCAGAATAAATAATCAAATTATTCCTCAACATAATGAAGTCAAATACCTCGGCATTCACCTCGACCGCCGTTTAACTTGGAAGTCTCATATTGAAGCGAAACTTACACAAATGAGATTAAAAGCAGAGCAACTTAATTGGTTAATCGGCAGAAACTCTACATTGAAATTGGATTGCAAACTTTTGTTGTACAATGCAATTCTAAAGCCAATCTGGTGTTATGGAATTCAATTATGGGGTACTGCCTCAGCATCAAACATTGAAAAAATTCAAAGGGGTCAAAATAAAATTCTACGTATAATTACTGCAGCTCCATGGTATGTTAAAAATTCTCGAATCCACAAAGATCTAGGCGTGCCATTAGTAAAAGTCGAATTTACAAAATATGCGTCAAAGTATGTCAGCAAACTTGAACACCATCCAAACCTACTTGCACGAGACATCCTTAACTTTAGTGGCCACAATCGGTTGAGAAGGAGGGATACCCTTGCTTTAACTCAAGCGCAAAATAGATGACTGGATCAGTTGATGTGAAATTTTTTTAGTATCATAAAAATTTTTGTCTAGGCTTATTATTTTCTTTTTAGTATTAAGATTTGAATACTTATTGTCATTTCAAATATGAAGATTCAATAAATAATTAAATGCAAAAAAAAAAAAAATTTTTCAACCCAGTTTATGTTTACAGAAAGATTTCTTTAACAAGAATAACTCTATTAAATCAAACATGTACTATTTATATTAAAATATATGGCCCATAATCATAGTCATAGAAAAAGCATACTTTAAGTAAAAGTAGACTTTTAAACAACAAAAACATATAAATTTTGTTCTGAATTTAAAACAAAAGCATGCTTTTGCTTAAAGTATGCTTTTTCTATGACTATGATTATGGGCCTATATTTTTAATTTACTCACATTGAGTTGTTTTATTTTCTTTTATGACACTTCCTAATACATTGAGTGGTTTTATTTTCTTTTATGTCACTTCCTAATATATTGAGTGGTTTTATTTTCTTTTATGACACTTCCTAATATATTGAGTGGTTTTATTTTCTTTAATGTCACTTCCTAATATATTGAGTGGTTTTATTTTCTTTTATGACACTTCCTAATACATTGTGAGTTTTGTTTTAGAACAATTAACATTAAAGTATATTCGCAAACATTACAGACGAGTAATAAAACGTACACTCATCAACATGGTTCTAAGAGATATATACAAGATCTTAAAAACATTTTATCATTTAATTTCGGAGAATATATACAAAATTTGTCAATAATAACTAACAAACATGGTGAACATTTTGAAGATTGTGTTTGGGCTGATGAAACTACAACATGTGGACCAGAGACCTGCAACAAGTATGAACGAGCCGACTTATTCACTAACGTTGAATTTTAAGAACAATACAAACAAGTATTATTCAATTTTATGCTTATTCGCTTTTTATGCAGAGACCTGCAACAAGTATGAACGAGCCGACTTATTCACTAACGTTGAATTTTAAGAACAATACAAACAAGTATGATTCAATTTTATGCTTATTCACTTTTTATGCACACACAGAAAATTCAGCAACGAGTATAAATCATTTCCAACACTTGGTTCGAACTGCAATGTTTGAAAACAAAAATTCTTGTTTATACACAGTTTGTTTTTTGCATGTCGGCTTTGTTGTGCATGATCTGATTGGAATTGAACTAAAAACACACGAGCCACTTATAAGTAAAAAGCGGCTGGCAGAAAAATATGAAAACATAAAAAATGTGGATTTAGTACCTATTTAACATGTTAGCATTTTTTTATTTCGTCGAAAAGAAAACTTATTTGACAAAGCAATGATAAAATTTGTAATATGTATGTATGTAAGTACGTACTTCATATATTTTTATATTTTAAATACATACGTAGTTTTATTAAATGTATGTATTTTTCGAAAAACCTTACAAATTTTAATATTTCAAAAATATTGCTATAACTTCTTCCCCCCTCAAATGTTAAGAATGAAATCCAAGGTATATAAAAAGTTACAATTTCAGTCTTTATTATTACGACGCTACGACCTTTCCGGCTCCCTGACAAAATATAGTTGCCTTTGGCACGTTTTGGAAACGTCGGATATAATAGAAAATGAAATAAATAATCTTTTATTTACATTAAATTAATGACCTTGAAAGCCTGCATATAGGAAACTATATAAACTATTGATAGCAAACAAAAAAAGGTCGATCAACACTTATACCTAAAAAAAAATATATTTTTTCTTTTTTAATATAAAAATTTATTTGATAAATCACCAAGCAATACTACTCACATATCAAACAACATTTCACGCCTCCCCTACTCACACCACCCACACCCAACACTAACTCCAACAATCAAAATTTTATATTAAATAATATGTCATATTCATTTGTGTACTTAATGCTAACATTGCATTTTGTTCAAGTGGAATAATTAGTAAATAAAATCGGAATATGTTTATGTTTGTTAGTAGCATTCCTTTGTTGGGTTAATAGCTGAGCACTTAACATCAGCGTTGTCAACTTTGAAATTTCAAAACGCACCAAAATGGAGAAAAAAGCGCACCATTTACAAAAAAAAAACACAGCAAGTTAAGAATTTCGGTTTTGTTTCAAATATTTATTGAATTAATTTTGAAATTTTGTAATATCATAAATTCTATAAAAAACTTTTTATCAACGATTATTAGTAAAAGTAATAATAGTAAAAGCCTTTTTTTAATAAATGAGCTAATAAAGATAAATTACGCATTTAACCACTCAAAATTTAACTCACAATATGATACATATTTGAAACTAAAGTACTAGTTGGTAAAAAAGCTAATTTCAGTACATATTTGGTACTTTTTATACCCTTCACCTTCATTAGAAGGGTATATATAAGTTTGTCATTCCGTGTGAAATTTCCACAATATAATTTTCCGACCCTATAAAGTATATATATTCTGGATCCTTATAGATAGCGAAGTCGATTAAGCCATGTCCGTCTGTCTGTCTGGATGTTGAAATCAGTTTTTTGAAGTCCCAAGTTATATTCGGGATCCAAACCTTCAATAATTCTGTCAGAAGTGCTTTCGAGAAGTTTGCTATTTAAAATCAGCAAATCGGTTTAGGTCAACCAGAGTTATGAACCAATATGTGAGACCACCTCCATAAAAATTTGATATTTTTCGTCCATTTTATTGCAATATTTTGAAATATATTGCAGATAATACCATGAAATTTTGTATACGTTGTTTGTACTATAAAAGAAGAAAGTGTGCGGAAAATAGTAAGAATCGGTCAATGATTTCTCATATCCCCCATACAAATATATATAATCCCGAAATATGGCTTAATGATAAATAAATGCCTATAAAATTGGAATATCAAGACAAAATTCAGCAGAAATGAGTTTTATACAAAAAGAAATCACAAACCGAAATTTTTTTTAGTTCGGTCCATATTTGACCATAGACCCCATATAAAGTCCACTTACAAAATTCACTTAAATACGCATAAAACAGATATAAATAATGATAAACGGCTAAAATTTGACATAAATACTCTTTATAGGCAAATAAATTATTGTACCAAATTTTATGGTGGTCGGCCCAGAAATGGTCATAGCCCCCATACAAAAATCTTCCCGAAATATTGCTCAATTATACATAAATGCCTATAAAATTGGAATATCAAGACAAAATTCAGCAAAACTAAGTTTTGTGCAAAAAGAAATCGCAAAACGAAATTTTTTTTAGTTCGGTCCATGTTTGACCATAGACCCCATATAAAGTCCACTTCCAAAATTCACTTAAATACGCATAAAACAGATATAAATAATGATAAACGGCTAAAATTTGACATAAATACTGTTTATAGGCAAATAAATTGTTGTACTAAATTTAATGGTGCTCGGCCTGCTGGTGGTCACAGCTCCCATACAAGGACCACATCTAAAAAAAACATTTAAATATCGTTACCGACTCAAAACTTTGTACAGATCATTTACATATATACAAAAATCATTCCACACAATTTTGTTAATTTCGGTCTATTTTTAACCGTATGCCCCATATAAAGCCCTCTTCCGAAAATCACTTTAATACTCATAAATCTCTTATAAATAAGGGTACCAATCCAAAATTTTACACGGATCATTTACATACATGCCTAAATCTAACTGCTGGATATTGAGAATATCGGTCCATATTTGACTATATCCCCCACATAAGGTCCACTACCGAAATCCACGTTAATACTAATATATATCTTAAATATACCGTTATTATGTTGAAATTCGACGTGAAATATCCTCATATGCATGAAAATAACTGTTCCAAAATTTAAGAAGATCGGCCCATAATTTGTCATAGCTGCCATATAAGAACCATTTCCAAAAAACAAATAAATTCGGGTCAAAAAATATTCTTTTCGGATTTAACCCATATTCGGTCCACATTTTATAATCATGATATATATCGTTGGAAAGGTATTTTTCATATCTTTTATTTAGTGTATTACAAATTATCAAGCACCCAGTAGTTCCCGAGATATAGGCCTATATATTTTCAACTTTACGGGCCCGCCCCTTCGAAAATAGGCGTGAACGCCATCAAATTGTTTTTGCTGGTATCTCCTCTAAAAGCCCTATTTGATTTTGTTTTTTTTTTTTTTTTTTTAGCAAAATCACTAAAACCGAATTGTACCCCTTTTTATACCCTTCACCATCGTGAGAAGGGTATATATAAGTTTGTCATTCCGTGTGTAATTTCCACAAAAAAAATTTCCGACCCTATAAAGTATATATATTCTGAATCGTTATAGATAGCGGAGTCGATTAAGCCATGCTGTCTGTCTGTTGAAATCAGTTTTTTGAAGTCCCCAGATATACTCGGGATCCAAACCTTCAATAATTCAATTGTAAAGAACGCGCCTTTAACTTTCGACTCATCATTCAAAGATTTCAAATAAAGTTCAAGTGTAAAACAAGTGCAGTAAAAATTGTTTAAACATTTTATATAAAAGCCAAGATCAGAAATAAATATCAAAAATAATATATTCAACTGTGTAAAATACTAATATGTAATAATATTTATAAATTTTATACTATTAATAATCTACATAATACATATTTAATAAAAAAAAACGAATACAACAAAAATGCAATAAATTATGAAATGTAGTTTTATTTAATTATTTGGTCTCAAACAGTGTATTATAAATTTAACTAAATAAATTCAGTGCAGCAGTGTATGAACATATTATATACGTAAACACGTAAATATTATACGTAAAAAACATTTTTAAATTCAAAAGCAAGGATTTTGTTCGAGAAACATTTTCTTTGGAGTGATATTAACACTATTATCTGTGACTTGTGAGCAGGCATCCTCTCAACCAATCCAAGTCCACCGCATGTCATCAACGAAGACAGCTCTCATCATTCCGTAACGACGACATCATTCATCATAGAGTCCCCATCTGGCTCCAATACTTGGACATCATCCGTCACATCCCCCAAAGAAAACGGTAATCATCAACCGTCTAACAGATCAGACGCAAGTTGGAATTTCTGGAACTCAACGATCATCCACAACATTCATCGTCACCCATTCACCCCACACTTAATCATCACAACCGTAAGTCACCCCCCATTAAAATTACATCTCATTTATTAACCCCAACTTAATTATCCCTTAACCCGTGTACATATACAGACATGCTAATTTCAGTGTTGTGAAAATTCAACTAAATGTTTTACAACACTGAAAAAATTTTAAGAAATCGTAAACAAACACATATGTTTGCAAGCAGTTAAACAATTCAAAAAAAGTGTGAATACTTTTGGCGAGTATTATAATATCTTTATTATAGATGTTAACCAAAGTGATGATGAGAAAAAGGGGGTTGACCTATAGCAGGATTAAAGGGGGTAATCTATAATAAAGATACAATTATAATTACTCAGAAATTGAATAATTATAATTGTGGGTTGAGAGAAATTAAGGGGTTAAATGACAAAACTCATAGGCTGGTTCGTATAGAATAAATATCACCTTTTGTTTTTGCTTTTATACAATTACAATTCAGTTTCCTTTATTTTGAATTCATCAATGTTCGATATGTTAAATATTTAATGTAAAGGCAAAGGTAAGTATAAAATTTAAATTTCAAGTAAATGTGTATGTGTATTTTAATTTGTAATTATTTAGTTTTAAGATAAGTATAAATTTCTAGTAAGAACTAAGCTTCTTGATGGTTTTAAAGTAAGTGAGTTTTCTTTCCTTGTAAAATATGTTTGTTAGTTATTAAATTTCCAGTGCGTTAAAACTTCGTGTTTTTAACGGAAACTGGCGATTGAAAACTTAGCGCTGCCACATTTTGTGTCTTTTACGATATAGCTTACACTACAAATGCTTATATTAATTGCGGTTTAATAATTAATATAAAAATTATATAAATTTGCATATTATAATTTTAGTGTTCAAACTAGTTTGGACATGCCGCCGGCCTTGGCACTAGGCAAGAATTGGACCCTCTTGGGCGCATAATACGTGAGCCAACGAACGAATCGCCTCTACCAATATTTTATTATCTGGTGTTGTTGATTTAGTTGGTGTTATAGCTAGGTGAGTGACTTGTTGACTGGCTTGCTGTTGGTTGTCACGACTAACTGGTGGTTGATGTTGTTGTTGACTGTATTGGTTTGGCTGCCGACGATGACCATGTTGCTGTTGATGATGAACACGTTGACGACGTTGGTGTAACAATGTGTGATGATACTTGTCACATATCCTACAGGTGTCCATTGATTGGCAAGCTCTTATTGTGTGGCTTTTTGCCAGACAATTGATGCAATAGCGGTGGTTCTCCACCACGTTCTCTCTCTTCATAGGGCTCATTTTTATGAATTTGCGACAAAATCGCAGTGCGTGAAAGCTGGCACACAACGCACACTTGTAGATGTCCGGGTCGCGTCTTCTGGCACTATTGGTGGATTGGCTGCGGCGACTTGAAATAGGCCTTGTGGTTTCGTCTCGACTTATAGTGCGATGGGATGTTTGACTACGTCGACTTGCAGTCGGCCGGGTAATTTCGAGCCTTCGGTTGTTCCTATGGATATAAATTACTTTTATTAAAATAAATTAAAAACAAAAATGGATAAACGGAAATGGGGAGGTTATGTGCTGTAGAATGCAAAATTATATGTACATAATTTTACGAATATAATTGAGCAATATGTAAATGTGTGTGAAGTAAGCTAAAGTTTAAATTAAGAGATAAAGAGAATAAATGTGAATTCATATATTTTATAACAAAGGTTTTGTTTAATATTAGACCGAAATTCTGAGATTTAGCAAAGAGTTTCGTCCTTGTTTGCAAAGGGAAGGAGACACAATTTAACAATTGGGCGAGTTATTGTTCCGGTAGCTATGCGTACCTCAGCTGCACGTATATTGTTATCAGATCCTGGGAACGTTTTCTCAATCCTTCCCAAACGCCATTCGTGTGGTGGTAATAAATCATCTATTACAACCACTAGGTCGCCAACATGAACGTTTGGAGAAGAGTTCTTCCATTTATAGCGCTTGTGTAGAGACTTGAGGTAGTCTTCTTTCCATCGTATGGAACATTGATGCTGAATTGCCTTCAAATTTTCCCATCGGTTTATAAGGGACATATTCTGGAAGTTTTGCTCTGGGAACGCTATCAAGGGAGCGCCTCTTCAAAAGTGACCTGGGGTCAATGCTGTCAAATCTGTGGAATCTTCAGATAGTGCAGATATTGGTCGAGAGCTGAGTACTCTTTCAATACGAGCTAACACAGTAGCCAATTCTTCATAAGTGAATTTATGGCACCCCGCAACTCGTTTAAAGTGGTATTGGAAGCTTTTTACGGCGGCTTCCCATAAGCCGCCCATGTGCGGAGCGTGTGGTGGTATAAATTTCCACTCGAACCCGTGAGTAATGTATTTCTGAGCTATGTCGTGAGCTGTGTGTTTAACAAAAGCTGAAAATTTGAGTTCAAGTTCTCTACTGCAACCGATAAAATTTCTGCCATTATCTGTTACTACTCTTTGGGGTAGGCCTCGCCTCCCAACGAAACGACTAAATGCAGCAGAGGATAGATCTGAGCAGGGTTCTAGATGTATCGCTTTCGTGCTGAAACAAACAAAAACACTGACGTAACCTTTAACATAGGGTGATTTTCTTAACGAAGATGTTTTTAATTCAAACGGGCCGGCAAAATCAATACCTGTTATTTGAAAGGGTAGAGAAAGGTTACATCTC
This sequence comes from Bellardia pandia, assembly GCA_916048285.2. Classification (NCBI taxonomy): domain Eukaryota; kingdom Metazoa; phylum Arthropoda; class Insecta; order Diptera; family Calliphoridae; genus Bellardia; species Bellardia pandia. Next base: position 64,346,121 of record OU696533.1, read on the forward strand.
TCCGGAGGTAAGGGTGCCATTATTTGTGAACATGGCTGTTGTTTGAATACTATACAACATTTACAGTTACGTATTTCTTTTTAATACGTGGTTTCAGTCTGAATATGTACTGCTCTGTACATTTGACTGCATTCAGCATGACATAGAAAATTGTGTAAATGGGTTAGATATAATTGGCAAAATCGTGAATTACCAGGTAAAATGATAGGGTAACGTTCTGAATAAGGAAGAGAGGATTGAGATACTCTACCATTTACTCTCATAATAGAATTTGGATCTAGAAATGGGTTCAAACTTTTTAGGGAACTTTTGTTTGAAATAGTCTTAGAGTCATTTAGACAACTATATTCTTCGGGGTAAAAACTTTTTTGAGCTAAGATAATTAGTCTAGTTTTAGCATTTTTCATTTCCTTTTGAGTTAAATGATGCAGAGCGTTACTATTATCATTTGGTTCTTGCTTTTTTAGGGATCTGTTTAAGAATCTGAAAATGTAACAAATAATGCGTAAAGCCTTGGAGTATGATGAATATTTGTCTAAAATATCATTTCTTTCAACTTCACTGTGAAAGGATTGAGTTTCTGTGCATTTTTTGATAGCGTGAAGAGGATTTCGTTTTGGCCATGTAGAAGAGGGATTAGTTAGCCATGAAGGGCCATACCACCAGAGAGAATTATGAGCAAGTTCCTGTGGTTTGCAGCCACGTGTTCCCAAATCGGCTGGGTTGTCGTGCGTTGAAACGTGTCGCCATATTGCATCTGGAGCAATGAGATTGATCTGAGAAACTCTGTTGGCCACATATGTCTCCCATGTTGAGGGGGGTTTAGAAAGCCATCCCAGGACTATGGATGAATCAGTCCATAAATATATATCTTTGGTTTTAAAATTCAATGTAGAGTTAGTTAGTAAGGAGTTTTGTTAAGAGTAGGGTTCCGTTAAGTTCAAGCCTTGGAAGACAAACGTCTGAATTGGAGCAACTTTACATTTGGCTACTAACAAATTTGAAAACGCTGTGTGGGTATGAGTTTGACACCTTACATATAACACTGCACAGTATGCTGATTTGGATGCATCAGAAAAGCCGTGAATTTGAATAGAGTCTGAAGGTGTAAATTGTAGCCAGCGGGGTATAGATATAGTGTCTACTTTCTGTAGATCTTGTACAAGAGTATTCCAATTTTGAAGAGATTCTTGGGAAACTTCTTCGTCCCATTGTAGTTTTTCTAACCACAATTGTTGCAAGAAAATTTTTGCTCTGATGACTATTGGAGCCAGCCAGCCAGCGGGGTCAAATAACTTTGCAATTGAGGAGAGTATTTGTCGTTTTGTTATTTTTGTAACTTGATCAATTTCTGCAAATTGATAAGTAAACGAGTCATTTAGCGCATTCCATTTAATACCAAGGGTTTTGGTAGCGCTCGTCTCATGGAAGCGAAGAAAATCAAGATCATAAAGATCTTCTTTTGGTAAATGTGCGAGAAGTTTTGGATTATTTGCGGTTATCTTTTTTAATGGGAAACCCGCTGAATTTAACGCTTCTATGAGCTGAGTTTGGGCAGTGAGAGTTTCTTCTATTGTGTAGCCACCAGACAGAATATCATCAACATAAGTTTCTGTTCTCAGAATTGATGATACCTTTGGGTACTGGGATTCTACATCTGAAGCGAGTTGTAAAAGGGTGCGAATCGCTAAAAAAAGGGGCGCAGTTTACTCCAAAAGTAACTGTTTTTAACTCGAAATCTTTTGTAGGGCTGTCTGGTTGACTTTGGAACAATATCTTTTGATATGGTCTGTCATCTGGGTGTATAAGAATTTGGCGATACATTTTTTGAATATCGCCACTAAATACAAATTGATACTTTCTCCAATTGAGTATTGTTGTTATTAAATCATTTTGAAGTGTCGGGCCTGCATAGAGAACATCATTCAGTGAAACTTGAGACTTTGTTTTCCTTGACGCGTTGAAAACTACTCCAACCTTTGTGGTTTTATGTTCTGGTCGCACAACCGCGTGATGAGGTAAATAATATGAGAGATATTTACCTTGAGATATAATTTCTTGGGAGTTAGATTCTTCCATATGATTTAGCGATAAATACTCTTCCAAAACTGCTTTGTATTGGGACTGTAACTCTAAATCTTTCGATAGTGTTTTTCCCATTCTGGAATATTGAGCAAGGGCTAATAATCTTGAGGAACCAAGGAAGATTTCTTTAGGATATTCTGTTTTGAATGGTAATCTAACTATATATCTACCATTTTTATGACGAGTGGTTGTCTGAGTATAGAAATTTTCACAAAATTCATCTTTTGAGTTTGTGTGAATCGATGGAATTTTTTCATCTTCCCAAAACTTTTTCAATAGTTTAGCGAGTTCATCATTTTCAGACGAAGTGACTTCAGTTGTGAAGGCTTGAATTGCTTCAGCTTTCATGGGACCACTTAGCACCCAACCGAAAATAGTTTTATATGCCGATGTCTTGCCACAAATATTCTTTTTTATGCCATCGAGATTGATAAAATGCTCATAGTCATTGCCTATAATCAAATCAATTTGTGAAGTTTTATTAAAAGTTGGGTCGGCTAGATCTAAGTTTTCAAGTTCTTTTGTGTTAGGGATTTCAAATGAACATGCTGGGAGCCGTTTTGTTACTTTTGGCAAGACTATAGCTTTTATAGGTATTCTTATATTTGTTCTTTTGGCGTATAGTGTGAACTCACATTCTTTATTTGCGGCCTGTTTTTGACCACCAATGCCCACGATTTCGAAATGAGTATTTTGATAAGGCAGCTGAAGACGATTTCTAATTCGTTCAGTTAAAAATGTTCGTTGAGAACCAGGGTCAATTAAAGCTCTTATAGTAAACAGCGTTGCCGTTTTTGGTTATTTCTAACCAAAATTGGTTATTTTTTTTCTCAATGTGTACATGTGTAGATTTTTTCTGTTTTGGTTATTTTTTTTTACTGAAAATATTTACTATGTGTTTTAAAGAACTTGTAAATTTCGTACAAAATTTATTGACATTACCCCACAGTTCCGCTGCAGCTGAAAGAACATTTTCTCAGCTTAGTTTGATAAAAACAAAATTTAGAAATAATTTAGATTTTAAGACAATTAGTAATATATTGCAAGCAAAAGAATTGTGTAAAAATCAACAAAATGCCCATTTTGTTTGGTCTGCCAAAGACAAATTTTAAAACTCAAGCTGTGACATTTTAAGTAAAAGTGATCTCCATATTTATTGTAATATAATTACATGTTTTTTAGTATTTAAGAGATAACTTTCTAGTTCCCTATTTTATTGCCAATGAAAAATTTTTTGTTTTTATTATATACTTTTTATTTTTGTTTAAGACATTAAAAATTAATAATTAAACTTGCAAAACTTAATGTAAAGTATTGGAATTTTAAATTTTACAAATTGTAGCATTAGCTTATGTTTCTTTGCATTACTTTTTGCAAAATATGACGCTTAGTTTTTTAAAAAAATTCTTTTTTAGTATTAGAGTTGTGTTGTAAAATACGTTGTTTTAGGTTTTTTTTTTTTGTTACCTTAAAGTACAAATTATAGTTTAAATTACAAAAAATAAATAAATAGTACATGCATTTAAATTTGGTTATTTTTTTTTTAATTTGGTTATTTTTCTCATAAATGTTGGTTACAAAAAATTTTTTTTCGTGGCAACACTGATAGTAAATAGTTCGCCTTGGCATTCTATTTGCATGAGTGCAGTTCGTAATAGAATGTTTTCATTGCTAGTAGAACAATTAGCTTGAATGTGTTTTGAGGTGGTAGGTTGCTCACTTTGAGTGTGATTTTGAGTAATTTTTGGGAAAGCGTTTTGGGAATTAACTGGTTTGTTTGAACCATTTTCAGCAATTTCATTATTATTGGCAATATTTTGGGATTTTTTAGCCATGTGTAATAGGGTGTGGTGAGGTTTCTTGCAATAGAGACATGTTCGTTTGCTTTTGCAATTTACTTTTATGTGTGAATATCCTAAACAATTATTGCAATATTTATTTTTGAACACAAAATCAATTCTCTCTTGTACCGAGAATGATCTAAACTTTGGGCATATTCTAAGTGTATGTTCTTCATTACATAACTTGCAAGAAGAGTTTGTGTTTTCTTGTACTACATATGTTTGTATGTTTGAAGATTTAGTAAGGGACAAGCTATCTTTCGAGTTTCTGATGCTTGTAATACGTTCAACAGCTTCGTATCTATCTACTAGAAACTGTGACATTTGGGACCATTTTGGAAGCTCACGAGGCGCTGTAAGCGTTTGTTCCCATAGAGAAAGAGTTAATTCTGGCAGTTTTGTTGATATTAGTCGAATGAGAATAGGATCCCAACTTTCGACAGCAACACCAAGAGTTTTAAGGGTTGCTAGAGAGTCATTAACTGACGATTGAATTCGTCTGATAGACTCACTATCCTCATTAGTAGCTGGAGGAATGTCAAAGAGAATTTTTATTTGATTGTCTACAAGAACACGCTTGTTCTCGTAGCGGGATTTTAAAGCATTCCATGCCAGTTCAAAATTATCGTCTGAGAGAGGATATCTTTTAACTATATCACCAGCAGTGTTGCCACGAAAAAAAATTTTTTGTAACCAACATTTATGAGAAAAATAACCAAATTAAAAAAAAAATAACCAAATTTAAATGCATGTACTATTTATTTATTTTTTGTAATTTAAACTATAATTTGTACTTTAAGGTAACAAAAAAAAAAAAACCTAAAACAACGTATTTTACAACACAACTCTAATACTAAAAAATAATTTTTTTAAAAAACTAAGCGTCATATTTTGCAAAAAGTAATGCAAAGAAACATAAGCTAATGCTACAATTTGTAAAATTTAAAATTCCAATACTTTACATTAAGTTTTGCAAGTTTAATTATTAATTTTTAATGTCTTAAACAAAAATAAAAAGTATATAATAAAAACAAAAAATTTTTCATTGGCAATAAAATAGGGAACTAGAAAGTTATCTCTTAAATACTAAAAAACATGTAATTATATTACAATAAATATGGAGATCACTTTTACTTAAAATGTCACAGCTTGAGTTTTAAAATTTGTCTTTGGCAGACCAAACAAAATGGGCATTTTGTTGATTTTTACACAATTCTTTTGCTTGCAATATATTACTAATTGTCTTAAAATCTAAATTATTTCTAAATTTTGTTTTTATCAAACTAAGCTGAGAAAATGTTCTTTCAGCTGCAGCGGAACTGTGGGGTAATGTCAATAAATTTTGTACGAAATTTACAAGTTCTTTAAAACACATAGTAAATATTTTCAGTAAAAAAAAATAACCAAAACAGAAAAAATCTACACATGTACACATTGAGAAAAAAAATAACCAATTTTGGTTAGAAATAACCAAAAACGGCAACGCTGATCACCAGCTTCGCCTCTTGTTTTGTTACGAAGATGATACAATTTTGTGACGGGAGTGAGCTTTGAGTGATTAATGTACACTGCGGTGAACATATCACGAAACGAGGGCCATTCTTCGTAACTACCTCTGAATACTTCTGTATCACAGGGAGGGAGCTTTATGCAATCGCTTGAGTTATGTGGCATAATGTCTTGTGTTAAAGCTAGAGCTGGGATGGAATAGCGGGATGTTGACTGAAATACAGGCCTATTTGGGGTTTCTATGTGAGAAACTTTTTTTAATTCCACAATTTGTGAAGAACAGCGATAATATGCGCTTGCGCATGCGTCATATTCACTTTTAGCTTGTACTTTAAATTCAGAATCAACTATGTCACTTTGAGATAACATGACATTTTTGTAACAAATATCTAAATTTGTCCATCTTGTTTCTAAGTCTTTTAACTTAATTTCCAGAACTGATCCAGTTTGATCCTCTACTTCAGTTCTGTTGAATAAGTCGCAAAAGTGAAGCAAATGTGCAAAATTGAACAGAAAACACTCTTTAGAAGGGGATCCAGTTAAATCGTTGGACGTACTATTGGATGTAGAAGTCATTTTGCTGAGTGAAATGTTACTAGGTTTTAATAAGTGAATACAATTGAACCCTGAGTATATGGGTGTGATTGTATTTAATAAACTTTCTAATGAATAGAATATAGAATACGACACTAAATATGTTATTTAGTTTATTAAGGCAACTTTTTAGGTAAAGGTATAAAGAGTTATAGCATTAAACACTTATTGTATAGTGTTAATAGTTAAATTCACTACTCTGCTCGTTGTGATAGAGATAAAAAACTATGGGATATATAGCACTAGTTGCGAGCAGAGCATGTAAAATTGCCTAGTTGAGTAAATTCACTTTTAATATCACCGATTTAATGGATTAAAGTGTAAAAATTATTTTAAAATTCCTATTTCATGTGGAATGTAGAAAATTATCAAAATGGAAAACCGATAGCTTTTGTATATTATTTATTATACTTCAATTTATAATAAATCTGAAATAAATAAATAAAATTTTCAAATTTCGTGGTAAACTGTTTCGAAAGTTTAGGGTTAGTTAATTTTTGTTAATGGATTTACTTGTTTAACCATTGATTTTAATAGACTGTAAAATTTTATTTTCAATATAAATGTTTTTCGGAAAATAGTGGTATGTATTTTAATTAAATTCAATTTTCTTATGAAATTTTTTAATGTTTTATAATTGTGTTGTATTTGATATTTATTTAAAGGAGTAAAATAACACAATGGTAACTCTTATGAGAAATATGTATGTATCTATACTGCTATGTGAATAGCTTAAATTATTATTGTTTTTATAATTAATTTGTTGTTGGCGTAAAAACAATTACAAAATACAATATTCACTTTTCCATCTCTGATTTATTTCATGTACATATTCTTTTTGGGTTTGTTGTTTTCTCTTTTGTACGGAATTTGTATTTTTTATTTAAGTTACTTTGTCTTTGTAACCAGCGTTACCGTTGGCAAATTAGAGAAAGTCGCACAAAAAGGGGATTTATTAAAAAAAGGGGCACCACTTTTAAAAAGATGGAAAATAAACAAAACAAAAATAAAAATCGTATTTTTTTTATTTAAATGTTGTATATGATGTCTGTTTACATATGCATATAATAAAAAAAAATAATAAAAAAACTAATATGTATCAAGTGAAACAAAAAAAAAGTATAAAAAAAGTGGCAAGGCATCTGTAAAAGGGTCAAATTGCCACTTTAGTCGCATCAACGGTAACGCTGTTTGTAACAAATATTTTTCTTGCTCTTTTTATAGTGGACTGTAAGCTATTTTTTTTTTGTTTTCTTTAAGAGCGAAAAAAAATTATCTTTGTAATGAAGTATTAATTTGAATAACACTTTCTTTAATTTTTTGTCTTTTATATTTATATAAATCACAATACTATTTTTGTTTGGATGAATTTGAAAATATGAAAATGAATGATTTAAGAGATTTTAGAATCGGTAAAAAAATTTCAAAAGAGACTAATGGTGTTTTCTTTTCTGAAATAAAATGTTACACCTTTTTTATGTACATTTTTATAATGTTTACCCCACATTTTAAAGGTGTCGCATTTTAATGGTCAGAATAGAACATAAAATCACAACAGTTTAACACATTTTTTTCATGTACAGCTGTTTTTGTTTTTTTTTTGTTAAAAAAGAAGAAGCAGATAGCTTCCTGGTCTCTCAAAAATACCAATGGCACCTTCCCGACTAATACGTAAATTCTTCTTAAACTATGAAAATTATATACATAAACATACATTACATATATAAGAAGTAGGAGATATTGTCCTATGAAATTTTACATACATCAACTTCAGAGTATTTATTAATTACGTTCTCTACAAAGCCTTTCACTCGCGGTTGTGGATTTCTTTCCATAATCATATCAAATATTTCATCATCATCAGATAATGAAGATGAATCCAACAAGTCATCCAAATTTTTTTCAGCACATAAAAAGTAGTAATATTTTCCATTTTGTATATTTTTTTTTGTTTCTTAACACAAATACACATTCATAAACAAAGCAAATGTCAGCTGTTTTATCGTGCGATTCTCCCACTCTAAAAATACAGAGTGTGAAAGGTGCTACATTTTTTAAATTTATAGTGTGACATTTATAGAAAAGAACACACTACACTTTAGCAGAGTTGACATTTTTTCAGAAAAGAACACAAAAAAATTAAAAAAGGTGCGAAATGGGAAAAACATGTAACATTTTTGCCAGAAAAGAAAACGCCATTACTTAGTAAAGAGAAAAAGAGAATGTGTTTGTAGTTGTTTACTCTTAGATGAACGAGTTGAATTTTCCTGGTTGAAATTCTCTTATTTGTCGGGATGATCAAATGATGTGGTATAATATTTCTTTCTGCTTTTCTTAAACACTTGTTTTTTGTATTTTTGTTTTTTAATATAGGTATGTATGGAAATATTTGCTCACTATGTCTGTATCAATGTAAACTTTATATTGTTTAAATGTTTACTTTGTAAAAGTTTAAATGTTTTATAATTTATTTTATGTAAATATGTACCACTGTAGGGGAAAATTTGTTGGTTTGTATGTATGATTTAAATTTGCTATGTACATATGTACATACATATGTATGTATTTAATGTGTGTAAATAATTTTTTCAGGCGAATTTTAACGGTAAGTATGTATGAGATTTTAGTATTTTCTGTTTTTGAACTATGTATATAAATACATACATATGTATATATGTATATAACAGGATTTTTGCAAATTTAAACTGTTGGTATGTACCTATTTAATTTTTGTTGTTTTATGTGTTGAAATATGCATTAACTGTAGGAGCAAATTAGAACGGTTTGTATGTGTTGGAATGAATAAATATATGCCGCTATTTATTTTTCTTATTTTTATATGTACATATATTGCAAATTTTGTTTCTTTTGTTTTTGGTTTTCTTTTTTACGAATTTTTTCTTTATTTGCTGTAATATATCATATAGTACATATGTACATACATATGTTATAACCAAATTTAGAATTTTTATTTATTTTTTAACAACACTTCTAACACTTCTTTTACCATAACTTTAAATTTTTTGTATGTATGCACTTTTTTGTTTTTTATACACCACACTTTTTTGTTTAATTGTTTGAGTTGTAAATTTTGTTTCTTTTGCACGTTTTGTTTTGGGTTGTACTTACTTTGCCGGTTATATTTGTACTGAAGAACAAGTGTTCTATTTCTTCTTCATTTACCTCATTTGTTGGTGAATTTTGATGAATGCTCAATTTATGTTGTTGTAACAATTAATGTTGTTTGTGTATCGTTGGACCATGAATACTTTTGGCGAGTATTATAATATCTTTATTATAGATGATAACCAAAGTGATGATGAGAAAAAGGGGGTTGACCTATAGCAGGATTAAAGGGGGTAATCTATAATAAAGATACAATTATAATTACTCAGAAATTGAATAATTATAATTGTGGGTTGAGAGCAGTGATGTTCAAAAATAAAATGTAGATGTATTTGTGAGAGATTTTGCACAGCAAACATATTGTCAAACGCTTAAAATCAGAAAAAAGTAAAGAATTTTTTCCAAATATAAACACCTTATGAAACAATATCAGTGACCGTAAATAACAATTATCAATATCGAAAACCAATTTTGGAACAGTTATTTTGAGAAAAAACAAAAATAAGTATATCTTAAACAGTTTTTTATTTTTCGTCTTCAATTGTAATTGAATCGCGTGTGTTTGCTGTGCTTCGACCAACAAGAAGCAACAACAATGCTTAACAAATTTCTGAAAAAAATGACGATAGACCGTCGCATGTGTTCTCATCGCTTGCTCAACGACGACTGAATGAATGTTTTTAAAAGAGCATAACAAATGTGTGTAAATTTTTCAAACAATTGTTGTATGGGCTGAACATCACTGGTTGAGAGAAATTAAGGGGTTAAATGACAAAACTCATAGGCTGGTTCGTATAGAATAAATATCACCTTTTGTTTTTGCTTTTATACAATTACAATTCAGTTTCCTTTATTTTGAATTCATCAATGTTCGATATGTTAAATATTTAATGTAAAGGCAAAGGTAAGTATAAAATTTAAATTTCAAGTAAATGTGTATGTGTATATTAATTTGTAATTATTTAGTTTTAAGATAAGTATAAATTTCTAGTAAGAACTAAGCTTCTTGATGGTTTTAAAGTAAGTGAGTTTTCTTTCCTTGTAAAATATGTTTGTTAGTTATTAAATTTCCAGTGCGTTAAAACTTCGTGTTTTTAACGGAAACTGGCGATTGAAAACTTAGCGCTGCCACATTTTGTGTCTTTTACGATATGTTGCGATTTCTTTTTCTTGAAAGAATACTTATTGTTACAATTTTAATCTTCAACTTCATATTTGCATTTATCTAATTTTGAATGATGCTGATAAGGGTTCATCATCAGTTTCTAGCATGATAGCAAATTCTTTCCAGTATAATTGCATTCACACATATGTATATATAAATGTACATACGTATGTATAATTGTGTGTTTACTCAGTTGCACTCTTAACTCAAGACAAATTATGTGACCATATATGGTAATGATTTTGTGATCGCAATTTTGTTTTATGACCCTTACTACTAGTATTTTTGTCTTCTTTTCGCTGCAGATCAATTAATGATATTGCATTTTTTCTTTTTTTTCTCATTGAGAATCTAGAATGATCTAACTACGCTTTTTGTAATACGCACCACCAAACGTGATTTTTGATCAGACCATTGTTACTAGCATTTTGAAAGTGGTGATGATAACAAGAGTATTATAAAGTAAAAATGTAAATTAGTTTAAAAAAAGTACAAAGTGTAAAGTATAACAAATCGTTTATACAAATGAAAGAAAAAGCTAACATTAATAAGTAAAGCTGACAAGATTAATTTAATAATTAAATCTTATATTTAAAAAAAAACCCATCTACAATTTCCGTGAATAATTATATTCAAAGGTAAGCTTTTGCGAATCACATGTATTCAAACATTATTATACATGGCGTTATTTTCTTTCAAGGAAAGTGTCCCACTCGGGCATTAATTCTCTAACGCCATATTCTAAAAGGCTCCAAGTCTATATTTTTCGAATTTTTAATCACACGTGGCAAGACGTTTCCACGTGTGGAACCATCACCCTGACAAGATAAATGATTAAAAATCTACATATATAAATATAAAAATAACTTAAATTGCTTAAAAACTATTTAAATTCAAACAAGAACATGTAAATTATATTAACAAAATACTCTTAAAACGCTAAAAGAATTTTAAATTGTTAATTGCTAATTGTTAAAAGAACAAAAAACTATAAATATGATATTATATAATAATATTTAACCTAATTATATTCTATTTCTTACCATTACTTTTCTTAAAATTGTGACTAAAATTTAATATAATTATATATTCGTATAATTATATACTCTAATATTTAATTAATATCATTAATCTATTTTCCTAATGTTATAATTTTGATCATTTCTAACATAACCCATTTTTTTACATACGAGTATACTTATATTGAATTAAAATGTGCTCATTAAATTAAAATCTTATAAAAGAAATAATATTATATACCTATATTCAATTAAAACTTATATATATGAATTGGTCTCTAAAAAAATGTTAAACACAATCTGAAATATAAATTCTAATTTAAAATTTAAATCTTTTTTTTTATAATTTTGTCAAAATTTAATTTCTTAAACTAGTTTTTTTATTTTAAAGAAAATAATACTGAATTTAAATAATTATTTGATTTTAAAGTTTATTGTGCATTAAATAATAAGTAACTAAATTAAAATCATTTGTACGAATAATTTTTGATATGCCTGTAAATTAAATATCTTTAATTTTTTTTTATTCTCCTATTCTAAAAATAACTCAGTATGTATATTTAAATAATTGACAATTGAAAAAAAAATGTGTGAGAATTTCATTTAAAGCAACAACAACAACAAAATTATCATTATCATCTCGTTTTGCTGGGCCCTTCAATCGAGACAACTTTAAATGGAACACCAACAATTACGTTGTGAGTAACAAAATTATTGATCTCTTTTTTTATTGTAATTATTTAAAGTATTACATACTCTTTTGTTAGTTAGTCCGTTTTCAATTTATTCCTTTTACTTTCATTCATAATTATTGCTTAATATTTTTTTTGGTTTATTACTATCTTCACATTCATTGTGTAAAGATCATTATGTAGTATGTATTATGTTTATGAGTTTGCCTATTTATAATGTTTATTCTTTTTATATATTTAATAAATTCTATTGTTTGCCATTATAAAATGCAATATTAAATTTCTTTTAAATGGGAAAGATAACTAAAAGAATTGGTAATATGTAATCTAAGAAGTCAGTCTATTTTAGGGACAGATATTAATATTTTTAGGGTAAGTCGTCTGTCAAGGCGTTTGACGATAAGTCAATTGGGTGGGAATCAAATTACCCTACATGACATCACACCTCGTCATGATCTGGTCTTATTTTCAATTTATTTCTTAAAAGTTATTTGATACTCTTTGGTAAGGCATTAAGAGTATTTATATGCTTATGCGCATTAATACGGGTTGAGAACCAAATTTGCCAAATATATCTAGTCGGGAAAATCTTTGTATATGCCACTTAAACTTTGTATTATAAATTTTATAAAATGTATGTGATTTTTGTTATTCATTTAAATAAATATCCAGCGCGTAACATATATGGCGCCCAACGTAAAGGCCGTCCAGGTCTTGGTCAGCCTAGCGTTACATATATCGTGACCAACGCAAAGGCTGTCCATGGCTTGGTCAGTCTAACGTATAACGAAAACGAAGTATTGAAAAAAATAATCTGAAATATTGATAATAAGGTTAAAAAAAATATATGTCGCATTCTTTTGTATAAAGAAGTTATCACATCAATTGCATTTGTTTTAGATTGTATAAGTCCTAGTCATTTAGAATATTTTAGTTTTGAATCTAGTTGCGATACATTTAAATAATGCAGTTTACATTTAACCTAATTTAATTAAAGTTATCTCGGGAAGTCCAAATTCTAAAACTTAATTTTAGTTTTTGTAGCATCTGAGTTTACATTAGTTTCATTTTGTATTGCTATTCGAGTCCTTTTGATAAATTTTGAAAAATAATAAAGTTAGAAAAGAAGCAGTTTAGCAAGCAAATTTTATAAAAATATTTTGGATAAAAAGCCAATTAATTAACAAAATTATTTAGACTGACTGATTTATTTATTACCTTTTTCTTTATGGTTTATCTTTCCCATAATTATATGAAATTCACTAAATCCTTAAAATTTTGATAGTTATATTAATTTTGTTTTGTCTTTATTAAAATTTGATATATGAATTAAACGGAAACAGTTTAAATTTATTTTTGTAATAACTAGTAACTTTAAATCTTAATTATTTTGCATATTTTTTTAATTCTGCATACAGAATTTTTTTTTAATACATTTGAAAATATTCTAAGTTCAAATTAAATATTTTAAATATATTATTTTATCTTCTTATTACGAAGTTCTTAAATTTCTCAAATAGTAAAATTATTTCATACATTTTCCCTCGGTAAAATTTTATATAATTGTCGAATATTTTCTGTGTTAGTAGCAACTTTTTATTTTTAGTTTATTATTTTGTTTTTTTTTTTGTCATTTTTGACACATCTTCTTAATTTTTTTTTGTGATGAATACTAGAAATTCTTCACGAGGTAATATAAGTAATTCTGGAATTCGAGGTCGAAGTGCAAGAAGTTCTTCAGCTTCTCGCAATAATATTTCAACAGAACTTCAAGATACTATTCCCAAGAATCGACCAAAAGTTATGTATTCTCCTGCAGCCAGTACATCAAAGCAAGCCAAACCTGTTGAGAGAACTCAAAGTTCGAATAGTTTAAATGTACCCACTGCAATCGCATTGGCTTCTAAACCTGCTGAGGAAATTCAAAGTTTACCTACATCCTCATTATTTCGTGATATAGAAATCATGGATAACCAAGAGCTATCTGTACAAGCGCAGGTCTTTGCCCCAACTACAGGAAGAGTTTCAGTCACTTGCGCAAATCCAATTGCAAATCCCATATATGAACCACCTGTAGTACAAAATATTGACACTCCAATTGTAATAATAATATAAACATTAACGATAATACACCTATCGATTCCTTAATTGCCTTTATGGAACAGTCTATGAGAAATACTCGCGAAGAGTTTAGGAGAGAACTTAATTCCATAAGAGACAACATTTCTCAAATTGGTTCCGCAAGCAATTCAGACACATTTATACCAAGAGATATACTTCATAACTTTACAAGTTCTAATACACCAAATTTAAATACTCGTAATAATCAATTTTCCAATAATCAAAGTGATTCAAATCAAAATGTAGATAAAAATGTAAAGTTAGAGAAGTGGAAAGTCACTTACGATGGTTTAGGATCGGTTTCCGATTTCCTATTTAAAGTGGAAACTCTTTGCTCTAGAACCAAGTGCTCAGATGAACACTTGCTATCGAACTTTCATGTCCTTTTAGAAGGAAAAGCCGAGAATTGGTATTGGCTTTTCACTAAGCAAAATAGAAACGTCACATTCCCTTTACTACGTCATGCTCTGACAAAAGAGTTTGGTCATCTTGAATCCGACCATGATATATTGTTAAAAATGTCGCTACGAAAACAGCAATTTAAAGAGTCATACGATGATTTTCATTGCACAATTATTTCGATGAATCTTAGACTCCAAAACCCACTACCGGATGTGACACTAATAGACATCATAAAAAAGAACTTGAATTCTAATTTAAGATTTTTACTATTTAGCGCAGATACCAGGGATTTAAACCAATTTCGTGATACAGCAAGAAAAGCTGAGAAAGTCATTAGAGACACAAAATTTCAGAATCCTTCCGGATTGGTTCGAAATGTAAGCGAATTAGAGTCTCCGTTACCCGATTTAGTAGACTCTGATAACTTAGATCCTCAAATTGAAGCTATTAGTTTTGCGCCAAGAAAACAAAAGTATAACTACTCCAATATTCAATGTTGGAATTGCTCGTCGTACGGACATTCATACATTTATTGTACAGAGGAAATTAAAAAGCCATTTTGTTTCAAATGTGGTAATAAGGGCGTTCTGACACCAAAGTGTCCGAAAAATCACAACCAGGGAAACAAACAAATGGGCGAAGTGGCTACCGGGGACACCGGTTTAAATTAGATTCGGAAATTTTTGAAAATTATCACAATAATAATTTATAAAATTTAATACAACTTCTACACAAACTGAATTACCTTATAACATTTTACATGATTTTTTTTTTTTTTTTTTTTTTTTTTTTTTTAATACCATTTATTTATTTATTGAATCTTCAAAAATGAAATGACAATAAGTTTTCGAATCTTAATACTAAAAGAAAATAATAAGTCCAGCCAGTGCTAGACAAAATATTACGATACTACAAAAAAATTTACATCCACTGATCCAGTCATCTGTTTTGCGCTTGAGTTAAAGCAAGGGTATCCCTCCTTCTCAACCGATTGTGGCCACTAAAGTTAAGGATGTCTCGTGCAAGTGGGTTTGGATGGTGTTCAAGTTTGCTGACGTACTTTGACGCATATTTTGTAAATACGACTTTTACTAATGGCACGCCTAGATCTTTGTGGATTCGAGAATTTTTAACATACCATGGTGCTGCAGTAATTATACGTAGAATTTTATTTTGACCCCTTTGAATTTTTTCAATGTTGGATGCTGAGGCAGTACCCCATAATTGAATTCCATAACACCAGATTGGCTTTAGTATTGCATTGTACAACAATAGTTTGCAATCCAACTTTAGTGAAGAATTTCTGGCAATTAGCCAATTAAGTTGCACTGCTTTTAATCTCATCTGAGTAAGTTTCGCTTCAATATGAGACTTCCAAGTTAAACGGCGGTCGAGGTGAATGCCGAGGTATTTGACTTCATTATGTTGAGGAATAATTTGATTATTTATTCTAATGGACGAGCAGGTATCTTTTCGCAATGTGAAAGTGATATGAATACATTTTTGTTCATTTACCCTGATTTTCCAAAGCTCTAGCCAATTCTCTAGTTTATAAACATAATTCTGCAAATTCTGTGATGCAACTTGGTGGTCCTTATGAACGCTGATAAAGGCTGTATCGTCTGCAAAAGTTGAAGTATGTATTATGGGGTCTAACGGCATATCGGATGCATAAATCAAATATAAAGTAGGACCCAGTATGCTACCCTGGGGTACTCCTGCTTCAATTGGCTGAGCGGGGCTTAAAAAATCGCCTTCTTTGATTGTAAATGTGCGATCATATAAATAACTTTTCATAAGTTTGTGGGTGTTAGCAGGCAGAGATAATTTTATTTTATGCATTAAACCTTCATGCCAGACCTTGTCGAACGCTTGGGAAACATCAATGAAAAGCGCGGAACAGTATTCTTTCTCTTCAAACGACCGTCTTATCACATTTACTAATCTGTGTGTTTGTTCGATGGTACTGTGTTTAGCTCTGAACCCGAATTGGTGATTTGGAATACATTGATTTTCGTTCAGAATTGGAATCAACTTAGCCATTAACAATTTTTCAAACAGTTTTGAAATTGTCGGCAGTAGACTAATTGGCCTATATGACTCTACTTTGGTAGGGTCCTTCCCTGGCTTAGGAATCATGGTAATCATAGATACCTTCCAATCTGCAGGATAGTATTCTAGGCGTAAAATAGCATTGAAGATAAAGAGGATAATTCTTCTAGCTACACGAGGTAACTCCACAAGCATTTTGTTGCTGATTTTATCCATACCTGGAGCCTTTCTAAGGTTCAGAGTACCAATAGCGCTGTCGACATCACGAAAGTTTAGTCTTAGAGGTACAGGAGGTCTTATAACAAGTGGTGGCAAATCAGATGCATTATTTGAGTTGTTTATAGTAAACACATTTCTCAAATGGTTAACAAATAATGTCCCTTTCTCGGAATCATTTCTAGCCCAGTCACCAGTCGGATTTCGCAAAGGAGGTTTTCCTCTCACTGGTCTTTTTAAACCTCTTGCCGCCCTCCATAACGAGTAGTCAGATTGTGGGGTACTATCAAGACCTTCCAAGTAAGATCTAAGTGAGGCCGTTCTTTGGGTTTCTAAGAAATGTCTTAGTATATCTCTACATTCCCGTAGCCTAGCTTTCAGTTCAGGAGACCTGTGAATTTGCCACTCTCTTCTCATTCTTCTTTTTTCTGATAGGAGATGTTCGAGTTCAGAGAAATAAGTTCTGTTTGTCCTATTTCTACATTCAACGTGATAAGTGGAAGCGTGATGCACAGCTCGTCGAAGGTCCTCGGTAAAGTTGTCAATCGACTCATCAATATCGTCGGTAGTTCTCAACACAACATTTTCCGTGCAATGAGAACTTAAATACTTTTTGTATTTTATCCAACTTACTCGGGTCTTAGTCATGTTCATAAATGGAGAACCACACACTTGAGGGAAATGCATTGAAATGATAGTAGGAGAGTGATCTGAGGACAAGTCCAGTGAAGGATCCACTTGCATCCATTCTACAGGGATATTTTTCACTACCCCAAAGTCAATAACATCGGGAATCTTCCGTCGGTCCGTCGGCCAATAGGTGGGATGTCCACTTGAGAGTACATCTAAGCCCATTTTAGCAATGGTGTTGAAGAGTACGCGACCCTTTGGGGTTACCAGACGTGAACCCCAAAATGTGTGTTTGGCGTTAAAGTCAGCAGCAACTAAAAATCTAGCTCCAAGTGATTTAAAGAAGTTATGGTATTGGTGTTCTTTTATTGAAAATCGAGGCGGAGAATAAATCGATGATAAAACAAATTTGTATTGACAGAATTCAATGCAAATGTTTGTTGCTTGGAGGTAATCCTCACTTATGTTATTCATTAGATAATGCTTTATTCTGTTTTTTATAAGAATTGCCGAACCTCCACAAGCTCTTCCGCGGGGGTCTTTAGTATCGTAGAACTCGTAGCCATTAATTTTGAAGTACCCTGTCGACGTCAAGTGAGTTTCAGCAATCATCATAACATCAATCTGCTTATCCATCAGGAAGTATTCCAGTTCATTTTTATGTTGGCGAAGGCCGTTCGCGTTCCAGAAACAAATTTTTAAACAAATCATTTCTTTAAAATGGCTTGCAAGATAGTGGATTGCATTTTCAGCATTTCCTGCATCATGGATGTCATGGTGGTCGTAAAAGTGTTCATAGTTTGAACAAGTGTCTGCAATGTTGTCTCTAGATTGTTGATATGCGGCTCAGAATATTGGGGTTTAGGTTCCTGCTCCAGACCTGGCATATTAGATTTAACGACGTTTGCGTAAGAAACTTGTCTAGAACTAGGCGCGTTTACATGACTAGTGGACCGTAATAATTGAGGGAAATTGTCACTCGATGCTAAATTTGGCTGTTGAGGATGATTAGGCAATACTGACGTCTTGTTGGTTCTTATGCCTTTCAAATGAGTGTAAATTGGACAACCTCTATAATTTGCGGTATGATTACCTCCGCAGTTACTGCATTTTTTATTTTTGAGTCAGTTCTCGACTTATCGCATTGAGCAGTTGCATGTAGCTCCCCACACGCAACACAAACTGTCGGCAATTTACAATACGCCTTGGTGTGACCAAATTCTTGACAGTTGAGACACTGGACGGGTCCCTGACGCTTATGTGGTTCTTCCACGGTGATTCTACGATGCAGAAGGTACATCAGATTGTAGATGGGATGGGACTCGTTTTTCTTTAAGACAACATCTCCAGGATCCAATTCTACCCTGAACATGGGCTGAGGGATCTTTTCACGGTTTCTAATATTCACTACGCTCTTGATTTTGAACCCTTTGTCCATTAAACCGGTCTTTATCTCCGCAGGATCAACACATGGGTCTATACCCTTTAGAACGACTTGGAGTCCTTTTGCGCTTTTGAGCTGGTAGGTATAGAAATCCCTAGTCTCCCTTTCCAGCTGGTTGGACAATTTTCGAAAATCATCTTCCCTATTCACTTGTATCTTTGTCTCGCAGATATTTCCATGTTTCATTGAGGTTACGTTAAACATGTTTTCACCTATTACAGCAACAATTCCTTGTACCAATTTACTGGAAGTCGGCTCTCTCAGATAAATTGGTGGGGGCTTAAACGTCTTCTTCGGAGGTTCTGGCTCATCCGTCTGGAGGAGAGCAAACCTATTTTGATCATTACTCACGGTCTTAGGAGCTTTTGCATTTGATGACACTTGAGCAGACTTCGGGCTCCTCTGTCGCTTGAGAACGGTGATGTACTTATCCATACCTACTTGTTTTTTGGGTTTCACTGCACTATTTGATGAAGATGATGTTTTTTCATCTGTTGAAATCACTATATTGGGCGAACAGGAACGACGCCGTTCTACGGCTCGTGGTGTGAGAAAATTTTCCAGAGATTTTTTTATGGATTCTTCCTCAGAGACCCATTTAGTTTTACTAGACGAGCTAAGCTCTTTCTCAGAATTACATCTGAGAGGAACACTCATACAGTTTTTATACGATTTTTAATGTTTTTTTTTTTTTTTTTTTTTTATATATTTTAACCTATTACGAGTTATTTTTTTCACTTTTTGTTTAATTTCAACTTTTTACACTTTTTCACCTATTACGATTTTTTCACCGAAAATTCAGCCGCACTAAAAGTAACACGTCCGAACAGTTCGATGAGACGAGACTGAATTTTACATGATGTAAACCAAACTTTCCCAATATTTAAGAAACCTCGCTTGAAAATCATGAAATGTAGACTTAGATATAAGAAACGAAAGCATTTCAGAATAGTTTTAGAATCTACCTTTATTCACGGATCTGATGATAGGCCTTTTGCTAAGGTGAAAGTCTGCGATGTGCCTTTAATAGGTTTGTTAGATTCAGGAGCAAACGTATCCGTTTTGGGCAAATATTGTTTGGAATTTTTACAGAAAGTTAACATACCATTTAAAGCCATAAAGTCTTCAATTAAAACAGCTAGCAATGCTAAACAAGAAGTTGTTGGTTTTTGTACTTTACCCGTATTTTTTAAAGGTGTTACTAAGAACATAGAATTTTATTTAGTACCATCTTTAAGCCAAGACGCATATTTCGGGATAAATTTTTGGCGCGAATTTGCTTTGGCACCGGAAATAATTCCTTCTGTTTCCTCTTATGTTACTGAATTGTCTGTTGATAAAGTTGAAAATGAAAATTTTCACAACCTTTCTCCAGAGGAAAAATTAGAGTTAGAGAAGATAATTCAAGAATTCCCGTCTTATCAAAAATTGGGGTTGGGCTGCACAAATCTTTTAGAGCATCATATTGATACTGGGGATGCTGTTCCAATTAAAAGCAGACACTATCCATTATCACCTCCGAGGCAGGAAGAAGCTTATAGAGAGATTGACAGGCTATTGAGTATGGGGGTTATTGAAGAATCCAATTCGTCTTGGTGCTCACCCGCTGTTTTGGTTAGAAAACCAGGCAAAGTAAGATTATGCATAGACTGCAGAAAACTCAATTCGGTTACCAAGAAAGATTCTTACCCTTTACCACATATAAACGGATTATTGAGTAGGCTAAAGGATACGTTTTTTATAAGTGGTTTAGATTTAAAAGACGCTTTCCTACAAATAAAACTTACGGAATCGCCAAAAGAGAAAACTGCGTTTGCAATTCCAGGGAAACCTCTTTACCACTATAAATATATGCCGTTTGGTCTCTGCAACGGACCCCAAACCATGAGTCGCCTCATGGATAAAGTCATCCCGTCACGTCTAAGAGAAAATGTGTTCATATATCTGGATGATTTACTTATATGTAGTCCAGATTTTCAGACACACATGAAACTATTATCTGAAGTGGCTCACTGTTTGAAGAACGCCAAATTAACTATAAATATTGGCAAAAGTAAATTCTGTCAATCCGAAATTAAATATTTAGGTTATATAGTTGGTAACGGCTGCCTTAAAGTAGACCCCGAAAAAGTTCGATCAATTAGAGAATTTCCTTTACCGAAGACCTTGCCGGTCCACTTACGGATTGCTTGAGAAAGTCGCGAAAGCCTTTTCATTTACCTGATATCGCTAAATCATCTTTCGAAAGACTTAAATTGGGTCTCTCATCGGCACCTGTATTGGCTTAGCCTAACTTCGAAAAGGAGTTCGTTATACAGTGCGATGCATCTAAGGTTGGTGTTGGGGGCGTCTTGTTTCAGCTCGATGACAATGGCAATGAGCATCCAATTTCATATGTTTCACAGAAACTAAACAAATCCCAGAGTAACTATACAGTTACTGAATTAGAATGTTTGGCAGCTGTAGTCTGTGTTAGGAAATTTCGTCCATACATTGAGGGTCTCCCTTTCCGTATTATAACAGATCACTCATCCCTTAAATGGCTTATGTCTCAAAAGGATCTGAGTGGAAGATTAGCCCGTTGGAGCCTTCAATTGCAAAGATTTGATTTTGTTATCGAACACAGAAAAGGACTTTTGAATGTAGTGCCAGACTGTCTATCAAGACTTGACGTTGAGGAAATAGTTGTTTCAGATCTAGCTTACGAAATTGACTTGTTATCGCCAGAATTTAATAATCAGGAATATGAAGAGATAAGAAAAACTGTTAGGGAAAAAAAGGAAATGTTGCCAGATTTGAAAATTCAGGATAATCTTGTATTTAAGCGAGTAAAATTTAGGCAAGGTGTTGAAGAAGATGAGGACTTGTGGCGTCTTTGGATCCCAAGATCCCTTTCTAAACTTGCTATTAAAGCAGCTCATGATTCGAGTACCTCATGTCATGGAGGATTTCTTAAAACCTTGTCAAGAATACGTCAGAAATATTTTTGGCCCACCATGGTGAACGACGTAAAATTATTCGTTAACGAATGTGATATTTGCAAATGCATTAAGTCAACAAATCAGATTACAAGGCCACTAATGGGTAACCAAATCTTGACAAATAGGCCATTTGAAAGGCTATATTGTGACTTTCTTGGTCCTTACCCATTGACGAAAGCGAAAAACTCTATGATTTTTATTTGCCTAGATCACTTGACTAAATTTTTATTTCTCAAACCACTAAAAGCAGCAACATCCGCAAATGTTATTTTATTTCTTCAAACTGAAATATTCCCAACATTTGGCGTTCCAAAGTGTATTCATAGTGACAACGGTAAACAGTTCATTTCCAAAGAAATGACTGATTTTTTTAAATTATATGAAATAAAGCACATAACAACTGGGTTCTATGCGCCTAATGCTAATGCATCTGAGCGAGCTAATCGCGAAATTATTACAAAACTAAGATATTTTCTGAAAGACCACAAAGAACACGGTGATTGGGATAAATATATTCCCCAAATTCTATCCATTTTAAGGAGCGACTACCATTCTTCAATCAAATGTACCCCGTACTATACGACGTTTGGTCAAAATATGGTTTTACATGGCTCTACCTATAAAATTTTAGAAAAACTCGGATGTATGTCTGGTGAAGATTTATGTGTTATGAGCAATGTAGATAAATTAACAAGAATAAGAAATCAAATTAGAAGCAATTTGAACATAGCACACGAAAAAGCAAGCAAGATTTATAATTTGAGAAGTAGGCCAATACAATTTCATGTAGGTCAAACTGTTTTTAGGAAAAACCATATTTTAAGCAATATGGCGAAACGTATTAACAAAAAGTTTATGCCTAAGTACATAAAATGTAGGATTCGCGGAAAAGTTGGTAACAACTTGTATGACATAAAGGATCTTAAAGGATTATATGTTGGTAGATACCAAACATCTGACCTCAAATTATAGTCTTATAACAGAAAATTAACTACATTTTTCATAAATTTTACTATTTTTTTTATTTACCCGGCTTTCGTGGGTCGTGCCACACTTATTGTTGTAGATGAATAACAAAAATTTACTACATATCTTGATATTAAAATAAACTATAAACTTATATTTTAAAGAAATCAGATTTCTGTTCGTCTTCCCATTTTGAGAAAATGTCTGATCGAAGCAGATTTGTTGCGATTTCTTTTTCTTGAAAGAATACTTATTGTTACAATTTTAATCTTCAACTTCATATTTGCATTTATCTAATTTTGAATGATGCTGATAAGGGTTCATCATCAGTTTCTAGCATGATAGCAAATTCTTTCCAGTATAATTGCATTCACACATATGTATATATAAATGTACATACGTATGTATAATTGTGTGTTTACTCAGTTGCACTCTTAACTTAAGACAAATTATGTGACCATATATGGTAATGATTTTGTGATCGCAATTTTGTTTTATGACCCTTACTACTAGTATTTTTGTCTTCTTTTCGCTGCAGATCAATTAATGATATTGCATTTTTTCTTTTTTTTCTCATTGAGAATCTAGAATGATCTAACTACGCTTTTTGTAATACGCACCACCAAACGTGATTTTTGATCAGACCATTGTTACTAGCATTTTGAAAGTGGTGATGATAACAAGAGTATTATAAAGTAAAAATTTAAATTAGTTTAAAAAAAGTACAAAGTGTAAAGTATAACAAATCGTTTATACAAATGAAAGAAAAAGCTAACATTAATAA
Source organism: Bellardia pandia (assembly GCA_916048285.2). Classification (NCBI taxonomy): domain Eukaryota; kingdom Metazoa; phylum Arthropoda; class Insecta; order Diptera; family Calliphoridae; genus Bellardia; species Bellardia pandia. The sequence continues at coordinate 64,369,748 of OU696533.1, forward strand.
GTAAAGCTGACAAGATTAATTTAATAATTAAATCTTATATTTAAAAAAAAACCCATCTACAATTTCCGTGAATAATTATATTCAAAGGTAAGCTTTTGCGAATCACATGTATTCAAACATTATTATACATGGCGTTATTTTCTTTCAAGGAAAGTGTCCCACTCGGGCATTAATTCTCTAACGCCATATTCTAAAAGGCTCCAAGTCTATATTTTTCGAATTTTTAATCACACGTGGCAAGACGTTTCCACGTGTGGAACCATCACCCTGACAAGATAAATGATTAAAAATCTACATATATAAATATAAAAATAACTTAAATTGCTTAAAAACTATTTAAATTCAAACAAGAACATGTAAATTATATTAACAAAATACTCTTAAAACGCTAAAAGAATTTTAAATTGTTAATTGCTAATTGTTAAAAGAACAAAAAACTATAAATATGATATTATATAATAATATTTAACCTAATTATATTCTATTTCTTACCATTACTTTTCTTAAAATTGTGACTAAAATTTAATATAATTATATATTCGTATAATTATATACTCTAATATTTAATTAATATCATTAATCTATTTTCCTAATGTTATAATTTTGATCATTTCTAACATAACCCATTTTTTTACATACGAGTATACTTATATTGAATTAAAATGTGCTCATTAAATTAAAATCTTATAAAAGAAATAATATTATATACCTATATTCAATTAAAACTTATATATATGAATTGGTCTCTAAAAAAATGTTAAACACAATCTGAAATATAAATTCTAATTTAAAATTTAAATCTTTTTTTTTATAATTTTGTCAAAATTTAATTTCTTAAACTAGTTTTTTTATTTTAAAGAAAATAATACTGAATTTAAATAATTATTTAATTTTAAAGTTTATTGTGCATTAAATAATAAGTAACTAAATTAAAATCATTTGTACGAATAATTTTTGATATGCCTGTAAATTAAATATCTTTAATTTTTTTTTATTCTCCTATTCTAAAAATAACTCAGTATGTATATTTAAATAATTGACAATTGAAAAAAAAATGTGTGAGAATTTCATTTAAAGCAACAACAACAACAAAATTATCATTATCATCTCGTTTTGCTGGGCCCTTCAATCGAGACAACTTTAAATGGAACACCAACAATTACGTTGTGAGTAACAAAATTATTGATCTCTTTTTTTATTGTAATTATTTAAAGTATTACATACTCTTTTGTTAGTTAGTCCGTTTTCAATTTATTCCTTTTACTTTCATTCATAATTATTGCTTAATATTTTTTTTGGTTTATTACTATCTTCACATTCATTGTGTAAAGATCATTATGTAGTATGTATTATGTTTATGAGTTTGCCTATTTATAATGTTTATTCTTTTTATATATTTAATAAATTCTATTGTTTGCCATTATAAAATGCAATATTAAATTTCTTTTAAATGGGAAAGATAACTAAAAGAATTGGTAATATGTAATCTAAGAAGTCAGTCTATTTTAGGGACAGATATTAATATTTTTAGGGTAAGTCGTCTGTCAAGGCGTTTGACGATAAGTCAATTGGGTGGGAATCAAATTACCCTACATGACATCACACCTCGTCATGATCTGGTCTTATTTTCAATTTATTTCTTAAAAGTTATTTGATACTCTTTGGTAAGGCATTAAGAGTATTTATATGCTTATGCGCTTTAATACGGGTTGAGAACCAAATTTGCCAAATATATCTAGTCGGGAAAATCTTTGTATATGCCACTTAAACTTTGTATTATAAATTTTATAAAATGTATGTGATTTTTGTTATTCATTTAAATAAATATCCAGCGCGTAACAGATATAGCTTACACTACAAATGCTTATATTAATTGCGGTTTAATTAATATAAAAATTATATAAATTTGCATATTATAATTTTAGTGTTCAAACTAGTTTGGACAAAGTGAAAAACAATTTTTTAAATTGAAAAATAATTTAAAATGGATAACGCTTTATTTTTTTACTCGTCATCTTCGGAATCTGACGCGAATGAGAACCTCAACGTTGTCCGAAAAAAATAAGATGTTCCATGGATCCATTACGTTTGTCAAACAACGAGTAAGTTTAATTAAGTTGATATGTGCATATACAAAAGTACATTCGTACATACATACATATGTATGTATGTACAACATACATATATGTTTTAAATGTTTGAGTTTATAATCTTTTACAGATTAAAAAACGTTTTCGTTTGACAAAAGAAGCCTTTAATTATGTTCTTAGCGAATTGGAGTTCGAAGGGCACCTTTCTACAAAAGTTCCTCCGAAAATTCAATTAGCTGCAACATTATCTCTTCTGGCGTCTGAAGGCTTCCAACATTCAGTTGGAAATGACTTTCTAATCGGAATATGTCAAAGCTCCATTTGTAAGATAACGAAGCGAGTGGTTAATGAGATGGAGCATAAACTACGTAGCCAGCTCATAAAGTTTAGCCCAAGAAGCACGAGTAGTGATGAATACAAAGAATATTTCATGGCAAAATATAATTTTCCAGGAGGTATGTATATGACGTTCAGTAATATGCATATATGTACTATAATATAATACTACTTTTGACAGTTATTGGCTGTGTGGATGGTACGCACTTTGGGTTACAAAAACCTCCTAATGAACATATGTTTTTCAATAGGGAAGGATTTCATAGTTTGAATTCCATGATTGTGAGTACTTATTACATATGCTGTAGAAATATAGTGTGTCAATTTTTGCTAAATTAATAATTTTTAGATATGTGACCACAAGTATAGGATATTGGGTATTAACTCAAAATATGGAGGAGCTGCTCATAATTCCTTTGTTTGGAAAGAGTCAGAAGAAAGAATTATTCTTGAGTATCACTACAATAATAATTTACGGAACGTTTGGCTGCTCGGTAAGTTGATTAAAAAATACTATTTAAACCATTTTTATTTTTTATTAATGCTTGCAGGCGATGCAGGATATCCCTGTGAACCATGGCTATTAACGCCGTATAGAAAGCCTCAGGAAAATTCACCTGAAATGCGATATAATGATATTCATTCTAAGGCGAGGTGCACTGTTGAACGAACAATTGTAATTTTAAAGGCCCGGTGGAAAATTCTATGCCATGACAAGAGAAGCCAATATAGTCCAGAAAAAGTAGCACAATTTTAAAATGTATGTGCTGCGCTACATAATCTGTGTATCCAATTTAAAGTGCCAAACTACGAAGACGTATATCGTGAACCTTTAAATACACTGATGCCAGAAATCGACAATGTAACAGAAACCCATATAAACAAAATTGGAAAACAAATAAGAGACACAATAAAAACAAGCTTATTTAACAATTAAATTATATTTTTAATTCATAAAAGAAAACAAAGAAAAAAATGCATATGTGCATATTATATTCTCTTGTTTATAAAAAAAACGTTACTCGATAGGTTTATTGCTTACGAGTAAAAACTCGCAAGGTTGCGTTCGAACACTCGCTCGCTATCGACTGCTGTCATTAGAAATTTCGATACATATTATACGATAACGACTAATAGAATCCCAAAAGTTAAAAAACTCGAACTCACGAGTAAGTATTCGATCGTATACGACTGCCAGAATTAGCCCCCAGATGTTAATGTTGAATTTATAAAGCACCTGCATATAATACTTATTGCCATTTCCAGTGAATTTGAAATAAATGTTGAGATTTTTAAGAGTTTTTGTTATAAAACTGCTGATATATATTTTAAAAATTACGAATGGTTCCCAATTTTGCCGACCTTGCATACAATTCTACCACATTCTTCACAAATATTACAACCTTCAATCGTGCCTCTTGGGTGTGCTGGGGAAAATGCTTCTGAGGCTAGAAACAAATTTTATAAAAAGGATATAATTGAACACCCACGACTGGATTCTAGGGAACACAATATAACTGATGTATTTAACCGAGCTATGGATTCGTCTGACCCGTTTTTATCTAGTGTGTATTTAAATAAACGTTACTCAGCAAAAAGAAAGTTGACTTTTCCACGAGAAGTTATTTCTCTTTTAAAGGTTCCAGAGACTGCTGAATGTGTGTTTCCATCTACATCAAATGCAATTCAAAATGATAGCGATTCCGATTCTGAAGAAGTTGAGACATCATTCCAAATTAATTTTGAATTAGAAATTGATGAAACATTACAAGACTTTGATAAATTTTAATTTTGCTGAACTCTACTTAATATAATTTTTTTGCTATTTATTGATTAAAGTATCGTAAACAAATACCTACAGATAATACATAATAATCGTGAATCATTTTTAGTTTTAATATATTTTATTTAAAAAATATTAGTATTTTATATTAGACAAAAATTGTTTTAAATCATCGAACTGAACCGGGTTCAACTCAACTTCGGGCTGGACTCAACTTATGAGTTATAAAAATACATACGTGTTATATTTTGAATTTATGAATTCAAAATTCTTGAAAAACTCGTAAAAATCGAAATATTGAAAATGCGATATCTCGTTAACTAAAATCCCCTTATATATATTTTCTTCAATTAAGCGGGTCACATTTAGCACATTTTTTGCCAAATACTATTTCACTGTTGTCCAGTGTAATTAAAATAAACTCAATTTCAAGTCATAATTTGTATCTAGACGCACAATTATTTTCCCACATAGAAGTGGGCGTGGCATTGCCCAATTAGCATGCAATTTTTACTACGACCTTTAATGGGCCTTATACTTAATCCCACAAAATTTCAAGCGTCTAGGTGCTGATTTGTTGCCTCAAAAACAGGTCTGGGAGCCCACAGTGGATTGTAAAGAACATATTGAAAAAAAAATTGGTGTTATCATAAAAGAACCAATAAACATAAACTGAACAGTGCTGAAACAACAAATAGTGTTGACGATGATGTTTTTTTTTTTTTTTTTTTTTTTTTTTTTTTTTTTTTTAGCTTTTATTTATTTCTTGAATCTTCATATATTGAAATAACAATAAGTTTTCAAATCTTAATACTAAAAAGAAAATAATAAGCCCAGCTAGTGCTAGACAAAAATTTTTATGATACTACAAAAATTTCATATCAACTGATCAAGTCATCTGTTTTGGGCTTGAGTTAAAGCAAGGGTATCCCTCCTCAAGTTTGCTGACGTACTTTGACGCATATTTTGTAAATTCGACGTTTACTAATGGCACGGCTAGATCTTTGTGGATTCGAGAATTTTTAACATACCATGGAGCTGAATTTTTTCAATGTTGGATGCTGAGGCGGTACCCCATAATTGAATTCCATAACACTAGATTGGCTTTAGAATTGCATTGTACAACAAAAGTTTGCAATCCAACTTTAATGTAGAATTTCTGCCGATTAGCCAATTAATTTGCACTGCTTTTAATCTCATCTGGGTAAGTTTTGCGTCGATATGAGACTTCCAAGTTAAACGACGATCGAAGTGGATTCCGAGGTATTTGACTTCATTGTGTTGCGGGATAATTTGATTATTTATTCTGATGAACGAGCAGGTATCTTTTCGCAATGTGAAAGTTATATGAATACATTCCTGTTCGTTAACCCTGATTTTCCAAAGCTCAAGCCAATTCTCTAGTTTATAAACATATTTCTGCAAGTTCTGTGATGCTATTTGATGGTCCTTATGAACGCTAATAAAGGCTGTATCGTCTGCAAAAGTTGAAGTATGTATTATGGGGTCTGACGGCATATCGGATGCATAAATCAAATATAAAGTTGGACCCAGTATGCTACCCTGGGGTACTCCTGCTTCAATTGGCTGAGCGGGGCTTAAAAAATCGCCTTCTTTGATTGTAAATTTGCGACCATATAAATAACTTTTCATAAGTTTGTGGGTGTTAGCAGGCAGAGTTACTTTAATTTTATGCATTAAACCTTCATGCCAGACTTTGTCGAACGCTTGGGAAACATCAATGAAAAGAGCGGAACAGTATTTTTTCTCTTCAAACGACTGTCTTATCACATTTACCAATCTGTGTGTTTGTTCGATGGTACTGTGTTTAGCTCTGAACCCGAATTGGTGATTTGGGATACATTGAGTGTCGTTCAGAATTGGAATCAACTTAGCCAATAAAAATTTTTTGGGTTTCTAATGGTGTTTTCTTTTCTGAAATAAAATGTCACACCTTTATTATGTACATTTTTATAATGTTTACCCTACATGTTCATGTCTGAAGGATGGTATTGGTGTTTCCGTCTCTGTCCTGTTAGGAGATGATGTTACCATCAACAATATAACGACAAAACATAGAGCGCTGCTATTATATATACTTTAGCTTAAGTTAGTTTTTCGTTAAATTTTATTTTTAACATTATGTTAAATGTTCGAGCCATTTTGTTAAATATTCGTTGTTTAGACTTTGAAGAATTAATTAGCTATTGATTTGTATCGAGCCCTTTATCTATTGATTTGTATCGAGCCCTTTCAGATAATTGTGAAATAAAACATCATTTGTATCACTACAATATTGGAAAAAATCTAAAGGAAAGTGTGTTTCTTTTTATTTACAATAAAAAGCTAAAATTGCCTTTTTTATTAACACAAGCCAAGTTGTTTGGAAATTTGGCTGGCAAATTTACAGGTCCCACAAACCATCTACACACACACTTGGTGATTTAACATTTGGTCCAGACGAACCGGATACTTTGGTGGGACAAATTTTGCAGATATATTAAAAAAAAGGTGATTTTTAATTTTATTAATTTTAATATTTGGTTAGAATAAACAAAATTCTACCAAAAACATTTATTTTGTTAGCTACACATCATTAAGGTAATGTTGTGTTTTGATCTGCAGTATCATTCAATGGTTTGTGTATTGGCTAAAATTTACCCAGTATTTTTACCAACCCTGTCGTACTGTTTTTAGATCTACAACACTGTCTTCGTATGACAGCTGTCAGTACTTGACAGTTTTACTTTTTGTATATACATACATATAAATAAACAAAACAAAAAAAAATCGCACAACATAAAATTAATTAAAATTATGTATTAAAATATAAATAATTAAAAGTGAAAAAAGTGAAGATCGTTGCATTTTTGTAACTTTTGTGGTAATAAACTTATGGAAATAGTTTTTACACAAATTAAATCTATTTAGTGAAAGTTCAAATTAGCTAAGCGACCGGCCCGGCCAATCAAACAAACATTCAACCAATCTATCAAGTCAACCATCGGACAGTCATCCAGTAAACCGGCCAAAAAACATCCAGCTGTAGACAAATTTAGTTTATTTTGGAAGTTTTAAATTTGTTGTTTTGTTGTTGTGTTAAAAATATTTGTAAACATATAAACGTACACATAAACAAGAATCCAATTTGGTTTTTGTGTGTCATTTGCCAGAAAAAAAAATTGGAGCAATAATAACAACAACATTGTCAATAGAAGGGGCATTTCTATTGGACTTATCCAGCCGGTAATTCTATTCCAACGTACAATTGGTAAGCGAAGAAGTTCATATTTTTCTATAATTGGCTTGTTATATTTTAAATTCAGAATCCCAGAAAATATTATTGCAATTGTTCCACTATACAGATATGATTTTGTTTTGTATAATAAACAAGTTTGATTGTTATTGTTTGTAATTTACTGTAGACTTTAGGTTTAATCTAATAACTAGCTCCAGCATTATAATAAAGTGTTTTCGAATGAAAAATTCATTATATTTTGTTAAAATTTAACAAAATAACAAAAAAAAAAACATTTGGAAATAAATCATAATACTTATAGTGCTGTTTGTTTTAGTACAGAATATTCGTCATTCGAACACGGTAGGAAATTTGTAAAAGAGTTATTTTGGGAAATATTTGTTATTCTTCTGATATAAAATTGCTGCGATAAAAAATATTATTTCAATTTAATAATTTTGGGTTTATAAATTAATTCGCCATTTTTAGGAATTATTCCGTAGATATTTTAAGATTTTGTGAAAGAGACATTTATTTGTTGATATTTTCTGAAAAATAATCCGCTAAAAACTTTTCCATTGAAGTTTTTGAACAAAAGTTTTTCAAATTTAAGATTTTTGGTTTTTCTTAAATCATCTTGCAATTTTCAAGCTATTTCTGGTGTTTCAAAACTATAAGCTTGAGAATATTAGTTTTTGCTTTGGTCGTTTTAAACATTTTCTGGCAGTTTCATTATTTGAGTTTTTTCTCAATTTCGGGAGTGCAGTATATTAAATAATATAAAATGAAATCGGACCTTTTAGTAAGATTTGAAAAGCTGGCCGCTTTATTTCTCGAGTTTGAAAATGACTATAATGAAATGCCACAAGAAAATCGAAGTTATTTTAGCATTGATCTTCAAAAAGATGAATTTAAGGATTTGTGGGAAAAAGTAGAAGCAAGTTACGAGGCTTTCGCTATTAACAACACGATTCAAGATTCAGATGAAAACTGTGATCAGGCAAAACATTTGTATAAAGAATGTAGATTAGCCTACATAACTATTGCGGCTTTAATGGGTGAACTGTCTCAATCTTTTATAAACAAGCCAGTTTTGAGTTCAACTCATTGCGTATCTGGGAACAGTGGCAACTCAGCTACTATGGTGAATCGCACTTTTAGCCATCACATGAAGTTGCCACCTTGCACTATGGAAATTTTTAAGGGCGATTATGGTTCCTGGCCTTCTTTTAGAGACATGTTCACCGCGGTTTATATCAATTGTGAGGAACTATCGGGTGTGGAAAAATTATTTTACTTAAGGCAATTTACATCTGATGAGGCTCTTGAAATTGTTAAAAACTCGCCTTTGACAAATCAAGGTTTTCAAAATGCTTGGTCTAACTTAAGTGGGGCTTATGAGAACAAACGAATTTTGGTAAATAGCCAACTTAAGATTTTGTTCAATCTTTTGCCGGTAAAAACTGAGTCCGCCAAAGAGACATTAATAATTGCATTTCGGTCTTGAATTTACATGAGATAGATATTTCTACTTGGGACCCTATTTTTGTATATTTGTGTTCCATTAAATTACCAGTCCTGACTTTGTCGTTGTGGGAACAAAGTGTGAAAAATAAGAAAGAGATACCGAAATGGCGAGAATTGGACACTTTTATAACATCTCGATTTCAATCTTTGGAAACAGTGTTCGATATTCTGGGTTTATGAGTGGAACACAAAAGTCTGATTCGGAAGATGCTGTCAACTGTACGGAAAATAGGCAAAATGTAAATAGATTTACGTTCAAGAATAAGTCTAGTTTTGGCAGTAATGCATCATCTGGAGGAAAATTTAAGACTTTTCAGGCCAAGGTGGTAGGAAAGTCCTGTAATTTATGTTCAAAAGACCATTTGTTGAGATTTTGCTCGAAATTCTTGGAAATGAATCCCGGAGAAAGATTTTTGGTCGTAAAGAGAAACAATCTTTGCATTAATTGTTTAAGTACCGGACACAAATTAGATACTTGTACGAGCAAATATAGTTGCTCAGTTTATAAATTGAAACACCATTCTCTGTTACATCGGGAGGTAACAGAAACATATACAGATATTAATAATAGCTCAGATAGGCCAACTACCAGTCAGGCAGTTGTACAAACTGAGACCGTGCAAAATTGCTTTGTGACTGCAAGACAACAAGTTTTGTTGGGAACTGCTTTAGTAAATATTATATCTCGAGGCGAAGTGTTTACTGCAAGGTCACTTATAGATTCAGGTTCACAGGCTACTTTCATTTCGGAAAGATTGCAGAAGAAACTTTATTTGCCTATTAAGAGTACTGGTGCTAAGGTTTCAGGCTTGAATGGTGTGTTAGCAGGGTCTGTTCAAAAGCAATGCTCGTTTGTTTTGACCTCTCCCCAAGATTCAGAATTTAAGCTTGAAGTTCAAAGTCTTGTTTTACCAAGATTGACTGGGAAGTTGCCTGTTGATTCAGTTGATGTTTCTCAATGTGCTTTTTCCAATCTCAAGTTAGCCGACCCAAATTTTTCCAGAAGCAGTTAAGTTGATATTTTGATTGGGGCCGATAACTATTCTAAGATCATGCTTGGTGGTGTTAGAAAAAATGTCTTAGGAAACTTGATGGCGCAGGAAACATATTTTGGATGGATTCTGACTGGTCCACTTTCTAACCCCAATAAAGAAGTTTTCACAACAAGTGTTTCATATTTTACTAATGTTAGTTTCGACAAGCCACTCGAAAAATTTTGGACCTTGGAAGAACCGCCGCAACTCACACCAGAAGATAAATATTGTAAAGAACATTTTAAGAATACTGTTAAGAGAAATTCTGAGGGTCGTTATATTGTCTCACTACCTTTCAAACGCAGTATTCGACTGACAGGTGTTTAAGACATTCGCGTGAGAAAGCCAGGAAACAGTTTTTGCAAAAACGTAATAATTGGAAATATGTGCGGAAAGACATGCAGATCGGTGATATGGTAGTTGTAGTATACTGCGGTATACTCAAATAATAGAGAATAACAGAGTTTATTTAAATTCAATTATTTATTTGTTTTATTACTTAAAAATAACTGGCAGCTTCACTGTACAATTGATGAGTGATTTTCTTAGCTTCATAAACTTCGATTTTAGTTAAAATCATGTACATACATACATATGTGCATAAAAGTAACGGATTATATAATAATATAATAATATATATATATAATATAATATATATATATATAATATAATATATAATAATAATAACTGATTAAATACTTATACTAAGTAGGAGAGAGATCGAGAGCAAGAGAGAGAAATTGGAGTATCAAGTTATAAATAGCTTAACTGCTACCTAGTGTGGAACCTAAATAATTATTCAAATATAATCACTTGTATACAATAGTGTTATGTTATCAAAATGTACAGATATAATTACAGTAACATGTAAACAACACTACAACTACCCTCTCCTAAATTTGCTTCTCATCAAATATATATTTTTTATAACATTAATTTTTTTTTTTTTTTTTTTTTTTTTTTAAGGTATGAGAGCAAAATTTACATTAATTTTCCTTAATTTCAAATTTTAATTAAGCTTTAGCTTTTCGATCTCTTAAATTATATCTTACACTTTGTATTTCTTTTCTTACATTGTTTTCTAATTCATTCTTTTCTTTGTTATTATTATCTGTTTCTTGTTCAACTTCATTGTTATTTACTGATTCTGGTAAACCATCTGTAACATTATCGTGAATACTGGGCGACAATTTTTGCAACGGATCTAAAATCGTACAAGGAATTTCTATATTAGTGGATTCGGGTTTACAACAGGATAAAATCTGATTTGCATGCCTTTTCCATATCTTGCCGCAATCAGTTTTAACAGTGTATATTTGTTTTCCAATTTTCCTTATTATTAAACCTTTCATCCACGAAACTTTTCCTGGCACGGAGTAATTTTTTACAATTACTTTTTCATTTGATCTAAAAGCCGTATTTTTACTACCCTTGTAATATTTTTGTTGCTTTTCTTGGCTGATTTTAACAGTTTCTTTAACTTTCTCCATACTAATGTTCGAAACATTTCTTTTCGGGTTAACAAGATTTAATCTTGTTCTAAGCTTCCTCTTGTTAAACATCAAATAAGCAGGCGAAACGCCAGTACTCAAATGAGCTGTGTTTCTATAATCGAAAAGAAAACGGGATAACATGATGTTGAACTCAGATAATGGTTTATTTTGTAAATTACGTTTAAGAGCGTTTTTTATTGTTTTTACGGCGTTTTCCGCCTGCCCATTGGTAGCAGGATTTCCCACCGGTGACGTAACATGTTGAATACCGTTCGTTCGTAAAAATAAATCAAATTCTTTTGAGACAAAAGCCGTTCCATTGTCAGAAACCAAAATTTTTGGTAACCCAAAACGAGCAAACATCGTTCTTAGCACGGCAATTACCGAGCTACTAGTCGTATTGGTTCCCATGTCAATGCATTCCAACCACTTACTGAAGCTGTCCACCACTACCAAACACCATCGTTTTAAACATGGCCCAAAAAAATCAATATGAATTCTTGACCACACTTCATCCGATCGTGGCCAAGGAATCAACTGTTGCTGAACGGGATTTGAACGTGTCATGAGGTAAGGTTCACATTGTTTTACAGACTCTTCCAACTCGTTGCTTTGGTTTGGCCACCAACAACATTCACGGGCCATGGCTTTCATCTTAACTATGCCCATATGGGATGCATGTAAAAAATCTACCATTTTTTTTCTTAAACTATTAGGCACTATAGCTCGATAACCCCAGAACAGACAGTCAGACTCTTCCGACAACTCGTTTCGTTTCAAAAAGTATGGCATTAAATCTTTATCCGAACACTTGGCAGGCCAACCAGACTCTATATACTTTTTAACTTTTTGCAAGGTGGAATCTTTTTTTGACTCACTACATATGGTCTCAAAGTTTAAAAACTCCTTGTCAATATTAAGTTCTTGTATGAAATTTACATAAACGTTACACGGAAAATGATTAGAGGAGACCGACCCCTTCGGGTATCTTGAAAAATAATCCGCAATATTGCCCTTAGACTTAATATGCAAAACGTCAAACTGGTAACCTGACAATGCCAGTGCGATTCGTTGCAATCGACTAGAGGCCATTAATGGAATTCCCTTTTTTGGACCCAGGATATAGTGTAGGGGCTTGTTATCGGTCACCAAGGTAAATTTTCGACCGTACAAATACTGGTTAAATTTGGTTACTCCAAATAAAATTGCCACTGCTTCCCGATCCAACTGAGAATACCTTTTCTCCGTATCGTTTAAGGATCTGGATGCAAATTCTATTGGTCTTTCTACCCCCTTTTCGTCAATTTGCGATAACACGGCGCCTACTCCGACTGGACTTGCATCCACCGTGACCTTTGTCCTAAACTCTGCATTAAAATGTGCCAAACAGTTTTCCCCCAGTAGATGCTTCTTTAAAATATCGACTGCTGCTGTACACTTATCGTTCCATTCAAATTTAGAATCAATTTTCAAAAGCAAATGTAGTGGATGTAGTAAAGTCGATACTTCAGGAATAAAACGCCTGTAAAAATTTACAACTCCCAAAAAAGATTGAAGTTCCTTCACATTTTTCGGATCAGGAATACTTGAAATGTCCATAACTTTTTCTGGGTTCATCCGCAAACCATTTTTGTCAATTACGTGACCTAAATATTTAATTTCTTTAGCGAAAAATTCACATTTTCCTGCAGACAATTTAAACCCAGCCTCGCTTAAAATTTTTAAAACATTAAACAGACGTTCCATATGCACTTTTCTGTCACTAGCACTGATCAAGATGTCATCCAAAAAAACAACGACACCTTCCAGACCCGACAATAAGGTATCCATTATTCTTTGAAAAATTGCTGGGGCCGAAGCCAACCCATATATTAACCGCGTATATTGAAACAGACCTTTAGATGTAGAAATCGTCGTATATTTCCTAGACTCGCCCTCTAATTCAATTTGCTGATATGCCATACTCAAGTCTAACTTAGTAAATTCCTCTCCGCCATGCAGTTGTGCAAATATTTCCTCTATCCGAGGTAAAGGATATTTTTCCACCATTAAATGAGGATTAAGCGTAACCTTATAATCCCCGCAAATCCGAATGCTACCATCTTTTTTTAATACGGGTACTATTGGTGTACCCCATTCACTGTATTTTACCGGTTGTAGAACTTTCAATTTCACTAAATTATCTATTTCCGACTCAACTTTATTTTTAAGTGCAATAGGTAGTGGCCTAGGCCTGAAAAATCTTGGCACAGCATCATCTTTTACTTTTAAAACCGCTTTACTACATTTGAATAAACCTAAACCGCCATCCCATAACTTCGCAAATTCAGTAAAAATTTTTTCCCTTGCCATAAAACACGGTGATGAATAATTTAAATCCCCAATTTTCAAATTAAACGCCCTTACAAAATTTCTTCCAAGTAGTGGTGGACCGCCATTTTGGATAATCATTATTGGAATGCATTTGATTTTATTTTTGTATTTTACTGTTACGTCACACTCACCAATAGGGATTATATGAGCACCATTATATGCTTTCAACAACATATCTACCTTTTTAATTTCACGGTTTCCGAAAAATTGTTTGTAAGTGTCTTCTGAGATTACGTTATTCTCCGATCCTGTATCCAATTCCATTACAAAAGGTTTACCATCTACATAAATTTCAATTTTAATAGGACCATCATTGGGGCTAATAATAGAAAACAAAGATAAATCATTATTATCTATAAAATTAAAATTTTGTGATTTACACATTTTCTTTAAATGTCCTTTTTCTTTACATTGGTTACACTTATAATTCTTAAATTTACATTTCTCACTCTTATGATTTCTATACCCACACACTTTACACTGCTGCTCGCCTTTCTCATGTCTTTGCTGCTTAGCTACGTCTTTTTTACCATCGCCACTCTTTTTGTTGTTGATGTAATTTATTTGCGGTTCTTGTTTCACCTCCACTGACTCATACTGGTGTTTCACGTACTCCGCACTATTAGCAATCTTCACTACTTTTTCAAAATTGATAGACACCTCCTCCAAGAATATTTTGTCTCTGGCCGGACCCTTTTCCAACCCCATAACAAACTTGTCTCGAATAGCCGTTTCCAAACACGAACCAAAATTACAGTTCACAGCCAGCGATCGCACTCTTACAGCCCATTCATTTATTGACTCAGTTGATGTCTTTGTTGCGTTATAAAACTTGTAACGCTCCGCAAACCCCGCTGTAGGTGGTGTGAAGTGTATTTTCATCGCTTCCACACATTGATCGAATGTTGTCGTTGTTGCTTCCAACTTTGCGGGACTCATCAAATTTTGCAACAAGATATACGACGTCTCACAAATTGCCGTCAAAAGAATAGCTTTTTTCTTTAATTCTTCTTTTATGTCATTTGCCACTAAGAACTGTGTAAGCTGCTGTTGGAACACTGACCACACGTTTAGTGAATGGTCAAAGCAAGGAACTTTTCCTATTAATGGAGCGCTCATTTCCACTGCTTTAATAAATCACAATTATGATTTATTTCCAAACAATTTAATTTAATTTTCTTTTTTATCCTCGTCGCCACTGTAGTATACTGCGGTATACTCAAATAATAGAGAATAACAGAGTTTATTTAAATTCAATTATTTATTTGTTTTATTACTTAAAAATAACTGGCAGCTTCACTGTACAATTGATGAGTGATTTTCTTAGCTTCATAAACTTCGATTTTAGTTAAAATCATGTACATACATACATATGTGCATAAAAGTAACGGATTATATAATAATATAATAATATATATATATAATATAATATATATATATATAATATAATATATAATAATAATAACTGATTAAATACTTATACTAAGTAGGAGAGAGATCGAGAGCAAGAGAGAGAAATTGGAGTATCAAGTTATAAATAGCTTAACTGCTACCTAGTGTGGAACCTAAATAATTATTCAAATATAATCACTTGTATACAATAGTGTTATGTTATCAAAATGTACAGATATAATTACAGTAACATGTAAACAACACTACAGTGTTGAGAAGATAACGTACCTACAAACGAATGGCGTTTAGGTCGTGTAGAAAAGCTGCATATTTGTAAGGATGGCCACGTTAGAGTTGTTGAGTTAAGGACAGCACGTGGCTCAATAGTAAGACCAGTTGTGAAGTTAGTGGTACTTCCAACTGACTAGTTTTTTAATTTCTTTCTACAGACTTTTTCCAGAAACAAAATGGTAAATCCTCGCAATAATGCTGAAAGTCGTCAAACCTCAAAAAGGATAATTTGTCGGATTTGCCTCAAAAATCATCCCTTAAAATCCTGCCACAAATTTATGCAAGTAGACTATGAAGAGAGAATGCGACTGGTCTCCATTTATCGCTATTGCGCGGGCTGTTTGGCTCATGACCATACCTGGCGTACTTGTGAAAGTACGGGCCGATGTGGACGATGTGGTGACATGCATCACACCTTGCTTCACAAAGAAAGAAGAAGTGCTACATCCTCGCACAAAAGAAACCAGCGTCATCGTCGAGAAAATCATTCGTCCGATCGCCGGGAGTCAATCGAACCCAGTTCGTCGAGAAGCTCTACCAGGGTACTTAGGTTAACCAGTGGTCATGAGAGCGAGAGACCCAGCACGTCCCAAGCCCTTGTTGTAAGGAAAAACAAGGACCGTAACGCCCGTCGCAGACGTAATCGTAGGACGAAAAATGCGTTTAAAAGGAGCACCGTCGCAGGGACCGTGATGGGACCACCAATTAATGTAAGCGGATCAGTGTAGCTGAAGCCAACGGCGATGGTAAATATAGAAGCGAATGGCCGTTTCGTTAGTGAACGTGCCATTATAGACGCTAACTCGGAGGTTTCCATTATTTCGGACGAAGTGGCACGGAGAATTTCTGCTCGTAGAATTATCGTTGGTGACAAAGAGTAGTGCCTCATTAGAATTGGTGGTAACCACGGTTCCAGCACCATAATTGAGGTTTACACGGAAATCAAGCGGACTCTCAATATAATGGCACCACCGAGATCAGTCGATGGTCACATTCTTGACGAATTTCCAGGGCTGCAATTGGCAGATCCACATTTTAACACTGCGAGTCCAGTAAACCTCTTATTGGGTGGTGATGTTTATAGCCGAATTATAAGAAATGGTGTGTATGGAGGGTCCTTCGGCAAACCACTTGCACAGTACACAATTTTTGGCTACATCATTTCTGGATTGTGTTCATCTTAGAGTTTGTATGGAATTACATTAGTCGTTATTTTTTAAATTTTAAATAATTAACAAGGAGTAAAATTTTATATTTTATGCTTTTTTAGTTTTCTTATCTATTTTCTTTTTGGTCGGTGGATGGCTTCAGAAACTTGGATTAATATGGAATGGAGTCATCACAGTTCAATATTTACTACTTTGTTTTTTTTAATAAATAAATGGAGTTTTTGAAGTTTTTTAATTTTTTGAAGTTTTTGTTTGCTCTTTTTTCTATTTTATTAGCTTTAGGTTTTCTACAACTGGTTTTTGAGTTGCTGTACAGCAAGGGCGCCGGAATGTTCATGTCTGAAGGATGGTATTGGTGTTTCCGTCTCTGTCCTGTTGGGAGATGATGTTACCATCAACAATATAACGACAAAACATAGAGCGCTGCTATTATATATACTTTAGCTTAAGTTAGTTTTTCGTTAAATTTTATTTTTAACATTATGTTAAATGTTCGAGCCATTTTGTTAAATATTCGTTGTTTAGACTTTGAAGAATTAATTAGCTATTGATTTGTATCGAGCCCTTTATCTATTGATTTGTATCGAGCTCTTTCAGATAATTGTAAAATAAAACATCATTTGTATCACTACAATATTGGAAAAAATCTAAAGGAAAGTGTGTTTCTTTTTATTTACAATAAAAAGCTAAAATTGCCTTTTTTATTAACACAAGCCAAGTTGTTTGGAAATTTGGCTGGCAAATTTACAGGTCCCACAAAACCATCTACACACACACTTAGTGATTTAACACTACATTTTAAAGATGTCGCATTTTTAATGGTCAGAATAGAACATAAAATTACAACAGTGTAACACTTTTTTTCATGTACAGCTGTTTTTGTTTTTCTTTTTGTTAAAAAAGAAGAAGCAGATAGCTCCCTGGTAAGATCGCTTGAAATAAGACAATGAATATCTCTCAAAAAGACCACTGACACCTTCCCGACTAATACGCAAATTCTTCTTAAACTATAAAAATTATATACATATATTGTCCTATGAAATTTGACATATGTACATCAACTTCAGAGTATTCATTAATTACGTTCTCTAAAAGCCTTTCACTCGCGGTTGTAGATTTCTTTCCATAATCATATAAAATATTTCATTATCATCAGATGATGAAGATGAATCCAACAAATCATCCAAAATTTTTTCAGCACATAAAAAAGTAGTAATATTTTCCATTTTGTATATTTTTTTTTTGGTTTCTTAACACAAATACACAATCATAAACAAAACAAATGTCAGCTGTTTTATCGTGCGATTCTCCCCCTCTAAAAATACAGAGTGTGAAAGGTGCACCAATTTTTAAATTTATAGTGTAACATTTATAGAAAAGAACACACTACACTTTAGCAGTGTTGATATTTTTTCAGAAAAGAACACAAAAAAATTAAAAAAGGTGCGAAATGGGAAAAACGTGTAACATTTTTGCCAGAAAAGAAAACGCCATAAGAAATGTCTTAGTATATCTCTGCATACCCGTAGCCTAGCTTTCAGTTCAGGAGACCTGTGAATTTGCCACTCTCTTCTCATTCGTCTTTTTTCTGATAGGAGATGTTCGAGTTCAGAGAAATAAGTACTGGTTGTCCTATTTCTACATTCAACGTGATAAGTGGAAGCGTGATGCACAGCTCGTCGAAGGTCCTCGGTAAAGTTGCCAATCGACTCATCAATATCGTCGGTAGTTCTCAACACAACATTTTCCGTGCAATGAGAACTTAAATACTTTTTGTATTTTATCCAACTTACTCGGGTCTTAGTCATGTTCATAAATGGAGAACCACACACTTGAGGGAAATGCATTGAAATGATAGTAGGAGAGTGATCTGAGGACAAGTCTAGTGAAGGATCCACTTGCATCCATTCTACAGGGATATTTTTCACTACTCCAAAGTCAATAACACCGGGAATCTTCCGTCGGTCCATCGGCCAATAGGTGGGATGTCCACTTGAGAGTACATCTAAGCCCATTTTAGCAATGGTGTTGAAGAGTACGCGACCCTTTGGGGTTACCAGACGTGAACCCCAAAAAGTGTGTTTGGCGTTATAGTTTCCAGTAACTAAAAATCTAGCTCCAAGGGATTTAAAGAAGTTATGGTATTGGTGTTCTTCTATTGAAAATCGAGGCGGAGAATAAATCGATGATAAAACAAATTTGTATTGACAGAATTGATTGGTGTTTCTGTAATGGTCATTGGAATTTTTAAATGCTTTGTTGTTTTAGTCGTTTGGCATTTATGACATGATTTTACATACTTCGATATGTCTTTTGACATATTTTTCCAGTAGTAATATCTTTTAATTTTCTGTATTGTTCTATATATTCCACAATGTCCACCTTCTATGGGATCATCGTGATATTTCAGCATTATATCGAGAATTGCCTTGACATTCTTACTATTTATTTGGGTCACCTCGTTTAGTAGCGCTACTTTTATTTTCTTTAATATTTTATTGCCCAAGATTTTGAATTCATTAATAGAGATAAATTCGAAAATTTCCTCACTAGGTGCCACTTGTATTTTATATATATTATGTTCATCGGCCACATATTCGAGCCTAGGGAGAAGTTGTCCTAAGTCAAAGTTCCAATTAGTAAACAAATCTTTAATTTGTATATATGTTACTATAGATTTTCCTCGTTTGATATAACATCTTCCGGGGAAAATCTTTAGTTTATAGTATTTTCTGACGTCAGTGTTTTTTAAAGGTACATATATACTGGGCTTATCGTTATTAGTATTATTTTTATGCTGTATGTTAGAACTACTGGGTTTTTCTCCTTTATTGGCCATCGATCGAGTCGTGACTCTTAATACTGAAGAAACTTTTTGATTCATGTCTTTTAGATCATTTATATTTATTCGCGGTAGCGCGTCGGCAACGTAATTATCTTTTCCCCTAAGATATTCTACTACAAAATCATACTCCTCCAAGTCAAGTCTCATCCTGGTTAATTTTGAGCTTGAATTTTCATTGAAAAGAAATAAGACAGAGGTCTGTGATCAGTGCGGATAAGGAAATAAAAAATAAAATGCGGTCTGGCCCAATGTATGACAGTTAGTTCTTGTTCAATGGTTGACTTATTGCTCTCGCCCTTTGTAAATATTTTGGATGCGTATGCTATTGGTAGATGTTTTTCCTCATGTTCTTGAGTTAGTACGGCTCCACAAGCATGTTTGCTTGCATCGGTTGTTATACAAAATTCCTTTGTGAAATCTGGATATTGAAGCAATGTTGGACTCATTAAGGCTTCCTTAAGGTATTTAAATGCTGAATCACAATCTTTAGTCCATTCGAACTGCATATCCTTTTTGGACAATCTTGTAAGATGTCTAGAATACTCTGAACAATTTTTTATAAATCTGCGATAGTAATTACAAAATATTTACTACAAATCTTCTTGCACCATCTGCATCTTTTGGTTGTGGGTAATTTTTGATTACGGAATATTTACTATCATCAGGCAGTATTCCTTTATCAGTACATTTATGTCCTAGGTATGTTACTTCCCTCATGAAAAATTAACATTTTTCAGGATGCAACTTAAGATTGCGTTTTCGACACAATTCAAAAACATTTTTTAAATTAGAAAGCATATGTTTTTTCGAACATCCCAAAACAACCAAGTCATCCATGTAGAGAAATGCTTGGTCCGGTCGCAAACCAGTAAAAGCAAGTGTCATCATTGTTTGAAATGAATTGGGCGCTATTTTTAAACCATATGGCAATCTAGTGAACCTATAAGCTCCATTTGTTGTTGAAAATGGGGTTAGATCTCTGGAGTTTTTTTCTAGTACAATTGGTGAAAACCGGACATTAGATCCAGACATGAAAAACACTTGGCTCTGGCGAGTTGGTCTAAAATGTCATCTATTCTAGGTAATGGAAATTTGTCTGCTATCAATTTCTTATTTAGTTGTCTATAATCCACTACGAGTCTCCATCTTTTTGTTTCTGACCCTGGAAATGATTTCTTTGGTACCAACAGAATTGGTCTGTTGTACTCAGAATTTTATGGTTCAACCATTTTGTCGTCTATTAATTTTTTGATATGTCCATCTATCTCCTCTTTATGTGTATGTGGTATACGGTAGTTCTTAATGTACACCGGTTGTTGATCCTTTACTCTCAACTTTTGTTCATAGAAATTAATAATTGTGATAGTTTCTGATTCTAAACCGAAAATATCGCTACATGACTCGCAAAGTTCTGTTAATGTATTTTTAAACTGTTCTGGAAAAATTTTCTGTAAGATTTTTAGTATTTCTGATGTTTTATGAGTGTTTTTGGTAGTATTTTTTCGACTATTTCATAGTCAGAAAGATTTTCGGTTTTTATTTTATTTTTATTAACTGTTGTGATAGTGTTATTTGTATTTAGTATACGAATGTATGCTTTCTTAGATTTAACCAATGTGTTTGCTACAAAAACACCTTGTTCAAGTTCTTGATTTGGTATCAATATTTCATTTTCACAATTAATAAAATTAATTTCACGTATTACTTCTGATCTTGGAGGCAATAAAAAGTTATTGTTGTTAGTAATTGGTATTTCTATAGGTTGTGGTATATTGAATGGTCGTAGGACTAGGTAGTCGTAATCCTGATTAAAGTCCAATATACAATTATATTTCTTAATAAAATCCATACCAATGATTCCATCGCTTGGTATTGGGAAATCATTGTCCACTACTTGAAAATTATGTGGTATCAGATAATTTTTAAATCAAAAAATATACTACCTA
The DNA here is from genome assembly GCA_916048285.2 of Bellardia pandia. Lineage (NCBI taxonomy): Eukaryota > Metazoa > Arthropoda > Insecta > Diptera > Calliphoridae > Bellardia > Bellardia pandia. The sequence goes on from OU696533.1 coordinate 64,391,265, forward strand.
TAGATTTCATTTCACCTTGTTCTATTCCACTTAATGTTGTGATTTTATTAGTATTTATTTTCTTTAGATACGGTGACCATCCGTCCTGTATTTTACAGGACAGTCCTGTTTTTTAACATGCTGTCCCTTGAGATTTTTTTGTAAATACAGGACAGTACATTGTCCCTTATTTCCTAATTTGATATGCAAATGTCCTCTTTTTAGCATATATATTTCACGAACATTAATACAAAATTATCATAAAAATCCAACTGTATACTTTCCCTGCATTTCCAAAAGTGAAAAATTTGTTTACTGGGATATGGGAAATTTCCTATAATCTGGCAGTTAGAATTGAAAATTTCAAAGAAATATGTGAAGATATTGAAATAGAAATTTTAGACTGGATATTGTTACGAAATATGTTATCTTGGGACAAGATTGAAAAAACTTTATCCTATCTAAATGAATTTAGAAATGAATTAAAAATAAATAATGAAGATTTATTTTATGAAGCGAGCTGCGTGAAAAATTTTGCAAATAATGAAAACATAGAAGAATGGAGGGTAAAAAATATATCAGTAGATGAAAGATGGATTGAAATTTTTAATCACTTTAAGACAAATGTGATTGCATATAAAAATATATTGATACTTGTTGCGGCTGGTATTTTGTTGGCTGTTAATTTTGCTTCTCCTAGGATTGTTTTTTTTAATTGTTATATATTGTGGGTTTTTTTTGTTTAATTTTGTTAAATTTTATTTTTCTTATTAAGTATTTTTTTTTTACTTTTGCCGTCTGACGTCTAGTTTTAATTGTCTGTTTTGTTTTGCTTTGTTCATTTACAAATGTTACAGTGTAGTCAATTATGGTAGTAGACGTAAGGGGAGCATGGCAATGCTCAGTATGTTGAAAACAGGGTCGGCATTTTCATTCAAGTTGTAGTGGAACACGGTGAGAAAAATTGTTAATTTTGAATTTTGAAATTTAAGAATGGGCAGATTGAAAAGAAAACCTAGATGAGAAAATATAGTAAAATTTTGTATGTATATTTAAATAAAAAAATAAAAAAAAGATGGACATTTGGCGGCAAGAAATAAAGTCGAGAAAATTCTAAAATGAAAAGAAAATATGGCGATGCATAAAGAAAAATAAAAATATTGGAAGATTAAGGAAAAAAATGGAAATTTTGGAAGATCTGTAGGAAAATAAGTAAGATAAAATTTGTAGTACAGATCAAATGTGAAAAGCGAGTCAAGGTGATCACACATAAAAAAAATTTGATGAAGAGTCTTTTTTAAAATAAATTTCAATATTTTTTTGAAGTTAATTGTATAAAGAAAAAATTTCTTGTTTAAATAATTTTATTTAACGCAACTTAAAAGTCCTGTGAAACTCATCCTGGGAGGAGTAACAAAGTGCAACCGGAGGAATAGTTGAAGATTAAACTTAAAACGTAAGAGTAGTTTGTGAAATGTGTAAAGCAAAAAAAAAAAGTAAAGAAATTGATTTTGTTTGTTTAGCTGGCTGGGGATAGAGAAGGTAAATTACCTGTACATATCGAGGCGGGATATTTAATAATTTTCCCAGGACATAAGGAGTGTGATCAAGAACTGTAAATACTGCTACCACAGCCAGGTAAAAAAAAAAAAAAGAAAAAGAAAAGAACGAAAAAATTACAATAATTGGAATTTATGCAAAGGCTTCCGAAGGAGAATATTTATCTATAATTAAGGAGGAGAAAAATAATATAAAACCAATAATATAAAAGTTTTTAGATTAAATGCAAGAATAGGAAAGTTACATTAAGAATTTAGGTTATAGTTTTATTAGCTTTAATTTTCTTTATTTTTATATTTGAATTACTAAATTATACAGTACAGCGAACGGTTTTGTGTAATATGAATACCGCCTAAAAATATGTTTTTTTTGTGTTTGCTAAAAAAAGTATTACGCCGGAAGTAAAATTTTTCTACAAAGTTAAATCGTTTTGTTTAGTGTCATTTTTTTGTGTTATTGGTCCTGAGAATGTTAAGGGCACAGTGCTAGCCTTAGGGAGCTCCTTCAGGTTAGGTAAATTTCAGAAATTAGAAAATTATAAAGAAAATGGTTTAACCAAAAAAAGAGGAATTTTATTTGGAGGTATTGGAAAAAATTGTTAAAAAAATTGTTGAAATAATTACATACGCGGTGTATAAAAGAAAATCTTTTCCTGTACGTCATAAATTTAAATATTGGTATAAAAAAATTTTTTTTTGTAGTAGTTTTTAATTAATTTAGAAATTGTGGTTTGGTGAAACTTAGATTTAAAAATCAAATTTATTTTCTCTTTATAATAAAATATGTAATCGGTTATTTTAAATTGAAATTCAAAGAAATGGAATTTTTGGCTTAAATTTAAATGATTAATGGCATGAAGGTAAGATAAAGTTGGAGAAGTCGAGTGGTTTAGTGGGTCACAAATAAATGTGTGGTGGATTTCTTTTGTGACATGGCAGGGTGGGCAAACCGGGGCATAACAACCGCTTCCTGAAAAGAAAAAAGAAATAAAGTATCATTTGTAGGGTATATTTGTGTTTGTGTATTGCGTAAATAGCACTTGAATTTTTTTATGTGCAGCGTACCCAGTGAGCAGGGTTGGAACCTTCTGGGATTTGTTCACCGTGGCTAGTCGGAAACCTCATTGGCCACTACGGCTGTAACATACTTGTTGAATTTTATCTATGTCTACCAGCTTCAGTCTCGTCTCATCGAACTGTTCGGACGTGTTACTTTTAGTGCGGCTGAATTTTCGGTGAAAAAATCGTAATAGGTGAAAAAGTGTAAAAAGTTGAAATTAAACAAAAAAGTGAAAAAAATCGTAATAGGTTAAAATATATAAAAAAAAAAAAAAAACATTAAAAATCGTATAAAAACTGTATGAGTGTTCCTCTCAGATGTAATTCTGAGAAAGAGCTTAGCTCGACTAGAAAAACTAGATGCATCTCTGAGGAAGAATCCATAAAAAAATCTTTGGAGAATTTTCTCACTACAAGAGCCGTGGAACGGCGTCGTTCCTGTTCGCCCAATATTGTGATTTCAACAGATGAAAAAACATCATCTTCATCAAATAGTGCAGTCAAACCCAAAAAACAAGTAGGTATGGATAAGTACATAACCGTTCTCAAGCGACAGAGGAGCCCGAAGTCTGCTCAAGTGTCATCAAATACAAAAGCTCCTAAGACCGTGAGTAATGATCAAAATAGGTTTGCTCTCCTCCAGACGGATGAGCCAGAACTTCCGAAGAAGACGTTTAAGCCCCCACCAATTTATCTGAGAGAGCCGACTTCCAGTAAATTGGTACAAGGAATTGTTGCTGTAATAGGTGAAAACATGTTTAGCGTAACCTCAATGAAACATGGAAATATCTGCGAGACAAAGATACAAGTGAATAGGGAAGATGATTTTCGAAAATTGTCCAACCAGCTGGAAAGGGAGACTAGGGATTTCTATACCTACCAGCTCAAAAGCGCAAAAGGACTCCAAGTCGTTCTAAAGGGTATAGACCCATGTGTTGATCCCGCGGAGATAAAAACCGGTTTAATGGACAAAGGGTTCAAAATCAAGAGCGTAGTGAATATTAGAAACCGTGAAAAGATCCCTCAGCCCATGTTCAGGGTAGAATTGGAACCTGGAGATGTTGTCTTAAAGAAAAATGAGTCCCATCCCATCTACAATATGATGTACCTTCTGCATCGTAGAATCACCGTGGAAGAACCACATAAGCGTCAGGGACCCGTACAGTGTCTCAACTGTCAAGAATTTGGTCACACCAAGGCGTATTGTAAATTGCCGACAGTTTGTGTTGCGTGTGGGGAGCTACATGCAACTGCTCAATGCGATAAGTCGAGAACTGACTCAAAAATCAAAAAATGCAGTAACTGTGGAGGTAATCATACCGCAAATTATAGAGGTTGTCCAATTTACACTCATTTGAAAGGCATAAGAACCAACAAGACGTCAGTATTGCCTAATCGCCCTCAACAGCCAAATTTAGCATCGAGTGACAATTTCCCTCAATTATTACGGTCCACTAGTCATGTAAACGCGCCTAGTTCTAGACAAGTTTCTTACGCAAACGTCGTTAAATCTAATATGCCAGGTCTGGAGCAGGAACCTAAACCCCAATATTCTGAGCCGCATATCAACAATCTAGAGGCAACATTGCAGACACTTGTCCAAACTATGAACACTTTCACGACCACCATGACATCCATGATGCAGGAAATGCTGAAAATGCAATCCACTATCTTGCAAGCCATTTTAAAGAAATGATTTATTTAAAAATTTGTTTCTGGAACGCGAACGGCCTCCGCCAACATAAAAATGAACTGGAATACTTCCTGATGGATAAGCAGATTGATGTTATGATGATTGCTAAAACTCACTTGACGTCGACAGGGTACTTCAAAATTAATGGCTACGAGTTCTACGATACTAAAGACCCCCGCGGAAGAGCTTGTGGAGGTTCGGCAATTTTTATAAAGAACAGAATAAAGCATTATCTAATGAATAACATAAGTGAGGATTACCTCCAAGCAACAAACATTTGCATTGAATTCTGTCAATACAAATTTGTTTTATCATCGATTTATTCTCCGCCTCGATTTTCAATAAAAGAACACCAATACCATAACTTCTTTAAATCCCTTGGAGCTAGATTTTTAGTTGCTGGTGACTTTAACGCCAAACACACATTTTGGGGTTCACGTCTGGTAACCCCAAAGGGTCGCGTACTCTTCAACACCATTGCTAAAATGGGCTTAGATGTACTCTCAAGTGGACATCCCACCTATTGGCCGACGGACCGACGGAAGATTCCCGATGTTATTGACTTTGGGGTAATGAAAAATATCCCTGTAGAATGGATGCAAGTGGATCCTTCACTGGACTTGTCCTCAGATCACTCTCCTACTATCATTTCAATGCATTTCCCTCAAGTGTGTGGTTCTCCATTTATGAACATGACTAAGTTGGATAAAATACAAAAAGTATTTAAGTTCTCATTGCACGGAAAATGTTGTGTTGAGAACTACCGACGATATTGATGAGTCGATTGGCAACTTTACCGAGGACCTTCGACGAGCTGTGCATCACGCTTCCACTTATCACGTTGAATGTAGAAATAGGACAAACAGAACTTATTTCTCTGAACTCGAACATCTCCTATCAGAAAAAAGAAGAATGAGAAGAGAGTGGCAAATTCACAGGTCTCCTGACCTGAAAGCTAGGCTACGGGAATGCAGAGATATACTAAGACATTTCTTAGAAACCCAAAGAACGGCCTCACTTAGATCTTACTTGGAAGGTCTTGATACTCGTTATGGGGGGCGGCAAGAGGTTTAAAAAGACCAGTAAGAGGAAAACCTCCTTTGCGAAATCCGACTAGTGACTGGGCTAGAAATGATTCCGAGAAGGGGACTTTATTTGTTAACCATTTGAGAAATGTGTTTACTATAAACAACTCAAATAATAACGAATCTGATTTACCACCACTTGTTATAAGGCCTCCTGTACCTCTAAGACTAAACTTTCGTGATGTCCAAAACGCTATTGGTACTCTGAACCTTAGAAAGGCTCCAGGTATGGATAAAATCAACAATAAAGTGCTTGTGGAGTTACCTCGTGTAGCAAGAAGAATTATCCTCTTTATCTTCAACGCTATTTTACGCCTAGAATACTATCCTGCAGATTGGAAGGTGTCTATGATCACTATGATTCCTAAGCCAGGGAAGGACCATACCAAAGTGGAGTCACATAGGCCAATTAGTCTACTGCCGACAATTTCAAAACTGTTTGAAAAATTGTTAATGACTAAATTGACTCCAATTCTGAATGACACTGAATGTATTCCTAATCATCAATTCGGCTTCAGGGCTAAACACAGCACCATCGAGCAAACACACAGATTGGTAAATGTGATAAGAGGGTCGTTTGAAGACAAAAAATACTGCTCCGCCCTTTTCATTGATGTGTCGCAAGCGTTCGACAAAGTTTGGCATGACGGTTTAATGCACAAAATAAAATTAACTCTGCCTGCTAACACCCATAAACTCATGGAAAGTTATTTATACGGTCGCAAATTTAAAATCAAAGAAGGTGATTTTTTAAGTACCGCTCAGCCAATTGAATCAGGTGTGCCACAGGGTAGCATACTGGGTCCTACTTTATATTTGATATATGCCTCCGACATGCCGTCAGACCCTAAAATCCATACGTCAACTTTTGCAGACGATACAGCCTTTATCAGCGTCCATCAGGACCACCAAGTTGCATCACAGAATTTGCAGAATTATGTTTATAAACTAGAGAATTGGCTAGAGCTTTGGAAAATCAGGGTTAACGAACAGAAATGTATTCATATAACTTTCACATTGCGAAAAGATACCTGCTCGTTCATCAGAATAAATAATCAAATTATCCCGCAACACAATGAAGTCAAATACCTCGGCATTCACCTCGACCGCCGTTTAACTTGGAAGTCTCATATTGAAGCGAAACTTACTCAAATGAGATTAAAAGCAGTGCAACTTAATTGGCTAATCGGCAGAAACTCTACATTGAAATTGGATTGCAAACTTTTGTTGTACAATGCAATACTAAAGCCAATCTGGTGCTATGGAATTCAATTATGGGGTACTGCCTCAGCATCCAACATTGAAAAAATTCAAAGGGGTCAAAATAAAATTCTACGTATAATTACTGCAGCACCATGGTATGTTAAAAATTCTCGAATCCACAAAGATCTAGGCGTGCCATTAGTAAAAGTCGAATTTACAAAATATGCGTCAAAGTATGTCAGCAAACTTGAACACCATCCAAACCCCCTTGCACGAGACATCCTTAACTTTAGTGGCCACAATCGGTTGAGAAGGAGGGATACCCTTGCTTTAACTCAAGCGCAAAATAGATGACTGGATCAGTTGATGTGAAATTTTTTTAGTATCATAAAAATTTTTGTCTAGCACTGGCTGGGCTTATTATTTTCTTTTTAGTATTAAGATTTGAATACTTATTGTCATTTCAAATATGAAGATTCAATAAATAATTAAATGCAAAAAAAAAAAAAAAAAATGTCTACCAGCTTCAAATGCTGCTATCGAGAGAGTGTTTTCAATAATGAATAATATTTGGACCACCGAAAAATCGCAATTAAAAGTAAATACTTTAAGATCATTATTAATTACAAAATGCAATTTTAAAATGAATTGCTCAGAATTTAAAGGATTTTTAATTAACAATCTAGATGTTTAAAAAAAAATCCATTCTGTGGAAGAATATCAAACTTCATAAATAAATTTATCATTTATGTACTTTTTTCCATTTTTTTGTTAGCCTTAGTCAAGGATAATATATACAGGGTGGGCCAAGTTTGACTGAATGATTTCTCGCAGAAGTGCCATTGTGGCTCTTGCGGTATGAGCTGTAGCTCCATCTTGCTGGAACCATATGTTACGATTATTGAGAACTATCGGACGTAAAAAATTTTCCAACATGGTCCGGTATACCACCCCAGAGACGGTTTGTTGTTCATTAAGCTCATTTTCGAAGAAATATGGACCAATAACTTTATCAGCCATGATTCCACACCAAACAGTGCATCTGACAGGGTGTAATTGTCGCTGATGCAATGCTCTTGGATTCTCTGTACCCCAAATTCGGCAGTTCTGTTTATTCAGTATTAAAATGCTGCAGTATTAAAATGCTGACGGTATTTTCTTTGTGTTGTAACAATTGATCGTCCGGAAGCATAATAAAATTCAACAATTTTTACACGTTCTTCCACTGAGTATGATGACATTATGAAATTTTATAAAATTCTGTATTATCTGCAAAAAAAAAAAAATTAAAAATGCAAAAGTTATAAGCATTTCAAATCAGTCAGTCCAAGTTGGCCCACCCTGTAAAAACTTTTTATTTAACTTTTTATTCTAGTCAAGAAGACTTGTTTTTGTTGTTACTTAATTTTATAATAATAATAATACATATATTATATGATTATTTTTTCTGTTTTTCTTTTCATTTTTAACACAATTTTGTATTTGTCCTGTATTTTCCTTTCCCAAAAATGGTCACCGTATCTTTAGATCAAAATATTTGGATTTTATGAGTAAAACGTCGGCGCCTGTGTCAACTAGTAGTGTTATTGTTGTGTTATTGTTATCTATATTAATATGGATGAAATAACAAAAGTTGAGGTTAAGGTTATACACTTTCTTATTTACTGTTCCAATCTTAGGGGATGGTCGGAGTTTTCCGAACCATTTTCATTTGATTCTGCTGCTCGTACGTAGCGTCTATTCCCACGATTATTGTCAGATCTTTGTCTGTTTCTATTATTGTAATCGTTATTTCTGTTGGTATTAAAATTGTTATTGTTGTTGTTTCGTGGGTAATTGTTTCTTCCACGAAATCTTCTATTATTCCCACGATAATAATATGGGTTTTGCCCGATATATAGTACGGCGCACAGTGGCTGAAAATCGTTTTTCATTGGCCAAAATTCTGTAACTTTTGAACCGATCAAAATATTGAAGTAATTTTTTTTTAATGGATAGATATTTAGTTCAGCTTGGCTCAGTTTTAATTACGTTAAAATTGATTGATGACTTTTTAAGGACTTTTAGGTCAAAGTTGAACTTTTGATTTTTTTTAACTTTTGGAGTGAAATATGGGTTTATTTTTTTTATTTACATATTAAAAAATTTAATATTTAGAACTTAATAATAATTATAATTATTTTTTGTGATAATGGAATTTTTTTAATGTTACACTCAAAAAAATTTTTACACTCAAAAAAATGTTACACTAAAAAAATAGTAAAATTCACTGGAGATTTTGCTGTTACTACAAAAAAATTTATTCTTTTTTGCTGTCAGATTTGATAATTTTAAAAAAACATTTTAAAAATAAAAACTGCAATAGATTTTATTAGCATTTGTAACAATAGTAGGTTCTATTTATTATTATTTTTAACCGACCTCAAAAAGAGGAGGTTATCAATTCGAATGGTATGTTGCTTTTTTTATGTTTGTTCCACGATAACCATTTCTGAACCAATTTTAAAAATTCTTTTTTTGTTTGAAAGGGTTTGCTTGCAGGTGGGTCCCATTTAATTTTTATGAAGATCGGACGGACATACGGTTTTTTTATTTACCGTTATCTATATTTTTTCTGTGCTTCTCTTATAAATTGTTGAATAACTTCGTGATTTATAATCAATTTTAAAAATAATTTTTTTATTTGGAAGATATGGCTTGCAGAAAAATATATTTAAGGTAAAAAAAAATGAAAATTTTGGAAATTGATTGAGATATATCGGGGATATATAGTATAAACTGATTTTTAAGAATATATCGACTATGGGTGTCAAAATTTAGCTCAGTTAATGGGAAAACATTATAGATTTAGCATAAACCGATTTTTTAGAAGATTAACAAGATTTTCAAAATTCTTTCTTGCAATCAAAAAAGTGCAACAACATTAGTTATATTAAACATTTTTGAAAATTAAACCAACATTTTATTTGGCCGAAATTTTGAAGTCGGGTTTTTTTTAAAGAATTATTTACTAATACTATGTTTTTCGTACTTAAATAACAATGAAGGCAATTATAATTATTATTCATTTGAAACAAATATTGATTGCAAATATTCTATATTTTGTTCTGCGCTATTTCTGTTGTTTAGTAGTTTTTTGGCTTCTTCATCTAAATACCGATGTTCCACTTTCCATTGATTTCGAATATTGGATATGAACGGATCTGATGTTGCCAATAATATATTAAATAGATCTTCATTTGTGGAATTTCGTGAAATTTTTCTAGTATTGTGCTCTCTATAAAATCTGTAATCCTTGTTCCCTTTTTCCTGAGCCTCCTCTGATAGATCTCCAAGTGGCAGCAAATGATATTTAATGATATCTTCTTCATGATAAAGGATTTTGTGAACTGTTGCAGACATATTTCTCTGTGGGTAGTTGGTTGTATATATTTTTGCAGTTTCCTTAGCATAATCTCCAAATTGTCTAGCGGCAATTTCTTCATTGCACGCAAGTACTTCTAGGATTATTTTAAATCTGAAAATAAGGTTTAAATCCACTCCTGTTATTTCAGATGCTGTTTCTGGATCTGAAAAGAATCTTGGTGCGGTTTTGTCATCATTTGTATTGCCTGACCCTTGTTTTGGCTGATCTATAATTAATCCAAATTTGCGATATTCATCTTGAACATGTTTCTTTTTTGAACTTCTTAACTCTTTGTTGGTTCCATTGTTTCTTATGGATCCTGAAGACCCGAAATCCAAATCATAACTGATTTTTAGTATATGTTCCATAAGTCGTCATTTGATCCACAGTAAAAAGTCATGAAAAAATATGTGATGCTCTTGATAGTCACAGCTAAATTCAAGTGCGGCCGAAAGGGTTAATATCAGGTAAAACTAATTAGTATCTCGCCAATATTGTTTTTTTTTCTTTAGTGGTTTAATGTCGCGATTATTGTTATAAAATTGTTTATGACTTTGGTTGACCCTAACAGTTGATAACAGGTATATTAGAAAGAGATCATATGTTTACTGTAGAACCTATTGTGATATTTTTATGACTTATTTTTTTGCTAATCAAAACAAAGCCATAAAACCCTTTCGCAGGTATTATATTTAATTATTTTAGTTTTACGTAGTCTAAAGTAAAAAAACATAAACCTTTAGGCGAAAAAGTGAAAATTTAATACACCATTGTATACGAGTAACTATAGGGCTGTTTAAATTATCGTAATTTGAATTTTTTTAGAGTAATTTCATTAAAATTAAAAAAGTGTTCTACCGGCGGGTCGTGGCGGGTGCAAAAGTATATATAGGGTTAAAGAAGACACTTTCACCTTTCTTCGGGTGGTACACGTTTCTTGTTCCCTTTTGTTCCCTAGAAGTTCTATTCCACTAAAGTTTAAATTTCAGAAAAATATAGTACTTTCAGAAATATTTCAGAACGCCCTTAGTATTAAACGCTAGAGCTGTAACCACTTACAACAACTAAAGACTATAATCCTACCAATATTATAAAAAAGACCGCAGGCCATTATCGATGATAGCTTGCGAGTAGTAACCATTTATTTTTGACAAAAAACAAATAAAAAACACCTTTTTCTGAAATTAAAAAAACAGTTGAGTTTGACATGATGCCACGCCCACAATTATTAATAGTTTAACGTAATTTTTTGGCTACCTTAATATGGATATATTAGCTCCAAAAAGGTGTAAAAATTTTAAAAATCGGTGACAAAAAAAAATTCGACTTTTGGCCAATGAAAAACGATTTTCAGCCACTGTGCGCCCCTAGTATTAAACGCTAGAGCTGTAACCACTTACAACAACTAAAGACTATAATCCTACCAATATTATAAAAAAGACCGCAGGCCATTATCGACGATAGCTTGCGAGTAGTAACCATTTATTTTTGACAAAAAACAAATAAAAAACACCTTTTTCTGAAATTAAAAAAACAGTTGAGTTTGACATGATGCCACGCCCACAATTATTAATAGTTTAACGTAATTTTTTGGCTACCTTAATATGGATATATTAGCTCCAAAAAGGTGTAAAAATTTTAAAAATCGGTGACAAAAAAAAATTCGACTTTTGGCCAATGAAAAACGATTTTCAGCCACTGTGCGGCGTTCTGTTGCCCTGTTGATTCAGTACAACTATTTACAAATTTAGTGACGCCTTCGTTCATGTCACGAAACTGGCCTGCTTTCATGATTACTTTGACCTTATCATGTAAGTGCTTTTACAGCTACTTGTGTGGAATATTTGTTTGCTAAATCATTTGATAGTCCGTCAGATATATATGCGTTTGTTAGTGATTTTGTACGGGATTCGATCTCGGTACAAAAAGCATTTGCTGTCTTATTGCTTTGCTTTGTATTCATAATTTTTGCTGATAAAACTTCAACAGATTCACCCTTAATAGTTTTTTTTAATATATTAACAATTTCTAATATTGTAGATTCATTGTCTATTAAATTTCTAGCATTTCCTTTTAATTTGGTTTTAATTAAAGTTATTGCTATGGCTTCATGTTGACCTTTTATTGAATCTACGAGTAGCAATGAGTCAATAAATGATTGCAGATTTTCGGCTTTTGCGTCAAAGTCGGTTATAAGTTTGGAAGCCGTGTTGAGGAATTCTACTACTGTTTGGGACATTGTTTCTTCTTTTGTTTTTACCTGTGGAAAATATTTTTCGATCTCTATTCTTTCATGGAGACTATTTGGAATTTTTATATCGAATTCCTTTTTGTTTGTTATGTTAAGTAATTTGTTTCTTATGTCCTGGTAGAAGGCTTCTGCGGCTGTTTTATGGTTTACTGTAAGTCTATTGTAGTTAACGTTTAAAAGTACTCTAACTTTCTCTAAACAATTTAAAAGAATTTTCACATGTTTGTGAACAGTGTCGTTCTTTATTGGTCTGTCTATGTTAAGACACTTGTATGATTTTTCAAATTCTGCTCTGATGTTTCTACAACGTTCAAGAATATCTTTCCAGTCCATCAGTTTTAAACCTTATCAAGGTTATTTGCTCTACTAGCATATTTTTTCTTAAGTGAATGTTTATGTAGAATATAAATTTTTAATAAAAGATTTACTGCCGCTATTGTTATTAGAATTAGTGTAAGTGTCCATAATGAATTAATTTCATTTGTATGATCAGTTATTTCTACGTTATTAACCACGTTGGCATTTGGGTTTTCGATTTTAGATTGTGGCTTGCCCATTATGAGAGGGGAAAAAATGTTCCTATTGTTTATTCTTTTCTACTGTTGAATTTAAAGGATCACAAAATTATCCTTTTTTTCTTTCTTTTTCTATCTTTACGACCCCATTTTTTTATCATGAACATCTTTTCCTGCTCTATCATTTCTCTACTTTCTATATCTACCATAGTTGGAACTCTATCAATTTCCATCTCTTTCCATAGCCATGTTAGCTATATTAAAAACTCTTCCTTGCCCTTTTTTCCTTTTCTTTATCTGTAGTTGTGTAGTACTTTTTTGTCCTTCTAGGCATATTGAGAAAATAGGGGAAAAATTTTTTTTTGTCTGTGTCGTTTATTTATTTATGTAATGCTAAAGGGACTCGTAAGTATCGTAGCATTTATAATTTAAATCTTAAATCTATGCAATACTAGAGGGACTCGTAAGTATCGTAGTATTACAGTTTTAATCTGTAAAATAAAAATTTTAATAAATTTATTCATCTACTTTGAACTTTAAATAAAAATAAATTTATAGAATAATTAGTATTTAGTTGAACTGTTAATATTTAATTTTGATATTTCTTTTTTAATTAGGCTTTGAGTTCATTAAATTTAATTTTCATTAAATTATTTTTACTGAAGAAGGAATTGTTTTACAACTTGAAAAATTTTATTTTTGATAATTTTTCTTGACTGGGATTCGAACCTGGGTTGTTGGTTGAATTTACATATGTTTCGAGAAACACCACTTTTTCTCTCATCAGAATTCTTTTTTGCGTTCTGACCCTTTGCACCACTACGGTGCCTGCTAGTCAACAGACAACATCAATCCTTTAACCAGTGACTGGTGGTTCGAAGTTTTCTGGAATTATCATTTTTATTAATTTCTTTTAAGTTGTTGTTTTTCCTTTTCTTCAGTTTTTTCTTTCGTATTCATGTCAAGACTTCGTCTCGAAAACCTGAATACATTTGTTTATTATGTTTGTTGTCCACTTTCGTGCACATGTAAACATTACGGCTTGTGCCTTAGCTATTTATAGAATAATTAGTATTTAGTTGAACTGTTAATATTTAATTTTGATATTTCTTTTTTAATTAGGCTTTGAGTTCATTAAATTTAATTTTCATTAAATTATTTTTACTGAAGAAGGAATTGTTTTACAACTTAAACAATTTTATTTTTGATAATTTTTCTTGACTGGGATTCGAACCTGGGTTGTTGGTTGAATTTACATATGTTTCGAGAAACACCACTTTCTCTCATCAGAATTCTTTTTTTGCGTTCTGACCCTTTGCACCACTACGGTGCCTACTAGTCAACAGACAACATCAATCCTTTAACCAGTGACTGGTGGTTCGAAGTTTTACATTTGAATTAATCCCTAAACCGAATCCAGTTTGATAAATTGCCATCAAAATCTGGAATCTCAATTTGTGGTAAACGAATACTTGAATTGTTATTGTTCTGGTTCGAATCACTCATATTCGAGGCCTGCAAATTAACGACTGATGTCAATGTTGTTGACATTGTTTGTAGTAATGCTGTTAAATCATTATTGAGTTGTGGAGTACTTGCCGCAGCTCCTTCAATTATTGTATTATCCGAATTTTCCTGACTAAGTGACGAATATATAGATCTTGCAGTAAAATACATTTCCTCGATTTCATTACGATATGAATCCTCTTTTTGAATTTCAATATCATTTTCGCATAAACCATCAATTTCATCTTGAATGTCCTTATATTTCATAAAAATACTTTCAAATTCATCAATACGTACCTTAATGTTATTGTAATTGGCACTAGCGCTAGATATAAAAGTATACAATCTTGTGACAGTTTTTTTTCAATTGTGTGCGTTTCTTTTTCAATTGCTCCATTTTAAAGAAGTTTACGTTTCACAATTAGCAATTCTCAAAAAAAAAAAATAGTTTATTACCGTTTTCAAGTTCACTTCTTTATCCAATGTTAACCCGGTTTTTCAAAGTCTTATTTACACTTGTGCACCCCCTATTCCATAGTTCTGGCACTTTACGTTCAATATCAATATTAAGCGAATTCTAAAACCAATGTGTTTACCTCTTTTAGCACATCTCAAAACCATACAAGTTAAGGTTTATAGCCCACTGTTTTACACTTATTTTATTTCATTACACAATAGTTAAAAAAACACTGCTTTTCATTTTTGTTGAATTTTAAATGTAACTTACAGTCCACCCTAAAGGCCCAACTATAATGTGCATATGCTAGCTTAAGCAAACGTGCGAACACATATAAATTGTATGTGGCAAACTATAATGTACTTAACGAAACTTTTCGTTAAGTTTTTCAACTGTCGTTTATGTTCTTTTTGAGGTGGTGCTTGATACATCGAACAGTTCGGACGTGTTACTTTTAGTGCGGCTGAATTTTCGGTGAAAAAATCGTAATAGGTGAAAAAGTATAAAAAGTTAAATTAAATAAAAAAGTGGAAAAAAACTCGTAATAGGTGAAAAACTTTACAAAGTCAAATAATTGCACTAGGTGCAATAAAAAATTAATAAATTGTAAAAATTTATTTTTAATTATTTGAAAACTACAAAATTAAATACAGTGAGACAGTGAATGAGTAGCAATTCTAACAGTGCGAGTGGGCCCCAGAGCCGAAATGCTTATTTCGTGTTGAGCTCGGCAAGTGTTAGTAATGAGAACATTAAAAATCCCGAATTTAATAAAAACTACTTAACTGTGAAACCAAAAATAAGCACAAATCTGAATTTAAGTGCAAGTGCACCAAACTTGAATAAATGTGTTGAACAGGGCACAAACTTAGCCCAAAGCATATTTAATTTAAATAGAAAAATCACTGAAGGACCGTCTTCTCCACGGTCCTCGTTATCAAATATTGGAGAGACGTCAACAGCTGCAAAAGGCACATTAAGTCCTACAAATAAGACCGCTCCTATAGTTGCTGTTGAAGAAAAACAAAAAACACAGGTAGGAATGGACCGTTATATAACAGTATCGAAGAGAGGCAGAAGCCCAAAATCTGCCGAAATTACACCAGCCGCAAAATTATCAAAGAATGCTGAAGAGCCACGCTCGCAAAATCGTTTTGCCATCCTCCAAGAGAAAAATGATGTCCCTAACGCTGTGAATAAGCCAGTAAAACCACCTCCAATATATTTAAGAGAAAAAAATTCAAACGAACTTATAAAATTATTAGTTTCATTAATTGGTGAAAATTCTTTTTATGTGACTCCAATTAAGCGTGGAAATATTAATGAAACAAAGATTCAGGTTAATAATGAAAACGACTATCGGAGAATAGTTTCGGAATTTGAAAAACGCAAAAAGAATTTTTACACGTATCAACTTAAAAGCGCAAAAGGTCTACAAGTCGTAATTAAGGGAATTGATTCTTTTGTTGATCCTGAGGAGATTAAGAGCAGTTTGGCCGACAAAGGCTTTAAAATCAAGGCCGTATCAAATATAAGAAACAGAGATAGGATCCCTCAACCATTATTTAGAGTGGAGTTAGAACCTGGTGATGTTAAGCTGAAGAAAAATGAAACACATCCTATATATGACTTGAAATTCATAATGCACCGAAGAGTTACAGTGGAAGAACCTCATAAGCGATCTGGCCCAGTACAGTGTTCGAACTGCCAAGAATATAGTCACACTAAATCTTATTGTAAGTTGCCTACTGTTTGTGTTGTTTGTGGGGATCTTCATGACGCCTCAAAGTGCGATAAACCTAAGGATGATTCCAGGGTAAAAAGATGCAGCAATTGCGGTGGAAACCACACTGCCAACTACAGGGGTTGCCCTGTTTTCGGGGTCGTTAAACGCTCCTTGATCAACAAACCCGCTTCTACCCCTACTCAGACGACAAAAGTACCTATTACAATTATTCCCCCCGTAGCACAAGCATCCACTAGCCAATTTTCATATGCCAACGTGCTAAGATCTAACCAACCAACAGTGCAAAATGAATCACCAATAAATGATACAAACAGCCATAATTTTAGCCGTCTTGAAGGTATAATGGAGAATCTGGCGCAATCCATGAATCATTTCATGACAAGCATGACAAGTATGATGCAGGAGATGCAAAAAATGCAGTCCACGCTACTGCAGGCCATACTTAATAGACCATGAACTGTATCAAAATATGTTTCTGGAACGCAAACGGCATACGCCAACACAAAAATGAACTTGAATATTTTCTTTTTAATAAGAAAATTGATGTAATGCTGATTTCCGAGACTCATATGACGTCGAGAAGCATTTTTAAAATAAGTGGTTATACATTCTACGACACCAAGGACCCCAGAGATAGATCATGTGGTGGCTCGGCAATATTGGTCAAATCGCGAATCAAACACCATTCATTGGGTGGTCTTTCAGAGTGCTACCTTCAAGCAACAAACATCTGTATTGAGAACTTTTGTCAAAACCTCGTGATTTCGTCAGTTTACTGTCCGCCCAGATTTTCAATAACAAAAGATCAGTATAGAGATTTTTACAAATCACTAGGTAGCCGTTTCATAGCGGCTGGCGACTACAATGCTAAGCATACATTCTGGGGCTCACGACTCGTTAGCCCTAAAGGTCGTATCTTGTACGACTCCCTGTCTGAAATGGGACTGAATGTGATTTCAACTGGTCAACCAACTTATTGGCCAACTGACCAGCAAAAAATTCCTGACGTTATCGATTTCGGCGTGGCGAAAGGGGTATCCCCGGAACTCATTGAAGTCGAGGCTTCACTGGATCTTTCTTCAGATCACTCACCCACTGTAATCACCATCAGAAGTCCTCAGCAAAGCGTAACTGATGCCTTACTTCTTGTCAAACGTCTGAATTGGTTAAAATACAAAAAATACATCAGCACTCACTGCACAGAGAAACTCCCGTTAAAAACTGCTGAAGACATCGATGCCTGTATAAAAAGCCTTAATGAACATGTCGAGAAAGCCGCAGAACATGCTTCTTCCACTTACCGCCCGAATAGGTACAACAGAGTTTTTTCTGCAGATGTTGAGCAACTATTGTCTGAAAAAAGGAGAGTCCGAAGAGAGTGGCAACAACACAGATCGCCCCAACTTAAAACTAGGTTGAGAGAATGTACCAAAAACCTTAGGATCTTGCTAGAAGCGCAAAAAGCAGCGTCTCTCAAACAACATCTGGAAGGTCTAGACGCAACTTCCCAGTCAAATTATTCATTATGGCGTGCAGTCCGAAATCTGAGAAAACCCGTAATCGCAAAACCTCCACTGCGTACTTTGAACGGATCTTGGGCACGAAATAACGAAGAAAAAGGCAACCTTTTCGTAAGCCATTTAAAAAATGTATTCACTCCCAATACGGATACTGACATTAGCGAACTACCGCCTGTTGTTGCCAGACCACCTGTACAAATAAGATTTCAATATCTGGAGGTTGTTGAGGCTATTGATAATTTAAATGTTAAAAAAGCTCCTGGGTTTGATAAAATCAGCAATAAAATGATTTTTGAGCTGCCTCGCATTGCAAAAAGATTAATCCTCTTTCTTTTTAATGCCATCTTACGGCTTGAGTACTACCCTCCGGTTTGGAAAATTGCACTAGTAAAGATGATTCCTAAGCCGGGAAAAGATCCTTGCAAAGTTGAGTCGTATAGGCCAATAAGTCTATTACCAACTATGTCCAAATTATTCGAGAAATTGCTTATAACCAAGCTGACTCCGATTTTGAATGAAAACAACTGCATTCCCAATCACCAGTTTGGCTTCAGACGTCAACACAGTACAATAGAACAAACACATAGATTGGTACAAGTCATAAGAAAAACCTTTGAGGAAAAGAGATACTGTTCGGCATTCTTTATTGACGTCTCTCAAGCTTTCGACAAAGTATGGCATGAAGGCCTGATATCTAAATTAAAGCAGAACTTGCCGGTGAATCTTCAACACCTACTATGGAAATACTTAATCGACCGTCAGTTTATGATTAAAGAAGGTGATTATTTAAGCCGTCCTCAACCTATAGGTGCTGGCGTCCCTCAAGGTAGTATCTTAGGACCAATTCTATACTTGCTGTACACAGCAGACATGCCAACAAACAATAAAATTCACACGTCAACATTTGCTGATGATACGGCATTTCTCAGTACTCACAAAGATCCAAAAGATGCCTCGATTCAATTACAGCACCACGTAACGCAAGTGGAGAAATGGGCAAGACAATGGGGAATAAAAATAAATGAACAGAAATGCACCCACGTAACATTTACTCTACGTAGGGAATCATGTCCCCCTATTCGTATTAATGACCATATAGTGCCTCAAAACTCACACGTGAAATATCTTGGTATTCATCTGGACCGTCGCCTCACATGGAAACCACATATAGATGCTAAGCTGACTCAATTGAAACTGAAAGCAGCCCAAATTCATTGGCTCATCGGCAGAAACTCCGTCCTTCGGCTCGATTGTAAGCTTCTACTCTACAACTCAATCTTAAAGCCAATTTGGTGCTATGGTATCCAGTTATGGGGCACTGCCTCCAACTCCAATATTGAGAAAATTCAACGCCGTCAAAACAAAATTCTACGAATGATAACTACCGCTCCTTGGTATATTAAAAACAACAACATACACAACGATCTTGATGTTCCACTTGTCAAATGGGAAATAACTAAACACGTGGCCCTTTATTTGGGTAAGCTGGAAACTCATCCAAATCCCCTCGCTCGAGACATCTTACAACATCCCGGTCATAGCCGTTTGAGAAGGAGGGACACCACCGCTCTCAGATGAATAAATACAAGTTGCTCATTATATCCTATCGAATTTGAAAACTAGATTTTGCCTAGCATTGGCTGGACTTATCTTAATTAACTTTAGTTTTAAGATTTGAATACCTATTGTTAGTTCATTTAAAATGAAGATACAATAAAAAAGAATATGCAAAAAAAAAAAAAAAAAAAAAAAAAAAAAAAAACTGTCATTTGCTTAAGCAAAAAGCGAAACTGATCGCACATTCTGTACGGAATCAGCTGTTTGTTGTTATTTGTTTGTGTTTTGAACAAAATGGAAGAAAATACATTTATTTTAAATTTAATAGAAAATGTGGAAAAAATAAGTGCCTTTACAATAAAAGCGACCCTTTTTATTTTAACAAAAATGTCTTTCTGTCGCTGTTTATTTCTCTGACAGAACAAGAGCGTCTTCTTCTTTTACAGTGTAGTTGACTTATTTCTTTTAATGTGCACAGGCCTTCAAGCGCTAACTTTAATATTTTAATATTATTTAAATTTTTAAGTTTTTTATCCATTTTTGCAAACACAATACGAAAATTAACAAAACATATGTAAACGTTCATTATTATTTACAATGTAGTGCTGCCACAGGTGTACATTTTAGTACTTTTGCCGATAAATTAAAAAAAAAAGGAAAAATTATGCGTTTCTGGTACGAAGTTTTCTTTTAATTATAAAATAATATAATAATATTTATAAAATATAGTCATTTAATGAGTTTTTGTTAAAATAAAAACATTTTTTTTTAACATAAATGAGCAACTGTGGACAAAAAGTTTCAAAGTCATTGTAGCCACCTGAAAGTTAATTCTGAACTGGTTATGCATTTGACAGCCTTTTCGTTAACTTTTGCAATTTGCTTAAGCTTGCTTATGCATATTATAGTTGGGCCTTAAATACGAGCGTTAAGCGCGACGTAATTTAACGCCTTGTTTTTACGCTGTAATGAGCAACTTAAATAAGAGCGCCAACGTTGTGAAAAGAACAGTAATGTTTACTTATCTTATTTGTTAAAAACCACAAAATAAAAACAATGAAGAGAGATAAAATCGCGAAATTGGCCTTAAAGTAGCTGTAATGTCATTACTTACTTTTGTATATACCACAAAAAAAAAAACAATAACACTTGTTTTGCAGCCAACTTCACTTTTTACGCTTTGTCAAAATTGGATTTTCCAATTGCAAAGCGTTAAGGCCCAACTATAATATGCATAAGCAAGATTAAGCAAATTGCAAAAGTTAACGAAAAGGCTGTCAAATGCATAACCAGTTCAGAGTTAACTTTTAGGTGGCTACAATGACTTTGAAACTTTTTGTCCACAGTTGCTCATTTATGTTTAAAAAAAATGTTTTTATTTTAACAAAAACCCATTAAATGACTATATTTTATAAATATTATTATATTATTTTATAATTAAAAGAAAACTTCGTACCAGAAACGCATAATTTTTCCTTTTTTTTTAATTTATCGGCAAAAGTACTAAAATGTACACCTGTGGCAGCACTACATTGTAAATAATAATAAACGTTTACATATGTTTTGTTAATTTTCGTATTGTGTTTGCAAAAATGGATAAAAAACTTAAAAATTTAAATAATATTAAAATATTAAAGTTAGCGCTTGAAGGCCTGTGCACATTAAAAGAAATAAGTGAACTACACTGTAAAAGAAGAAGACGCTCTTGTTCTGTCAGAGAAATAAACCGCGACAGAAAGACATTTTTGTTAAAATAAAAAGGGCCTCTTTTATTGTAAAGGCACTTATTTGTTTCCGCATTTTCTATTAAATTTAAAATAAATATATTTTCTTCCATTTTGTTCAAAACACAAACAAACTACAACAAACAGCTGATTCCGTACAGAATGTGCGATCAATTTCGCTTTTTGCTTAAGCAAATGACAGTTGAAAAACTTAACGAAAAGTTTCGTTAAGTACATTATAGTTTGCCACATACAATTTATATGTGTTCGCACGTTTGCTTAAGCTAGCATATGCATATTATAGTTGGGCCTTCAGCGTCGCGCTATTTGGGTTGGTTTTTTTGGGCTCTTAAAGAGCTCTTAGATAATGCCAGAAAAGAGTCTTTTATGAGGGTTTTCTTGGGCTCTGTGTAATCTTGTTTTTATCATTCTTGTGTGGTACAGCTATGTTTTTTTTTGTTCAAAGCACAAATAGCAGGAGAACAACGCTTTGGTACACACATAATTAAGTGGAATTTCTGAGTCATACTGCGTGACGACTCAGGACAGTAACAAGCAAATTTTTCTTTCGCTCCGAAAATGCTCTTTAGTTGGACTCTTTTCTGACTCCTTTTTTCGGAGCGCTCCGAAAATGCTCTTTTGTTTGACTCTTTTCTGACTCCTTTTTCGGAGCGCTCCTAAAATGGTATGCTGGGAATATTAAACTTGTCCTTTTCACACCAATTTGTTCGTGTATGTAAACGATTTTGCACATTCTTTCATTTTTTCCATCTATTGAAATTCCATGTATGTTGATACTTCTTTTATCTTACAAAAATTCCATGTATGTAGGCACTTTCACTTATTAGATACTTAAAGGCCCAACTATAATATGCATATGCTAGCTTAAGCAAACGTGCGAACACATATAAATTGTATGTGGCAAACTATAATGTACTTAACGAAAGTTTTCGTTAAGTTTTTCAACTGTCATTTGCTTAAGCAAAAAGCGAAACTGATCGCATATTCCGTACGGAATCAGCTGTTTGTTGTTTTAACAAAATGGAAAAAGAAGAAAATACATTTATTTTAAATTTAATAGAAAATGTGGAAAAAATAAGTGCCTTTATAATAAAAGGGCCCTTTTTATTTTAACAAAAATGTCTTTCTGTCGTGGTTTATTTCTCTGACAGAACAAGATCGTCTTCTTCTGTTACGGTGTAGTTCACTTATTTCTTTTAATGTGCACAGGCCTTCAAGCGCTAACTTTAATATTTTTATATTATTTAAATTTTTATGTTTTTTCTCCATTTTTGCAACCACAATACGAAAATTAACAAAACATATGTAAACGTTTATTATTATTTACAATGTAGTGCTGCCACAGCTGTACATTTTAGTACTTTTGCCGATAAATTAAAAAAAAGGAAAAATTATGCGTTTCTGGTACGAAGTTTTCTTTTAATTATAAAATAATATAATAATATTTATAAAATATAGTCATTTAATGGGTTTTTGTTAAAATAAAAACATTTTTTTTAAACATAAATGAGCAACTGTGGACAAAAAGTTTCAAAGTCATTGTAGCCACCTAAAAGTTAACTCTGAACTGGTTATGCATTTGACAGCCTTTTCGTTAACTTTTGCAATTTGCTTATGCATATTATAGTTGGGCCTTTAGTTATATTTTGTATGTATGACAAAATTTGACTATTCCGTATGTATCTATTATTACGATCGACGCGTGGCTCTGTTGATGTAAAGGCCCAACACATGTTACGCGCCGTTAAATACTTTCAAATAAAAATAAAATAACGATCCAAATGACCGGTTAAGGGGGTATAAAAGCTGGCCCGCTAGCTCATTAAGCAAAATTCATCTCAACCAGGGTTTGGCACGTAAGCATATAACATACTTCACACCCCTGGAAGTATGTTTAAAATATTTCGAAAAGGAATCTAAAAAGCACTTAAGGAGGAAAAGGAAGAATTGATTATATTGGTATCCCTGAGGAATAATATGGCCAGATGGTTGCCATATAGGGGTACACTTATCCCATCCCCAACCTATGACTGGCGAAGTACCCTGAATTTATCCTGTCCCGTTTACAAAAACAATCGACTACATTACGCTTACCAGCTGTGGTTTCTCCCTAGCATCCATTTTAAAAAAAAAATTTAGCAACTCATTTTTTTAAAATTTTTGTTATGTAATTCAATTCTCATCTTTTTATTTATTTCATTGTTTTGTTTGTTTTTTTTTTCTAAATTTTATAAATGTTAGTGTTTACATGTAATTTGGTTAGTTTATATCTAAAGTAGTATAAAGGAAATAAAAGGAAAAGAAGGATCTTATAAGTAACTTAATATTAACTTACTTTACAAACTACTTAATTTACGTGTCGTTGTAGTTACTGGTTGTGATGAGGTTGTTGCAAATTCATGTTGTTGTTGTTCAGGTTGTCATATCTCATGTTGTTGTGGCGCATGTTGTCGTAGCCCATGTTGTTGTAGCGTTTGTTGTAGCTCATGTTGTTGTTATACTTGTTAATTTAGTTTGTTGCTGTGGTCATACTTGTCGTAATTCTTGTTGTTGTTGTAACTGGCTTTTTGCATCTCAGTTATTTATAATAATAATTTTAGTATGTGTGCAGTTATTTTCTTAAACACCTTTTTTTTGTTTAATTGTTATTTTACACTTTCTTTTTTTGATAATATTTTTCTCTTTTTATTTTACTAAATAATTAATAAGATTTTCTTGTAATGTACACATTTATTTCGTTCTTGTTTGCTTTAATTTAAATTGTTTACGGGTACATTCTTTTTTTTTTGTTGTTTGTTAATATTTATTAAATATTTGTATTACCCCGCCTTGATTTTATTTAGTATGCCATTTTTAGTTTTTAATAAAATTTGTTGGTTTTATGTTGGGTTAACAATTAAGTGTATTCTTTAGGTTTGTGTGTGTGTTTTGTTCATTATTTTATCTAGTATTAACTTTTGCCTTGATGTTTTATTATTAACTTTTTTTGAGATTAAAAATAAAAGAACAGTTTTGGAAAAATAACTCTTAGGGATCAGAGGCAAGTTTTTTGGTTTTGGTTTTTCTTGCTAAAATCACCCATAACATTTCGTTAACATGTAATTTAGTTTTGTAATTTTTTGTATAGTTTAGACAGAATTTAACACATGCCACACTCAACACTTTCACCTCCAAACTTAACTAACATTTTGTTAGTAATATTCAACCAAACTGCCAACAAAAAAAAATCACCAATTATTTTGAATTATTTGTTTTAAAAGCACGTTGCGTTGCATTGTTTTTTGTCAATAATTAGGTGCGTTTACAAATTACTTTTGTTGCATATATAAATAACTTAAATTGTAAATTTTCATGTTTTTTTAATGTTCTATATAAATGTTTTACAATTAAGTTTATTTATTACTTATTATTTGTTTATTAAATGTATCGTATTTTTTTGTTTAAAAACATGCTTTTTCACACTTTTGTTTAATTTTCATTTTATTTTTTTTTCAATTTTATAAACTTAGTACAATTTGTGTTAATTATAACTTTATTTTTAATTTCCCGCACGACTACTTCACACATTAACTATTTTTCCGCAACTCAACTGCACTGTTTCACTATCTTTTACCAACTAACTTTTTTAATTCTTTCTGCTGCCTGTACAACTTTACAGAAAAATGCCATTTCGCAATAACAACCAAAAAAAAATATAACGGTTTTTCACATTCTTGGCATTCCTTATATTGTTCTTGCGCGAGAGATGATACACGCGCATACTTGTATGTATGTGTGTGTGCATGAACATAAGTCATGGTCAGTTGTGTATGTTAAGTATGCCACACAATTAAGAGAGTCTATGTTTTGAGTGAGGGAGGAAGAAAGAGAGAAGCAACCTATGAATACACACGACAATCCGTTACATTTTTTTCCCCCTCCTTTCTAGAACGTTCTTTTGTTTGCTTTATTGTTAGTACGTAAATAACAAACAACATGTAGATGCGCGCAATCCGTTACATTTTTTCCCCCTCCTTTCTAGAACGTTCTTTTGTTTGCTTTGTTATGGGAAAAAAAATCCCTAACAACGAGAATGAGAGTTGTTGTTGCAAACAAAACTGAGGAATTTAAAGAATGCCAAAGGAAAAAAATATACACACATATGTATGTTAAAGGCATAGCGATGCGCAATTGTACCGTACCGTTAAATGGTACGAGGCATTGGATTAGGGTAAAAACATTTAATTTTTTTAAATCCGTAACAAACCTGCTTCAAATCAAGATCATTGATGAAGATTTTGAACAGGCAGGATTTAGGCGCGTACGAATTTGTCTGCAGAAAATAACGTTATGTTCAACGTGTGGCTCGACCCACGAAGCCGGGCAGTAATATGAAAAAAAGAAGAAGAAAAACAAATATATATGTGTAATTATACGTGTGGCACGACCCACGAAGCCGGGCAATATTTATGTACATGCAACTATTTAGTACTAAGGGCGTATATCTGAAGCGTGGAATTTTCCAACGTACTTCCCCTGAAGGTCTTCGATTTCGTAGAGGGAGTTTCCAATTTTACTCCTAATCCTACATTTGATGAACTTGGGTTTGAATTTTGAGTTAAGGCCCTTCTTGAAATCGCTCTGGGAATGGTTTTTCCTGAAAACTTCCTGACCGACAGAGAAGCTTACCGACTTGGTTCTCAAATTGTACGTTTTACACGCCTTCTCATGGGCTCTGTCCAGGTTTATATTAATTTTGTCCCGGATAAGTTGAAGCCTATCATTGCTCTCGACCGGTGTGTCGTCACGAAGCAAATTTAAATGGTCTAAAATTCTATAACTTGTTCCATTTAAAATCATATTCTGGCCAAAGACCGCATAGTTGGGTGAACACCCTATAGCTTCATGGAAGTCACTTCTCATAATTTGCAAAATCTTTGGTATGCCCCTATCCCAGTTGGTATGGTCTGAATAATCCTTTAGAAAATAGCGAATTTTAGATATTACCTCACGATTTGCCCTCTCCGACGCATTTGCCTGTGGCGAATAAAATCCCGTAGTGATGTGGGTTATGCCATACAACTCAAAGAATTCTTTCATCTCTTTCGAGGTGAATTGCTTAGCGTTGTCGGTGTGTATGAACTGAGGTACACCGAATGCACAGAAAACTTCGTTCTGGAAGAAATCGACTACGTTAATGGTAGTTGCTGTTTTCATTGGCTTCAAAAATAAAAATTTGGTCATGTGGTCTATTGCTATGAACAGCTGGCAGTTTTTGGACTTAGAGCAAGGGTAAGGTCCCAAAAAGTCGCAATACAACCTTTGGAAAGGACGGTTTGTTTGGAACTGATTTCCCATGGGGGGACGTAGAGTCCGATTCACCGGTTTTATGATCTTGCAGTCGTCGCAATTTTGAACGTAAAACTTTACCTCACGTGCCATCTGTGGCCAAAAGTATTTTTGCCTGATTCGGAAAAGTGTTTTGTTAAAGCCGCCGTGGCATCCTTCCTCGTGGGCTAATCTAATGGTGTCTCTGGTTAAGTTTTTGGGTAACCATAACCTCCACAAATTCCCGTCGTCTACGCCGTTCCTAAAGTTAACTCTCTTATAAACGAGATTGTCGTTAAGACACAGGTCTGGAAGTGCATCATCATTTTGACGGATTTGCTCTTTTAGTTCGTTATATTCGGGGCTATCAAATTCTGGTGAAGAAAGGTCAATTTCGGGCGGGTTGCAATTCAATTCTATTTCGTCAACATCAAATCTTGAAAGCGTGTCGGGGACAATATTCAGGGAACCTTTTCGGTGTTCCATTACAAAATCAAAATGTTGAAGTTTCAAACTCCAGCGGGCGAGTCTACCGTTTAGGTCTTTTTGGCTCATGAGCCAGCGAAGGCTGGAGTGGTCAGTTACAATTTTAAAAGGAAGTCCCTCAATGTATTGCCTAAACCGTTTGACGCAAATAATGGCCGCTAAACATTCTAACTCCGTTACGGTGTAGTTTCGCTGGGCCTTATTCAGTTTCTGCGAAACAAACGCGATTGGTCGTTCACCCCCTTGGTCATCTGTTTGGCACAGAACGCCACCTACTCCGATGCGTGAGGCATCACACTGAATCACAAATTCTTTGCTGAAGTCCGGTTGGGCCAGCACTGGGGCGTTTGATAGGGCAGATTTCAGATTTTCAAAAGAGCTAATAGCTTCGGGTGACAATCGAAAGGGTTTATTTGTTTTACGAAGACAATCTGTCATTGGGCCTGCTAGGTCAGAAAAATTGTTGATAAACGCACGATACCAATTTGCCATGCCAATAAAACGTCTTACCTGACGAGGTGATTTGGGAATGGGGAATTGGGTAATCGCCTCAACTTTACTTGGGTCAACTTTTAAATTCCCACCGCCTATGAGATAACCGAGATATTTTATTTCGTGTTGGCAAAATTTGCTCTTGCCCACATTGATGGTGAGACCAGCAGTTTTTAAGCAATTCGCAACCTCTGAAAGCAAATCTAAATGGGTGTCGAAATTGTGGCTACAAACAAGAAGATCGTCTAGATAAATGAAGACATTTTCTCTTAACTTGGCTGGGATTACCTTGTCCATCAGACGGCTCATTGTCTGGGGACCGTTGCAAACGCCAAAAGGCATTACTCGGTATTGATACAAAGATCTACCCGGTACAGCAAAAGCGGTCTTTTCTTTTGATTCTTCAGACAATTTGATCTGGAAAAACGCGTCCTTTAAATCGATGCCACTTATGAAGTGAGTATCTTTCAAACGACTTAGGAGCCCATTTATATGTGGAAGGGGATATGAGTCCTTCTTGGTTAAGGAATTTAATTTTCTACAGTCCAAGCAAAGTCTGACTTTACCGGGCTTGCGAACGGATACTATGGGACTACACCAAGGAGAATTAGATTCCTCTATGACACCGAGTGCCAACAATCTGTCGAGTTCGTTATAAATTTCTTCTTGCCTAGGGGGAGAGAGAGGATAATGTTTTTGCTTAACCGGTAGGGCATCACCTGTGTCTATATGGTGTTTCAAGAGGTGGGTACTACCGAGACCAAGTTTTTCATACGACGGAAATCTGAATATAGTGTCCTCAAGTTTTAGTTTTTGTTCAGGAGAAAGTTCGTGAAAGATTGAGTCTGTCTTCTGATCTACCTCTAAGCAGTTAATTGAGGGAAATATCTGAGGAGCAATTGCGAAAGTTTTCCAAAAATCGACGCCAAGATAAGCTATCTGTGATAAAGTCGGTACAATATAAAAAACAATTGATTTAGTAACTCCTTTATAAGTTACTGGAAGTGTGCAATGTCCTAAAACTTGGTTTCTCGAACCGTTTGCAGTGGATATGCTTGATCGAATTTTTTTGTACTGCACGTTATACTTAGACAAGAAATCTTCGCTTCCTTTCCCTAAAACTGTTACATTCGCTCCTGAGTCTAGGAGACCTAGCAAATTCTCATCGAAAATTTTTATCATTGCAAAGGGTCTATCATCATGAAGTTCAGGCAAATGTGTGGTTTCAATCAGTTTTTTATACATTCTTCTTTTCTGGTAACGCTCCCTGCATTTAAGGATTTGCCGAGAAATTTCGCAATTTGAAAGTCTAGGTAATAGGTAATTGACACGATTTGAAAATCTGGGTGGTGAATTACAGGTATTATTGGAAAGTCTGGGTATTGATTGAATGTCAGGTTCGGACAGCTTGCGAGGTAAGTCCATCTGTGACGGCTTACTCTCAATGCTGGATAGAAACTCGGGATTTAGTTTTTGGAACGAGCATCCCCGGTTGCCCACTCGCTCCGTTGCCTGTTTTCCGCGTGGGGACCCTTACATTTAGGAGTGGTTACCCCTCTTTGTCCGCACTTATAGCAGAAAACATGCCGAGTCTCATCAGGACAATACATGTAGCTATGACCGAATTGTAGGCAATTCCAACACTTGATTTTGGAATAATCGCCTTTTACCCAGGTCCTACCTATTCTGAGGGCCTCAATTTGGGGATCGGATTCCACAATTGGATCTACCGAGTCTTCTTCCACTTCTTCCAAGGGAGTTGATAAGCGCAAATTTAACCTAACTATGAACGAATGGAAGTCGTCGTAGCTCTCTTTTGGGAGCTGTTTCCGAGAAGAAATCTTAAGTAGGATTTCATGATCGCTTTCTAGTGTTCCGAATTCGCTAGTTAGCGCTGCCTTCAACATTGGGTACGTAGTCCTTTGGTTTTGTTTAATATAATCCCAATAAAATGTTTCGGCCTTGCCCTTCAAAAATAAGTGGAAATTGGACATTAGGTGGTCATGGGGGCACTGAGATCGCTCAGTCAACGTGTCTACTTTGAACAGAAAATCGGAAATACTGCTCTCGCCGCTGTATGATACATTCCAGCCTTTTAATTTAAAATTTGGAAGTGAGGACGCATATGAGTATGAATTTGCCTGCGTTGGCGGTCTAGCACTAGTCCCTGGTGAGCCGGATATTTCTCTGTCACTACGACCTACTGACTCTCTCAATGAGCTAAGCTCCCTTCGGAATTCATCTTGCGTGTTCCTCAGGGCTTCTTGGAAGTACGTCATCAAACTTTCCATTAAATTTTCATTTGAAGGTTGTGGATTGCCTTCACGGTCTGTCTCTTGTGTCGCCATTCTACTGGTTGCTTTATCTAATGTGTCAGGTGTTACCGTTTCGATCGGGGCTATATTTATGCTCGGAAGAGATGTGCTAAGAGGTTTAGGAGTAGTATCAGCAGAAGCTGATTCTTCTGAGTAGTCGGAAGCAAGTGATCGTGATACAGACGAGCCTCTATAGGCCTTTATGCTACTCTGCGAATCTTCAGACGGTTTTCTACCTAATGGAGTCGAACCTCTTCCTCTACCTCTGGACAGTGACGAACTACTAACTACCGATTTTGTCTTAACTCTTGACGGTAAGACAGCTGAATCTGGGCCTGAAATTCTACGCGACAAATTTTTAGATGTGCTTTGTCGTGTGTTGGGCCTGTGCATAATGCACCAATCAACTACAGAAAGAAAAAAAAATCGCGGCTACTTAAGACAAATAAATTTCCAAACCAAAGAGAAAAATAAACAGGAGGCAAATGTTTACGGTGTTTGAATCACGAGAGGGGTGAACCGAATTAGGAAAGAAAAGGACACAAAAAAAATTTTTTTTTTTCTTTAAAACAAAATGCTCAAAGTGTTGAAGTTGTACAGGACATGCGGAAGTAAAAAAAAATTATGCGCGGTGTTTTAAAATTAATTAAATGTAACCCGACGATTACCGAGTTCAACAAGAATAAAAAAAGCTCAAATTTCAAAAATGTGAAAAGTGTTAAAATGTGAAGTGTTACAAAAGTGCTCGGAAAAATTGTTTGAAAGAAAATAGGAGAAATTTGGAAAATGTACTTTGTTTAAAAGTTTGTTCTTTTTCAAGTTTTTCCTTTTTCCTTTTGAAAAAAATTTTAATAATAATAATAAAAAAAATTTTTACCTTTTATATATAATTAAAATTCAAATTGATTGATGTTTTCTGTGTGTGTAATAGTTCATAAAATTTTTGGATGCTAGAAAGAACCTGCAGTGGTACATGTTTCGATTGTTTTGTAAGGAAATAATTTTAAATTGTTCGCAATAAAAAAAAATTTGAGAAATATGTGTACGAAGGCTATGATAAATACCATGTCTCTCCTTACTCTGTTGGCTAATCAAATCTGTTTCTGTGACAGGATAAGATGTCTCAACAGTTATTTTCAAAATTTTATTTTTCTTCTGTAAGCATAAAAAACCATGTCGTGTTAATATATAATTTCAAACCTGGATTATCTCGCAACATGCCTACCATTTTTAAAAGAGATAGTCAGGCAAGGACTTAGATAATTCAGGTTTGTTAAACATTAGGTCCCATGAGCATAGCATTATTGCCGCAATGCTACTGACCTCTACTTGGAGTCAGTACCAGACTTGCAATAATCCTTATGATCAGGAACAAAATTTGGGTGGAAAAAAAAAACAACGACAAGATTTGTAGTGCGTATCATAGTTTGCATAGCAGTTGAATCCAGTTTAGAAGATTCCAGACTTCAAGACTTATGCAACTGATAGCTAGTTAAGTGCTTACAAAAAAAATTAAATCACGAATAAAAAAAATATAACCATTTCTTCATTTCCCTAAAGTGCTTTAAATGGTTTTATTATTAAAAGAAAATTATTGTCACCCTACGGGTGGCTTTTCGTTGGGCGCCATATATGTTACGGCGACCACGTTTAATCTTTTTCTTTGTTGGCCTGTTACGATGGCCTTTTCGTTGGGCGCCATATATGTTACGCGCCGTTAAATACTTTCAAATAAAAATAAAATAACGATCCAAATGACCGGTTAAGGGGGTATAAAAGCTGGCCCGCTAGCTCATTAAGCAAAATTCATCTCAACCAGGGTTTGGCACGTAAGCATATAACATACTTCACACCCCTGGAAGTATGTTTAAAATATTTCGAAAAGGAATCTAAAAAGCACTTAAGGAGGAAAAGGAAGAATTGATTATATTGGTATCCCTGAGGAATAATATGGCCAGATGGTTGCCATATAGGGGTACACTTATCCCATCCCCAACCTATGACTGGCGAAGTACCCTGAATTTATCCTGTCCCGTTTACAAAAACAATCGACTACATTACGCTTACCAGCTGTGGTTTCTCCCTAGCATCCATTTAAAAAAAAAATTTAGCAACTCATTTTTTTAAAATTTTTGTTATGTAATTCAATTCTCATCTTTTTATTTATTTCATTGTTTTGTTTGTTTTTTTTTCTAAATTTTATAAATGTTAGTGTTTACATGTAATTTGGTTAGTTTATATCTAAAGTAGTATAAAGGAAATAAAAGGAAAAGAAGGATCTTATAAGTAACTTAATATTAACTTACTTTACAAACTACTTAATTTACGTGTCGTTGTAGTTACTGGTTGTGATGAGGTTGTTGCAAATTCATGTTGTTGTTGTTCAGGTTGTCATATCTCATGTTGTTGTGGCGCATGTTGTCGTAGCCCATGTTGTTGTAGCGTTTGTTGTAGCTCATGTTGTTGTTATACTTGTTAATTTAGTTTGTTGCTGTGGTCATACTTGTCGTAATTCTTGTTGTTGTTGTAACTGGCTTTTTGCATCTCAGTTATTTATAATAATAATTTTAGTATGTGTGCAGTTATTTTCTTAAACACCTTTTTTTTGTTTAATTGTTATTTTACACTTTCTTTTTTTGATAATATTTTTCTCTTTTTATTTTACTAAATAATTAATAAGATTTTCTTGTAATGTACACATTTATTTCGTTCTTGTTTGCTTTAATTTAAATTGTTTACGGGTACATTCTTTTTTTTTTGTTGTTTGTTAATATTTATTAAATATTTGTATTACCCCGCCTTGATTTTATTTAGTATGCCATTTTTAGTTTTTAATAAAATTTGTTGGTTTTATGTTGGGTTAACAATTAAGTGTATTCTTTAGGTTTGTGTGTGTGTTTTGTTCATTATTTTATCTAGTATTAACTTTTGCCTTGATGTTTTATTATTAACTTTTTTTGAGATTAAAAATAAAAGAACAGTTTTGGAAAAATAACTCTTAGGGATCAGAGGCAAGTTTTTTGGTTTTGGTTTTTCTTGCTAAAATCACCCATAACATTTCGTTAACATGTAATTTAGTTTTGTAATTTTTTGTATAGTTTAGACAGAATTTAACACATGCCACACTCAACACTTTCACCTCCAAACTTAACTAACATTTTGTTAGTAATATTCAACCAAACTGCCAACAAAAAAAAATCACCAATTATTTTGAATTATTTGTTTTAAAAGCACGTTGCGTTGCATTGTTTTTTGTCAATAATTAGGTGCGTTTACAAATTACTTTTGTTGCATATATAAATAACTTAAATTGTAAATTTTCATGTTTTTTTAATGTTCTATATAAATGTTTTACAATTAAGTTTATTTATTACTTATTATTTGTTTATTAAATGTATCGTATTTTTTTGTTTAAAAACATGCTTTTTCACACTTTTGTTTAATTTTCATTTTATTTTTTTTCAATTTTATAAACTTAGTACAATTTGTGTTAATTATAACTTTATTTTTAATTTCCCGCACGACTACTTCACACATTAACTATTTTTCCGCAACTCAACTGCACTGTTTCACTATCTTTTACCAACTAACTTTTTTAATTCTTTCTGCTGCCTGTACAACTTTACAGAAAAATGCCATTTCGCAATAACAACCAAAAAAAAATATAACGGTTTTTCACATTCTTGGCATTCCTTATATTGTTCTTGCGCGAGAGATGATACACGCGCATACTTGTATGTATGTGTGTGTGCATGAACATAAGTCATGGTAAAAAAAAAATCCCTACACAAGCTGGTCAGTTGTGTATGTTAAGTATGCCACGCAATTAAGAGAGTCTATGTTTTGAGTGAGGGAGGAAGAAAGAGAGAAGCAACCTATGAATACACACGACAATCCGTTACATTTTTTTTCCCCTCCTTTCTAGAACGTTCTTTTGTTTGCTTTATTGTTAGTACGTAAATAACAAACAACATGTAGATGCGCGCAATCCGTTACATTTTTTTCCCCTCCTTTCTAGAACGTTCTTTTGTTTGCTTTGTTATGGGAAAAAAAATCCCTAACAACGAGAATGAGAGTTGTTGTTGCAAACAAAACTGAGGAATTTAAAGAATGCCAAAGGAAAAAAATATACACACATATGTATGTTAAAGGCATAGCGATGCGCAATTGTACCGTACCGTTAAATGGTACGAGGCATTGGATTAGGGTAAAAACATTTAATTTTTTTTAAATCCGTAACACACATGCTCATGTATACGACTGACGTATTTTTTTGCTTGCGAATTTGAAACAATTGTTTGTATGTATAACAACTACCACGTGCGCGACGCGTATGGAATGTTGTTGCTATTATGCAAATTGTTGTTCAAAATAGTTTTTCACTTCACTTTACACCGTATCTGGATCGATTGGACCAAAATTATGTTCGAACTTTTAATGGACTGTATATAAAATAAACGCTGATTTTCAATTTAATTCATTTATTTAATTGTTTCTCTTAAGATGTTCTCACTCAACTTTCTATAATAATCTTCTTTATGCGTGTATGTGCTAGTGTAATGTATATATTTTAAAGTGTTTTATGTTGTAATGTATAATTTAGGATGTTTATGTTCCTTGAAGCCCAATATAATTTTATGCAGCTGTAGGGGACCAGCTTAATGGTTAGGCGTTCATACAAACTGCCAGATTTGAGGATATTAATAAAACAAGGCAACGATGTGCCGATTTCAGTTTCAAAAATAGAATTCCTGTTTATTTGTGGGTTGCTGCCCCTTTTATACTAATTTTACCGTATTGCTTACTTATTCTAACTTATTACATTCATTCTTAAATCTATTATTTTCTTTGTCAGTGCCATGCAATCATCAAGTATGCATTTGGTTTCAACCAATCAAAATGAGAGAGCTAGGAATGCACTCATTTACATTTGACACTCACTCACATTTTGATTGACCTATTTTACTATTGTGTGCTCATATTTAAATATATTGAGTCACTAACTAATGTCGTTATTTGATCTTTTGCTTATGGCATTCACCCTACTAATATTGGGATGGTATGTATGTGTTTCAAAGCTGTTGTTAAGTAGGCGGTGGACACTACTAAGGTACACTACACCCTCACCGTTAAGAGAAAAATTAGGGGAAAAAATTTTCTTGATGTTTCCATAGCACTGCATAAATTATGGTTTATAGTTTAATGATTCTTACAATATGTTTTATGTTTTTGATTTACATATTTTGTTGTATTTATTAGTTCTTAATCCTAGGTATAATTTTGTTGTTTTAATTAATTCTTACAATCTATTTACAATATTAGTTTTACATATTTTTGTTTTATTCATTAATTCTAACTCCTAGATATGGTTTTAATTGGTTGTTGTGCATTTGTTTTTCTATTCCGTTATAATCTATAGTAGTATTTACACCATTACTCCTAATTATTCTATATGGGCCTTTGTATGGGCTTTGGTTTTTCTTTCTATTTTCTATTTTTATTAAGACTAAATCTCCTATCTTTAAATTTAAACTATTATTATATTTGCTATCAAGTATTTTATTTTCTTTTGTTTTTATTGTCAATTCTTTGGCTCTTTCTAAAGAAAATTTTAGTTTTTGTTTCAATTCTTTTGCATAGTCATCGTAATTATAGATTTTTATCTCCGTATTGTCATTGATTTCTGATGGTAAGCGTGGTAATTTACCATAAACCAATTCGAATGGCGTGTAGCCAGTATCTATGTGTGGTGCCGTGTTGTAGGCGAAAGTAAAATAGTTTATCCACTTATCCCATTCGTAATCATTTGCTGTTGTTAGCAGGAATTCATTGAGGACTCTATGATTCCTTTCTACCGAACCTATTGTTTCGTGGTGGTAAGGGGTTGAAAATGTTTGCTTGATATCAAGTAACGAGCATATTTTACGCATTAGTTCGTTTTTAAATTCAGTCCCATTGTCTGATTTGAGTACTTTAAATTTACCATATTTTAAAATTAATTGTTCTACTAATGTTTTGGCAGTTGTAAGTGCATCTTTTGTTGACATTGGGTGAGCAATAACGAATTTTGTTAGTTCACATTGCATTGTCAATATGTATCGGTATCCGTTTGAAATACGAAGAGGTCCTACAGTATCAACTGATATTGTCTCAAAACTGTTGTTTGGGGTGTTTGTTAACGTAAGTGGTTCTTTAATGTTCTTTGTTTGTTTGTTTGTTTATGTTACACTTGTCACAATATCTTACAAATTGTTTAACCATTTTGCTCATATTTTTCCAAATGTATCTCTGTTTCAATTTAATTATTGTTTTTCTAACTCCTAAGTGGCCTGCGTGTGTGGTATTGTGAAATTCATCGATGAGTTTATATTTCAATATGTCATCGTTTATTCTTTTTGGGTCATTATATATTAAAATTTTAAGTTGAGGACTTTTATTGTTTATTTTTATCTTTGCATATGCTTCTTTTAATTCTTTCATTGTATATACTTTAAATATTTCATCACTTTTTGCTAGCGCTAATTCTTTTATTTTTTCTTTATTCATTTTAGATATCAGTTTCCTCAGAATCGAATCTAGTTTCGCTGAGTTATCGCTGAATCTTGCATGCATATTATCTTTTTTTATGTTTTTGGTATGTAACTTCTTCATAATCGAATCTTGTTTCGATGAATTATCGTTACATCCTATGTGCACAATATTATCTTCAATTTTTATGTCGACGTTTTCTATATTTTCAAACTTATTAAATTGCAATTTCTTTATATTCTTAATATCATTTATGGAGGTGCATTCCCATATTAGAGGTTGATCAGACTCCTGAGAGATGCTTTTATCCAATTCTTTTGTAGCTACATTATTAATATTATTTGTATTACTTGCCTCATTGTTCCCATTATTTGTATTATTTCTGTTAATTTTTTCTTGCATGGCCCTTGTAGTTATTAGTATTTTGTTTTTTGTTTCATCATTTTCCAATGGTATCATTTGTTTAAGTATTTCTGAGTTTATTTCAAGTCTTGATAATGCGTCCGCATTAGTGTTGATTTTTCCTTTCTTGTATATTATTGTAAAATCATAGTCGCTTAGATCCAGTCTAATTCTTGTCATTTTTGACGATGGATTCTTGTGTGAGAATAATGAAATGTGGTCTGTGATCTGTTACTACTATGAATTTTCGACCGTATAAATATGGTTTGAAAAAATTAATTCCCCAGTAAATTGCGAGCAATTCCTTTTCAATTATTGGTTTGTTCAAATCATGTTTCTGTAGAGATTTACTTGCATAAGAAATAGGTAAATCTTGGCCAATTTCACCTTGAGACAAGACAGCTCCCAATGCGTAGTTTGATGCGTCGGTTGTTAAAATGAATGGTTTTTCAAAATTTGGATATTGTAACACCGGTGGGGTCATTAATTTTTCTTTAAGTGTATCGAAAGCAATTTGACAATTTTCTGTCCATATGAATTTTGTCGATTTCTTTAATAGTGCGTTTAGTTCTTTTGCGATGTCAGCAAAATTTGGTATGAATTTTCTGTAGTAATTGCAGAATGCTACGAATCGTCTTACTTCGTCTGCGTTTCTTGGTGTTGGATATTTTTTTATCACTTCGTATTTGGATGGGTCTGTTTTCACACCGTCTTTTGTTATTAAGTGTCCTAAGTAGACTACTTCAGGTCTTAGAAAACAACATTTCTTTGG
This sequence comes from Bellardia pandia, assembly GCA_916048285.2. Lineage (NCBI taxonomy): Eukaryota > Metazoa > Arthropoda > Insecta > Diptera > Calliphoridae > Bellardia > Bellardia pandia. The sequence goes on from OU696533.1 coordinate 64,428,849, forward strand.
ATTTAACTTTAAATTATATTTTTCCAGTCTGTCCAGTACTTTGATTAAGTGTTGATTGTGGTGGTTCAGGCTACATCCGTATACAATTATATCATCTACATAGAGAAATGCTTCAGATTCTAGTCCGGATAATGCTATTGTAAGCATTCTTTGAAAGCTGTTAGATGAAATTTTTAGTCCGAATGGAAGTCTTTTAAATTGAAAATGTCCTTGTGGTGTTGAAAATGCGGTTAGTGGTCTAGAGTGTTTGTTCAGTTCAATTTGATGAAAAGAACTAGTCATATCAAGTGTAGAAAACCATTTGGTCTACCTAATTTGTCCAAAATATCCTCTAATCTAGTTAGAGAAAATTTGTCATTAACAATTTTATCATTAAGTTTCCTAAAGTCTACAACAAGTCTCCATTTCCTTTTATCTTCCATGTTTTTCTTTGGTACCAAAAGGAGTGGGGCATTGTATGGACTAACAGATGGTTCTATTATTTCGTCATCAAGCATTTTATTTACCTGTTCATTTATTATGTCTGTATATGAATGTGGTAATCTGTAGTTTTTTATGTACACCGAGGTGTTGTCCGAGGTCGTGATTTTTTGTTTGTAAAAATTGTTGACACTTAATTTTTCGTCTTCTAAATGAAAAACGTTTTGATATTTTTTAAATATTTCTATTAGTTTTGTTTTTGCGTGGTCATCATCATGGTCTAATTGCAAGTCATTTAAAATTTTGTGAAAACGTTCGTCACTGTTTATAATGTTGTAACTTAATATGTCGTAATTTTTTAGTGGGTCAGTGTGTAGTTTAATGTCCTGTAAAGTTATTGTTTCGTTTGTTGTGTTTAAAATTTTAACGTGTGTCATACCGTTGTTTGGTGCTATTGAATTGCTTAAAAAAATTCCTTCTTTTATTTCATTATTAAATATTACGCAATCTTCAGCAAGGTTTAGTTTTATGGGTTGAATGGTTTCTGTTCTTGGTGGTATAGTTATTTTTAAGGTATCGAATGATTTTGTTTGCATTGGCAGAATTATTGTTTCATTGTTGATGAACAAAGAAATTGTGAATGTCTCGTAATCTATTTTGCATAGGTATTCTTTTAAGAAATCTCTTCCTATTATTCCGTCTGTCTCTATTGGGAAATTATCATCTACTAGATGGAATTTGTATTTACATGTTTGGTTTGCTAGCAGCAGTTCAAGCTCACTCGTCCCTAGTGAATGTATTTCTTCTTTAGTGATGCCTGTTAATTTGCATCTATTCTCCACATTTAATGGTTCATCATCAAAATTTTCTCTGGTGCGACATAATGATATGTCGGCTCCTGTGTCGACAAGAAATGTTAAATTTTTGTTTTTGTATTTAGCAGTTATGAAATTTGTATTATTATTGGAAAGTTTGTATATTTTTAGTTTTGGCTTTCCGGAATATCCCTGTATTCCGAGCCTTCCTCGTTTCCCTCGTCTTGTACTGTGCGTATATACATTCTGTTGTCTCTGTTTCTGTTGTCATTGTTTCTGTTAGCATTATTGTTATTACTTCTACTATTATTGTTGTTACTTCTACTATTATTGTTGTTAATTCTATTATTATTGTTGTTTTGGTAGTTGTTATTTCTAGAGAAGTTTGTGTTTCTTCGTGAATTGTTATTATCATTGTTTCTAGTGTAATTGTTGGAGTCGTGATTACAGTCGTATCTATTGCTTCTGTTGAAATTATTGCTATTATTCATAGTATTAGAGTTGTTTTTATAATGGTTTTGGTTATATGTTGTGTTATTATGTTGCCTGTTATTGTTATAAGTAGAAAATCTGTTGAGGTTCTTCTCTTTTGATATGCAGAATTTCGTTATGCGTTGCCTTCTTTTCATTTTCAAGTTCAATTGCAAGACCAGAAGCTTCTTGTAGGGTAGTTGGTCGGGCAGCGTGTATTGTTGCTTTGAAATGATCATTCAAACCTTTCTTGAATGTATCTAGGGCAAGTTTATTATTTAATCGCACTATGACGTTTTTCTCCGCTTCTGTTGCTTGATTACCCAATTCTTCTATACCTAGCTTATTTTAGTTGTCAATTATACTCATTATCTTCTCCCTATATGAATTAATAGGCATTTTCCCTTGGAATAAAGTGGTAAGTTTAGTTTGCAATTCTGGAATTGTTTTATTGTTTTTGTATCTTTTCTCTAAGAGTTCTTTAAGCGCTTCGAAATTTTCAGGTTTTGTGTAGCTTCCAATTGATGTTCTGACATTTGGACAGTTTAGCATGATAAACATACTGAAGAAAATCTATTTTTGCTGTTTCTGATAGGGTCTTGTTTAATAACTCTGCTGTAATTATGAAACTGTCCAATTCAATATAATTACCTGTAAACAGAGGTAATGCTTTCGCGACTGTTTCTAAATTGAATGATGCCATTTCTTTTTCTGTATTTTTCCTACTTTCTAGTAAATATTCTTTAACTTTCTTGTATATATTGTTAAATTCTATTCTTATTGCTGTATTGTCTTCTTCATTCATTCAATTCTTTTTCTAGGAAATCATTTTTTATATTTTTTATAGTTTGTAATTTTTCTTGTATTGTTTTCTACCTGGACTTTTTTTTAAATTTATATATATTGCTTTTAATGCGTTTATATTTTCTTCCATTTGAAGATTCTTAATTTATATTCTTATACATTTGTATATCCCTTCATATGTTTATTACTAGATTACAAAATATAAAATTTTTAATTTTTATTATTATTATTTGTATATTTATTATACATCAGTTATTGCGTTGTTGTTCCGCTGGTATTTTCTAACGTAATTTTTGAAATAGTTATTTATTCTAAATGCTATATATAAAATAATTGATACTAATATGATAAATTTTATGTGATCTGGTATAAGATTGGTCACGTTTTTTGCTTCTCCATTGTTGATAATATTTTCTTGCTTTTCCACCTTGCTTTGTGGTTTACCCATTTTGTTTATATTATTACCCCAAATGGGTCCTACCATAACCTATTATTATTATTATTTTTTTTTTATATCTTTTATATTTTTCTTTATTTTGTCGCAATCCTCCTTCGTGTTTGTGAGGGTGAGCCTTTGGTAGAGTAAGGCCAGTTGTTTTCTGCCTTGGAATCTCTTCCCAGCACGCTTTTTCTTTTTCTTTGTTGTTATTTCAGGTTGTGATGGTTTTTTAGGTTTTTTGGTTGACGCGGTCCTCTTTCGGTACTCCTCGATGGTGATAGCCTTCGGGCCAGCAGTCAGTGGTAGCGGGGTATATGCTGGTGCTGTTGTTGTTGGTTGTGGGTTGTATTCTTGCTTTAGGTATTTTTCCCACTTTTCAAGAATTTTGTTCACTTCGTCTTCCATCAAGTTATCAGGATGTATCCTAAATTTCCTTCGTATTTTATCAATTTCTATTAATTATTTCCGTCTGTGTATGAGGATCTTTTGAAATATTCAAATGGTCCGTGTGGGCAGGATCGCCATGTAATGTATATATTTTAAAGTGTTTTATGTTGTAATGTATAATTTAGGATGTTTATGTTCCTTGAAGCCCAATATAATTTTATGCAGCTGTAGGGGACCAGCTTAATGGTTAGGCGTTCATACAAACTGCCAGATTTGAGGATATTAATAAAACAAGGCAACGATGTGCCGATTTCAGTTTCAAAAATAGAATTCCTGTTTATTTGTGGGTTGCTGCCCCTTTTATACTAATTTTACCGTATTGCTTACTTATTCTAACTTATTACATTCATTCTTAAATCTATTATTTTCTTTGTCAGTGCCATGCAATCATCAAGTATGCATTTGGTTTCAACCAATCAAAATGAGAGAGCTAGGAATGCACTCATTTACATTTGACACTCACTCACATTTTGATTGACCTATTTTACTATTGTTTACTATTGTGTGCTCATATTTAAATATATTGAGTCACTAACTAATGTCGTTATTTGATCTTTTGCTTATGGCATTCACCCTACTAATATTGGGATGGTATGTATGTGTTTCAAAGTTGTTGTTAAGTAGGCGGTGGACACTACTAAGGTACACTACACTAGAACTACTATCCAACCATGGTGAAATCACTACAAGGTGATAACAATATTACAACAATACGAAAGCAACAGAAACAACATGGTATTTTTGTTTTTGTTTTCATGTTTGTAATGTCAAAAACAGCTGACTATTGTTACAAACATTCCTATAGAAAACAAGTAAAGGCCCAACTATAATATGCATAAGCAAGATTAAGCAAATTGCAAAAGTTAACGAAAAGGCTGTCAAATGCATAACCAGTTCAGAGTTAACTTTTAGGTGGCTACAATGACTTTTAAACTTTTGTCCACAGTTGCTCATTTATGTTTAAAAAAAATGTTTTTATTTTAACAAAAACCCATTAAATGACTATATTTTATAAATATTATTATATTATTTTATAATTAAAAGAAAACTTCGTACCAGAAACGCATAATTTTTCCTTTTTTTTAATTTATCGGCAAAAGTACTAAAATGTACAGCTGTGGCAGCACTACATTGTAAATAATAATAAACGTTTACATATGTTTTGTTAATTTTCGTATTGTGGTTGCAAAAATGGAGAAAAAACTTAAAAATTTAAATAATATAAAAATATTAAAGTTAGCGCTTGAAGGCCTGTGCACATTAAAAGAAATAAGTGAACTACACTGTAAAAGAAGAAGACGATCTTGTTCTGTCAGAGAAATAAACCACGACAGAAAGACATTTTTGTTAAAATAAAAAGGGCCCTTTTATTATAAAGGCACTTATTTTTTCCACTTTTTCTATTAAATTTAAAATAAATGTATTTTCTTCTTTTTCCATTTTGTTAAAACAACAAACAAACAACAAACAGCTGATTCCGTACGGAATATGCGATCAGTTTCGCTTTTTGCTTAAGCAAATGACAGTTGAAAAACTTAACGAAAACTTTCGTTAAGTACATTATAGTTTGCCACATACAATTTAATTCGGTGTTTTCTATTCAGTCTTAGTGCAAATTTTATTAGTATTTGTTTGATATATTGTTTGAAAGACAATTTTACGACCAACATAATTTATTTTAATATTTTGAAATTTTGTCTAATTTTCACCATTTTTAATTGATTTACTTACCAATTCTTACCATAATTTACAGAGTCTGTCTGATGTTCATAATAATCTTGAGTGTAACTTAACAAACAGAGTATAAACAAGTAAGAGTGCTATATTCGGCTGTGCCGAATCTTAAATACCCTCCACCTAAACGTAATAAGAAATACAAAAACTACACTGGTTATAGGTATAATACATATGTATATCCTAATTCTGTGTTTTCTATTCAGTCTTAGTGCAAATTTTATTAGTATTTGATATATTGTTTGTAAGACAATTTTACGACCAACATAATTTATGTTAAATATTTTGAAATTTAGTCTAATTTTCACTAGCGGTATTCACACCGAGCTTGTTAGTTTGTTAGTCGGTAGTTTGTTAATTTGTTAAAGTTACCAACTGTGAACGACCCCCTTTTTAAAACTTTGTTAGTCTGGTAACTTTCGTAGTAAAACAGCTGATTTATTGTTTTGACACAATTTATTATTCTGGAAAAAATAAAACATGCCACGAGAAAGTGTAAAAAAAAACAATTGTAAACCATTTAATTACTCATTTTTTCTTTTGGTTATCCACTACGAGAACAGTTTATGATTTATTAAAATAAAATAAAAAATCATTTATTTAACATACTTACTCTCAATGTACACAAATATTTTTTTTTAGAAATGTATCACAAATGATTTTTTAAATATATTTATTTAGAAACTGCAACAGCTGATTGTGAGTTACCAACTAACAACTATTTTATCAGGGGTGCCGTGTCGTTAATTTGTTAAATGTTTATCCGTTAGCGCGTTAAATATACAAAAACAAAATGCGTGTAAAAAAGTAACGATTAACGACTAACAAACTAACAAGCTCGGTGTGAATACTGCTACTATTTTTAATCGATTTAATTACCAATTCTTACCATAATTTATAGAGTTTGTCTGATGTTCATAATAATCTTGAGTGTAACTTAACAAACAGAGTATAAACAAGTAAGAGTGCTATATTCGGCTGTGCCGAATCTTAAATACCCTCCACCTAAACGTAATAAGAAATACAAAAACTACACTGGTTATAGGTATAATACATATATCCTAATTCTGTGTTTTCTATTCAGTCTTAGTGCAAATTTTATTAGTATTTGTTTGATATATTGTTTGAAAGACAATTTTACGACCAACATAATTTATGTTAAATATTTTGAAATTTTGTCTAATTTTCACCATTTTTAATTGATTTACTTACCAATTCTTACCATAATTTACAGAGTCTGTCTGATGTTCATAATAATCTTGAGTGTAACTTAACAAACAGAGTATAAACAAGTAAGAGTGCTATATTCGGCTGTGCCGAATCTTAAATACCCTTCACCTAAGCGTAATAAGAAATACAGAAACTACACTAGACTAGAATATCCTAATTCTGTGTTTTCTATTCAGTCTTAGTGCAAATTTTATTAGTATTTGATATATTGTTTGAAAGACAATTTTACGACCAACATAATTTATGTTAAATATTTTAAAATTTTTTCTAATTTTTACCATTTTTAATTGATATAATTACGAATTCTTACTATAATTTACAGAGTCTGTCTGATGTTCATAATAATCTTCAGTGTAATTTAACAAACAGTATAAAAAAAGGGGTACAATTCGGTTTTAGTGATTTTGCTCAAAAAAAAAAAAAAAACAAAATGAAATAGGGCTTTTAGAGGAGATACCAGGAAAAAAATTTGTTGGCGGTCACACCTATTTTCGAGGGGGCGGGCCCGTAAAGTTGAAAATATATAGGCCTATATCTCGGGAACTACTGGGTGCTTGATAATTTGTAATACACTAAATAAAAGGTATTAAAAATACCTTTCCAACGATATACATCATGATTATGAAATATGGACCGAATATGGGTTAAATCCGAAAAGAATATTTTTGACCCGAATTTATTTGTTTTTTGGAAATGGTTCTTATATAGCAGCTATGACAAATTATGGGCCGGTCTTCTTAAATTTTGGAACAGTTATTTTCATGCATATGAGGATATTTCACGTCGAATTTCAACATAATAACGCTATATATACGATATATATTAGTATTAACGTGGATTTCGAGAGTGGACCTTATGTGTGGAGTCAAATATGGACCGATATTCTTAAAATCCAGCAGTTTGATTTAGGCATGTATGTAAATGATCCGTGTTTATAAGAGATTTATGAGTATTAAAGTGATTTTCGGGAGAGGGCTTTATATGGGGCATACGGTTAAAAATAGACCGAAATTAACAAAATTTTGTGGAATGATTTTTGTATATATGTAAATGATCTGTACAAAGTTTTGAGTCGGTAACGATATTTATACATTATATATAGGGAAAAATGTCTTTTTCAGATGTGGTCATTGTATGGGAGCTATGACCAGTTCTGGGTTGACCACCATAAAATATAGTACAACAATTTATTTGCCTATAAAGAGTATTTCTGTCAAATTTTAGCCGTTTAACATTATTTATATCTGTTTTATACGTATTTAAGTGAATTTTGGAAGTGGACTTTATATGGGGTCTATGGTCAAACATGGACCGAACTAAAAAAAAATTCGTTTTGCGATTTCTTTTTGTATAAAACTTATTTTTGCTGAATTTTGTCTTGATATTCCAATTTTATAGGCATTTATTTATCATTAAGCCATATTTCGGGAATATATATATTTGTATGGGGGCTATGAGAAATCATGGACCGATTCTTACTTTTTTCCGCATACTTTCTTCTTTTATCATACAAACAACGTATACAAAATTTCATGGTATTATCTGTACTGCGATTCACTAACTTTTAACGATCCGACAATCGTAAAATTTGTCGACGTAAATAGTCGTTTGCAGTAACGATTGTGTGATTCTGTAACTTTTTTTTAACGATAGTATACAGCTGTTTTTTTGTACTCATTTAATTTAATAAAATGTGGCACCTCTGTGTACAAAGTGTCAAAATAAGCGAAAAGCACAAAAGAGAATGGAAAAAACAAATAGAATTGTGCATAATTTGGGAGTTTTGTTTATTTTTGTAAATTTTGACTTAAGTAAGGTAAGTAAAAAAATTTATGATTTAATTATCTTTTTATTTTGTTATTTTATTTACATTTATATACATACATTTTAAGTGCATTTAACAGAATGGCGACCAATTCAAATTCTAAAAGGAGCCGCTGATAGCATCCAGTTGCATAAAAACGTAAAGACGAAAGCATCTAACTCAAAAATTAAATTTTCAGCCAAGTCCGGAGTGAGTCGGTATAATTTTTGAAATTCCTTCGCTGTCAACTCAAAAGGATTGTCCAAATCCCGAAGAATACGACGATTAACTGCTGGAACGTCAAAAATTTGGTCATCCCTTGCTAATTCGTATGCCAATTACTCAAAAGCCATTTGAAACACAAAATAAACTTATATACACACTTTATATAATAAATAAACACAAAATAAACTTATATACACACTTTATATAATAAATACACTTTATCGATAAAATAAACACAACTAAAATTTTTGTCGCTAATATAACGAGAGAAAAACTTGTTAAGAGTAACAGCTGACCACCTGGATAACCATCTTGCCGTGATGTGGTGGCTTAAATGCTGGCTGTAGTGTATGTCTTATAACTTGACTCGGTTAATTTTAGCCGGAACAAGTCAGAAGGCATAAGCTTTAAAGCCAACATGACCAAGGGTTATGCCCACTTTTAAGGTCAAGGTGGATGATAGCAGTGCCGAAGACCTGAATGGCTAGTTAGTGGTTAAAGAAACTAGTCCTGAACAGCTTCGCTCCGACGCCAGGGCACGGGTCGGTTGTAATGAGTATTTTGCCTAGTCCATGTACGCCGTCACTGCATGGATGGTCCATCCCCTTACGTGCCTACTCGTGGGACCAAAAATGAATATGAACAAAGAAAATACAAAAAACAACAAAAACTCCCTGAAGAGCGCCGATGATCTCGGTTCTTCTTCAGAAGGCGACCTACTGGCTTCTAGCCAAGAGACCTTGGTTGCAATGGAGGACAGCGTGGGTGACCGACACAGCACTCTGCTGACCACCACAATAAACGTGACAAAAGCTCCTCTTCAAGTGGATGCCAAGGCTGGCGATCAATTGAAGAAGAAACGAAAGAAGAGGAAGAGTCAGAAAGACATCCTCAAGTCTCGCTACACCAAGGCGATATTCATTCTTGATAAGATTGACAAGAATGCTGCCAGCGGTGCTCCTCATGAGCGTGATGAAGCTGATCGTGCCAAATACCAGGCTCTGGTAGATGAATATCAAAAGTTTTTAGATTCAGTACCCAGCACATCAAAGGCAGTAGCCTTAACAACAGAAAGGGTCAAGCGAAATCGCTCTCAAACAGAGGGTGAAAAATCGTCTAAACGGAGAAAGGTTGCCGATAAAAAAAGCCGCTCCGGGACCCACATCTACCACGACCACATCCGCCAGACGACCCTTTAATGAGGTGGTTAAAGACCATCTCAGAATGGCTCTGGCGACAGAAAAAGACGATGCCATCAATCCCGTAGTAACAGAATGGGGTGCTATCGAGTCCAAATTAGCTGAGCTCGTTATGGAATACCTGATCGCTAATAGGACTGGCACGGCACCTCGCTTTGACTCTGGTGAAATTCACCGGGGATACAGGGTGATCAAATGCATGGACGGGTTCTCAAAGGACTTTCTGAGCAAATGCATCGCTAATATTAGTGGCGCATGGGAGGGTTTAAGCCTTAAACTGATCCATGCTCAGGATATTCCGATGAGACCGCGTGCACGTATTTGGTTACCAAAGATGGCAACCGATGCACACAAGATGTTGGACTGTCTGAAGCTGCAGAACCCCAACATCCACATGGATGACTGGTCCATCATCCGCATTGAGCAAGGCGAAGGCCACACATGCCTTATCCTCGCCATCACCGAATCTGGCTCAGTGGAGCTTGAGAAGGCGGGTTTTAAGCTGTTCTTCGGAGTGAGGGACGCTAAGGTCAGGGTGTTTCGGCTCAAAGGAACAGGTAGCGGTGAGGCGGATGAGGTTGAAGTTGCAAGCTCTCTGCTCACAGATATAAAGCTATCGAAACCCCCCCCAGATACTAACAATGGCGCTTAAGGTAGTGCAGATAAATCTGCAGCACTCGAAATGTGCTACAGATAACCTTCGGGTACTCTTAGCTGAAGAGGACCTGGACATTGGGCTGGTGCAAGAACCCTGGGTTTCAAACCTGGACGTGAAGGGTCTCCTGGCCTCAACATATAATATACTCTATGCAAGAAACAATCTATTAACATTTTTGTCTGTACGCAGCTTAGTTCAGAGGACCTTACAGCAGCAAGGGTCGAGCTACCGGTCAACAGTAGCCTCTTGATTGCCTCCAGCTATATGGCACACGACAAAACAGCTCCTCCAGTCGAGGTGAGTACTCTGATGTCATCTGTTGGAGCATCGGACATTATCCTGGGCTGCGATGCTAATGCAAGGCATTTAATCTGGGGCATCAAGGAAACAAATGAAAGGGGTGAGTCTTTACTTGATTTCATTAATTCCAGCAAACTAAGTATATGTAATTCTGGTAACACGCCTACATTCATTTTTCCGAGTTCGGACAACTATAATGGATGGGAGGAAGTATTAGATATTACACTCATTAATGATAGGTCTAAGGTATCAGTAGATAGGTGGAGAGTATCTAGTGAAAGGTCATTGTCTGATCATAACTGGATTCTTTTCGAAATTAGACTTCAGAACTCGACAGAAAAAATAAAATTTAGGAACCCAAGAAGGACTGATTGGTTCAAATTTAATGGGATCCTTAAACATAAACTTAGGAATATGCCAGTTGTAGAAGATTCAATCACTGGTCTTGAAAGATTGGAGGAAAACTTTAGTAAAACTGTAGTTAAAGCTTTTGAAGTTTCCTGTCCAGTCACTAAGGCTAAGAAAAGCTTCCCTCCATGGTGGAATTCGGAGCTATCTAAACTCGTAGGGCCTTTAACATTAGCTATAATAGTAAATCATGGCAACCATATCGTGATCTATTGAAAGCTTACAAGAAAGCTATAGTAATCGCAAAAAGAAACTCGTGGAGACGCTTCTGCGAATCTATAGATAACACAAGAGACTCTGCAAGACTTAGCAGAATTCTGGCCAAGGGGCAAATCCCACTTCTATCAAGGGGAATGATGACTCCTGGTCCGAATCCTCAGCAGAGTCACTTGACATCCTACGGAATACGCATTTTCCAGGCTGTAAGGATGTTGCTATGGATACGGTTATTGAGAATGTAGGCATGACTCTATCCAATATTGATAGTTACATCATCTCCTATGACAGGATATCATGGGCGATTGACAGTTTTGCACCATTCAAGTCACCTGGGCCGGATGGTATCTTGCCAAAGATGCTACAAAGTGCAAAAAGGCATATCATTCCCTGGCTTCATAGAATTTTTACGCTCTGTCTCTCCCTCAACCATGTTCCGGTTAATTGGAGGAGAGTCAGGGTCGTTTTTATTCCCAAAAAAGAAGTCATGACAAGGCGAAGGATTTCCGTCCAATTAGTCTTTCATCTTTTCAACTTAAGACGTTGGAAAGACTCATTGACGCTCATATTAGGCAGCGCCTGGAGGTTTCGACATGGCTCTCAAACAGTCAGCATGCCTACCTTAAGGGTCGCTCTACAGATACAGCTTTGCATGAGGTTGTAAGGGTTATAGAGAGATCTCTCGAATTTAAACAACATACAATGGCAGCCTTTCTAGACATAGAGGGTGCTTTCAATAATGTGACTACTCTTGCAATTCAGCAAGCTCTTACTAACCTAGATGTTGAAGAATATATCAATAACTGGATAGTTACCATGTTGAATTCAAGAATAGTCACAGCAAATCTTGGTAATACCGTTAAGTCTAAGCAAGTTGAGAGAGGCACTCCACAGGGAGGAGTAATCTCTCCACTACTGTGGCTTATCGTTATTAACTCGATTCTTATTGATCTAGACAGTAGGGGTATAAAAGTTGTTGCTTATGCGGACGATGTGGTGATCCTCGTACCAGGTCTGTTTCCGGACTGCTTTGAGGTTGCTCGACGACTGGGCCACGGTTAACGGCCTTGGGGTAAACCCGAGCAAAACGGAACTTGTACTTTTCACGACAAAGACCAAGATTCCAAGCTTCAAACTTCCAATGTTGAGAAACTGCGAAATCCCCCTTTCAAACAATGCAAAATATCTAGGCATTATACTGGACTCTAAATTGTCATGGAAGCTAAATACTCAACACAGGGTAAAGAAGGCAACGGTGGCCTATTACACCTGTCGTAAGATGTTTGGTAGGAAATGGGGACTTAGTCCCAGCATAGTTAAATGGATGTATACGGCTATAGTACGTCCAATTCTTACTTACGGATCTCTTGTATGGTGGACTGCAACTAGAAGGAAGTATGTCGTAGACCAACTATACAATGTTCAGAGATCAGCCTGCATAGGCATAACGGGTGCACTGAGGACTAGTCCTTCAGAGGCACTGAATACTATATTGCACCTTATGCCAATTGACCTTCACATAATGGCCACTTCTGCCTGCAGCGCAGCGAGGCTTCAAGCGTCCGGTTGTTGGAAATCGAGAATATATGGCCACGTGGGGATTCTTGGCCAGTTGCCTTCAAACGTTCTCCAACCATCTGACTACATTACTCCATACACGGATTTTGATAAGATATTCAAGGTCTTAATTCCCTCCAGGAGTGAGTGGAATAGGGGTAATCTCGTGTACAAATACGACACTAGGATATACACAGATGGTTCTAAGATGAGCTGCGGTGTGGGTTCTGGGGTCTTCTGTGACGAACCTGGGGTAGACACCTCGTATCGTCTTCCGAATGAGTGTAGTGTTTTCCAGGCGGAAATTTTTGCAATCATGGCAGCTTGTAATACATTACACGATCAGAACATTAGAGGCAATATAGGTATTTTTGTCGACAGTCAGGCGGCACTCCTCTCACTTAATGCCTACACAATTTCATCTTGACTAGTCAGGCAATGCAGGAATTCTCTGTCAATGCTAGGTCGTCTATCTGACATTACCTTGGTCTGGGTGCCTGCGCATAGGAACCACTACGGCAATGAACGGGCAGACGAATTAGCCAGAACGGGATCTGCCTTAGATATCTCCAATGCGGTCGCAGTATCGATTCCACTGGGGACCATCAAAGGTATCATCATCAGACATTTTCTTGCAAGATGGCGAAATTTAGACACATGTAGGATAGCCAAGTTGATGTGGCCATCTTTCGACCATAAACGTACTATGCAACTGATAACTCGAAATAGGAAGGATATATCAAGATTGCTGGCAGTATTAACGGGACACTGGACGTTAGGCAAGCATGCAAATCGCCTGGGACTCCCTTTTAACGACCATTGTCGTAGCTGTAAGGATAGAGAAAAAGAGGAAACGATTTTCACCTACTCTGCGAATGCCCAGCCCTGTGTGTCAGGAGACATAAATTCATGGGGAACTACACACTGAACGACCTTGGTGAGGTAGCCGGGTCAAAACTTAATGACCTGCTGAGATATCTCACAGCTACAGGTTGGGTCTAACAAGACACGACTTTTTTGCACACACATATTAGCTACAGTATGTTGTACAAGACATTAAATCTGACGAGTGGTGTGGTCTTTTAAAACGGGGTCCCTTCGACTCTACTTAAGTGTTCGCACGTAGTGAACTACCACGTAAACCAACCAACCAACCAACAGCTGACTTCAGCCGACAGCGAATATCGTTAAAAATGTTACTGAATTGCAAATTCGATAAATTTTCGTTATATTTATTTTAACGATACGATTATCGTTAAAAAAGTTAGTGAATCGCAGTACTGCAATATATTTCAAAATATTGAAATAAAATGGACGAAAAATATCAAGTTTTTATGGAGATTGTCTCACATATTGGTTCATAACTCTGGTTGACCTAAACCGATTTTGTTGATTTTAAATAGCAAACTTCTCGAAAGCATTTCTGACAGAATTATTGAAGATTTGGATCCCGAATATATCCCGAATATATATACTGTGACTTAATTTTTGTGCAACAGTTCATTAATGTGTTTTAAAGTATTTTAATACACAATTTATAAAATTAATACCTGATATTCTTATAACTATATTCTTATAACTAAAACTAAAGTAAACAAATATAAGTGGGAGACACTATCATCTGTTGTCAATACTAATTCATAACAACTGTTAAAATATTTTATAAACTAAGTGCGTATCTGCTTGTTATATGGCGCCATCTATTGATCACTAGCGGATAAAACCCAGTCAACAATTCCTTTTCAAATACAATTTTAATATTTCTCAACATGAGTTGTGCTAAACCGAAATGCAGAAATAAAGCTGAGGATCCAATGGTTTCGTGTTGGCTTTGCAATGCTGTTTGCCATGCCAAATGCGTCGATTTGGCCCCTCGGACTGCGGATAATCTATGTGAAGATAAAGGACTTCGTTGGTGCTGCAAGAAATGTATGGTTTATGATGTTAAATTTTTTTCATTTTTTAAAAATTCACGCCACGAACTAGATAATATAAATAATGATTTAAATTGTCTTACTAAAAATTTTTAAAATTTAAAGAATTATTTGACAAAGCACCTTGTTCTCCCAGAAGGAAGAAATCGACTACTGATGTAAGTACTGGATTATCATCTAACAATTTTAACACCGCTTGTAATACTGTTAGTACCGTCTCAAACAATTTGCAACATCCTGTACCTTCTACATCAACTGTTGTTACCTCACCTCATTTACAAACTAAAGTTCCTATTTCGTCCGATCCTTCCTCTAAAACTGCATCAACACTTCAACTGCAAAATACAAAAAATAGTCAATCAATACCATCACTTACTCTTGTTCCTGAAAAACTGCCTTTACCCATTATACAAAAACAAACTGCTCTAACTTCTGATGTTCCTGTCTTTAACCCTGCAAATGTTCCGGCTACACTTAAAGTAATATCTCAAAAAAAAAAAAAAACTATTTTCGCTGCTCGCTTTGCATCTGAAACCACAACTGATGCTGTATTGCAGTATATAAAACAGAAACTTAGATTTGATATTGATATATCTATTTTCAAATTTAAATATTCCGAACAAAGAAGCAAATCCTCTTTTAAAATTATTGTTCCTGAAGAAAATTTTGACACTTTAGTTAATACCGATTTTTTGCCTCCTAAAGCTATTATACATGAATATATATATAGAAATAAGCCCCGTTCGGATGTTGTTTATTTGCCCTCTGATGGCAATGTCCCAAAAAATTAATACACTTATCGACAGATAACACATCAGTATTGTATATCAAAATGTCCGCGGCCTTAACACAAAACTAACGTCTCTCTATGCCAATAGTTACAACTTTACGTATCATATTATTGTCTTCACCGAAACCTGGCTGAACAATAACAAGAATATTCATAATGTTGAAATATTATCCTCAAAATACCAAACGTCTCACAAACGTGGTGGAGGAGTACATATTGCCGTTTTAAATTATCTACCCTGTGAATGCATTAGGGTCGAACACTGTGATAATATGGAATTTGTTGCTGTCAAAATCAGACTTACAAATAGATTCTTGTTCGTTACATGCTCCTACATTCCTCCGAATTCTTCTTCCGATATTTATGATATTCATCTTACGAGAATTGCTTCTGTTTTGGAACAATCAAACCCATCTGATATATTTCTAGCTCTTGGAGATTTTAACCTTCCATTTTTATTGTGGAACAAACATCTGGAATATAATTATTTAATTTCTACAGTCTCAAATGAATTCATTCAATATTTAACTGGATGCGGATTATTCCAAATTAATCCCATTTATAACGCTCATGGTAGACTTCTGGTCCTCGCTTTTGTTAATCAGCCGACGGATGAATTTGTACGTAACTCACCCCCTTTAACATCCCCTGAAGATATCCACCATCCTACTATTGAAGTTGAAATTTATCTCAATTCTAATAAATTAGCACCATCACCAAATAGAAATATAAATAAACCTAAAAGAAGCTACTGCTTTTGACGTACTGATTATTTGAAACTTAATTATTTACTATCTAATGTCAATTGGAGTACCATGACTTCTGGAGATAATTTTGATAATATCGTTTCTAACTTTTAGTCTATACTTCATCAGTTCATTTCGGAAACTGTTCCAAAAAAATTAAATTGTAATAAAAAAGGTCCACCATGGAATAATAGTCATTTCATTAATGCAAAAAATCGAAAAAATAAATTTTACAAGAAATTTAAAAGGTCTAGCTCCATAGTTGATTTTAAAAACTATTGCATCGCACGTTCTCAATACAATAACATAAATAAACTAGCATATAATAACTACATTGAACATATAGGATCAACATTGAAATCTAACCCTAAATCGTTTTACAAATTTATCAACTCTAAGCGTCGAGCTTGCGATTACCCAAGTTATTTAAAGTTGTGTTCCCGTAGCGCCGATGATGATATATCGATTAGTAACATGTTCGACGATTTCTTTGCTACAACATATTCTAAAACTACATACGATTGTAATTCTTCATACCCTTTTCATCTTAACCACTCATCGAATATACATTTCTCATTTATTCATTCTGAAACTGTGTTATCAAACTTAAGATCATTAAAACCTTCATTTTATCCAGGGCCTGATGGAATACCTAACTCTGCTTAAATATTGTGCTGAAACTTTGTTCCTGCCGCTTACGGTTATTTTCAACAAATCTATTGAGTTATGCTATTTACCAAGTATATGGAAAACATCGTGTTCAAAAACGGCAGCAAACTTGAAGTATTAAATTATCGTGGTATTGCTAAGCTGAATACAATTCCCAAGCTATTAGAGAAAATTTTAACCGACAACCTATTACATCAGGCATCTTCATTGCTGTCTACACGCCAACATGGCTTCTGTAAACATCGTTCCACAACAACTAATTTACTTGAACTCACCACTCTGATAAATGATGGTTTAATAAACAATATGCAAACTGACGTAATATATACCGATTTTAGTAAAGCATTTGACAAAGTAAACCATAATATATTGCTATATAAATTATCACAAATGGGTTTTAGTTTCGGAGCTTTAAAGTGGTTGCTCTCCTACTTATCGAATAGAACACAAGTAAAATTCAGAGACGCTACTTCTGAAGTCATTGATGTCACCTCTGGTGTTCCGCAGGGAAGTCATTTGGGTGCAATAATATTTACTTTATTTATAAACGATCTTCCTAATGTTATCTTACATTCCAAAGTATTAATGTACACTGATGATGTAAAAATTCTAAATACTTTGGTAAAAACTAATAGTCAACGCCTACTTCAATCTGATATTGATAAATTTTCTCAATGGTGTAAAATAAACTTAATGGATTTAAATATCAAAAAGTGTAAACACATGCAATTTTTCAGAATTCAAAAATTTGACTCGAACTATTTTATAAATGGAACAACTTTGGAAAAAGTTCATAATATTATAGATCTTGGAATATTGTTAGATCACAAGCTAAACTTTCGTGATCACATCGCGCAAACTATTAATAAAGCATATGGTGTTCTTGGATTTATGAAACGATGGTCCAAGGAATTTTCCGACCCATACATCACAAAACAACTATACACAATATTGATTCGTCCCATTCTTGAATATGGAGCAATTATTTGGGATCCTTGCTATAATATTTATATTAATAGTATTGAATCTGTTCAAAAGCAATTTTTAATATTTTGTTTACGAGGTCTTGGATGGAACTCACTCGTGCTACCATCATATGAGAGTACACTCAATCTAATTAAGCTACCTACCCTAAGTAGTCGTCGAGTAATGTTGGGTATTTCATTTCTGCCATTCAGTCTCGTCTCATCGAACTGTTCGGACGTGTTTTTTTAGTGTGGCTGAATTTTCGGTGAAAAAATCGTAATAGGTGAAAAGTGTAAAAAGTTGAAATTAAACAAAAAATTGAAAAAATCGTAATAGGTAAAAATATAAAAAAACAAAAAAAAAAAAAAAAAAAAAAAACATTAAACATCACATAAAAACTGTATGAGTGTTCCTCTCAGATGTAATTCTGAGAAAGAGCTTAGCTCGACTAGAAAAACTAGATGGATCTCTGAGGAAGAATCCATAAAAAAATCTTTGGAGAATTTTCTCACTGCAAGAGCCGTGGAACGGCGTCGTTCCTGTTCGCCCAATATAGTAATTTCAATAGATGAAGGAACATCAAAACCTTCTACATCAAATAGTGCAGTCAAACCTAGAAAACAAGTAGGTATGGATAAATACGTCACAGTTCTTAAGAGACAGAGGAGCCCGACATCTGCTCAAGTGTCATCAAATTCAAAAGCTCCTAAGACCGTGAGTAATGATCAAAATAGGTTTGCTCTCCTCCAGACGGATGAGCCAGAACTTCCTAAGAAGACGTTTAAGCCCCCACCAATTTATCTGAGAGAGCCCACTTCCAGTAAATTGGTACAAAGAATTGTTTCGGTAATAGTTGAAAATATGTTTAGCGTAATATCAATTAAACATGGAAATATCGGCGAAACCAAAATTCAAGTGAAAAAGGAAGATGATTTTCGAAAATTGTCCAACCAGTTGGAGAGGGAGGCTAGGGATTTCTACACCTATCAGCTCAAAAGCGCAAAAGGTCTCCAAGTCGTTCTAAAGGGTATAGACCCATGTGTTGATCCTGCGGAGATAAAGACCGGCTTAATGGACAAAGGGTTCAAAATTAAGAGTGTTGTGAATATTAGAAACCGTGAAAAGATTCCACAGCCTATGTTTAGGGTGGAATTGGAACCTGGAGATGTCGTATTAAAGAAAAACGAGTCCCATCCCATCTACAATCTGATTTACCTTCTGCATCGTAGAATTACCGTGGAAGAACCGCATAAGCGTCAGGGACCCGTCCAGTGTGTTAACTGTCAAGAATTTGGTCACACCAAGGCGTATTGTAAATTGCCGTCAGTTTGTGTTGCGTGTGGGGAGCTACATGCAACTGCTCAATGCGATAAGTCGAAAACTGATTCAAAAATCAAAAAATGGAACGCGAACGGCCTCCGCCAACATAAAAACGAACTGGAACACTTCCTGATGGATAAGCAGATTGATGTCATGATGATTTCTGAAACTCACTTGACGGCGACAGCGCACTTCAAAATTAATGGCTACGTGTTATATGATACTAAAGATCCACGCGGAAGAGCATGTGGAGGTTCGGCAATTCTTATAAAGAACAGAATAAAACATTATTTAATGAACAACATATGTGAGGATTACCTACAAGCAACAAACATTTGTATTGAATTCTGTCAATACAGTCAGTCTCGTCTCATCGAACTGTTCGAACGTGTTATTTTTAGTGCGGCTGAATTTTCGGTGTTCCTGCCGCTTACGGTTATTTTCAACAAATCTATTGAGTTATGCTATTTACCAAGTATATGGAAAACATCGTGTTCAAAAACGGCAGCAAACTTGAAGTATTAAATTATCGTGGTATTGCTAAGCTGAATACAATTCCCAAGCTATTAGAGAAAATTTTAACCGACAACCTATTACATCAGGCATCTTCATTGCTGTCTACACGCCAACATGGCTTCTGTAAACATCGTTCCACAACAACTAATTTACTTGAACTCACCACTCTGATAAATGATGGTTTAATAAACAATATGCAAACTGACGTAATATATACCGATTTTAGTAAAGCATTTGACAAAGTAAACCATAATATATTGCTATATAAATTATCACAAATGGGTTTTAGTTTCGGAGCTTTAAAGTGGTTGCTCTCCTACTTATCGAATAGAACACAAGTAAAATTCAGAGACGCTACTTCTGAAGTCATTGATGTCACCTCTGGTGTTCCGCAGGGAAGTCATTTGGGTGCAATAATATTTACTTTATTTATAAACGATCTTCCTAATGTTATCTTACATTCCAAAGTATTAATGTACGCTGATGATGTAAAAATTCTAAATACTTTGGTAAAAACTAATAGTCAACGCCTACTTCAATCTGATATTGATAAATTTTCTCAATGGTGTAAAATAAACTTAATGGATTTAAATATCAAAAAGTGTAAACACATGCAATTTTTCAGAATTCAAAAATTTGACTCGAACTATTTTATAAATGGAACAACTTTGGAAAAAGTTCATAATATTATAGATCTTGGAATATTGTTAGATCACAAGCTAAACTTTCGTGATCACATCGCGCAAACTATTAATAAAGCATATGGTGTTCTTGGATTTATGAAACGATGGTCCAAGGAATTTTCCGACCCATACATCACAAAACAACTATACACAATATTGATTCGTCCCATTCTTGAATATGGAGCAATTATTTGGGATCCTTGCTATAATATTTATATTAATAGTATTGAATCTGTTCAAAAGCAATTTTTAATATTTTGTTTACGAGGTCTTGGATGGAACTCACTCGTGCTACCATCATATGAGAGTAGACTCAATCTAATTAAGCTACCTACCCTAAGTAGTCGTCGAGTAATGTTGGGTATTTCATTTCTGCCATTCAGTCTCGTCTCATCGAACTGTTCGGACGTGTTTTTTTAGTGTGGCTGAATTTTCGGTGAAAAAATCGTAATAGGTGAAAAGTGTAAAAAGTTGAAATTAAACAAAAAAGTGAAAAAATCGTAATAGGTAAAAATATAAAAAAAAAAAAAAAAAAAAAAAAAAAAAAAACATTAAACATCACATAAAAACTGTATGAGTGTTCCTCTCAGATGTAATTCTGAGAAAGAGCTTAGCTCGACTAGAAAAACTAGATGGATCTCTGAGGAAGAATCCATAAAAAAATCTTTGGCGAATTTTCTCACTGCAAGAGCCGTGGAACGGCGTCGTTCCTGTTCGCCCAATATAGTAATTTCAATAGATGAAGGAACATCAAAGCCTTCTACATCAAATAGTGCAGTCAAACCTAGAAAACAAGTAGGTATGGATAAATACGTCACAGTTCTTAAGAGACAGAGGAGCCCGACATCTGCTCAAGTGTCATCAAATTCAAAAGCTCCTAAGACCGTGAGTAATGATCAAAATAGGTTTGCTCTCCTCCAGACGGATGAGCCAGAACTTCCTAAGAAGACGTTTAAGCCCCCACCAATTTATCTGAGAGAGCCCACTTCCAGTAAATTGGTACAAAGAATTGTTTCGGTAATAGTTGAAAATATGTTTAGCGTAATATAAATTAAACATGGAAATATCAGCGAAACCAAAATTCAAGTGAAAAAGGAAGATGATTTTCGAAAATTGTCCAACCAGTTGGAGAGGGAGGCTAGGGATTTCTACACCTATCAGCTCAAAAGCGCAAAAGGTCTCCAAGTCGTTCTAAAGGGTATAGACCCATGTGTTGATCCTGCGGAGATAAAGACCGGCTTAATGGACAAAGGGTTCAAAATTAAGAGTGTTGTGAATATTAGAAACCGTGAAAAGATTCCACAGCCTATGTTTAGGGTGGAATTGGAACCTGGAGATGTCGTATTAAAGAAAAACGAGTCCCATCCCATCTACAATCTGATTTACCTTCTGCATCGTAGAATTACCGTGGAAGAACCGCATAAGCGTCAGGGACCCGTCCAGTGTGTTAACTGTCAAGAATTTGGTCACACCAAGGCGTATTGTAAATTGCCGTCAGTTTGTGTTGCGTGTGGGGAGCTACATGCAACTGCTCAATGCGATAAGTCGAAAACTGATTCAAAAATCAAAAAATGGAACGCGAACGGCCTCCGCCAACATAAAAACGAACTGGAACACTTCCTGATGGATAAGCAGATTGATGTCATGATGATTTCTGAAACTCACTTGACGGCGACAGCGCACTTCAAAATTAATGGCTACGTGTTATATGATACTAAAGATCCACGCGGAAGAGCATGTGGAGGTTCGGCAATTCTTATAAAGAACAGAATAAAACATTATTTAATGAACAACATATGTGAGGATTACCTACAAGCAACAAACATTTGTATTGAATTCTGTCAATACAGTCAGTCTCGTCTCATCGAACTGTTCGAACGTGTTATTTTTAGTGCGGCTGAATTTTCGGTGAAAAAACGTAATAGGTGAAAAAGTGTAATAGGTTGAAATAAAACAAAAAAGTGAAAAAATCGTAATAGGTTAAAAAAAATCTACGGTAATATCGGTAATTAAAAAAAACACTATAAATCGCATATAAATTGTATGAGTGTTCCTCTCAGATGTAATTCTGAGAAAGAGCTTAGCTCGAGTAGAAAAACTAGATGGGTCTCTGAGGAAGAATCCTTAAAAAAATCTCTGGAGAATTTTCTCACTACAAGAGCCGTAGAACGGCGTCGTTCCTGTTCGCCCAATATTGTGATTTCAACAGATGAAAAAACATCATCTTCATCAAATAGTGCAGTCAAACCAAAAAAACAAGTAGGTATGGATAAGTACATCACCGTTCTCAAGCGACAGAGGAGCCCGACGTCTGCTCAAGTGTCATCAAATTCAAAAGCTCCTAAGACCGTGAGTAATAATCAAAATAGGTTTGCTCTCCTCCAGACGGATGAGCCAGAACTTCCTAAGAAGACGTTTAAGCCCCCACCAATTTATCTGAGAGAGCCGACTTCCAGTAAATTGGTACAAGGAATGGTTTCGGTAATAGGTGAAAACAAGTTTAGCGTAACCTCAATTAAACATGGAAATATCTTCGAGACAAAGATCCAAGTGAATAGGGAAGATGATTTTCGAAAATTGTCCAACCAGTTAGAGAGGGAGACTAGGGACTTCTATACCTACCAGCTCAAAAGCGCAAAAGGACTCCAAGTCGTTCTAAAGGGTATAGACCCATGTGTTGATCCTGCGGAGATAAAGACCGGTTTAATGGACAAAGGATTAAAAATCAAGAGCGTAGTGAATATCAGAAACCGTGAAAAGATCCCTCAGCCCATGTTCAGGGTAGAATTGGAACCTGGAGATGTTGTCTTAAAGAAAAACGAGTCCCATCCAATCTACAATCTCATTTATCTTCTGCATCGTAGAATTACCGTGGAGGAACCGCATAAGCGCATTGGACCCGTCCAGTGTGTTAATGGTCAAGAATTTGGCCACACCAAAGCGTACTGTAAATTGCCGTCTGTTTGTGTTGCGTGTGGGGAACTACATCCAACTGCTCAATGTAATAAGTCCAAAACTGACGTAAAAATAAAAAAATGCAGTAACTGCGGAGGTAATCATACCGCAAATTATAGAGGTTGTCCAATTTACACTCATTTGAAAGCCATAAGTACCAACAAGACGTCAGTATTACCTGATCATCGTCAACAGCCTATTTTGGCATCGAGTGACAATTTCCCGCAATTGTTACGGTCCACTAGTCATGTAAACGGGCCTAGTTCTAGACAAGTTTCTTACGCTAACGTGGTTAAATCTAATATGCCAGGTTTGGAGCAGGCACCTAAATCACAATATTACGAGCCTAATATTAACACTCTAGAGACTACATTGCAGACACTTGTCCAAACCATGAACACTTTTACGACCACTATGATATCCATGATGCAGGAAGTGCTGAAAATGCAATCCACTATCTTACAAGCCATTTTAAAGAAATGATTTGTTTAAAAATTTGTTTTTGGAATGCGAAGGGCCTCCGCCAACATAAAAACGAACTGGAACACTTCCTGATGGATAAGCAGATTGATGTCATGATGATTGCTGAAACTCACTTGACGGCGACAGCGTACTTCAAAATTAATGGCTACGTGTTGTATGATATTAAAGATCCCCGCGGAAGAGCATATGGAGGATCGGCAATTCTTATAAAGAACAGAATAAAACATTATTTAATGAACAACATATGTGAGGATTACCTACAAGCAACAAACATTTGTATTGAATTCTGTCAATATAATTTTGTTTTATCATCAATTTATTCGCCGCCTCCATTTTCAATAAAAGAACACCAATACTACAGCTTCTTCAATTCCCTTGGAGCTAGATTTTTAATTGCTGGTGACTTTAACGCCAAACACACTTTTTGGGGTTCACGTCTGGTGACCCCGAAGGGTCGTAAACTCTTCAACACCATTGCCAAAATGGGATTAGATGTACTCTCAAGCGGGCATCCCACCTACTGGCCGACGGACCGACGGAAGATTATTGACTTCGGAGTAGTGAAAAATATCCCTGTAGAATCGATACAAGTGGAGCCTTCATTAGACTTGTCTTCAGATCACTCTCCTACTATTATTTCAATGCGTTTCCTTCAAGGGAATGGCTCTCCATTTCGGGACATATCTAAAACCAGAGTAAGTTGGATAAAGTATAAAAAGTATTTAAGTTCCCACTGCACGGAAAATGTAGTGTTGAGAACTACGGAGGATATTGATGGGTCGATTGGCAAGTTTACTGAGGACATACGAAGAGCTGTACATCACGCCTCCACATACGACGTTGAGTGCAGAAGTGAGACAAATAGAACTTATTTCGCTGAACTCGATCATCTCCTGTCAGAAAAAAGAAGAGTTAGAAGAGAGTGGCAAATTCACAGGTCTCCTGAACTGAAAGCTAGGCTACGGGTATGCAGAGATATACTAAGAAATTTCTTAGAAACCCAAAGAATGGCTTCACTTAAATCTTACTTGGAGGGTCTTGATAGTACCCCACAATCTGACTATTCGTTATGGAAGGCGGCACGAGGTTTAAAAAGACCAGTTAGAGGAAAGCCTCCTCTGCGAAATCCGACTGGTGACTGGGCTAGAAATGATTCCGAGAAGGGGACTTTATTTGTTAATCATTTGAGAAAAGTGTTTACTATAAACAACTCAAATAATGCATCTGATTTGCCTGGAGCTTTAATGATGTTCAAAGCGCTATTGGTACTCTGAATCTTAAAAAAGCTCCAAGTATTGATAAAATCAGCAACAAAATGCTTGTGGAGTTACCTCGTGTAGCTAGAAAAATTATCCTATTTATTTTCAATGCTATTTTACGCCTAGAATACTATCCTGCAGATTGGAAGGTATCTATGATTACCATGATTCCTAAGCCAGGGAAGGACCACAGTAAAGTAGAGTCATATAGGCCAATTAGTCTACTGCCAACAATTTCAAAACTGTTTGAAAAATTGTTATTGGCTAAGTTGATTCCAATTCTGAACGACACTCAATGTATCCCAAATCACCAATTCGGGTTCAGAGCTAAACACAGTACCATCGAACAAATGGTAAATGTGATAAGACGGTCGTTTGAAGAGAAAAAATACTGTTCCGCGCTTTTCATTGATGTTTCCCAAGCGTTCGACAAAGTCTGGCATGAAGGTTTAATGCATAAAATTAAATTAACTCTGCCTGCTAACACCCACAAACTTATGGAAAGTTAATTATATGGTCGCAAATTTACAATCAAAGAAGGCGATTTTTTAAGCCCCGCTCAGCCAATTGAAGCAGGAGAACCCCAGGGTAGCATACTGGGTCCAACTTTATATTTGATTTATGCATCCGATATGCCGTCAGACCCCATAATACATACTTCAACTTTTGCAGACGATACAGCCTTTATTAGCGTTCATAAGGACCATCAAATAGCATCACAGAACTTGCAGAAATATGTTAATAAACTAGAGAATTGGCTTGAGCTTTGGAAAATCAGGGTTAATGAACAGAAGTGTATTCATATAACTTTCACATTGCGAAAAGATACCTGCTCGTTCATCAGAATAAATAATCAAATTATCCCGCAACACAATGAAGCCAAATACCTCGGTATCCACCTCGATCGTCGTTTAACTTGGAAGTCTCATATCGACGCAAAACTTACCCAGATGAGATTAAAAGCAGTGCAAATTAATTGGCTAATCGGCAGAAATTCTACATTAAAGTTGGATTGCAAACTTTTGTTGTACAATGCAATTCCAAAGCCAATCTGGTGTTATGGAATTCAATTATGGGGTTCTGCCTCAACATCCAACATTGAAAAAATTCAAAGGGGTCAAAATAAGATTCTACGTACAATTACTGCAGCTCCATGGTACGTTAAAAATTCTAGAATTCACAAAGATCTAGGCATTCCTTTGGTGAAAGTCGAACTTACAAAATACGCCTCAAAATATGTCAGCAAACTTGAACACCATCCAAACCCACTTGCACGAGACATCCTTAACTTTAGTGGCCATGTTCGGTTGAGAAGGAGGGATACCCTTGCTTTAACTCAAGCGCAAAACAGATGACTGGATCAGTGGATATACATTTTTTGTAGTATCATAATATTTTGTCTAGCACTGACTGGACTTATTATTTTCTTTTAGTATTAAGATTCGAAAACTTATTGTCATTTCATTTCTGAAGATTCAATAAATAAATGAAATGTATTAAAAAAAAAAAAAAATTTTTTCTAATTTTTAGCTTATGGATTGCTTTTAATAAAAATGAGAAAAATTTCAGACTTTTTAGAAAATAACTGTTACAAAATTTAAGAAGATCGGCCCATAATTTGTCATAGCTGCCATATAAGAACCATTTCCAAAAAACGAATAAATTCGGGTCAAAAAATATTCTTTTCGGATTTAACCCATATTCGGTCCATATTTTATAATCATGATATATATCGTTGGAAAGGTATTTTAATACCTTTTATTTAATGTATTACAAATTATCAGACACCCAGAAATTCCCGAGATATAGGCCTATATATTTTCAACTTTACGGGCCTGCCCCCTCGAAAATAGGCGTGACCGTGCTGGCATCTGCTCTAAAAGCCCTATATGATTTTGCTTTTTTTTAGCAAAGTCACTAAAACCGAATTGTTCCCCTCTGTTTGTTAAATTACACTCAAGATTATTATGAACATCAGACAAACTCTGTAAATTATGGTAAGTATTGGTAATTAAATCAATTAAAAATGGTGAAAGTTAGACAACATTTCAAAATATTTAACATAAATTATGTTGGTCGTAAAATTGTCTTTCAAACAATATATCAAATACTAATAAAATTTGCACTAAGACTGAATATAAAATACAGAATAAGAATATTCTAGTCCTATAACCAGTGCAGTTTTTGTATTTCTTATTACGTTTAGGTGGAGGGTATTTAAGACTTAATATAACACTCTTACTTGTTTTTGTTTAGTATTGTCTGTCATTTCATAATGGAAAGACTTACGCCTGAACAACGTTTACAAATCGTTCAACTTTATTACGAAAATTTACGTTCTGTGAGCAGCGTTACCGTTGGCAAATTTGAGAAAGTCACACAAATAGGGGATTTCTTAAAAAAAGAGGCACCACTTTTAAAAAGATGGAAAATAAACAAAACAAAAATAAAAATCGTATTTTTTTAATTTAATTGTTGTATATGATGTATGTTTACATAAGCATATAACAAAAAAATTAATAAAAAAAACTAATATGTAACAAGTAAAACCAAAAAAAAAGGTACACAAAAAGTGGCAAGGCATCTGTAAAAGAGTCAAATTGCGACTTTAGTCGCATCAACGGTAACGCTGTCTGAGAGGAATGTGTTTCGTGCACTTAGCTCAACTTATGGTCAACATAATCGACGTAGTAGGCATCAATCAATAGATTTATTGAGAGAACATTTCGGTGAGTATATACGTTTTGGGCCGGTCGATTGGCCACCAAGATCGTGTGATATCACACGATTGTAAATGCAATTATTTCAAACGCAAATTATGTATATACTTCTTGATTCAAAGGTTATCCCAGTTTACCAATTTCGTTTCCGTGAACAACATAAAACTATAGAGCAAGTTAACGATTTAAATTGAAAGATAAGAATATCTTTCGAGCTTAAACAATATTGTTCGGTTATCTTGTTTAATAAAGTTTGGCATCAAGGTATCGCTTATTTAGGGCTAAATACAGTAATTATGTGACAAGTGACTACGAAATTGTAATGGGTGAAACTTCTAAATCTCAATATATTTAATTATAAATATTAATTATAAATATTGTATATGTACAGACTTCAATCTGAATGTAACGGCTTTTATAAGTAAGCAATGCCTCATATAATAATTATCTTGTTACGTTATTGAGAAAGTTATAGATGGTAGCGCAAAGCAGAATAAGAAAACTAAATATCTTTTCTGAATTTTTTTTAGTTCCCACGAAAATTTTATTACTGCATAGAACATTCTTGAAGAAACCAATAGAGAGAACACTTCTAGTTGCAGGTTACGTGAAGTTCAATTAAAATATAAAACAAAAAAACCCTAAGCTAATGCTAAAATAAATATTTGAAAGTGCGTTTTTAATAATATTAAATAACTGATAACAATAACTAATTTTTGGCTTTATATTAAATTGATAATTGTCGGGAATCGGTCGTGACCACTCACACGTTTTGGTTACATAACTTCAATATCAACATAAAAGTGTAAGTAGAGTTAATCCATAATGCCTTAATATAGATAATTGATGTTAAATCAGCTCAATCTATTAGTTGTGTTATCAGAGGGGATCATCTAAATACGATTGATGCTGACGTAATTACTCCGGCGATCTCATCCTCAAATATGGCTAATATTGGTGTTCACTTATGCCAAGGCCAAGTTAGCACCTTAAAATCGTTACCAGGAAGTCCACCTACCTAACATTATCAACCAATCTTCATCCAATATATTGATCAAATAGTGTCAACCTACACGTGTTTTGGCAATTATTATATAATCACCTTACCTTGACCACAATATCCAATTAAGCTATTAAAATTAATTTACAACCTAATACAACCTAAATTCTAAATAACGACAATTTCTAATTATTTCTAATACATAATTTTAATATTAAAATCTATCTGTATTAAATTCCATATTTTTCATTTAACCAAACTAAAATCAACTATACTAACTAATTACCCTAATAATACGTCTAACTACTTATACTTCTAATACTATATTACATTTTTTTTCATCAAATTTTATATAAATTCTATAAAATATCACCCTTTAAAAGTTACAAAATTTAATAACCTATTAACTAGAAATATTTTCTAATGATATACATAATATTAAATAAATAACACTAACAAAACATTATGCAAAAATTAAACTCTAACCGAACCCCCTAATTATAAAACACCCAAAAGCACAGTCATACATTGTTGCGATAGTGGAAATGGTGATTGTTTGACTTCGTGTTGTTGGTCTTCAGTGGGGTTGAGTATTGTCTCGTTCTGTTTGTCGTTTATATGTGCTGTTCAAAGAGTCCAGTTGCTCATGATTGTGTTTTTAGTGTGGATTTAATAATATAGATTCCTTATGAATTATTTTGTTGGGTGATGCCTAGTTGAGGGTTGTGGAGTGTTTATGTATTTTATTTATGTTGGTTTTGATGTCAATTAATTACTTTTGTTTCTTTTAAAAAAAATTTTTTTTTGCTTGTTTATATTATTATAGTGTCTCATGTTATTTTTTTTTAGCTGTCAGGAAAATTTGTATTTGCAGACTGGAAAATGTTAAGTAAGGTTGTAAATTTTAGTACTTTTGGTAGGTTAAAGCTACCAGATGTAATGGTAAGGTGGTTATGTATTTCCAGTTTAAGAGAAATTTAATTTTCGTCCTAAATATGGAAAATGCAAAACCATCGGAAAAGTACATTGACCTTTTTCTTAATGTGATTTGTTATATATATGGTTACGTTATTCACCGGTATATGTTTTTTTTTATAAGAGTATTTGTTTTTATTTTTGTCGTTGTAATTGATTTGCACTAATAGCTTAGTGTATATGTATACCAATTTAGAAAATTTAATATTAAAGTGGCAGACGTTGTGTAAAGTTTATATTAAGAAGAATTTGTGAATTCCAACTGCGGTGTCTCTGAAATCAGTAATATTAATAATATTTCAAAGATATTTTAAAACAACAAGTAAGTTTATATGGCAAACAGAATTCTGCTTAACAGAGCATGTAATTAAGGAATTTTGTATTTTTTTTGAAAAATCAACAGACTTGTGAAGAGTGAGGATAGATTGTGATTGGACCAGAACTGAATCGTGCAACAATTTTTTTTGGGAGTCATCATCGAAAAAAAAAAAAAAAAAGAAACAGTAAGATATTTAATAGATGTACATACGTTCTGAAATATCCATAAAGGTAACGTTAATTTATTTAAATTTTATTAGATATATATAAAGTGGCAGCACAATCAGTGTAAACCGGGTGACTCTAGATTGGAAAAAGCTTTCGTTGTGCAGAAGTAAAAGCTCTGTCCAAGAAGTAAAAGCTCTGTCCAAGAACAAAAAGCTCTGTCCAAGAACCAAAAGCTCTCTCCAAGAACGTACATTGTGTTTTTAGTAGGAGTCTGAACCCCAAAAATAAATATTAAATAGAAATCCCAGTTGGAAAAATAATAAAAAATAAAAAAGGGAAACAAACATATTGTTCGCAGTGAATGTAGAAATTAGGTTAAAATTTAGGAATTACTTTTAAGAAATCTTTAAAAAAAAAAAAAATTGATAATTTGAACATAGTAGATTAAGTTTTGAACATTTATTTTTAAGTAAATTTTATTATTAGGACAATTTTTGTGAAAAGGATCCAGCTCGATAGTTATAAATTACAATAGATTAGTTTACGTTAAGTAAAAGCAAACCAAAGGAAGTATTTAGGTTTTGCGAAACATATCTGTCCTTCAACGAGCTCATTTAGGGATAGGAAAAATATTCGTGAAAATTTATTAATACAGGCTTAAATGGTAAGCCAATAACAGTTCAAGTTTGATCCTTTAAATTAGTTTTTTTTTTGTCAATAGTTTTTTTAAACATAAAATTAATTTAGATTTTTACTTTTTTTTTTAATACATTGTATAGGAGCCACATTAGAAATAAATTATTATATGTAATGTAGTTTTGGTAATAGTTAATAAATAATGTTTTGGTAAAATTTTATATAGTGGATTGCAGTCGTCTTGGTTCGTCATGGTCAAAATGGTAAAGTGGTAAGTTGTGTGTAAACATAATCTAATAAAAATAGGGGTCATCTGAACGTAATGGGATGACGTAGGTTGGGAAAAGGGCAACGACGGTCTGGGTATCACATCTGTCCCAGGTTATTAGTGTTTTCAATTGGTGTACTGTAGGGTGTTGTAATATTCGTGCATTTGTATTCTTTAGTAGTTTTTTTTTGTTTACTTATAAATTTTTTTATTGTGCGAAGCAGATATGTGGTGCGGGCTCCAGTGGACCACCCCTACAGAGATTTTTGAGCTAGTCAGCGACCCACATACATGACCAAGAGGAGGTTTCGTAACAACATATGTATCCAACGACTCAACAGGCCTGCTGACTACGATGGAAAAAAGATATGTATATCTCCAACTTTAATATTATTTTTTTTAATAACTTGAATTATTTTTTTTATAATTTTGTTAAAGACAGTATATTACAACTGATTTGTTTTACTACTAAAATAAATCAATTGGAATATTAAAAGAAGCAAAATACTGAATGAATAACCGAAAAGAATGATAAATTAAGTTCTCTTAAAATTTGTATAGTTAAATTTCCAGTTATAATATGCTTTCCATTTGCTCTTAATTAAATTATGTTGTTCTTGCATTATGTTTTGTCACTTTGCATTAAGTCTCTGATCAAAGTGATCCCAATTCTCTGTCTTTAATATTATTTTTTTTATTTTTATTACTTTGTAGTTTAACTTATATGGGAACGAACCCATGTTATATATATATACGCGTATAATAACCCTGTAGGAAGTCAAACACATTTTTAAGTAACTTCAAACTGGTTTTTTAATAAACACATCTAGTTGCTTAAGTAACTTTTTTTCTTGTCGTGGACTCATTATTTTAACATAGGCATGTCATAGGCTGTAGTCAATTGGTCACCTCTGCATGACTTTTAAATTGACTACTAATTACTTATTTCCCAACCAATTTATAGTTAATTAAAAAATTGGTTATTAATAATCGGTTTATACTAAATTATTTAAAAACCACTTTTTTTAAATTAAATTTTAAACAATTTAATTTTAATTCTTTTTTGTCAAAATATATACATACATATATATATACGTATATACAATATATATTTATAAATAGAAATAATTATTAAAATAAAAAAATAAATGACTTAAAATAAATGAAAACAAGTAATGTAATGAAAACAAGTAAAATGCAAAGTTTGTACTGCTCATAGAAAGGCTGTTTTCATAAACGCAGTATGCAATGCAACATTTCATTGCATAGAGTTCATAATAGCATTTAGAAATATAATTTAAAAACTTTTATCACATAAAATATAAAGATATTAAAATTGAGCACCGTTTACCTCAAAGACCTTGTTTGCTTTGATTGACATGTGACATTTGACTTCACGATAGCTGCTTTTGTTTTCTTTTTTTACATTTTGCTTTTATTTATTTCTTACATGTTGTGCTTCCCCCCTTTCAAACTCACTTTACAAGGAAAACAACAGCGCAAGAGACTTGCGCAATATGTTTGGTTGATATCTGCATGAGATTTAAACCAATTTGTAGTCATTTGCAAAATAATTAGTTTATAATTAATGTTTTTTATCAACTGACTATTTTATTTACTACAGGGAATGAATAATGATTTATATAATGCATATTACTGTTTTTTACTATTTTTAAATAATCCTGAATTAACAAAAATTATAATAGATTTCAATAGAATTTTTCTGGTTTAATAAAATATTACAAATATGTTTTGGTAAACATATTTTGTCAGGTTGACGAAATGTAAAGAAAGAAGTAGTGTAATGTACTATACACAAGTATAATTACTGATGTTAAGAACATCAACTTTTTGTGTTCAACTTAACCGAAATTAAGGATCACTACCGGAAAAGAGATAGAGAGGTCTGCGGGAGCCTAGTATCGCTAGCGATCAGTCGGAGGGGGGTTCGTGACCTTATCTCACTTAACTCATGTTTGCTACATACAATTTTATAAAGACTCCCTATTTAGTAATTTAATACAAAAATTCATACTAAATACGTTAAAGTGGTCCGTAATAGCGTTTGAAAAACAAAATAAGCCCCTACAACGCTATTTAATAGAGAAGCAAAATGGTATTGATTACACCGGCCTTCACAATTCCCTGGTGTTGCTGGGAATAACGCTTCATAACCCACCCATCCTTGATCTTAGTAGCGCAATTAAAATTTTAGTCTAAGATCCCACAAAGTAATGCTAAACACTCTAACTAATCAGCCCATAACGAAAACATACTATAGAAGTTTAGTAATTCATTTTGAATATATTCCGGGATTTTATTAATTCAATATAAAATTACCATAATTAACACGATTTTTTCGAAAATGTTACATTGAGAAATTTTGTTCATATTCTAGAAATTCTCTATACATTTTGTGAAACTTTAAATTGGAGGCTTTTAATACTTTAATACTAAAAAAAACTTACAATTACTTTCATAGTAAAGTCATTGTCATTATAATGTTTAAGATACTTTATAAATAATGTGATTTGAGATTTACGTTAACGTTAACGGTTCATACTATTTTTTCAAAGAAAAATCGATGATAAAGAATACCGAATTATAACAATTGTAAACAAATCATAGAAAAATAAGAAAAAACATTTATATTGGGTAAAATTTCATATGTTTCGTTTTCTCTTTAGTATTAATTCATATATTATTAGTTAAATGAAAGAAGAAGAAGAAACATATAAATAATGTACCTCAACTTAAAAGTAGACGAGATTAAAATGAAGTGCTAATGTTTAAACAAAATTTTTGTAATGAAAAAAAAAAAATAATAATACTAAATAATTTGTGTTTTGCCTATTTCATCATGCAATTTACGACAACCAAGTGTATAAAAAATTTAATGCAAAAACTCAATGTTAAAGTTATAGGCTTCTACACCAACATTTCTCATTTTACAAAACTTATCAAAGACTGAAGTTTTAAAAGCAAATTCAAACAACAATATTTTGTTTTCGTGATATTTAATATTGACGTCATTCATTGATAAATTTAGTGGAAGTTATTCATTGATAGTTTTTTGTTTCTTTTGCTATTGGTCTAAAATTAGTATATATGCAAGAATATTATTTACAATAAATGTTCAGTTTTACTCACCACACTTACGATGAACGATGAGGCCTCCTCGATCTCTGGTGTTGATTACGATCTGGTTATTTCGATATTTAATATTTTGCTGGTTGAAAAATTTGTATTATTTCTTGCATATATAGATGAAGTTCTTTATGATTAAAATATATATATATATGTAAAGCTTAGGAATTAAGGTTATTTATGTAGCTTCGGTTTTTATGCCACTAGTTCCATAGGATTCTTATTGCGTAGGTAAGATATCAATAATATTAATAACTTGGGTAGTGCTTTTCCTGTTGATTTTATACGATAACTTGTCCTCAGGCCAAAAGTTAAAGCTCCGTTTGTTTGCAAAATAGCTACAACTTCTCTCTTGGGATAGTAGTTTAGAGTGTTTTTTCCACTACAGGCCTCAGTCTACCAAATTGTAAAATGTGTTTGGCGACTGGCGTGGCCTGTATCAGGTAAATAGTGTTGCACAATCTGAGTGAAAAGATGAGCCAATGTTTATCAAATGTAAAACACGTTGTGCAAAGAAACTTACCAGTGTCTTGAATTTGGCTTTGGCAAATGAAAAACAAAAAATCAAACCCAGTTTGGGAGATGCTTATGCATCCACTATGTATGGCTGGTTTTCCGAAATCACAAGGCTTTGCCTTAGATGAAAAGATTCAGAAGCTAATTCTTAAAAAATTCTTCAAATTGTACAAAAATCTCTTGTTGTTGTAATTAAGTAAGTTATTTAATGAAAGCTTGAAATTAACTTTCTTTAGATTTCCAATAAGATAATGCGATTTTATAAGATTACAATTTTAAGACAAATTCCGAAATTTGATCTTTCTTATGAGAAGTCTGAATAGAAAAGGAAATTAGGTGTTAGTCCGTTTTTGACTCATATGGTTGTATTATCCAGTACAAGTGTATTCGTATTCGATACGCAACAAATACAACAATGTGTCCTTCCCGAATATTATTGAAGTACCACCGAATATAGAATCTTTTTTTTTTTAAATAAAATGTTTTATAATAAATTTTATATAGAATTTACTTTGTTTTATAGTACAAAAATCTTCTAAATATGTATTTACTAAAATAATCATAATAAAATTACGAATTCCTCTTATAAAATTTTCATTACAACAATTAATACAAAAAGTATATGTATGTTGGAAATTTGTTTTCACAAAAAATATAACTATGTAATTAACAATTTTAAATCCAAAAAATTTAATGTTTGTTATATAAATAAAATCGCTTACAAATTTAGCCAAACATTTCAAATATTATGCATGTGTTTTTTTTTAACAGTGTAATTATTATTTTTGGTTTAGCAACATTGGTTTCAATTTAAACAATGTTTATAAACATATGTCTAGAAGTTGTAATGTTTACAAGAGCATAAGAAGAACCAGCTGTTTTAAATGTTTTGTACATATAAAAACAATATTTGTTAGAATAAAAGATTTTTTCTATCACAATGTAAAAAGCTAAAACTTAAAAAACGTATATGAGTCATTCCATGTCAAACGGTACGTATTTTTTACATCACTAACTTGGATTGCTTCACCAGTTTGTGTATGCATTCTTCTCTTAAAAATATTTTATACGTGTTTCAAGAAAAAAATATAAAAATTTTTTTTCAAATGTTATGACCAATTGAACTTTGGTGAAATGGCGATTTTTTCAAAGAGGTGTATTCATTCAATCGCATGTAACTCCTGAAATACTGGACCGATTTTAATGTGCTATACCTTGTTTTGAAGGTAATTTCAATTTCTTTTAAAATACCAAAGCGGTATGACATATCCCCATAGCATTTTTTTAAGTTTGTATCATTTTCATCCTTTTATTTCGATTTTCAAACTGATTACATTTTTTTTTAAATTTTGAGGGTGTGTTCTTACAGGCCTTTTTTTACAGACTGTGTGAGTTTTGAAGTGGTGAAATAATGCGTTCTATTTTTTTTACAAATTTTTGCGAAACATCTTTTCCACAAGCAACATAAATTGCTGTGAATTTACTTAGAATAGTTAACAGAATGATAATATGTTTTTTGAATTATTAATACAACAATAAGAACAATAAAATCAATTATTGTAACAGTCTTATTTGCGAAAAATTTTATTAAATACAAACGATAAACTAAGAGCAGAAATAAATAGCTTATATAGAAAACACCAACTGTTTATACTTTTAATACAAATACATAATTTGCATTGATGCCAATGTTTTTCTAATCATAGTAGTAATGTATATTCTGTCATTGCTGTGCCCAGACGACATTAGGTCAATTGTTACAGTCATTCGCGTTAAATTTGTCGCGCACAAGAATGATGATTGCTGAAACTCACTTGACGGCGACAGCGTACTTCAAAATTAATGGCTACGTGTTGTATGATACTAAAGATCCCCGCGGAAGAGCATGTGGAGGATCGGCAATTCTTATAAACAACAGAATAAAACATTATTTAATGAACAACATATGTGAGGATTACCTACAAGCAACAAACATTTGTATTGAATTCTGTCAATACAATTTTGTTTTATCATCAATTTATTCGCCGCCTCAATTTTCAATAAAAGAACACCAATACTACAGCTTCTTCAATTCCCTTGGAGCTAGATTTTTAGTTGCTGGTGACTTTAACGCCAAACACACTTTTTGGGGTTCACGTCTGGTGACCCCGAAGGGTCGTGAACTCTTCAACACCATTGCCAAAATGGGATTAGATGTACTCTCAAGCGGGCATCCCACCTACTGGCCGACGGACCGACAGAAGATTCCGGATGTTATGGACTTCTGAGTAGTGAAAAATATCCCTGTAGAATCGATACAAGTGGAGCCTTCATTAGACTTGTCTTCAGATCACTCTCCTTCTATTATTTCAATGCGTTTCCTTCAAGGGAATGGCTCTCCATTTCGGGACATATCTAAAACCAGAGTAAGTTGGATAAAATATAAAAAGTATTTAAGTTCCCACTGCACGGAAAATGTAGTGTTGAGAACTATTGAGGATATTGATGGGTCGATTGGCAAGTTTACTGAGGACATACGAAGAGCTGTACATCACGCCTCCACATACGACGTTGAGTGCAGAAGTGGGACAAATAGAACTTATTTCGCTGAACTCGATCATCTCCTGTCAGAAAAAAGAAGAGTTAGAAGAGAGTGGCAAATTCACAGGTCTCCTGAACTGAAAGCTAGGCTACGGGTATGCAGAGATATACTAAGACAATTCTTAGAAACCCAAAGAACGGCCTCACTTAGATCTTACTTGGAAGGTCTTGATAGTACCCTACAATCTGACTACTCGTTATGGAGGGCGGCAAGAGGTTTAAAAAGACCAGTGAGAGGAAAACCTCCTTTGCGAAATCCGACTGGTGACTGGGCTAGAAATGATTCCGAGAAAGGGACATTATTTGTTAACCATTTGAGAAATGTGTTTACTATAAACAACTCAAATAATAACGAATCTGATTTGCCACCACTTGTTATAAGGCCTCCTGTACCCCTAAGACTAAACTTTCGTGATGTCCAAAACGCTATTGGTACTCTGAACCTTAGAAAGGCTCCAGGTATGGATAAAATCAGCAATAAAATGCTTGTGGAGTTACCTCGTGTAGCAAGAAGAATTATCCTCTTTATCTTCAACGCTATTTTACGCCTAGAATACTATCCTGCAGATTGGAAGGTGTCTATGATCACTATGATTCCTAAGTCAGGGAAGGACCACACCAAAGTGGAGTCATATAGGCCAATTAGCCTACTGCCGACAATTTCTAAACTGTTCGAAAAATTGTTAATGACTAAGTTGACTCCAATTCTGAATGACACTGAATGTATTCCAAATCATCAATTCGGATTCAGAGCTAAACACAGTACCATCGAACAAACTCACAGATTGGTAAATGTGATAAGAGGGTCGTTTGAAGATAAAAATACTGCTCCGCCCTTTTCATTGATGTGTCCCAAGCGTTCGACAAAGTTTGGCATGACGGAAAGTTATTTATACGGTCGCAAATTTAAAATCAAAGAAGGCAATTTTTTAAGTACCGCTCAGCCAATTGAATCAGGTGTGCCACAGGGTAGCATACTGGGCCCTACTTTATATTTGATTTATGCCTCCGACATGCCGTCAGACCCCAAAATCCACAAGTCAACTTTTGCAGACGATACAGCCTTTGTCAGCGTCCATAAGGACCACCAAGTTGCATCACAGAATTTGCAGAATTATGTTTATAAACTAGAGAATTGGCTAGAGCTTTGGAAAATCAGGGTAAATGAACAAAAATGTATTCATATCACTTTCACATTGCGAAAAGATACCTGCTCGTCCATCAGAATAAATAATCAAATTATTCCTCAACATAATGAAGTCAAATACCTCGGCATTCACCTCGACCGCCGTTTAACTTGGAAGTCTCATATTGAAGCGAAACTTACACAAATGAGATTAAAAGCAGTGCAACTTAATTGGTTAATCGGCAGAAACTCTACATTGAAATTGGATTGCAAACTTTTGTTGTACAATGCAAAAGCCAATCTGGTGTTATGGAATTCAATTATGGGGTACTGCCTCAGCATCAAACATTGAAAAAATTCAAAGGGGTCAAAATAAAATTCTACGTATAATTACTGCAGCTCCATGGT
This sequence comes from Bellardia pandia, assembly GCA_916048285.2. Lineage (NCBI taxonomy): Eukaryota > Metazoa > Arthropoda > Insecta > Diptera > Calliphoridae > Bellardia > Bellardia pandia. Next base: position 64,467,759 of record OU696533.1, read on the forward strand.
ATGTTAAAAATTCTCGAATCCACAAAGATCTAGGCGTGCCATTAGTAAAACTCGAATTTACAAAATATGCGTCAAAGTATGTCAGCAAACTTGAACACCATCCAAACCCACTTGCACGAGACATCCTTAACTTTAGTGGCCACAATCGGTTGAGAAGGAGGGATACCCTTGCTTTAACTCAAGCGCAAAATAGATGACTGGATCAGTTGATGTGAAATTTTATTAGTATCATAAAAATTTTTGTCTAGCACTGGCTGGGCTTATTATTTTCTTTTTAGTATTAAGATTTGAATACTTATTGTCATTTCAAATATGAAGATTCAATAAATAATTATATACAAAAAAAAAAAAAAAAAAAAAACAAGAATGATAAAATAACGATTACGCCAACGCGCGTACAATTTTAAAATGTTCTGCGCATTTAGGCTCTGTGACGTCACACATTCTGTGATTCTATTGGCTAATTTTTTCTCACTTGTTTTTTTTACTCATGTTTTGCTTGCATTTGCTCACTGCACTCTTCATGTTTATATTTTTTGATGTTTTTTTTGTTTGTTCTTCTTTTTTAAACAGATTTTATTTTAGAACTCTCAGAGATTTCAATTGCAAGGTTGCCAACTATCACATAAAACATAAATTTTTCGCAAGAAACACATGAAACATTATTGGTAACCCTTAGAATGGCCCTTCTACGTCACATAATGGGAAATCATGCGCATGGCGTAATCTTTATTTTATCATTCTTGGTCGCGCAGACTTCCTTGAAGTTCTCAGAAAAATATAATAAAATAAGTTTTTCATAATCAAAATGCCACCTCGGTTCAATGTTTGTTGCAACCCGTTTCAATCAAGATGTCATTAAGAAAAGTTATAAGAAAACATTGCGATGGATAAGTTCAAGTGTTTTTGAACGTAAACGAAAATTAAAACTTAAATCATTAAAGGGCAAGGATAGAATTGTACTAATTGCCGTATTAAATTAAGTAAAGTGAGTGAAACTGACGTAGAAATTGCTTCTGATGTGGAAATAAATGACAATATGTCTATTGACAGCGATTATTCCGTAGAAAGTGCAAAATTGATGAATCTTAATGAGGCATTGCTGTTGTATAACGGTTCTCCTATAAATGAAAGAAAACTTGAGCAGACAAAATATAACGCCATTAAAAAACAAAAAATTGTTAATTTATGTGGGCCCTGTGATGGTCTGGGAGGAACAGTCAAAAGATTAGCAGCACGTGCAGCTTGCCCAGCCTCATAAATCCCATTAATAGTGCCGTCAAATTTTATGATTGGGTGAATAAAAACGTCAAGAATATTCATACAGAGTTCTTTAATAACTACCAATATGAAGATAGGGAAATACCTAAAGGAGCGAAAATAATTTCTGGAACTCTTGGCTACCACGCATTCATTCCACAACCCGATAAAAAAATTAAAGTTCAGACAACATCATCTTCTGAGCAGTACTGTATTAAGACGGTATACAACGTATAACATTTATTTATTTACTCTATTTTTTGTTTTCTTTTTTACTGTAAATATTACACATGACTGAACTACGTCTTCTTTGTTTTTTGTTGTTGTTTGTATCTTGTGTTAATAAACTATCGAAAAATATATTTTTTTCTATATTCACAGAAATTTTTGTTGATCGTGCAAAAGGTATAAGTTAAAAAAAATCGTTAAAAATAGAACGCATTATTTCACCACTTCAAAACTCGCACAGTCTGTAAAAAAGACCTATAAGAACACACCCTCAAAATTAAACAAAAAAAAAAAAGATGTAATCAGTTTGAAAATCGAAATAAAAGGATGAAAATGATACAAACTTAAAAAAATGCTATGGGGATATGTCATACCGCTTTGGTATTTTAGAAGAAATTGAAATTACCTTCAAAACAAGGTATAGCACATTAAAATCGGTCCAGTATTTCAGGAGTTACATGCGATTGAATGAACACACCTCCTTGAAAAATCTCCATTTCACCAAAGTTCAATTGGTCATAACTTTTGAAAAACAAATTTCATATTTTTTTTCTCATCGGGGATGAAGTACAATTTGTAGAGGACTAAATCTGCAAATTTCCATAAAAATCGGAATCATTGCTTTAAATTTTTTCCCAAATTCGTACCGTTTGACATGGAATGACTCATAGCAATTTTTTAAATTTTCTAAATATATTTATGCGCATTTTTGAAAGTTTACCAGCTGTATAAAATATCTCTGTTTTAATCTTTGCAATTCTTTTGTCAAAATTGTGTGAAAATTTATCATAAATTTTTAATTGAATATCATCACTTAAATGCATTGAGTCATGTATTTGAAACATATAGTTCTGTGTAAATTGTACCTAAGGTAGTTATCGCATTTGTAGTTATTCCGGTTATATTTATTTTGTCGTTTACATTTATTGAGACATTAGGCTTAGACATGAAACTTTGATTAAAGAAATATCTGCTTGTGAATCTACAAGAAAGGAATGGGGGTTATTTCTGTCGAATAAATTTAATTGAATAAAATCCGAATAATTAGGATTTAAAGTATAAACTGAACTGAAATTGTTTGATTCGTCTAATCTAAAGTTTCTTCCCCCAACAACAGTTCTTGTTGAGGGGCTTCCGCATTTAAACTTCTAACTGAAGCCCTTTGGTTGTTTGAGTAGCGGGAGAAATTTCCTTGATTTTGACTAACGTTATCCCTGTTATCATTAGAGTTATTAAAATTAGAATTACCGTTATTATTTCTTGAATTGGAATTATTATTTCTGAAATGAAAATTATTATTTCGCGACTGAAAGCTATTGTTTCTAGGGTGAAAATTACACTGTGCTAGAATTTGACACTTTTTTTGTGACAAACAGGGCACCTGGCGGGTTAACCTAATTCGGGTACGCTGAATCCAGTGGTGCAAACCGTTTTTTTAGGTTAGCTCGTTTTTTCGAAATATACCGTTATTTCGAAAATGGAGGAGGTTGCACTACATATATTCGCGTAACTCAAAAACGCTTTAGTTTATTGAATAAACTAAAAAAAACCGAAATTCCGCAATGAAATTTTCTTTAAGTAAGGTTAAACTTTTTTCCAATATGCGCAGTAGTTGTGGAAACATAATTTTTTTTTTGACCAAAAAAATAGTTTTTTTTTTTAGCAAAATTTCAAAAATTTTGTTTTTTAAAACGGCATAAAAAATTGGAAAACGCAGCTGTGCACCTAATTTTTTCTGCAGGCATAGCAAACAAAGTTCCAAACAAAACAAGACATAAATAATTAAAATCTGTCTACAACTTTTGATTTTATTCACAAAAGATGAAATATATAATAACCAGACGAAACTTCAAAAATTAAAACATTTATTTTTGTTGTTAATTAAAGTTTAAGTTTTTATTTACAAATTTATTCTTCTTCCTCCTGCAGATTCCAACAAATATCCCCTAATAGCGAATCAAGTTGTTTGCCACTATACCAGTGTTCGAGTCTGGCTGTTACTTGGTTAAATCTCTCGCCATGTTCATCAGACTCAGCTGGTGATTGTTCATTAAATTTTTCTGCATGCCAATGCAAAAAATGTATTTTCAATGACATTTTGACGTTTAAGTTTTTAAATGCGGTTATCATATCTCCAATTAAAATTCGCCAATTTTCAGACCGATGATTTCCTAATACATTTTCTATTACTGATTTCACAGAATTCCAGCCCAATAGCTCCATATCATTCAATGCAAGTTCAAATTGTTGATCCTTCATTAGACGACGAATGTCCGGTCCATTAAGAATTCCTGTAAAATAAAAACATTATGATATGAAATATAAATCTAATTTAATAAAGTAGCTAGAGTTCATACCTTATTTTACTTTCATGCCGCTTAATCGTGGAAAAATTCGCCGCAATTCGGTAAAAGCAATTCCATCTGGGTTCAATGCTTTTATAACATTTTTTACAATACCCAGTTTGATGTGGAGTGGAGGAAGCAAAATCTTTTCCATTGGCACAAGTGGTAATTCAATAATATTATTTCTATGCAATCTGCTTTCCTCACGTATAGCCCAATCCCGTGTATTGTACTGGTCGCCATGGAAACGCGTATTCCATAAGCACATGAAGCACATATTTTTAGTATAGCCCAATTGCATGCCTCTTAAAAGAGCCACCACTTTTAAATCTGCGCATATTTTCCACTTGTGGTCTTCATATTTAATTAACTCTATTATTTTTTTCATTGATGCGTATGTCTCTTTAGTATTTGTGCTTAGTGCTATCGGAATAGGACTTTTTAAATTAGTGACATGTAGCAAAACTGCTTTTAAGCTACTTTTAGACGAATCGATGAATAAGCGCCAATCTTCAGGATTATATTCATGTTGCATTGTTAAAACCAAGCCGCGAATGTCAGTACAATACGCGAGAGAATTATTCTCAATAGATTTAAAAAAAAGTCGTAAATCGACGATGGCGATTGATAGCCCCGTATATTTGTACGTCTGGTGCTAAAATATTAGCTTGTTTTAACTCTTTGCTCTGTCTTTGAGACAATTTTAGGCGTCGTACCATTATATCCAGACGATTTTGCGTGATTTCGTTGTGGTTACATGGAATCGTGATGTATGACGGTTGATACATCGATGCAGCTGCTCCACAGGTTTCAACAGATTGAATTATTGAGGGAATATCTTCTATTGGTATTTGGCTATCCGGAACAGGAATTTAGTTAGAATGTGGCAGAAGAAATTGAGCATATATTGTTGCACTGTAAGATATAGAACCACTTTTTCTTCTGTTCATGCCGGCTGTATGATTTATGCACGCATAACACTAATCTTCAACATGGAGTATGGGATCTCTCCAAATCATTGGAACACCAAATGGCATGGCAGCTCCATTTTTTTCCACTTATTTAAATGGTAAATGCACTTTGTACACACTATTGATGGTGACCAACTCTTGCCACATATGACACTTAAAGAAAAATATGTTTCATACAAGTTAATTGTTTCAGTAGTCATTTTACGGCGACTTGGCATATTTGTATATTTCCCACACACATAACAAAAGTTATGAAACTTGTTACACGCTTCCATCTTAAATATTTCAATATAAATGATTAGACTCGAGGCTATCAAAGACTTTAAACTTCACTATTCACTTTTGCAAGCACTCGCCATATGACATTGAAGGGGTGGAGGAACTCTTATTTATACTGTAATTTTTTTTATCAAAGTACCTGTCAAGACCTTCATGAACATATGGAAAAGATTTTGCTTCCTCCACTCCACATCAAACTGGGTATTGTAAAAAATGTTATAAAAGCATTGAACCGAGATGGAATTGCTTTTACCGAATTGCGCCGACTTTTTCCACGATTAAGCGGCATGAAAGTAAAATAAGGTATGAACTCTAGCTACTTTATTAAATTAGATTTATATTTCATATCATAATGTTTTTATTTTCAGGAATTCTTAATGGACCGGACATTCGTCGTCTAATGAAGGATCAACAATTTGAACATGCATTGAATGATATGGAGCTATTGGGCTGGAATTCTGTGAAATCAGTAATAGAAAATGTATTAGGAAATCATCGGTCTGAAAATTGGCGAATTTTAATTGGAGATATGCCAACAGCATTTAAAAACTTAAACGTCAAAATGTGATTGAAAATACATTTTTTGCATTGTCATGCAGAAAAATTTAATGAACAATCACCAGCCGAGTCTGATGAACATGGCGAGAGATTTCACCAAGTAACAGCCAGACTCGAACACTGGTATAGTGGCAAACAACTTAATTCGCTATTACGGGATATTTGTTGGAATCTGCAGGAGGAAGAAGAATAAATTTGTAAATAAAAACTTAAACTTTAATTAACAACAAAAATAAATGTTTTAATTTTTGAAGTTTCGTCTGGTTATTATATATTTTATCTTTTGTGAATAAAATCAAAAGTTATAGACAGATTTTGATTATTTATGTCTTGTTTTCTTTCGAACTTTGTTTGGTATACCTTCAGAAAAAATTAGAAGCACAGCTGCGTTTGCCAATTTTTTATGCCGGTTTAAAAAACAAAATTTTTGAAATTTTGCTAAAAAAAAAAACTATTTTTTTGGACAAAAAAAAAATTATGTTTCCACAACTACTGCGCATATTGGAAAAAAGTTTAACCTTACTTAAAGAAAATTTCATTGCGGAATTTCGGTTTTTTTAGTTTATTCAATAAACTAAACCGTTTTTGAGTTACGCGAATATATGTAGTGCAACCTCCTCCATTTTCGAAATAACGGTATATTTCGAAAAAAACGAGCTAACCTAAAAAACGGTTAGCACCACTGGATTCAGCGTACCCGAATTAGGTTAACCCGCCAGGTGCCCCGTTTGTCACATTTTCCAACTAGCACAGTGTTATTATTTCCCGGATGAAAATTATTGTTCCTCGGGTGAAAATTATTATTATAATTTCCACGATTATTTTCTCCATTGTAATTTTGTCCACGAGTGCGAGTAAAATTGTTATTATGACTTCTAAAATTTTGGTTTTGGCCATGAAGAGTAAGGACCTGATGCTCTTTTCTTTCGATTGACTGCTCAACCACTAGTTTCGCTACTACTTCTTTTGGTTCCGTAAAAACAGAGGATGCAATTATTGACTTTACTAGATCGGATTTTGCATTTAAACGACACATGCTCACCGTTTGCTCAATTGCCATTTCATGAGCTTTATTCCTCGTCATTCCCTCTATAACTAACGATATTTCTAACGCGTCCGCAAGCTCTTCTGCTTGTTTAGCAAAATTTGAATAATTATCCTTTTTTACGTTTAACGCTGCTATTTTTCCTTCAATAATTTTTGAACTTTCTGGTTTAATTTTACTTTTTAGAGCAATTTCATTTATTGTAGCTATATTTTCAGGTAGTGCTTCCCTAGCCTTTCCTTCGAGTTTAGATTTTATAAAGCCTAAAAGAGTAGGTATTAAGTTTTCTTCGGTCAGACTTTCAATCAAGTTTATTTTGTCTAGAAAAGAATCAAGAGATAATGGATTCCCATTATAATTTTCCCTAATTATAGAAGCACACATACTAACGAAAGATCTCTTCTGTTCAGTTGTTGCCATTTTCAATCTCTTTTCCAGTATACTTTCACTATCTGTTGATGATTCAATTTCTGACTCGTTGTCTGTGTATATAAAAATGTTCTTTTTATCTGTATCTGACACAGTTTCCTTATTACTTATCTCTGCTTCTAGTTCAATTTCCTTAAAAACGTTTTTATCAACAAATTTAAATAGCTGTATATTTTCCGGTATCTTTATCTTAGAATCAAGCCTATCGAAACATTTAACTAGAAGTTCGCGACAATGTCCATTTCTTGAAAAAAAGACAATGTTCTATTTTACACAAGTTTTTTTGTTGTCGTAGCAGTTGGTATATTTATAAAATTAAATTTGGCATATTCTAATATTGAGTTATAACTTTCAATTAATAGTTCTATGTATTCATTGACTTTAAGATTTTTGTTTGAAATCGGCCGGTTTTGCAAAATTCTTTTTTTTTTATCCTATAAAATTCGTTTAGTAATTTTTTAAATTGTCCGTTGTCAAATTCTGACATTGATTTTCTTTACTATCCTACATACATACATATGTATTTTAAATGAATTGTAACAAATGAAAAATAATTGTATAAGATTAATTTTCGAAAAAAAATATTTTCTTCCTTTAAATGTTTATTTTATAAAATAACTAGCTGACCCGGTCCGCGTTGCTTGCTCTAAGCAAACATTAGTGTTGTATTACCACACGATTTAAATTAAGCTTTTAAAGAAATGTACGGAATATGGAATATCTACCATAAAAATTTGTTACAGAATAACTTACATATGTTCTAGGTATGGGCTCAATCAAAAAAGAAACGCATGTATTTAAGGCAAATTGGAAATTATATTTATTTATTACTTCATCTTGGGGTCAGCGGATATTCAATGTTTTTTGTTTTTTGGCGTGCCGTGTGGAAAACATAAATTTTCCAAAATTAAGCCAGCAATAGTTAATGATGTGACTCTTGCTTTATTGATGGCAATAGGACAGGTAAGACGCAAAGGGAATTGGAGCCGCTTTAATTGGAATGGTAAATCGTTGGAAATCATCCGAATTCGTGGAATAAGTATATCTTCGCCTTTGAATCTGCCACCGATGATTGTTGCCTCGATTAAATTTGGTGAGCAGTTTTTGATGGTCAATGTGGTTCCGTTGCATAACTTTGGTGCGTTTAAGTTGCGAATAATAATTACCGGTGATCCAACGTTTAATGTTAGCACATGCGGTGGTATTCCGGGTGGTTCCAATGAATTTAAAAATTCCGTGGGATAATTGACGGCTTGTTCTTCATCCATTACTGTATTGATCGATTTGTATTTGATTAATTTGACGGGCAGTTTCAATTGAATTTGCTCATTGAGCTTGTTGGCATCGTAATTTGTTGGTGCCAAAATTGCACGTTCCAACAGCCAATCCGATTTTTTGTAGAAGATTGTTAGACTTGGGAAAACCTTGTCGACAACGGCTTGAATATTCATTTGCATTCGACAGAAGTTAGGCAGAGACGAAATCTCGTTCGTGGCGCGACTAATTGGAATTTTTCCATTTCCGATGTCAAAAAGTTGTTCTGAGAATGTTTGGGCAGACGGGTCTTGCAACAAATGCACACGCATGTTCGTCGATAGCGTGATTTTCTCGACTCGGTTCCAAAGATATGAAGCTTTCAAGCATGCGTTCACCTCATCTGCGGTCATTGATAACGGACAAAGTTTGACAAAATCACCAACAAAAAGAATAAGAGCGCCTCCCATCGGTTTGTGGTATCCTCGAAAATCACGTAGAGTCCGATCAAGCGCTTCGAGCAATTTGTTTAAATGTACCGTTATTTTTTATCAGCATTCGAAAAAAAACTCACAAATGTGCACAAAATGTAGGTATCTTAAGTGCAAGGGTACATAAAGTTTTTTATCATCGATTGATGATATAATATTATTTTTAACTTATTGTATAATGTTGCACCTTAGTAAGCGTGGAATATCTTCTGTTATCGAATGATGTAAATATTTTGTAAATAAACCGAAAACTCTGATTTTTGAAAGCAACATTTCGAAAGTTTTAAAATTTTGATATGGGATCGGTAATAACATAAGTTTTTTGCAAATATCTTCGGAACTACATAACCGATTTAGGAGTTTGATATCTCGTTTTGAAAAACATGACAACGGTTTTGAAAAAAATGAAATAAAATAAAAAAAAAAGCAAAATATATGTATGTATGCATACATACATACTCGTATGTCATTGAAATTAGATTTTGTCACGACCCTGCGCCCGCAGACTGAAAAACCATGCAAACATTAATTTTTTTTATTTTTACCTCGCCTTCAGTAAGATGTGGATACAATTTGTATGAAGTAAATCTGTAAAAACCCATGCAGAAGCAATTAATCAATTAAAAAAAGTGGGCGTTAGAGTAGGTGTGGTCGTACCAATGGTGAAGGCAATGGTGGTAATTTGACCTTACCACTGAGATAGCACAACCCAGGCGATTCTCCGGTGAACTTGAATGCACCGCAATGGTTGCACACAATCTCCATTGGGCCAATTTGAACGGAAGCATGCGAGCTGTAGTCAAAAGTGCAATCGTAATGAAACGCTACTCGATTCAAATCAACACTTGAAGCTCTTCTTCTTACGCGTTGATTTAGATTTTCACGTTGTTGAATTGCTTGATTTAATCCATGATTTCTCATTGCTAATCGACCCGTTTCATTTGTCGCCTGTCTTTCTTCTTGTGTTTGCGTTACGCGAAGTCGGGCCATACTAACACGGCGCTGATCTCGTGCGATTTCATGTTCATCCGTATTCAATCGATTGGTAATATTCCGATTTGTAATTGCATTACGGGTTCGGTGCGAAAGATCAGATCTTCTGGGTCACGGCATTATGAATAACACTGAGAAATTAATGTCACAAAATCATTTAGGGAGCTTACCTTTTGAAATCACTTGTAAAAAAGGTTGAAAATTTTTAAATACTACAAAAATAAATCAGGTGTCAAAAGTTTATGCACATAACGCCATCTACTGGCAATAGCAGAACCAGAATTTGTTTTTGTAAAAAAAAATGAACAAAAAAGTTTTCAATCAAATTAGGTGGAAAAACAATTGTCGTAAAAATTGTGATATACAAAAGAACGACATTTGATTTTTGGATTTTAGAAGATAATAATTAAAAGTAATGGGTGATACAATTTGAAGTAAGTCTTTTAAAACCCTTGTAGAATCGATTACACAATTTTAAAGCAGGCGTGGTCGAATTCGGCTGTACACTGCGGGCGATGCTACGGCATCAATTTAAAAACAGTAGGCGGTCAAAAAAGATCGCTAGAGATGGGACGTGAAAGGAGGCGTGGAGTATGAATCTTAATTTTTGATCTCGCCTAGAGTAAAGTGAGTATGTTAAAATTAGAGTAGAATCAATTACACAATTTAAAAAAGATAGCGTTAAAGTAGGCGTGGTCGCAAAAAAGAAGTATTCTGTAAATACTTAGTGGTGTGATGTAAAAATTTCAGGCAGATCGCTGCAGCGGTCTGGCTTACCTGGCAAGCGTCTTGCATGTGATGGGGCGTGAAAGTGGGCGTGACACATACAATTTTTATTTCTACCTCGCCTACAGTAAGATGTATATACAATTTGAAGTAAATCTGTAAAAAGACATTTAGAATTAAATAAAAAAAAGTAGGCGTTAGAGTGGGCGTGGTCGTACCAACTTACAAACCTTCCCGGGCTCATGCACAACAACTTTGCCGAAAATCATCACATGATCATTTACGATTCTATAAAGTACACTCACACATAAAAACATTAATTTAAAAAAAAAGTAGGCGTGGTCTATTTCTGAATTTTTTCCGGGTATTCTTCTTCTCTGGCCTGAGCCCAGCCTGGGGACAATTTATAAAAAAGGCGATAAATGACACTTTTTTGAATAAAAACAAAAATGGGATACCTTCACTTAATTGTAAATAAATAAATAAATAAATTCTTAATTTTTCTAAATTTGTTTCATCAAAATCGGACAAGTGGTTCTCGAGTTATGTTAAACTACTTAAACTACCAAAATGTTACAACTAAGCGAAAAAACATCAAGATAAGGAAAAAATTTAAAAGGTCATAAAAAAAACTGACACATACGAACGCCAAACCCTTTGAGGGTTTTACTATACTGACCTAGTACCATCACCCTGACTTGGAATTTCTCACCCCCCAGATTGGCTGTTGTACAGTGTAATAGGAGTAAGTAAGTTAGTTATAAGTATGAGTTAACATCGTATTTATAATAAGAATAATAATAATAATAGGAGTAAATAATAATGGGTGATGAGTTTGTACTACACTGGAATGTTTTGTTATGGATAATGTCAATTTTCGTTTGCAAATGGTCTCATCCCATTCCCATTTTGTTTGGTACACTGTGTTATTGCACAAATCACTCAGCGTTGCAACTTATAAATATAACGTATCCGCCAAACAACAGAATTTTGTATGCTTACTAACGAGCTGAAGTCATTCAAGTTAGACTTTTATGCATAGTTCTGCGTACTCACGAATATAGGGGTTGTAGTTTTTTCTTTAATAAAATTTAATTTAAAACTAATTGCATAATTTCACTCACCTCTTCAAATTGGGTTTAATAAAATGTTAGTACTAAATATGCAATACTTTGCGATTACATCTTAAAAGCATTTTTATTATTTATTTATTTTTTATTTTATACATACATATTCTTTGAAAATTTGTCATCTTAAAAATAACTTCACCAATAATTATAAAAAAAAATCTAAAACAAAATAAGAAAGTTGAATTTCCATTGACAGTAAATATTATTAAAATTTATAAATACAGAATTATGTTAATATAAAAATATTATTCTGTAACATAGTAGAGGAGTTAAGCCATGAAAGCTTCTTAAACATTCAACGAAAACATCATAGTTTTTCCCAAAGTATTTAATGCTCCTCTTTAATTTCCTTTGGTAAACTTAAACGTGTGTGTGATGTTATCTGTCTTTTTATATCATCGTTAGTACTCCTATATCCGGATTTTATACAATCCACAGTTGGTGGTGGTAATGATATGGCGACATATTGATGACCACTTCCATCTGAAAATATAGAATATAATCATGTTTTTAGTTATGCTCATAAACGTAGATACATATGAGGTGGTGAGAAGCAAAACTCGTTCGTTCCATGTTTACAAAATTTTGGTAAAAAGCTAAAAACTTGCTACAGCTTAGTAAATGAGACAAATAAGTTGAAAGCTACTAATTCTTAAATATTAGGATATTTTTTATTAAAACCTTAAAATTTACAAAAACACAAAATAACTAAAGAAAAATTAAGTTTTGAAGTTTAGAACGAATAAGTTTGCTACATTCCATATTGGAACGAACGAGTTTTGCAACCCACCAGTAAAATAAATTATTTAGCTTCACTATATTTTAAAAGATATATTAATTTATTGAAACTAAGGAAACTTGTTAAAAAATGAGAATAAAATAAATATATGTATGAATTTTTAAACAGACAAAGAAACAACTTCATCTTCAGTATACTCCTCGTTGTTTTCTTCCACGTCATGACCAGCATTCTCGTTGTACAAAATCGGAACATAAAATTCCAAGGTTTGCTCCAAAATTTTTTTCTTTTCAGGTTTAATTGCCACATTTATGGTAAGTAGTTCTGCAATAATATCTTTGATTTTCTTTCCTCGCCTCAAGAATGGTCATTTTAATAGTTGTTGTATTTCGAAATATATATATATATATATTAGGCCGGGCCAATTTGTATGGAGCCGAAAAAATCGATTAGAGCCGCCCCCTAGGATGATTCTATGGACAATTCTAAGCAACTTTGGTAAAGGCACCATGGGTCTATCTCGATTTTCGAGTCTCCCACTTTTGATTTTTGATTTTTTTCCCTATAACATCATTTTGATTCGAAATTCGATTTTTTATTCATCGTTATATTATCTTTCTTATATGGGGGGTTTTTGGGGTCGAGAAATTCATTTTTGATCTTTATTTTTACCTATGAACACCGCCAGAGGGCGTCTCATGCATATTTGTAATAATTTTCGTCTATTTTCCGAGAAAAAATGTTCGGTAAAATTGATATTTATTTTATTTTTTTCAACAGAAATTCAACCTAAAAAATAAGAACATGTGTAAAAAAAATTAATTTAGTGGAAGAAAAGCGGAATAAGTTATTTTTGAAAATCTTTCTTGCTTTCAAGTCATTCATTTTTTGAAAAGTGGGAGACTCGAAAATCGAGATAGACCCATGGTTCCTTCACCAAAGTTGCTTAGAATTGTCCATAGAATCATCCTAGGGGGCGGCTCTAATCGACAAAAAATTTGGCCCGCCCTAATATATATATATACGAAAATTAAACATAGACACTTTTGTAATTATTTTTTGGTTCTGACAAATTTGTCAAGAATATTTGAATATAAATAAAAAACGTTTTTACTGAAAAGACATCAACATTCGTTTAATTTTCCATAATTCGGTTGAAATAATTTTTTAATTTTGCCAATTCGTGTTTTGTCTATACGCGTTTTATTTGTAAAAATTCAAGAAAATGTCCAGATACAATCTAATTAAGAAGCAGTGCAGCCGCACAAGATCCCCCTATTACTCGAGCAGCTAGTGTTCCGGACTTCGTTAATGATAATGATCAAGATTCAAATACAACCATTATTGAGCCAATGCATACAACGCCAATATCTGCCGATAATAATCAATTATGTGCAATAATGGCTGGTATTAACGATTCAGCCAGAGCTGTTTCTGAAAGCCGACGAGACATCGATTTACTAAGAAGTCATATACAACAACATCCGCCAAGATTTGGTGGACAATCTGGATTAGATTTGCCACATCAAGAGCCATTCCGGTTTGAAGGCCAATCGCAACAAAATATACAACGCCCATCTATAACTTATCCTAGACAAAATATGCCAATGGAAACTTCTCCAATTTTGCTTCCATATTATAATACATGCAAAATATACGATTTGCCTGTTTTCTCGGAAAACCTGAAGAATGACCGGTATTTTATACAAACTTTAAAGATAGTACCAATGAATTTAATTATAGTTATCGCCATAATTTAATGCGCCTGCAAAAATGCCTTGTTGGTGACGCAAAATAAGCCATTGCATCATTGCTAATTTATCCGAATGATGTACCAAAGGTAATAGAAGAATTAGAGTTCCGTTTCGGTAGACCTGATCTTCTTGTACGTTCTCAATTACAAATGATTCAACAATTTCCTTCTGTGACTGCCAAAACATTAGATCAAATTATTACCTTCGCCACTAAGCTGAGAAATGTAGTAGAAATTTCCACAATATAATTTTCCGACCCAATAAAGTATATATATTCTGGATCCTTATAGATAGCGGAGTCGATTAAGCCATGTCCGTCTGTCTGTCTGAGTGTTGAAATCAGTTTTTTGAAGTCCCGAGATATATGCGGGATCCAAATCTTCAATAATTCTGTCAGAAGTGCTTTCGAGAAGTTTGCTATTTAAAATCAGCAAAATCGGTTTAGGTCAACTAGAGGTATGGACCAATATGTGAGACAACCTCCATAAAAATTTGATATTTTTTGTCCATTTTATTGCAATATTTTGAAATATATTGCAGATAATACCATGCAATTTTGTATACGTTGTTTTTATGATAAAGGAAGAGTGTGTGCGGAAAATAGTAAGAATCGGTCCATTATTTCTCATAGCCCTCATACAAATACATATATTCCCGAAATATGGCTTAATGATAAATAAATGCCTATAAAATTGGAATATCACGACAAAATTCCGCAAAAATAAGTTTCATGCAAAAAGAAATCGCAAACCGAATTTTTTTTTAGTTTGGTCCATGTTTGACCATAGACCCCATATAAAGTCCACTTACAAAATTCACTTAAATACATATAAAACAGATATAAATAATGTTAAACGGCTAAAATTTTACATAAATACTCTTTATAGGCAAATAAATTATTGTACCAAATTTTATGGTGGTCGGCCCAGAAATGGTCATAGCCCCCATACAAAAATCTTCCCAAAATATTGCTCAATTATACATAAATGCCTATAAAATTGGAATATCAAGACAAAATTCAGCAAAACTAAGTTTTGTGCAAAAAGAAATCGCAAAACGAAATTTTTTTTAGTTCGGTCCATGTTTGACCATAGACCCCATATAAAGTCCACTTCCAAAATTCATTTAAATACGCATAAAACAGATATAAATATTGTTAAATGGCCAAAATTTGACATAAATACTCTTTGTAGGCAAATAAATTGTTGTACTAAATTTTATGGTAGTCGGGCCAGAACTGGTCATAGCTCCCATACAAGGACCACATCTGAAAAAGAAATTTTTCCCTATATATTGTATAAATATCGGTACCGACTCAAAACTTTGCACATATCATTTTAATATACACAAAAATCATCCCACAAAATTTTGTGAATTGTGGTCTATTGTTAACCGTATGCCCCATATAAAGCCCTCTTCCAAAAATCACTTTAATACTCATAAATCTCTTATAAATAAGGGTACCAATCCAAAATTTTACACGGATCATTTACATACATGCCTAAATCTAACTGCTGGATTTTGAGAATATCGGTCCATATTTGACTATATCCCCCTGAACAAAACAATGGGGGTGTTAACCATAATAAAACCAAAAGAAAGCAAAATAATTTTACATATTTACTAAAACTACAAAATTGCATATACGACAATATTTAGTCATTTGCCCTTGAAATTGTTTATTGCAGTCATTGCCTCTACAATCGTTTAATGTTACAATAAAAAACTAAATGTCATTTACCTTGTTTTATGCAATATTGCAATAATGCAACTAAAGGCATTTTTTATAATTACTGAAATTGAATATTTTAATTATTAATTTTAAGTTAGACGTAAGCAATTAAATTGTATAAAAGAACCACCAAAATAAAGACATTAAGGTAAACAAAGATTAACTTTTGTTATTACTACATGGTCTTAGTGTTTCTACTCAGGCCCAAATCAACACATTTTATATTGGCATAAGGTGTTTCTACCTAGGCTAAATTAACAAATTCTGAACTCCAAAGGAAACCTTTGGTGTTCAACTTATTTTCGACATCGTCGATTTTACAGGGGGTTTTGCTAAAAACTGACTTGGGTTCGTCTATGTCAGTAGTCGTCAGTGTAGATTTAGACCTTAGGACCAGGGTTAAGAAGCTGACGGCTGGTTTGGTTTGTGGAGAAGAACAATTACTCCACAGAGATATAAATTTTAAAAGAGAAAAACAACAATGTATTGTTTGGTGGGAATTCAATATAATATTTTTTATTAAGAGTTATGCTCACCGCTGTGGTTGATGATAGAAAAACAAGTGAAGTAAAAAACAATGAAAATTTTCATGTTAGTCAAGCTAACTTTA
Organism: Bellardia pandia; assembly: GCA_916048285.2. Classification (NCBI taxonomy): domain Eukaryota; kingdom Metazoa; phylum Arthropoda; class Insecta; order Diptera; family Calliphoridae; genus Bellardia; species Bellardia pandia. The sequence goes on from OU696533.1 coordinate 64,484,303, forward strand.
AATATACCTTTTTGTTATAGCAAAGGGATATTTTTTTTTTGACGTTTAATTAAACACTTCAATAATATTGACAATACTAATTCATATTAAATTTAAATTATTAGTGTCCAAACCGTGTTTGGACACCCCCACATAAGGTCCACTACCGAAATCCACGTTAATACTAATATATATCTTAAATATACCGTTATTATGTTGAAATTCTACGTGAAATATCCTCATATGCATGAAAATAACTGTTCCAAAATTTAAGAAGATCTGCCCATAATTTGTCATACCTGCCATATAGAACCATTTCCAAAAAACAAATAAATCTTTCAAACAATATATTAAATACTAATAAAATTTGCACTAAGACTGAATAGAAAACACAGAATTAGGATATTCTAGTCTAGTGTAGTTTCTGTATTTCTTATTACGCTTAGGTGAAGGGTATTTAAGATTCGCCACAGCCGAATATAGCACTCTTACTTGTTATATCATCGTTAGTACTCCTAGATCCGGATTTTATACAATCCACAGTTGGTGGTGGTAATGGTATGGCGACATATTGATGACCACTTCCATCTGAAAATATAGAATATAATCATGTTTTTAGTTATGCTCATGAACGTAGATACATATGAGGTGGTGAGAAGCAAAACTCGTTCGTTCCATATTTACAAAATTTTGGTAAAAAGCTAAAAACTTGTTACAGCTTAGTAAATGAGACAAATAAGTTGAAAGCTACTAATTCTTAAATATTAGTATATTTTTTATTAAAACCTTAAAATTTACAAAATCACAAAATAACTAAAGAAAAATTAAGTTTTGAAGTTTAGAACAAATAAGTTTTGCTACGAATTTTCGAAACAAACGAGTTTTGCTACATTCCATATTGGAACGAACGAGTTTTGCAACCCACCAGTAAAATAAATTATATAGCTTCACTATATTTCAAAATATATATTAATTAATTGAAACTAAGTAAACTTGTTAAAAAATGAGAATAAAATAAATATATGTATGAATTTTTAAACATACAAAGAAACAACTTCATCTTCAGTATACTCCTCGTTGTTTTCTTCCACGTCATGACCAGCATTCTCGTTGTACAAAATCGGAACATAAAATTCCAAAGTTTTCTTTTGTCTCCAATTTTCTCCAAAGTGAAGGGCTCCAAAATTTTTTTCTTTTCAGGTTTAATTGCCACATTTATGGTAAGTAGTTCTGCAATAATATCTTTGATTTTCTTTCCTCGCCTCAAGAATGGTTAAGGGTCGCAGGAATTCATTCTATAATTAATCTCCTCTTGCAAAGTTATCTGGCCATTTTAATAAAGTTGTTGTATTTCTAACAAATCACAATAATGATCTTAATAATTACTACTAATCCTAAAAATTACAGTAATATAAGGTGTTAGAGTTAGATTAAAACACTTTATTATTTTTAACCCCTCTACAAATACGAAAATTAAACATAGACACTTTTGTAATTATTTTTTGGTTCTGAAAAATTTGTCAAGAACTTGAGAATATTTGCATATAAATAAAAAACGTTTTTACTGAAAAGACATCAACATTCGTTTAATTTTCCATAATTCGGTTGAAATAATTTTTTAATTTTGCCAATTCGTGTTTTGTCTATACGCGCTTTATTTGTAAAAATTCAAGAAAATGTCCAGGTACAATCTAATTAAGAAGCAGTACAGCCGCACAAGATCCCCCTATTACTCGAGCAGCTAGTGTTCCGGACTTCGTTAATGATAATGATCAAGATTCAAATACAACCATTATTGAGCCAATGCATACAACGCCAATATCTGCCGATAATAATCAATTATGTGCAATAATGGCTGGTATTAACGATTTAGCCAGAGCTGTTTCTGAAAGCCGACGAGACATCGATTTACTAAAGCCGGCAGTACATGGCATGTAAAAAGCCACATTCGCATGTGGCTCTGACGTAATTTTGACGTCACCATGAAGCTGCATTGGCAACATGTCGTGTACTACCAATTTTTGTGACAATCACATGCAGTACACATTCACATGTGTGCGCATGCTGCTTTGTAGAAACATGCACACATGTGTTTATTTCGCATGCTGTATACTTCCTTGTTACATTTGAATTCTGACATTTGAGAAATTTTTACATGCGCATGCAGCCGTCACAAATATGTAGCAGCAAGAATTTTTGACACAACATTTTTATTCGCATGTATGCATTGGCGGCGTTGCCAATACATGTATATCAATAATAGAAATTATATGATGGGAAAAACTTTAGGCGGGATAGAACGTTCAATAATTTATTATAATACTAGCTAATATCCGTGACTTCGTTCACGTGAAAATTACAGCAAGTTTTAAAGATAAGGGTTTATCCAATAAATTTACATACATTTTGTTTTTTTTTTACCTAAATATATTTTTTATTTTATGTTAAAATATTTCTATAAACAACAATATAGGATTTATTTTCTGACAACACATACTCTTGAGCAACTGACATGCAGCTGTCCATGTGAAAAGCAAGGGGGTATCTAAATATATGACGGCCACTTTTAGCGTCTGGCTCTCGGATTTATTGATTGTAATTGCAAGACAAAAGTAAAAGAGTAGAAAAAGCACCAGCTTTTGGTCAATTTGGTTTAAACGATATGCTATCTGTATAGTAAATTTATCAAAGAGAGAAAAAGTACCAAAATTAAAGACCACCAAAAGTACCAGTTTTTGTCCCTTAAATTACACTGTGCTAGAATTTGACACTTTTTTTTTTGTGACAAACGGGGCACCTGGCGGGTTAACCAAATTCGGGTACGCTGAATCCAGTGGTGCTAACCGTTTTTTTAGGTTAGCTCGTTTTTTCGAAATATACCGTTATTTCGAAAATGGAGGAGGTTGCACAACATATATTCGCGTAACTCAAAAACGGTTCAGTTTATTGAATAAACTAAAAAAACCGAAATTCCGCAATGAAATTTTCTTTAAGTAAGGTTAAACTTTTTTCCAATATGCGCAGTCGTTGTAGAAACATAATTTTTTTTTTACCAAAAAAAATAGTTTTTTTTAGCAAAATTTCAAAAATTTTGTTTTTTAAAACGGCATAAAAAATTGGAAAACGCAGCTGTGCTTCTAATTTTTTCTCCAGGTATAGCAAACGAAGTTCCAAAGAAAACAAGACATAAATAAATTAAATCTGTCTACAAAAGATGAAATATATAATATGCAGACGAAACTTCAAAAATTAAAACATTTATTTTTGTTGTTAATTAAAGTTTAAGTTTTTATTTACAAATTTATTCTTCTTCCTCCTGCAGATTCCAACAAATATCCCGTAATAGCGAATCAAGTTGTTTGCCACTATACCAGTGTTCGAGTCTGGCTGTTACTTGGTGAAATCTCTCGCCATGTTCATCAGACTCGGCTGGTGATTGTTCATTAAATTTTTCTGCATGACAATGCAAAAAATGTATTTTCAATGACATTTTGACGTTTAAGTTTTTAAATGCGGTTATCATATCTCCAATTAAAATTCGCCAATTTTCAGACCGATGATTTCCTAATACATTTTCTATTACTGATTTCACAGAATTCCAGCCCAATAGCTCCATATCATTCAATGCAAGTTTAAATTGTTGGTCCTTCATTAGACGACGAATGTCCGGCCCATTAAGAATTCCTGCAAAATAAAAATATTATGATATGAAATATAAATCTAATTTAATAAAGTAGCTAGAGTTCATACCTTATTTTACTTTCATGCCGCTTAATCGAGAAAAATTCGGTAAAAGCAATTCCATCTGGGTTCAATGCTTTTATAAAAATTTTTACAATACCCAGTTTGATGTGGAGTGGAGGAAGCAAAATCTTTTCCACATGACATTGAAGGGGTTGAAGAGCTCTTATTTATACTGTAATTTTTTTATCAAAGTACCTGTCAAGACCTTCATGAACATAATTTGTAAAAAAAACCAAAGCCGGGACGATTTCTGTTTCTACCTGTTACAGGTATAACAATAGAATACGTTACTTAAGTTTTTTACAAGACCGATTTGTGCGGTTTTTGTCCGCACAAGAAAATACAAATATGTAAAAATTTATGACTTTATTTTTTAATTCTAATGCTAGGTACACACTACGCAACTCGTTTCTGCAATACCATGCCATAAAACACGACTACACACTATGCACCCAGCATCAATGCAACCAGAAAATATCAAAATATTTAGATATTTTTGCCTGGTATTCTATTGGTATACCTGGAACAGGTATATAGAAACAGAAATCGTCCCGGCTTTAGTTTTTTACAAATTATGTTCATGAAGGTCTTGACAGGTACTTTGATAAAAAAAAAACAAGTAAGAGTGCTATATTCGGCTGTGCCGAATCTTAAATACCCTTCACCTAAGCGTAATAAGAAATACAGAAACTACACTAGACTAGAATATCCTAATTCTGTGTTTTCTATTCAGTCTTAGTGCAAATTTTATTAGTATATATCAATTGTTTGAAAAACAATTTTACAACCAACATAATTTATGTTAAATATTTTGAAATGTTGTCTAATTTTTACCATTTTAATTGATTTAATTACCAATTCTTACCATAATTTACAGAGTCTGTCTGATGTTCATAATAATCTTCAGTGTAATTTAACAAACAGAGTATAAAAAAGGGGTACAATTCGGTTTTAGTGATTTTGTAAAAAAAAAAAAAACAAATAGGGATTTTAGAAGAGATACCAGCAAAAAAAAAAATTTTTTGGCGGACACGCCTATTTTCGAGGGGGCGGGCCCTTAAAGTTGAAAATATATAGGCCTATATCTCGGGAACTACTGGGTGTCTGATAATTTGTAATACATTAAATAAAAGGTATTAAAAATAGCTTTCCAACGATATATATCATGATTATAAAATATGGACAGAATATGGGTTAAATCCGAAAAGAATATTTTTTGACCCGAATTTATTTGTTTTTGGAAATGCTTCTATATGGCAGGTATGACAAATTATGGGCCGATCTTCTTAAATTTTGGAACAGTTATTTTCATGCATATGGGGATATTTCACGTAGAATTTCAACGTAATAACGGTATATTTAAGATATATATTAGTATTAACGTGGATTTCGAGAGTGGACCTTATGTGGGGGATATAGTCAAATATGGACCGATATTCTCAAAATCCAGCAGTTAGATTTAGGCATGTATGTAAATGATCCGTGTAAAATTTTGGATTGGTACCCTTATTTATAAGAGATTTATGAGTATTAAAGTGATTTTTGGAAGAGGGCTTTATATGGGGCATACGGTTAACAATAGACCACAATTCACAAAATTTTGTGGGATGATTTTTGTATATATTAAAATGATATGTGCAAAGTTTTGAGTCGGTACCGATATTTATACAATATATAGGGAAAAATTTCTTTTTCAGATGTGGTCCTTGTATGGGAGCTATGACCAGTTCTGGCCCGACTACCATAAAATTTAGTACAACAATTTATTTGCCTACAAAGAGTATTTATGTCAAATTTTGGCCATTTAACAATATTTATATCTGTTTTATGCGTATTTAAATGAATTTTGGAAGTGGACTTTATATGGGGTCTATGGTCAAACATGGACCGAACTAAAAAAAATTTCGTTTTGCGATTTCTTTTTGCACAAAACTTAGTTTTGCTGAATTTTGTCTTGATATTCCAATTTTATAGGCATTTATGTATAATTGAGCAATATTTCGGGAAGATTTTTGTATGGGGGCTATGACCATTTCTGGGCCGATCACCATAAAAATTGGTACAATAATTTATTTGCCTATAAAGAGTATTTATGTCAAATTTTAGCCGTTTAACATTATTTATGTCTGTTTTATGCGTATTTAAGTGAATTTTGTAAGTGGACTTTATATGGGGTCTATGGTCAAATATGGACCGAACTAAAAAAAAATTTCAGTTTGTGATTTCTTTTTGTGGAAAACTTATGTTTGCTGAATTTTGTCTTGATATTCCAATTTTATAGGCATTTATTTATCATTAAGCCATATTTCGGGAATATATATATTTGTATGGGGGCTATGAGAAATCATGGACCGATTTTTACTTTTTTCCGCACACTTTCTTCTTTTATAGTACAAACAACGTATACAAAATTTCATGGTATTATCTGCAATATATTTCAAAATATTGCAATAAAATGGACGAAAAATATCAAATTTTTATGGAGGTGGTCTCACATATTGGTTCATAACTCTGGTTAACCTAAACCGATTTTGCTGATTTTAAATAGCAAACTTCTCGAAAGCACTTCTGACAGAATTATTGAAGGTTTGGATCCCGAACGTATCTTGGGACTTCACAAAACTGATTTCAACATCCAGACAGACAGACAGACAGACAGACGGACATGGCTTAATCGACTTCGCTATCTATAAGGATCCAGAATATATATACTTTATAGGGTCGGAAAATTATATTGTGGAAATTTCACACGGAATGACAAACTTATATATACCCTTCTCACGATGATGAAGGGTATAATTACAGTATAAATAAGAGTTCCTCCACCCCTTCAATGTCATATGGTGAGTGCTTGCAAAAGTGAATAGTGAAGTTTAAAGTCTTTGATAGCCTCGAGTCTAATCATTTATATTGAAATATTTAAGATGGAAGCGTGTAACAAGTTTCATAACTTTTGTTATGTGTGTGGGAAATATACAAATATGCCAAGTCGCCGTAAAATGACTACTGAAACAATTAACTTGTATGAAACATATTTTTCTTTAAGTGTCATATGTGGCAAGAGTTGGTCACCATCAATAGTGTGTACAAAGTGCATTTACCATTTAAATAAGTGGAAAAAAATGGAGCTGCCATGCCATTTGGTGTTCCAATGATTTGGAGAGATCCCATACTCCATGTTGAAGATTAGTGTTATGCGTGCATAAATCATACAGCCGGCATGAACAGAAGAAAAAGTGGTTCTATATCTTACAGTGCAACAATATATGCTCAATTTCTTCTGCCACATTCTAACTAAATTCCTGTTCCGGATAGCCAAATACCAATAGAAGATATTCCCTCAATAATTCAATCTGTTGAAACCTGTGGAGCAGCTGCATCGATGTATCAACCGTCATACATCACGATTCCATGTAACCACAACGAAATCACGCAAAATCGTCTGGATATAATGGTACGACGCCTAAAATTGTCTCAAAGACAGAGCAAAGAGTTAAAACAAGCTAATATTTTAGCACCAGACGTACAAATATACGGGGCTATCAATCGCCATCGTCGATTTACGACTTTTTTTTAAATCTATTGAGAATAATTCTCTCGCGTATTGTACTGACATTCGCGGCTTGGTTTTAACAATGCAACATGAATATAATCCTGAAGATTGGCGCTTATTCATCGATTCGTCTAAAAGTAGCTTAAAAGCAGTTTTGCTACATGTCACTAATTTAAAAAGTCCTATTCCGATAGCACTAAGCACAAATACTAAAGAGACATACGCATCAATGAAAAAAATAATAGAGTTAATTAAATATGAAGACCACAAGTGGAAAATATGCGCAGATTTAAAAGTGGTGGCTCTTTTAAGAGGCATGCAATTGGGCTATACTAAAAATATGTGCTTCATGTGCTTATGGAATACGCGTTTCCATGGCGACCAGTACAATACACGGGATTGGGCTATACGTGAGGAAAGCAGATTGCATAGAAATAATATTATTGAATTACCACTTGTGCCAATGGAAAAGATTTTGCTTCCTCCACTCCACATCAAACTGGGTATTGTAAAAAATGTTATAAAAGCATTGAACCCAGATGGAATTGCTTTTACCGAATTGCGGCGAATTTTTCCACGATTAAGCGGCATGAAAGTAAAATAAGGTATGAACTCTAGCTACTTTATTAAATTAGATTTATATTTCATATCATAATGTTTTTATTTTACAGGAATTCTTAATGGACCGGACATTCGTCGTCTAATGAAGGATCAACAATTTGAACTTGCATTGAATGATATGGAGCTATTGGGCTGGAATTCTGTGAAATCAGTAATAGAAAATGTATTAGGAAATCATCGGTCTGAAAATTGGCGAATTTTAATTGGAGATATGATAACCGCATTTAAAAACTTAAACGTCAAAATGTCATTGAAAATACATTTTTTGCATTGGCATGCAGAAAAATTTAATGAACAATCACCAGCTGAGTCTGATGAACATGGCGAGAGATTTAACCAAGTAACAGCCAGACTCGAACACTGGTATAGTGGCAAACAACTTGATTCGCTATTAGGGGATATTTGTTGGAATCTGCAGGAGGAAGAAGAATAAATTTGTAAATAAAAACTTAAACTTTAATTAACAACAAAAATAAATGTTTTAATTTTTGAAGTTTCGTCTGGTTATTATATATTTCATCTTTTGTGAATAAAATCAAAAGTTGTAGACAGATTTTAATTATTTATGTCTTGTTTTGTTTGGAACTTTGTTTGCTATGCCTGCAGAAAAAATTAGGTGCACAGCTGCGTTTTCCAATTTTTTATGCCGTTTTAAAAAACAAAATTTTTGAAATTTTGCTAAAAAAAAAAACTATTTTTTTGGTCAAAAAAAAAATTATGTTTCCACAACTACTGCGCATATTGGAAAAAAGTTTAACCTTACTTAAAGAAAATTTCATTGCGGAATTTCGGTTTTTTTTAGTTTATTCAATAAACTAAAGCGTTTTTGAGTTACGCGAATATATGTAGTGCAACCTCCTCCATTTTCGAAATAACGGTATATTTCGAAAAAACGAGCTAACCTAAAAAAACGGTTTGCACCACTGGATTCAGCGTACCCGAATTAGGTTAACCCGCCAGGTGCCCTGTTTGTCACAAAAAAAGTGTCAAATTCTAGCACAGTGTAATTTTCACCCGCGAAAATAATAATTTTCATTTCAGAAATAATAATTCCAATTCAAGAAATAATAACGGTAATTCTAATTAAAAGTATGTATTTATTGTTGACCTTTTTTGTTGTTGTTATTTATAATTGATTCGGCTTGAGGTCATTAAAATATTAAAAAACAATTTTGCCTCTTTTAATTTTTAATATTTTTATTTTTATTTCTATTCCCAATATTTCGAGACAACTTGGTTGCTCATCTTTAGGGGATCTATGTATGTAGTTAGAAAATTAACACATCATTAATATTTGTAATTATTTAGAAATATATTAACTAATAAATAGAGATAATAATAAAAACCTACTTATTTTAAATAAAAACTCAAATTAAAGAGCTTTATTGGCGCTGTATACTTGGAGCTTTTACGTTTGTTAATGTCGTTTGATTATATTTTGGTTTATATTTGTTTATGGTATTTTTAAAAATCTGAGCTATGTTCTCAGTGTCTCTTTTGTAGTTTAATGTTTTCTCTTCTTGAAGGTTTATAATGTGTAACATTTCTAGTGTATATCTTCTGTTGTAGTTGTTCTCCTGTGCTAATATTTGTATATTTTCAAAGTCAGGTTCGTGACCACTCAATGTACAGTGGGCTGCTAGTGCTGTTTTTTGTTCGAGTGGTTTGTTTATTGCTTTCAGATCTGATTTATGTGAAGCCATTCTAGTTTTTAGTTTTGATTTTGTTGTGCCAACATATGCTTTTTGGCATAAATTGGACTCATCACCTTTACATGTTATTTTATATATTAGGTTGGATTTGTCGTCTTTTGCTATTTTTGATTTAGTATTACTGAATAATTTATTAGTTGTGTCATTTGTTCGCAGAGCTAATTCATAGTGGTCTTTGTCATATATATCTGAATGTTTTAATCTCTCCGAAAAGCCAGGAACATAAGTGATGGATTTGTACATTTTATGTTGTTTCTCCTGTGGTTTTGTAGTATTTTTAGTCAGTTCGTGTTTAATCAAATTTTTAATCGTTCTTTTAGGAAAATCGTTCATCTCTAATATATTATTGATTCTCTTAATGTTGTGTTTATGGAAACTTTTGTCGCTGATGGTTAAGACTCTGTGGATAAAATTCATCGCTGTGTTCATTATTATTCTCCTTGGGTGTTTTGAATAAAAATTTATAAACCGTCCAGAAGCCATTGGTTTTTGGTACCAATCTACCTTGATAACATTATCTGATCTGTGCACTATAGTGTCTAAATATGGTAATTTTCCATCCTTTTCTAGTTCCATCGTAAACTGAATTTGTCTTTGAAAACCGTTGAGAACATTTAAAGAATGTTCAATATCATCCCTTTTTATTATTCCAAATATATCGTCTACATATTTGGTTAGTATTTTCGGCTTTGTCTTAAATTGTTTGATAGTTGTGTCTAACAGTTCTTTTTGTTTATCCGCGATAACTGGTGAAGCCGGAGATCCCATAGGTAATTCTAATTTTAATAACTCTAATGATAACAGGGATAACGGTAGTCAAAATCAAGGAAATTTCTCCCGCTACTCAAACAACCAAAGGGCTTCAGTTAGAAGTTTAAATGCGGAAGCCCCTCAACAAGAACTGTTGTTGGGGGAAGAAACTTTAGATTAGACGAATCAAACAATTTCAGTTCAGTTTATACTTTAAATCCTAATTATTCGGATTTTATTCAATTAAATTTATTCGACAGAAATAACCCCCATTCCTTTCTTGTAGATTTACAAGCAGATATTTCTTTAATCAAAGTTTCATGTCTAAGCATGTTCTTTTTATCTGTATCTGACACAGTTTCCTTATTACTTATCTCTGCTTCTAGTTCAATTTCCTTAAAAACGTTTTTTTCAACAAATTCAAATAGCTGTATATTTTCCGGTATCTTTATCTTAGAATCAAGCCTATCGAAACATTTAACTAGGAGTTCGCGACAATGTTCTATTTTACACAAGTTTTTTGTTGTCGTAGCAGTTGGTATATTTATAAAATTAAATTTGGCATATTCTAACTTTCAATTAATAGTTCTATGTATTCATTGACTTTAAGATTTTTGTTTGAAATCGGCCGGTTTTGCAAAATTCTTTTTTTTATCCTATAAAATTCGTTTAGTAATTTTTTAAATTGTCCGTTGTCAAATTCTGACATTGATTTTCTTTACTATCCTACATACATACATATGTATTTTAAATGAATTGTAACAAATGAAAAATAATTGTATAAGATTAATTTTCGAAAAAAAATATTTTCTTCCTTTAAATGTTTATTTTATAAAATAACTAGCTGACCCGGTCCGCGTTGCTTGCCCTAAGCAAACATTAGTGTTGTATTACCACACGATTTAAATTAAGCTTTTAAAGAAATGTACGGAATATGGAATATCTACCATAAAAATTTGTTACAGAAGAACTTACATATGTTCTAGGTATGGGCTCAATCAAAAAAGAAACGCATGTATTTAAGGCAAATTGGAAATTATATTTATTTATTACTTCATCTTGGGGCCAGCGGATATTCAATGTTTTTTGTTTTTTGGCGGGCCGTGTGGAAAACATAAATTTTCCAAAATTAAGCCAGCAATAGTTAATGATGTGACTCTTGCTTTATTGATGGCAATAGGACAGGTAAGACGCAAAGGGAATTGAAGCCGCTTTAATTGGAATGGTAAATCGTTGGAAATCATCCGAATTCGTGGAATAAGTATATCTTCGCCTTTGAATCTGCCACCGATGATTGTTGCCTCGATTAAATTTGGTGAGCAGTTTTTGATGGTCAATGTGGTTCCGTTGCATAACTTTGGTGCGTTTAAGTTGCGAATAATAATTACCGGTGATCCAACGTTTAATGTTAGCACATGCGGTGGTATTCCGGGTGGTTCCAATGAATTTAAAAATTCCGTGGGATAATTGACGGCTTGTTCTTCATCCATTACTGTATTGATCGATTTGTATTTGATTAATTTGACGGGCAGTTTCAATTGAATTTGCTCATTGAGCTTGTTGGCATCGTAATTTGTTGGTGCCAAAATTGCACGTTCCAACAGCCAATCCGATTTTTTGTAGAAGATTGTTAGACTTGGGAAAACCTTGTCGACAACGGCTTGAATATTCATTTGCATTCGACAGAAGTTGGTTGGTTGGTTGGTTTACGTGGTAGTTCACTACGTGCGAACACTTAAGTAGAGTCGAAGGGACCCCGTTTTAAAAGACCACACCACTCGTCAGATTCAATGTCTTGTACAACATATTGTAGCTAATATGTGTGTGCAAAAAAGTCGTGTCTCGTTAGACCCAACCTGTAGCTGTGAGATATCTCAGCAGGTCATTAAGTTTTGACCCGGCTACCTCACCAAGGTCGTTCATTGTGTAGCTCCCCATGAATTTATGTCTCCTGACACACAGGGCTGGGCATTCGCAGAGAAGGTGAAAAATCGTTTCCTCTTTTTCCCTATCCTTACAGCTGCGACAATGGTCGTTAAAAGGGAGTCCCAGGTGATTTGCATGCTTGCCTAACGTCCAGTGTCCCGTTAGTACTGCCAGCAATCTTGATATATCCTTCCTATTTCGAGTTATCAGTTGCATAGTACGTTTCTCGTTGAAAGATGGCCACATCAACTTGGCTATCCTACATGTGTCTAAATTTCGCCATCTATACTCAGCCTTTGCAAGAAAATGTCTGAGGATGATACCTTTGATGGTCCCCAGTGGAATCGCTACTGAGACCGCATTGGAGATATCTAAGGCAGATCCCGTTCTGGCTAATTCGTCTGCCCGTTCATTACCGTAGTGGTTCCTATGCGCAGGCACCCAGACCAAGGTAATGTCAGATAGACGACCTAGCCTTGACAGAGAATTCCTGCATTGCCTGACTAGTGAAGATGAAATTGTGTAGGCATTAAGTGAGAGGAGTGCCGCCTGACTGTCGACAAAAATACCTATATTGCCTCTAATGTTATGATCGTGTAATGTATTACAAGCTGCCATGATCGCAAAAATTTCCGCCTGGAAAACACTACACTCATTCGGAAGACGATACGAGGTGTCTACCCAAGGTTCGTCACAGAAGACCCCAGAACCCACACCGCAGCTCATCTTAGAACCGTCTGTGTATATCCTAGTGTCGTATTTGTGCACGAGATTGCCCCTATTCCACTCACTCCTAGAGGGAATTAAGACCTTGAATATCTTATCAAAGTCCGTGTATGGAGTAATGTAGTCAGATGGTTGGAGAACGTTTGAAGGCAACTGGTCAAGAATCCCCGCGTGGCCATATATTCTCGATTTCCAACAACCGGACGCTTGAAGCCTCGCTGCGCTGCAGGCAGAAGTGGCCATTATGTGAAGGTCAATTGGCATAAGGTGCAATATAGTGTTCAGTGCCTCTGAAGGACTAGTCCTTAGTGCACCCGTTATGCCTATGCAGGCTGATCTCTGAACTTTGTATAGTTGGTCTACGACATACTTCCTTCTAGTTGCAGTCCACCATACAAGAGATCCGTAAGTAAGAATTGGACGTACTATAGCCGTATACATCCATTTAACTATGCTGGGACTAAGTCCCCATTTCCTACCAAACATCCTACGACAGGTGTAATAGGCCACCGTTGCCTTCTTTACCCTGTGTTGAGTATTTAGCTTCCATGACAATTTAGAGTCCAGTATAATGCCTAGATATTTTGCATTGTTTGAAAGGGGAATTTCGCAGTTTCTCAACATTGGAAGTCTGAAGCTTGGAATCTTGGTCTTCGTCGTGAAAAGTACAAGTTCCGTTTTGCTCGGGTTTACCCCAAGGCCGTTAACTGTGGCCCAGTTGTCGAGCAACCTCAAAGCAGTGGACATAATCTCGCTGATCACGTCCGGAAACAGACCTGGTACGAGTATCACCACATCGTCCGCATAAGCAACAACTTTTATACCCCTACTGTCTAGATCAATAAGAATCGAGTTAATAACGATAAGCCACAGTAGTGGAGAGATTACTCCCCCCTGTGGAGTGCCTCTCTCAACTTGCTTAGACTTAACGGTATTACCAAGATTTGCTGTGACTATTCTTGAATTCAACATGGTAACTATCCAGTTATTGATATATTCTTCAACATTTAGGTTAGTAAGAGCTTGCTGAATTGCAAGAGTAGTCACATTATTGAAAGCACCCTCTATGTCTAGAAAGGCTGCCATTGTATATTGTTTAAATTCGAGAGATCTCTCTATAACCCTTACAACCTCATGCAGAGCTGTATCTGTAGAGCGACCCCTAAGGTAGGCATGCTGACTGTTTGAGAGCCATGTCGAACCCTCCAAGCGCTGCCTAATATGAGCGTCAATGAGTCTTTCCAACGTCTTAAGTTGAAAAGATGAAAGACTAATTGGACGGAAATCCTTCGCCTTCTCATGACTTCTTTTGCCAATTTTGGGAATAAAAACGACCCTGACTCTCCTCCAATTAACCGGAACATTGTTGAGAGAGAGACAGAGCGTAAAAATTCTATGAAGCCAGGGAATGATATGCCTTTTTGCACTTTGTAGCATCTTTGGCAAGATACCATCCGGCCCAGGTGACTTGAATGGTGCAAAACTGTCAATCGCCCATGATATCCTGTCATAGGAGATGATGTTACTATCAATATTGGATAGAGTCATGCCTACATTCTCAATAACCGTATCCATAGTAACATCCTTACAGCCTGGAAAATGCGTATTCAGTAGAATGTCAAGTGACTCTGCTGAGGATTCGGACCAGGAGTCATCATTCCCCTTGATATACGTGGGATTGGATTGCCCCTTGGCCAGAATTCTGGTAAGTCTTGCAGAGTCTCTTGTGTTATCTATAGATTCGCAGAAGCGTCTCCACGAGTTTCTTTTTGCGATTACTATAGCTTTCTTGTAAGCTTTCAATAGATCACGATATGGTTGCCATGATTTACTATTATAGCTAATGTTAAAGGCCCTACGAGTTTCTCTGCGTAGCTTAGATAGCTCCGAATTCCACCATGGAGGGAAGCTTTTCTTAGCCTTAGTGACTGGACAGGAAACTTCAAAAGCTTTAACTACAGTTTTACTAAAGTTTTCTTCCAATCTTTCAAGACCAGTGATTGAATCTTCCACAACTGGCATATTCCTAAGTTTACGACAGAAGTTAGGCAGAGACGAAATCTCGTTCGTGGCGCGACTAATTGGAATTTTTCCATTTCCGATGTCAAAAAGTTGTTCTGAGAATGTTTGGGCAGACGGGTCTTGCAACAAATGCACACGCATGTTCGTCGATAGCGTGATTTTCTCGACTCGGTTCCAAAGATATGAAGCTTTCAAGCATGCGTTCACCTCATCTGCGGTCATTGATAACGGACAAAGTTTGACAAGATCACCAACAAAAAGAATAAGAGCGCCTCCCATCGGTTTGTGGTATCCTCGAAAATCACGTAGAGTCCGATCAAGCGCTTCGAGCAATTTGTTTAAATGTACCGTTATTTTTTATCAGCATTCGAAAAAAAACTCACAAATGTGCACAAAATGTAGGTATCTTAAGTGCAAGGGTACATAAAGTTTTTTATCATCGATTGATGATATAATATTATTTTTAACTTATTGTATAATGTTGCACCTTAGTAAGCGTGGAATATCTTCTGTTATCGAATGATGTAAATATTTTGTAAATAAACCGAAAACTCTGATTTTTGAAAGCAACATTTCGAAAGTTTTAAAATTTTGATATTGGATCGGTAATAACATAAGTTTTTTGCAAATATCTTCGGAACTACATAACCGATTTAGGCAAAATTTCAGTTTATGGGGGACACCCCTGGGAAAAAAAAAATGCCACGCCCCCTTAAATGACCCCAGGAGTGCGAAAATCATAATGAATAAGGGGGCTCACGCCCCCTATGGGCGTGGCAGTCGAAAAACGACCCGGCGCACCTACGTAGACAATATGGGTATCAAATGAAAGCTAATGTCTTCACGATTCCAAAAATAGCCGTATCGTCCAATTCACGACCCCAGTCGTGAATGTCAAAGGCAGTAACGCAATCCATATTTAGTGATGTTCTCGTGTCAAGAGTCAAATCATAAATGAGGATAAGTACAAAATTAAGAAACGAGGAAAACTCTTGAAAGCTTCTGATTGATTAATGAAAATTTGTTATACTGGCTTCGCTTAGTAAAGTTTTTCTGCGTGACCGGCCTACGGCCGGGCTTAGGGGTTTTTAACTCCAGTATGTCTTAATTCTAGACGGCGGGGATCTCGAGTGCTCGGCCTCTGGCCGAGCTAAAAAGAAATAAACAAAAAAAGTCCTTCCCCCATTTTATAAAAATTAACATATCTTCCTCAAATTCTGGACGATCTGGCAACTACGGGTATTTTTGGAATCGTGAAGACATTTCCTTTCATTTGATACCAATATTGCCTAAGTAGGTGGCATGGGTCGTTTTTCACCCCCGCCCCTATTTAACAAAAATGGCCGTATCGGCTGCAAAAACCGCCCGATCTGGCAACTATGGCTATTTTTGGAATCGTGAAGACATTAGCTTTCATTTGATACCCATATTGTCTACGTAGGTGGGCCGGGTCGTTTTTCGACTGCCACGCCCATAGGGGGCGTGAGCCCCATTTTTCATTATGATTTTCGTACTCCTGGGAACATTCTGAAGGGGATGGCATATTTAGATTTTTTCTCTAGGGGTGTCCCCCATAAACTGAAATTCAGCCCCGATTTAGGAGTTTGATATCTCGTTTTGAAAAACATGACAACGGTTTTGAAAAAAATGAAATAAAATAAAAAAAAAAGCAAAATATATGTATGTATGCATACATACATACTCGTATGTCATTGAAATTAGATTTTGTCACGACCCTGCGCCCGCAGACTGAAAAACCATGCAAACATTAATTTTTTTTATTTTTACCTCGCCTTCAGTAAGATGTGGATACAATTTGTATGAAGTAAATCTGTAAAAACCCATGCAGAAGCAATTAATCAATTAAAAAAAAGTGGGCGTTAGAGTAGGTGTGGTCGTACCAATGGTGAAGGCAATGGTGGTAATTTGACCTTACCACTGAGATAGCACAACCCAGGCGATTCTCCGGTGAACTTGAATGCACCGCAATGGTTGCACACAATCTCCATTGGGCTAATTTGAAGGGAAGGATGCGAGCTGTTGTCAAAAGTGCAATCGTAATGAAACGCTACTCGATTCAAATCAACACTTGAAGCTCTTCTTCTTACGCGTTGATTTAGATTTTCACGTTGTTGAATTGCTTGATTTAATCCATGATTTCTCATTGCTAATCGACCCGTTTCATTTGTCGCCTGTCTTTCTTCTTGTGTTTGCGTTACGCGAAGTCGGGCCATACTAACACGGCGCTGATCTCGTGCGATTTCTTGTTCATCCGTATTCAATCGCTTGGTAATATTCCGATTTGTAATTGCATTACGGGTTCGGTGCGAAAGATCAGATCTTCTGGGTCACGGCATTATGAATAACACTGAGAAATTAATGTCACAAAATCATTTAGGGAACTTACCTTTTGAAATCACTTTTAAAAAAGGTTGAAAATTTTTAAATACTACAAAAATAAATCAGGTGTCAAAAGTTTATGCACATAACGCCATCTACTGGCAATAGCAGAACCAGAATTTGTTTTTGTAAAAAAAATGAACAAAAAAGTTTTCAATCAAATTAGGTGGAAAAACAATTGTCGTAAAAATTGTGATATACAAAAGAACGACATTTGATTTTTGGATTTTAGAAGATAATAATTAAAAGTAATGGGTGATACAATTTGAAGTAAGTCTTTTAAAACCCTTGTAGAATCGATTACACAATTTTAAAGCAGGCGTGGTCGAATTCGGCTGTACACTGCGGGCGATGCTACGGCATCAATTTAAAAACAGTAGGCGGTCAAAAAAGATCGCTAGAGATGGGACGTGAAAGGAGGCGTGGAGTATGAATCTTAATTTTTGATCTCGCCTAGAGTAAAGTGAGTATGTTAAAATTAGAGTAGAATCAATTACACAATTTAAAAAAGAAGGCGTTAAAGTAGGCGTGGTCGCAAAAAAGAAGTATTCTGTAAATACTTAGTGGTGTGATGTGAAAATTTCAGGCAGATCGCTGCAGCGGTCTGGCTTACCTGGCAAGCGTCTTGCATGTGATGGGGCGTGAAAGTGGGCGTGACACATACAATTTTTATTTCTACCTCGCCTACAGTAAGATGTATATACAATTTGAAGTAAATCTGTAAAAACCCATTTAGAATTAAATAAAAAAAAGTAGGCGTTAGAGTGGGCGTGGTCGTGCCAACTTACAAACCTTCCCGGGCTCATGCACAACAACTTTGCCGAAAATCATCACATGATTATTTACGATTCTATAAAGTACATACACACACTCACACATAAAAGCATTAATTTAAAAAAGTAGGCGTGGTCAATTTCTGAACTTTTTCCGGGTATTCTTCTTCTCTGGCGTGAGACCAGCCTGAATTCGTGCGAATCGTTGCAATCGGTCCTGGCGTTCTTTAGTTATAAAGCTAGTAACTAACGTCACTCTCTTTTATATATATAGATAAAGTGTTTTATTACAGACTGATACAGGTTATTACGTGCCTTTTTCTATGCAGTGCAAAAAGCCTTCTTTTTTACCCGTCTTTTTGTTGTAAATAATGCACTCAACACAATTGTTTACAATTTGTTCAACTTTACGTTCTTAGTGTGGAATAAAGTATTTTTGAAGTACTGTATGCATTGTTTTTTCCTTGGCAAAATGACCGTTCATGTGAGCATTTCTGATTATTTCTGACTCAATAGTTTTTGGCACAAACAAGAAATCATTACCATCAATACATTTATATACAAGACCTCCTTTTAGTTTATAGTTTTCGTAAGGACCTGTCTGTAACGCTTTTACTATTGCTTTGGCGCACTCATCTTCATTCTGCAGTTTTTTTTAAATCTGGCTGATAAGTCTGATGAGAAAAACATAACATCGACTGGGTAACGACTTAGGTGATCAACGTGTTTTAAGCGATTTGTGGTGCGATGTTCGACTGTGTATGTGAAATCCTGTAAATACATCACCCATTGCGGTACATAACGTGGAATGTCCTTCTTTTGAACGGTTTGTTTAAATGCAGCACAGTCTGTTACCAACCTGAAATTAATACCCAATAGATAATGACGAAATTTTTTGAACGCTAAATATGCTGCTTTAACTTCCAATTTTTTTTTTTTTTTTAACAAACACAAACTGCGAAGCCGACTTTCTTGTGGAGACGTTTTTTTGCTATAAAAAATACAGGATGAAACTGGCCTTCATATTTTTGCATTAATGCTGCACCAAGCCCATCTTTTGAAGCGTCCGTATGAAGCTCAGTTTCTGCTTCTCTATTATACAACCGCAACACTGGTTCACTTATTAACTTTTGCTTAATCCTACTTATTGCGTTTAATTCTTTTTGTCCAATGCAAAATTTAATGTCTTTTTTCAAGAGATCGGTCAACGGGCGAACAATTTGTGCGTACCCCTCTACAAATTTACGAAAATAGCCCGTAAGGCCTAGGAAGGATTGAATATCTTTTATATTTTTAGGTACTGCTACTTTGGCAACTGCTTTCATTTTTGCATTGCATGGAGATATCTTACCGTTGTCAACCACATGCCCCAAAAATTCAATTTTGTTGTTCATAAATGAGCATTTCGGCCAATTAAACTTTAAACTGTAACGTGCGGCTGCGTTCAAAACGCGTTCAAGCTTTTTGATGTACTCATCTGCTACTTTTCCATAAATAATGATGTCATCAATGTATAAGTCCATGACGTCTTCGTTTATCAGATCTTGAAAAACGTAGTTTACGTAGCGTACAAAACATGCTGCTGAGTTGCAAAATCCAAACGGTGCTCTATTAAATTCAAATAGACCTCTCTTTGTAACAAATGCGGTGTATTTTTTACTGGCGTCATCGACTGGAACGTGAAAGAATCCATTCTCTAAGTCCATCACTATAAAAAACTTTTGATCTGCTAATTTTTGCAAGACCTCATCAACGATAGGGACTGGAAATGCATCTTTTAATACCATATCGTTCAGTTGACGAAAGTCAATACATATTCTATAGCTTCCATTTTTCTTTTTCGTAACCACTACTCTACTGGCTGTATCCGACGTAGATTTTCTTATTATACCACCTTTTAACCATTCTTCAACTTGAAAGTTTAACGCTTCTTCTTCTGTCGGTGCTAATCGACTGGGGAAATGTCTAAAAGGTTTCATTTTTTCGTTCGGCAATATATGCATCTTAACAGGACATTCTTCAGCTGCTTTTGCTAATGTATAATTTTGAATTATTTTACTTACAGTATCTTTAAACTTGAAGTCAACATCAATTTCTTCAGCGCTAATATTGTATACTTTCAGCTCCTCCTGTGTTGATTTTTTTTGAGTTAAATATATAGCCATTACCATCTGCTATCAGCATGAAACTTTTAATAAAATCGTGTCCAATAATACCGTCAAAAATCAAACTATTATCTGGTATAATTAAAAAGTTGTGTTCAGTCACTATATTATCTACGTTGACCGTACCAGATAAACATCCGATTGGTTCTGTCTTTACATTACCGAGACCACGTAACACTGATTTACATTGTTTTAACGCGTGTGAAGCGAAATGTTTTTTATAAATACTGGGGCCTAATTCCAGCATTCGCTTACGAGCGAGTTCTTACTCGAACGTTCGAATTTTAGCAAATTTGGGATTCTCTTATTCGATATCTAAAAAACGTTATCGAAATTTCTAATGACGACTTTCGATAGCGAGTACTCGTTCGAATACAACCATGCGTGTTTTTACTCGAAAGCAAAAAGGCGTTCGAAATAACGTTTAAAATAACAAAGCTAAGAAAATGTAAGTACAATATTTTACTTATTAAAAAATAAATAATATTTGTAGTAATTTAGGTCAAAAATAAACTATACACAAAAGGAAATTCTAGGTGACTTTATGTCAAAACACACCGATTTAGCAAAAAATATTTTACCAAACAGTTCGCAAGGAAGAGCAAGAATCAACCAACTTTGGGAGCAGCTAACGAACAAATTAAATGCCTCTGGCCCACCAATCAAAGACTCCAAAAATTGGCGCAAGGTACCCTAACATAAATATTTTCTTTTAATATTGTAATAACTTTTTTTTAAGGTTTACGCAGATCAAAAACAAAATGTAAAAAAGAAGCTCTCCTTTAACAAATCTTCAAAAAAAAGAACCGGTGGTGGCCCTGTTGAGGGTTTAAAAACTGTTCGATGCTTTGGTCCGGTTTTTGAACAAAGTTCTACACCAACCAAAGTAAATGAGGTGCCAACAGAATTACAAGGAAATAATGACTCTTCATGCCAATCCATCTGTTTAATTCCTGAAAATGACGATGAAGTTCAACAGAACTTTTCCTCGTTTATGGAAATCGATTTCGATGTTGAGGAAGACAAATTAGAGCCGACTAAAACTGAAGCCTTAAAACAAAAAGTACTGCCAAAAATAAGAAAAAAGGAAAATAAAACAGATTTGTTCAAAAAAAATATTATGTCTGTGGAATTATACCAGCAGGAAATGCTAAAAAGGCTCGATAAGTTGATATCAATAAATGAAAAGGAGGTCGAACTTATGAACCAAATGATTGACATAAAAAAGAAAACATTTAAAATGAAAGAAATGGAGCACGAATTGACCACACATATAAAAGCAATGGAGTTGAAAATACGGGAAAAGGAACTGCAGTCTTAAAATTATACTTACATTATTCATTTTATTATTTAAATTTGAATTCTTTTATGTTAAAATTTGTTATATGTACATTATATTTTTATTTTTTTTTAAAGTTGAATTGAAAAGTTTTTTTTAATATATTTATTACATACATAAACTTTGTTTAATATTATCACGAATTTTATTTCCTATTCTAGTTATGTTAGTGTCAATACAATCATCATATATAGCCATTGGGCTATCATCAGGCGTATGATTTATGTCCTCGTAATTTGACACTTTGAAGTGGATGCACATATTATGTAGTGCAGCACATACGTTTGAAAATTTGGCCACCTTTTCTGCACTATATCGACTTCTTTTATCATTGCACAAAATTTTCCAACGGGCTTTTAAAATGCCAATTGTTCTCTCGATAATACACCTTGCCTTAGAGTGGATTTCATTAAATCGAGACTCTAGAGAGTTTTCTTGTGGAGTTCGATAGGGCGTTAATAGCCAAGGTTCACAGGGATACCCCGAGTCACCTAAATACATATGTGTATGTAACATTATAGTTTTATATTAATTAACTTTATCAGTAAATTTTAATCTTACCCAAGAGCCAGAAGTTTCTTAAATTGTTGTTGTATGCTTCCTCTAGCACAGCTCTTAATTCCGATTCTTTCCAAACAAACGAATTGTGGGCGGCACCTCCATATTTAGAGTCAATACACAAAATTGTATGCTTGTGGTCACACACCTTGAATAGTTACATACAATTTCATTAAGACAAACAGAATTTTCCAGCTATAGCTACTTACGATCATTGAGTTCAGACTGTGAAATCCCTTTCTGTTGTAGAACATGTGCTCATCTGATGGCTTCTGTAAACCAAAGTGTGTTCCATCCACACAGCCAATAACTGATGACGAAAAGAGCATTATAATTGATCAAACTATTATATTACGTTTACTTACTTCTTGGAATTTTATATTTTGCCATAAAAAACTCCTTGCACTCATCATTTCCGCTGGAATTGAAATGAATAAATTGCTCACAAAGTTTTTTCTCCATTTCATCCAATACTCGTTTTGTAATTTTGGATATTGTACTCTGATTAACACCAATTAGAAAATCGTTTCCAACACAATGTTGAAAACTACCAGAAGCCAAAAGTGATAAGGTTGCTGCCAATTGAAGTTTTGGCGGAACCGCCGTAGATAGTTGCCCCTTAAACTCCAACTCTCCAAGAGTATAATTAAATGCTTCTTTGGAAAGTCTAAAACGTTTTTTAAATCTACAAATAATTACATACATACATATAAATCATTTTATTTTATTAAGTAAAAATACAGACACTTACTCGTTGTTTGACAAACTTAAGGGATCGGCGTTACATCTTATTTTTTTCTTATAATGTTAAGGTTTTCTTGCTCATCAGAATCGGAAGAAGATGAAAGAAAAAATAGAACAGGGTCCATTTTCTATTTAATTTTATTTTATTGTTTTATTTTCTCACTGATGAAATTAGTTTAGCCTGTACAAATATTTTTGTTTACATTTAATGCAGTGTTGCAAAGTGAATTTATGCTAAATTTTACAACACTGAAATAAAAACTCGATTCGTTACGAGTCGAGTAACATCATCAGAAAATTTCGATCTCGGCTGCGGGAATTAGCCCCCTGTGTTTTATAATCGAAATGTCCGAACCGGTATCTACTAAGCACTTGATTTCGATATTATTAAATTGAATCGTTTTCAATCGTGACTGATCAACCACAAATTGTACTGTTTTTTCTGAATTTTTGGATTTATTACAATTTTTAGCAATGTGACCTAAGCCATTGCATTTAAAATATTTCGACGGACTTTTACATTCATTCCTTTTGTGTTCTGTAGAACCACAATTATAGCAATGCTCAGATTTTGTAAATTTGTTCTTACAGCCTGTTTATAGAACGCGACTCGCCCAACTCGCGACTCGACGACCGGTGGACGAGTGAGAAATAAAAAGCGTTTATAGAACGCGAGTCGATTTTGTCGTGCCACTTACGATAATTCGCGCATATGTCAAAGTTGTATGAAACCCTACTATTGCCAAAGTGTTAAAAAATATTTTTTGTTTATATTTCTTCATACAAAATTTAATATTAATTATTAAAATGGCAACTCTACTTTTATGAAAACTATCAAATAAACATAAACAAACAAAAAAGTACATAAAACAAAATTTAACGAATTTTTAAAATTTTTTGATAAAAACAGAATTATAAAACGTTTTCTATTAGAAAACAAGGAGTCTTCTGTAACTTTTTAAACAAATAAGTGGAAATTGATTGAAGTATGAATATATTCATGAATGTATGTATGAATGTATTAAAATTTTGTCTTTATTTTCAGATATATTTTTTTAAATAAACAAGAATTTATTTTAATTGCCACAGTCTCCCAAGTACATTCCATAGTAGATTTGCTGCTACCACACTGAGGAGCTGAAGTGGCCAAGTGTGGAAACTCCTCCATGCAATCCACCAATAGCCTAAACTGCATTGCTGTAGTTATTTTAATGCTGAAAATTTAACAAGTCGAAATAAACTAAAAAAAACATTTACGATATCAATGTGTACTTACTTTTTTTGTTGAAATATCCATTTTGTGTTTGCATTTTTTTACGCGCGAACACAATTTTATATTCGTCCAATTTTGACACTTCGGCGACTCTAACCGTCTTGTATAACCAAATAAATTGACAGCAGTTACGTTTTTTAACAAACTTGTCAACAGTCGTGTTCTATGACCCAAAACAACAAGACCGCTAACATTTCAGCGGTTTTTATCAGCGAGTCGCGTTCTATAAACAGGCTGTTAGTATTGGATGCATTTTTATTAGATTTATACTCGAAATCACGGTTCACGTTCATAGCTTCAAATATATCGTATTTTTCACGTAAATCTTTATAGGACGTAGCCGTGTACATCTGATATTTTAGTTCACTTTTTATTTTTAGACCGTCTATTATGTATCGAATTACCGACTTTTCTTCAATATTGCCTAAGGCCGATATTTTTCTCATTTTTAGTACATACTCATGAAAAGTTTCAATTTCTTGCTTTTTTTTGTTTGACATTTTATGCAGTTCAATGCTGCTATAGTTTCTTTTAAACTCACTCAACAAACTGTCCTTTAAAGCTTTGAAATCACTTACTGTGACCGTGTCAAGGAACAATTTAGCTGTTCCAACAATTTTATTCCTGGCATGCACATATTTTTCAAAATTTCCACTGTAAGATTTTCACCGTCAAAATCTGCCACTATTTTTGCAAAATTTTCCACCGTAACATTAGTTTTGTTGTTGTATTCATCGTCTTTCTGTATTTTTATTTTAATTAAATGAATTAAACTATTTAAGTCTGATTGATTATTGTCATTTAAATTTAAATCATCTTCACATTGTTTTGCCATCTTTATTACTTTATTATTCACAGTTTTTGTTTTGATCTCCTTGTTCTCACTGTATTTGGTCTCGATTACTTTTTTTGCTTCAATATTTTTATATGCACTATTTTCGGTTTTAGTTTCGATTACTTTTGCTTTTTTAATCTCTTTTTTATTCTTTATTTCTTTATTTGATTTTTTTCACCACATCCAAATTATTAATATTTACGTTTGCCTCTTTATCACTCTCACTTTTTACTCTCGTTCGCGCTCTTGTGTTATATACTTTACTGTCGCTTGATTTTAAAATTCCGTTATTTGAAATCATTTATTCACATTTTATATACAGCTTTAATATGTACTTCTCTCGCTTTCTATGGTATTATTTTCCATGAACAATTGTACCGTTTTAATTTTATAAAAAATAAAATAATTTAAAGCACTTGTTTTAAATATATGATACGAATTTTGGTCGAAGGTTGAGCCCCCAAATGTAAAGAGTTTATGTCCAATTTTCCAAATAAGAACACAAATCCGTAGTTTTGTAGGTAATTCAGTTTATTTAAGATATTCAAAAAAAGTAAAGTAAATGTAATTAGTATTAAGTAGTTTTTAAAAATTAAAGATAATGTTTGCCAAATTATAAAATCGTACACTTTGGGCAACTTTTAATTAGGTAAATTTAGATTTTTTAAGACAAGTTTTAGTACTTTTAACATAGACAACTTTTAAGCAACTTCCAACTTTATGCAACTTTTATAATGTCTTCTACTTTAAGCAACTTTTAATAATTTTCAACTTTATATAAAAACAAATACCCTCCACCTAACTACACTGGTTATAAGACTAGCATATCCTAATTCTATGTTTTCTGTTCAGAGCAATTCCATATGAAAGCGATCACCTTTTGGACGACCCCTCTCCGATTTTAAAATAAATAGTCTCAATCGATTGCCCTCTTAGAAATTTACCTTTAAATTTTCCCATGAAAATTAAATTTTCCGATTTTCCACAGAAGCTCCTAAATTTTCCGGTTAATTTTTTTTTTTTTGTGGATTCCTCATAATTTTTGCTTTAAGAATCAGCAATAAAAAATAGGCCCCGACTCCTTGTTTGGACAGTAGAAGAGCATTTAAGAGACCACCTTGTTAAAAATACATTTTAAAAATTATTTTACAGTTAAAAATACATTTATGAAGAAAAAATCTTTCTTATTTTGCTGCTTATACTTACAGCCTGTTTATAGAACGCGACTCGCTGATAAAAACCGCTGAAATGTTAGCGGTTTTGTTGTTTTGGGTCATAGAACACGACTGTTGACAAGTTTGTTAAAAAAACGTAACTGCTGTCAATTTATTTGGTTATACAAGACGGTTAGAGTCGCCGAAGTGTCAAAATTGGACGAATATAAAATTGTGTTCGCGCGTAAAAAAATGCAAACACAAAATGGATATTTCAACAAAAAAAGTAAGTACACATTGATATCGTAAATGTTTTTTTTAGTTTATTTCGACTTGTTAAATTTTCAGCATTAAAATAACTACAGCAATGCAGTTTAGGCTATTGGTGGATTGCATGGAGGAGTTTCCACACTTGGCCACTTCAGCTCCTCAGTGTGGTAGCAGCAAATCTACTATGGAATGTACTTGGGAGACTGTGGCAATTAAAATAAATTCTTGTTTATTTAAAAAAATATATCTGAAAATAAAGACAAAATTTTAATACATTCATACATACATTCATGAATATATTCATACTTCAATCAATTTCCACTTATTTGTTTAAAAAGTTACAGAAGACTCCTTGTTTTCTAATAGAAAACGTTTTATAATTCTGTTTTTATCAAAAAATTTTAAAAATTCGTTAAATTTTGTTTTATGTACTTTTTTGTTTGTTTATGTTTATTTGATAGTTTTCATAAAAGTAGAGTTGCCATTTTAATAATTAATATTAAATTTTGTATGAAGAAATATAAACAAAAAATATTTTTTAACACTTTGGCAATAGTAGGGTTTCATACAACTTTGACATATGCGCGAATTATCGTAAGTGGCACGACAAAATCGACTCGCGTTCTATAAACGCTTTTTATTTCTCACTCGTCCACCGGTCGTCGAGTCGCGAGTTGGGCGAGTCGCGTTCTATAAACAGGCTGTTAATTACAATATTTATTAAAAATTTCAATTGTCTTGGCATCATTATAAAATTAAAGTAACTTTAGCACGTCGGCAGACGAAGAGTACCACTTTACATTAATTGACATATCAGAAATATTTGGTATGAAGCAATGAAACTTTTGCGTTCCAGTTATAGTTTTGACATTATTATATCTGTTTTGAATTCGTCGCTCCATGGCATCGTGTTCTTTTTGAGTGCATAAAACTGTGTTAATGGCAATTTCCTTGCTTTGAATCCACGAAAACAAATGTTGTACATTTAAGATCTGATCAGTATATGGCCTTAACAAACTTGCCTAAGTCGCCATGCGTTTAAGGGTTCCCCCTAACGCATCGCATGGGCCCTTACCGTGGGACGTCGCGAAAAAGTGCCACTCGACCTTGCAGTTTTGTTCTTCTTCAATTATGCAAAGATTGTAAAATTTTTTTTTATTCTTGTACTGAGAAGCCGCGCTGTCTGAGAAAAGCGTTACTTTGTCGATTGCATCGAATTTTGATCTTAAGAATTCAAACAGTTTCATTTCAAATAAATAAACGGACACATAATTATGAGCTAAACTCTCCGCGACAACAACAAGGCTTACGATCTGTAGTTCGTTATGTTCGTTTTTGAAATAAATGCAAAAAGGATGCACCGTGCACTGGTCGTTTGCCCAGTGATAAGCCTGAATTTTATCCTGAACGAGAAAAGTGTAATTCTCGCCAAAGTCGCTTATCACAATGAATTCATTTTGGGCTAATTTCTCCTTACTTTCCTTTAGAAATTTCGATTGTATCTCGGATATGAAATGGTGCGCCTTCAGTTCATTCAACTTGAATCCGAATTTTTTTTTTTTTTTCATTATTTCGCAACCACATATTTATTTATGTAGCTGCTTATTTTATTTGAACAAAATTTATTTTACAAAATTCAATTTGGCCTCAGCGCCAAGAAGGCATAATTGAGGCAAGTTGGCAATTCCTCGATGAATTCCGGAATCTGCTTTACCACGGTCTCAAGGGAACATCTGCCGCTGCTAATTATCCACTGTTTGAAATGCACCTCCTGAATTAACAGCTGTTCAAACTTTTCCGCCAAATATTGCTCTAGCTCGTCAATCTTCGGACAATTGTCGCATTTGGACAGATGACAATTTTCCGTGGGGTATGCACACAACGACTTCGACAGGAGGTCCCTATATGTTTCAATTTCACCGTGAAATACTTTCAATTTCTTGCATGGAAAGAAAATTAATTTGATGTTTTGATGCTTATTGTTTACTGCCAATAAGCCGACCACAGGTCATAAAATGTTTTGCAAATTTTTTAAATTACCAGGTAATAAATATTTCCCCATATTTATGGAAAATCCGTGTTTTATGACTTGTTTCTGCACGTGTCATTTTAGGCGAAATATTTATTACCTGGTAATTTAAAAAATTTACAAAACATTTTATGACCTGTAGCCTCAGTCGGGTTTGGTGTGCCATTACATGCCACTGCTGCTATTATCCATGGATTTTTGGCAGATCTTGTGAAGGCAGGCAGACCATATTCACTACACACTCAACTTGGGGCTCTTAAAAAAAAATTGATTTTTTCTTTATAAATGTATTTTTAACTGTAAAATAATAGGGACTGGAAATGCATCTTTTAATACCATATCGTTCAGTTGACGAAAGTCAATACATATTCTATAGCTTCCATTTTTCTTTTTCGTAACCACTACTCTACTGGCTGTATCCGACGTAGATTTTCTTATTATACCACCTTTTAACCATTCTTCAACTTGAAAGTTTAACGCTTCTTCTTCTGTCGGTGCTAATCGACTGGGGAAATGTCTAAAAGGTTTCATTTTTTCGTTCGGCAATATATGCATCTTAACAGGACATTCTTCAGCTGCTTTTGCTAATGTATAATTTTGAATTATTTTACTTACAGTATCTTTAAACTTGAAGTCAACATCAATTTCTTCAGCGCTAATATTGTATACTTTCAGCTCCTCCTGTGTTGATTTTTTTTGAGTTAAATATATAGCCATTACCATCTGCTATCAGCATGAAACTTTTAATAAAATCGTGTCCAATAATACCGTCAAAAATCAAACTATTATCTGGTATAATTAAAAAGTTGTGTTCAGTCACTATATTATCTACGTTGACCGTACCAGATAAACATCCGATTGGTTCTGTCTTTACATTACCGAGACCACGTAACACTGATTTACATTGTTTTAACGCGTGTGAAGCGAAATGTTTTTTATAAATACTGGGGCCTAATTCCAGCATTCGCTTACGAGCGAGTTCTTACTCGAACGTTCGAATTTTAGCAAATTTGGGATTCTCTTATTCGATATCTAAAAAACGTTATCGAAATTTCTAATGACGACTTTCGATAGCGAGTACTCGTTCGAATACAACCATGCGTGTTTTTACTCGAAAGCAAAAAGGCGTTCGAAATAACGTTTAAAATAACAAAGCTAAGAAAATGTAAGTACAGTTATTTCCGCTTAATTGAGTCTCTAAAAATGCACGACTTTTGGCGCAATTAGACGGGAAACTCAATTAAGCGATACTCGGTTAATTGATTCGCCGACGCAATTAAAACGAAAATCACTTAATTGAGCCAGACGAGCAATAAAGCGAAACATCCACGTGTATAGACAAAATAAAAAAAATTTTTTTATTAAATTAAAAAATTGTATTTATTAAAACAAAACAAAAATCAGGTACGTTCATTGTACAATATTTGAAAAGGAACAAAAATTACAAAATTCTATATTAAAAGAGATCAAAATTCAAAAATAAATACATACATATGTGCATGCGAGTGTTACAAAAAACATTATATGTATATACATAGGTAAAACTAAATATGATTAAAAAAATCAGTCATCAACATTTGAATTTTAGAATTGTTTAGGCTTTCGATAATTCGTTTTTCTATATCGTCAAGTTCATGTGAATAATAATTTTGTGCTAAAAAAAAATCTCGAAGTAAATTAACAGAATTTAGTGCCTCTTTAGTTGAAGGAGGATTGATAATTTGTTCATCTTCTTCATCCTCAGAAGAATCCGAGGACGAAACATGTTCAACATCTTCAATTATCTCCTGCTCTGTGAGTATTCCACAACACGGTAGATTATCATCGCAGCGGACGAAATTTTCGAACTCATTTTGATGTTCAACATCAGTGTTAAGTTCCACAACATCGTCTTCTAAATCGACTTGCTCAGCAGAGAAAAAAAACTTAGCCTGAAATGTAACGACTGTGAAATTTATTGCACAAACAAATAACGGAAACTTACTTTTTTAAAACAGTTTGCAATTGTAGAAGGTTTCACAAGCCACCAAGAATTTTTAATAATATGCAGTGCGTTAAAAATGCTTAAATTCTTAATAAATTCTCCCATAGTTTTTCCGCTTTCAATTGCTGAAATTTGTTTCCGTATAATGTTTTGCCGATAGTAAGATTTGAAGCTGTGTATTATGCCCTGATCTAAGGGTTGTGCTATTGAAGTTGTATTAGGTGGTAAATACTGCAAGTCGATGTTGGATAACTTTGCTGATGTCTTATGGGAAGATGCGTTGTCAACGAACAATATTATTTTACGTTTTTGTTTTCCCATTTCAGCATCAAGGGAAAGCAAAATTTTCTGCCATAAATCTTGAGTCATCCAAGCTTTGTGTTGTGAATAATATTCCAAAGGCAAAACTTTGTTTTTAAAACATCTTGGATTTTTTGACTTGCCTATAATGATAACTTTTTTATAATTACCGGTAGCATTACATATAAATAGTAATGTCAAACGTTCCTTTGAATTCTTAAAGCCTCGGTTTTGGTCCCCTTTTTTTGATAATGTTGAATTGGGTAAAGCTCGGAAAAACAAACCGCTTTCATCTGCATTAAATATATCTGAAGGCTCATATTTTGATATTAAATTTGGCAGAACTTTATCAAGGAATGCATCCGCTGCATCAGTGTCAGCAGACGCACCTTCTCCTTGCACCTTTTTTAGAATTATGCCTTCCCTCTTCTGCCAACGATGTAGCCAACCATTGCTCGGATTGAAATCGACACCCATTTCTACAGCGAACTTTTTAGCCTTTTCTAAAATTATGTTGCGGGAAATTAAGGCTCCCGAATCACGCATTTGTTTAAACCAAATTGTAAGGGCTTTCTCAACATTTGAACAGGCACCGCTTCTGTTTCTTTTTGTTGACAATTTCAACGTTTTTGATTTTTCAACAATCGAATCTTTGCTTTTTAAAATTCTATTGATTGTCGCTTTAGAACACTTATATTTTTCGCAAAGATCACTTTTGTCATATTTTTCAGCTTCACTAATTAAATTTAATTTTTGTTTAAGATTTAAAGCAATGTGTTTTCTCGAAGACATTTTTTGCGAACTTTCCACCTGTTGAATTTTTTTGCTTGACTAAATGTAAACAATTTATAAAAACATATGATTCGAAGTCCTCATTCACACGATGTGCAGGAAAAAGCCCTTTTACATGGTGAACAGAAACACGACAAAAAAATTTTGGCGCAACATAAATAGTTTTGCGATGGTAGAGAAAAAAAAAAATTAAGCAGACGAAATCAATTAACCGAAACATTTGTTCGTGTGTTTCGCAATGCGGTCTCATTTTACGAATCAATTAAACGGGAGGCGCAATTAAGCGGATCTCAATTAAACGGGTACTTTTACATAGGCAATTATACGGAATGATTTCGTTTGATGGTGTTTAGTACAATTAAGCGGGAAACTCAATTAACCGGGGCTCAATTAACCGAAAACAACTGTACAATATTTTACTTATTAAAAAATAAATAATATTTGTAGTAATTTAGGTCAAAAATAAACTATACACAAAAGGAAATTCTAGGTGACTTTATGTCAAAACACACCGATTTAGCAAAAAATATTTTACCAAACAGTTCGCAAGGAAGAGCAAGAATCAACCAACTTTGGGAGCAGCTAACGAACAAATTAAATGCCTCTGGCCCACCAATCAAAGACTCCAAAAATTGGCGCAAGGTACCCTAACATAAATATTTTCTTTTAATATTGTAATAACTTTTTTTTAAGGTTTACGCAGATCAAAAACAAAATGTAAAAAAGAAGCTCTCCTTTAACAAATCTTCAAAAAAAAGAACCGGTGGTGGCCCTGTTGAGGGTTTAAAAACTGTTCGATGCTTTGGTCCGGTTTTTGAACAAAGTTCTACACCAACCAAAGTAAATGAGGTGCCAACAGAATTACAAGGAAATAATGACTCTTCATGCCAATCCATCTGTTTAATTCCTGAAAATGACGATGAAGTTCAACAGAACTTTTCCTCGTTTATGGAAATCGATTTCGATGTTGAGGAAGACAAATTAGAGCCGACTAAAACTGAAGCCTTAAAACAAAAAGTACTGCCAAAAATAAGAAAAAAGGAAAATAAAACAGATTTGTTCAAAAAAAATATTATGTCTGTGGAATTATACCAGCAGGAAATGCTAAAAAGGCTCGATAAGTTGATATCAATAAATGAAAAGGAGGTCGAACTTATGAACCAAATGATTGACATAAAAAAGAAAACATTTAAAATGAAAGAAATGGAGCACGAATTGACCACACAGATAAAAGCAATGGAGTTGAAAATACGGGAAAAGGAACTGCAGTCTTAAAATTATACTTACATTATTCATTTTATTATTTAAATTTGAATTCTTTTATGTTAAAATTTGTTATATGTACATTATATTTTTATTTTTTTTTAAAGTTGAATTGAAAAGTTTTTTTTAATATATTTATTACATACATAAACTTTGTTTAATATTATCACGAATTTTATTTCCTATTCTAGTTATGTTAGTGTCAATACAATCATCATATATAGCCATTGGGCTATCATCAGGCGTATGATTTATGTCCTCGTAATTTGACACTTTGAAGTGGATGCACATATTATGTAGTGCAGCACATACGTTTGAAAATTTGGCCACCTTTTCTGCACTATATCGACTTCTTTTATCATTGCACAAAATTTTCCAACGGGCTTTTAAAATGCCAATTGTTCTCTCGATAATACACCTTGCCTTAGAGTGGATTTCATTAAATCGAGACTCTAGAGAGTTTTCTTGTGGAGTTCGATAGGGCGTTAATAGCCAAGGTTCACAGGGATACCCCGAGTCACCTAAATACATATGTGTATGTAACATTATAGTTTTATATTAATTAACTTTATCAGTAAATTTTAATCTTACCCAAGAGCCAGAAGTTTCTTAAATTGTTGTTGTATGCTTCCTCTAGCACAGCTCTTAATTCCGATTCTTTCCAAACAAACGAATCGTGGGCGGCACCTCCATATTTAGAGTCAATACACAAAATTGTATGCTTGTGGTCACACACCTTGAATAGTTACATACAATTTCATTAAGACAAACAGAATTTTCCAGCTATAGCTACTTACGATCATTGAGTTCAGACTGTGAAATCCCTTTCTGTTGTAGAACATGTGCTCATCTGATGGCTTCTGTAAACCAAAGTGTGTTCCATCCACACAGCCAATAACTGATGACGAAAAGAGCATTATAATTGATCAAACTATTATATTACGTTTACTTACTTCTTGGAATTTTATATTTTGCCATAAAAAACTCCTTGCACTCATCATTTCCGCTGGAATTGAAATGAATAAATTGCTCACAAAGTTTTTTCTCCATTTCATCCAATACTCGTTTTGTAATTTTGGATATTGTACTCTGATTAACACCAATTAGAAAATCGTTTCCAACACAATGTTGAAAACTACCAGAAGCCAAAAGTGATAAGGTTGCTGCCAATTGAAGTTTTGGCGGAACCGCCGTAGATAGTTGCCCCTTAAACTCCAACTCTCCAAGAGTATAATTAAATGCTTCTTTGGAAAGTCTAAAACGTTTTTTAAATCTACAAATAATTACATACATACATATAAATCATTTTATTTTATTAAGTAAAAATACAGACACTTACTCGTTGTTTGACAAACTTAAGGGATCGGCGTTACATCTTATTTTTTTCTTATAATGTTAAGGTTTTCTTGCTCTTCAGAATCGGAAGAAGATGAAAGAAAAAATAGAACAGGGTCCATTTTCTATTTAATTTTATTTTATTGTTTTATTTTCTCACTGATGAAATTAGTTTAGCCTGTACAAATATTTTTGTTTACATTTAATGCAGTGTTGCAAAGTGAATTTATGCTAAATTTTACAACACTGAAATAAAAACTCGATTCGTTACGAGTCGAGTAACATCATCAGAAAATTTCGATCTCGGCTGCGGGAATTAGCCCCCTGTGTTTTATAATCGAAATGTCCGAACCGGTATCTACTAAGCACTTGATTTCGATATTATTAAATTGAATCGTTTTCAATCGTGACTGATCAACCACAAATTGTACTGTTTTTTCTGAATTTTTGGATTTATTACAATTTTTAGCAATGTGACCTAAGCCATTGCATTTAAAACATTTCGACGGACTTTTACATTCATTCCTTTTGTGTTCTGTAGAACCACAATTATAGCAATGCTCAGATTTTGTAAATTTGTTCTTACAGCCTGTTTATAGAACGCGACTCGCCCAACTCGCGACTCGACGACCGGTGGACGAGTGAGAAATAAAAAGCGTTTATAGAACGCGAGTCGATTTTGTCGTGCCACTTACGATAATTCGCGCATATGTCAAAGTTGTATGAAACCCTACTATTGCCAAAGTGTTAAAAAATATTTTTTGTTTATATTTCTTCATACAAAATTTAATATTAATTATTAAAATGGCAACTCTACTTTTATGAAAACTATCAAATAAACATAAACAAACAAAAAAGTACATAAAACAAAATTTAACGAATTTTTAAAATTTTTTGATAAAAACAGAATTATAAAACGTTTTCTATTAGAAAACAAGGAGTCTTCTGTAACTTTTTAAACAAATAAGTGGAAATTGATTGAAGTATGAATATATTCATGAATGTATGTATGAATGTATTAAAATTTTGTCTTTATTTTCAGATATATTTTTTTAAATAAACAAGAATTTATTTTAATTGCCACAGTCTCCCAAGTACATTCCATAGTAGATTTGCTGCTACCACACTGAGGAGCTGAAGTGGCCAAGTGTGGAAACTCCTCCATGCAATCCACCAATAGCCTAAACTGCATTGCTGTAGTTATTTTAATGCTGAAAATTTAACAAGTCGAAATAAACTAAAAAAAACATTTACGATATCAATGTGTACTTACTTTTTTTGTTGAAATATCCATTTTGTGTTTGCATTTTTTTACGCGCGAACACAATTTTATATTCGTCCAATTTTGACACTTCGGCGACTCTAACCGTCTTGTATAACCAAATAAATTGACAGCAGTTACGTTTTTTAACAAACTTGTCAACAGTCGTGTTCTATGACCCAAAACAACAAGACCGCTAACATTTCAGCGGTTTTTATCAGCGAGTCGCGTTCTATAAACAGGCTGTTAGTATTGGATGCATTTTTATTAGATTTATACTCGAAATCACGGTTCACGTTCATAGCTTCAAATATATCGTATTTTTCACGTAAATCTTTATAGGACGTAGCCGTGTACATCTGATATTTTAGTTCACTTTTTATTTTTAGACCGTCTATTATGTATCGAATTACCGACTTTTCTTCAATATTGCCTAAGGCCGATATTTTTCTCATTTTTAGTACATACTCATGAAAAGTTTCAATTTCTTGCTTTTTTTTGTTTGACATTTTATGCAGTTCAATGCTGCTATAGTTTCTTTTAAACTCACTCAACAAACTGTCCTTTAAAGCTTTGAAATCACTTACTGTGACCGTGTCAAGGAACAATTTAGCTGTTCCAACAATTTTATTCCTGGCATGCACATATTTTTCAAAATTTCCACTGTAAGATTTTCACCGTCAAAATCTGCCACTATTTTTGCAAAATTGTCCACCGTAACATTAGTTTTGTTGTTGTATTCATCGTCTTTCTGTATTTTTATTTTAATTAAATGAATTAAACTATTTAAGTCTGATTGATTATTGTCATTTAAATTTAAATCATCTTCACATTGTTTTGCCATCTTTATTACTTTATTATTCACAGTTTTTGTTTTGATCTCCTTGTTCTCACTGTATTTGGTCTCGATTACTTTTTTTGCTTCAATATTTTTATATGCACTATTTTCGGTTTTAGTTTCGATTACTTTTGCTTTTTTAATCTCTTTTTTATTCTTTATTTCTTTATTTGATTTTTTTCACCACATCCAAATTATTAATATTTACGTTTGCCTCTTTATCACTCTCACTTTTTACTCTCGTTCGCGCTCTTGTGTTATATACTTTACTGTCGCTTGATTTTAAAATTCCGTTATTTGAAATCATTTATTCACATTTTATATACAGCTTTAATATGTACTTCTCTCGCTTTCTATGGTATTATTTTCCATGAACAATTGTACCGTTTTAATTTTATAAAAAATAAAATAATTTAAAGCACTTGTTTTAAATATATGATACGAATTTTGGTCGAAGGTTGAGCCCCCAAATGTAAAGAGTTTATGTCCAATTTTCCAAATAAGAACACAAATCCGTAGTTTTGTAGGTAATTCAGTTTATTTAAGATATTCAAAAAAAGTAAAGTAAATGTAATTAGTATTAAGTAGTTTTTAAAAATTAAAGATAATGTTTGCCAAATTATAAAATCGTACACTTTGGGCAACTTTTAATTAGGTAAATTTAGATTTTTTAAGACAAGTTTTAGTACTTTTAACATAGACAACTTTTAAGCAACTTCCAACTTTATGCAACTTTTATAATGTCTTCTACTTTAAGCAACTTTTAATAATTTTCAACTTTATATAAAAACAAATACCCTCCACCTAACTACACTGGTTATAAGACTAGCATATCCTAATTCTATGTTTTCTGTTCAGAGCAATTCCATATGAAAGCGATCACCTTTTGGACGACCCCTCTCCGATTTTAAAATAAATAGTCTCAATCGATTGCCCTCTTAGAAATTTACCTTTAAATTTTCCCATGAAAATTAAATTTTCCGATTTTCCACAGAAGCTCCTAAATTTTCCGGCTAATTTTTTTTTTTTGTGGATTCCTCATAATTTTTGCTTTAAGAATCAGCAATAAAAAATGGGCCCCGACTCCTTGTTTGGACAGTAGAAGAGCATTTAAGAGACCACCTTGTTAAAAATACATTTTAAAAATTATTTTACAGTTAAAAATACATTTATGAAGAAAAAATCTTTCTTATTTTGCTGCTTATACTTACAGCCTGTTTATAGAACGCGACTCGCTGATAAAAACCGCTGAAATGTTAGCGGTTTTGTTGTTTTGGGTCATAGAACACGACTGTTGACAAGTTTGTTAAAAAAACGTAACTGCTGTCAATTTATTTGGTTATACAAGACGGTTAGAGTCGCCGAAGTGTCAAAATTGGACGAATATAAAATTGTGTTCGCGCGTAAAAAAATGCAAACACAAAATGGATATTTCAACAAAAAAAGTAAGTACACATTGATATCGTAAATGTTTTTTTTAGTTTATTTCGACTTGTTAAATTTTCAGCATTAAAATAACTACAGCAATGCAGTTTAGGCTATTGGTGGATTGCATGGAGGAGTTTCCACACTTGGCCACTTCAGCTCCTCAGTGTGGTAGCAGCAAATCTACTATGGAATGTACTTGGGAGACTGTGGCAATTAAAATAAATTCTTGTTTATTTAAAAAAATATATCTGAAAATAAAGACAAAATTTTAATACATTCATACATACATTCATGAATATATTCATACTTCAATCAATTTCCACTTATTTGTTTAAAAAGTTACAGAAGACTCCTTGTTTTCTAATAGAAAACGTTTTATAATTCTGTTTTTATCAAAAAATTTTAAAAATTCGTTAAATTTTGTTTTATGTACTTTTTTGTTTGTTTATGTTTATTTGATAGTTTTCATAAAAGTAGAGTTGCCATTTTAATAATTAATATTAAATTTTGTATGAAGAAATATAAACAAAAAATATTTTTTAACACTTTGGCAATAGTAGGGTTTCATACAACTTTGACATATGCGCGAATTATCGTAAGTGGCACGACAAAATCGACTCGCGTTCTATAAACGCTTTTTATTTCTCACTCGTCCACCGGTCGTCGAGTCGCGAGTTGGGCGAGTCGCGTTCTATAAACAGGCTGTTAATTACAATATTTATTAAAAATTTCAATTGTCTTGGCATCATTATAAAATTAAAGTAACTTTAGCACGTCGGCAGACGAAGAGTACCACTTTACATTAATTGACATATCAGAAATATTTGGTATGAAGCAATGAAACTTTTGCGTTCCAGTTATAGTTTTGACATTATTATATCTGTTTTGAATTCGTCGCTCCATGGCATCGTGTTCTTTTTGAGTGCATAAAACTGTGTTAATGGCAATTTCCTTGCTTTGAATCCACGAAAACAAATGTTGTACATTTAAGATCTGATCAGTATATGGCCTTAACAAACTTGCCTAAGTCGCCATGCGTTTAAGGGTTCCCCCTAACGCATCGCATGGGCCCTTACCGTGGGACGTCGCGAAAAAGTGCCACTCGACCTTGCAGTTTTGTTCTTCTTCAATTATGCAAAGATTGTAAAATTTTTTTTTATTCTTGTACTGAGAAGCCGCGCTGTCTGAGAAAAGCGTTACTTTGTCGATTGCATCGAATTTTGATCTTAAGAATTCAAACAGTTTCATTTCAAATAAATAAACGGACACATAATTATGAGCTAAACTCTCCGCGACAACAACAAGGCTTACGGTCTGTAGTTCGTTATGTTCGTTTTTGAAATAAATGCAAAAAGGATGCACCGTGCACTGGTCGTTTGCCCAGTGATAAGCCTGAATTTTATCCTGAACGAGAAAAGTGTAATTCTCGCCAAAGTCGCTTATCACAATGAATTCATTTTGGGCTAATTTCTCCTTACTTTCCTTTAGAAATTTCGATTGTATCTCGGATATGAAATGGTGCGCCTTCAGTTCATTCAACTTGAATCCGAATTTTTTTTTTTTTTTTTTTTTCATTATTTCGCAACCACATATTTATTTATGTAGCTGCTTATTTTATTTGAACAAAATTTATTTTACAAAATTCAATTTGGCCTCAGCGCCAAGAAGGCATAATTGAGGCAAGTTGGCAATTCCTCGATGAATTCCGGAATCTGCTTTACCACGGTCTCAAGGGAACATCTGCCGCTGCTAATTATCCACTGTTTGAAATGCACCTCCTGAATTAACAGCTGTTCAAACTTTTCCGCCAAATATTGCTCTAGCTCGTCAATCTTCGGACAATTGTCGCATTTGGACAGATGACAATTTTCCGTGGGGTATGCACACAACGACTTCGACAGGAGGTCCCTATATGTTTCAATTTCACCGTGAAATACTTTCAATTTCTTGCATGGAAAGAAAATTAATTTGATGTTTTGATGCTTATTGTTTACTGCCAATAAGCCGACCACAGGTCATAAAATGTTTTGCAAATTTTTTAAATTACCAGGTAATAAATATTTCCCCATATTTATGGAAAATCCGTGTTTTATGACTTGTTTCTGCACGTGTCATTTTAGGCGAAATATTTATTACCTGGTAATTTAAAAAATTTACAAAACATTTTATGACCTGTAGCCTCAGTCGGGTTTGGTGTGCCATTACATGCCACTGCTGCTATTATCCATGGATTTTTGGCAGATCTTGTGAAGGCAGGCAGACCATATTCACTACACACTCAACTTGGGGCTCTTAAAAAAAAATTGATTTTTTCTTTATAAATGTATTTTTAACTGTAAAATAATTTTTAAAATGTATTTTTAACAAGGTGGTCTCTTAAATGCTCTTCTCCTGTCCAAACAAGGAGTCGGGGCCCTTTTTTTATTGCTGATTCTTAAAGCAAAAATTATGAGGAATCCAAAAAAAAAAATTAGCCGGAAAATTTAGGAGCTTCTGTGGAAAATCGGAAAATTTAATTTTCATTGGAAAATTTAAAGGTAAATTTCTAAGAAAAATGAGGAAAATTTTATTTTTCAATTAAAGCCTGATTCAATACCTTTCCAACGAGCTATCACTCGTTGCGATCGCTTTAGTAGTTTTTTTTTTAAACAACTTTCAATGAGGTCCCTTATGAAGAATTCTTCAATTTTGTCACATGACAGTGGTGTACACCACCACTAAACCAGTCACTATAAAAAAAAATATGTAGGTACATTATTTTTTGCTGGGCAATCGATTGAGACTATTTATTTTAAAATCGGAGAGGGGTCGTCCAAAAATTTGCCAATTTTGATCGTTTTCATATGGAATTGCTCTTCAGTCTTAGTGCAAATTTTATTAGTATTTGATATATTGTTTGAAAGACAATTTTACGACCAACATAATTTATGTTAAATATTTTGAAATTTTGTCTAATTTTTACCATTTTTAATTGATTTAATTACCAATTCTTACCATAATTTACAGAGTCTGTCTGATGTTCATAATAATCTTCAGTGTAATTTAACAAACAGAGTATAAAAAAGGGGTACAATTCGGTTTTAGTGATTTTGCTCAAAAAAAAAAAAAAAAAACAAAATCAAATAGGGCTTTTAGAGGAGATACCAGAAAAAAAAATTTGTTGGTGGTCACGCCTATTTTCGAGGGGGCGGGCCCTTAAAGTTGAAAATATATAGGCCTATATCTCGGGAACTACTGGGTGTCTGATAATTTGTAATACATTAAATAAAAGGTATTAAAAATACCTCTCCAACGATATATATCATGATTATAAAATATGGACCGAATATGGGTTAAATCCGAAAAGAATATTTTTTGACCCGAATTTATTTGTTTTTTGGAAATGGTTCTTATATGGCAGCTATGACAAATTATGGGCCGATCTTCTTAAATTTTGGAACAGTTATTTTCATGCATATGAGGATACTTCGAATTTCAACATAATAACGCTATATATACGATATATATTAGTATTAACGTGGATTTCGGTAGTGGACCTTATATGGGGGATATAGTCAAATATGGACCGATATTCTCAAAATCCAGCAGTTTGATTAAGGCATGTATGTAAATGATCCGTGTAAAATTTTGGATTGGTACCCTTATTTATAAGAGATTTATGAGTATTAAAGTGATTTTCGGAAGAGGGCTTTATATGGGGCATACGCTTAAAAATAGACCGAAATTAACAAAATTGTGTGGAATGATTTTTGTTTATATGTAAATGATCTGTACAAAGTTTTGAGTCGGTAACGATATTTATACAATATATATAGGGAAAAATGTCTTTTTCAGATGTGGTCCTTGTATGGGAGCTATGACCAGTTCTGGCCCGACTACCATAAAATTTAGTACAACAATTTATTTGCCTACAAAGAGTATTTATGTCAAATTTTGGCTATTTAACAATATTTATATCTGTTTTATGCGTATTTAAATGAATTTTGAAAGTGGACTTTATATGGGGTCTATGGTCAAACATGGACCGAACTAAAAAAAATTTCGTTTTGCGATTTATTTTTGCACAAAACTTAGTTTTGCTGAATTCTGTCTTGATATTCCAATTTTATAGGCATTTATGTATAATTGAGCAATATTTCGGGAAGATTTTTGTATGGGGGCTATGGCCATTTCTGGGCCGACCACCATAAAATTTGGTACAATAATTGTTTGCCTATAAAGAGTCTTTATGTCAAATTTTAGCCGTTTAACATTATTTATATCTGTTTTATATGTATTTAAGTGAATTTTGTAAGTGGACTTTATATGGGGTCTATGGTCAAACATGGACCGAACTAAAAAAAAATCACGGTTTGTGATTTCTTTTTATATAAGACTTATTTTTGCTGAATTTTGTCTAGATATACCAATTTTATAGGCATTTATTTATCATTAAGCCATATTTCGGGAATATATATATTTGTATGGGGGCTATGAGAAATCATGGACCGATTCTTACTATTTTCCGCACACTTTCTTCTTTTATAGTACAAACAACGTATACAAAATTTCATGGTATTATCTGCAATATATTTCAAAATATTGCAATAAAATGGACGGAAAATATCAAATTTTTATGGAGGTGGTCTCACATATTGGTTCATAACTCTGGTTGACCTAAACCGATTTTGCTGATTTTAAATAGCAAACTTCTCGAAAGCACTTCTGACAGAATTATTGAAGGTTTGGATCCCGAATATATCTTGGGACTTCAAAAAACTGATTTCAACATCCAGACAGACAGACGGACATGGCTAATCGACTTCGCTATCTACAAGGATCCAGAATATATATACTTTATAGGGTCGGAAAATTATATTGTGGAAATTTCACACGGAATGACAAACTTATATATACCCTTCCCATGAAGGTGAAGGGTATAAAAACAACTTTTGTTGCCGACAGACAATTGAATACTACTTCTTACTACAGGGTGGGCCAAGTTTGACTGAATGATTTGAACTTATTGGCATATTGTAGCCGTTGTGATGCATCCTTCTTGGGCCAATTGAATTTTATATGGAAACATCTTCAGATCAACTTTTAGAATACGTCGTAGCGATGTTCTGAAGATGTTCAATTGAGTAGCTCGTCGAATGCAAAAGTTATAAGCATTTCAAATCAGTCAGTCCAAGTTGGCCCACCCTGTACTTCTTTTCCTCTGGTTATTACTTTCAAGGTATGGTGAATGTTGTAGATTTAACCCGTTGACGGCCTTACATTTATATCGAGATAAAGTTTAACATACACAATATTTATATTCACAGACACTAATTTTTTTGATGATCGGTCCATAATAGATTATATCTCCCATATAGCGCACATTTCTGTTTTATACTTATACTGGGTGTAGGGTATTATATGGTCGGGCTTGACCGACGATACTTTCTTACTTGTTTTTTAAAAATTTTACAATGTACAATTTTGTAAAAATAATCGCCTTGGCCGTGGAAAAGGCTATTCCAAAGTGACGGACATTCGAGGAATACAATACACACCTAATTGTGAAATCAATTTCAAACTTACACAGAGAAAAATATTTCACATTTTTTTTTGGCTGAATTTCAGTTTATGGGGGACACCCCTAGAGAAAAAATCTAAATATGCCATCCCCTTCAGAATGTTCCCAGGAGTACGAAAATCATAATGAAAAAGGGGGCTCACGCCCCCTATGGGCGTGGCAGTCGAAAAACGACCCGGCCCACCTACGTAGACAATATGGGTATCAAATGAAAGCTAATGTCTTCACGATTCCAAAAATAGCCATAGTTGCCAGATCGGGCGGTTTTTGCAGCCGATACGGCCATTTTTGTTAAATAGGGGCGGGGGTGAAAAACGACCCATGCCACCTACTTAGGCAATATTGGTATCAAATGAAAGGAAATGTCTTCACGATTCCAAAAATACCCGTAGTTGCCAGATCGTCCAGAATTTGAGGAAGATATGTTAATTTTTATAAAATGGGGGAAGGACTTTTTTTGTTTATTTCTTTTTAGCTCGGCCAGAAGCCGAGCACTCGAGATCCCCGCCGTCTAGAATTAAGACATACTGGAGTTAAAAACCCCTAAGCCCGGCCGTAGGCCGGTCACGCAGAAAAACTTTACTAAGCGAAGCCAGTATAACAAATTTTCATTAATCAATCAGAAGCTTTCAAGAGTTTTCCTCGTTTCTTAATTTTGTACTTATCCTCATTTATGATTTGACTCTTGACACGAGAACATCACTAAATATGGATTGCGTTACTGCCTTTGACATTCACGACTGGGGTCGTGAATTGGACGATACGGCTATTTTTGGAATCGTGAAGACATTAGCTTTCATTTGATACCCATATTGTCTACGTAGGTGCGCCGGGTCGTTTTTCGACTGCCACGCCCATAGGGGGCGTGAACCCCCTTATTCATTATGATTTTCGCACTCCTGGGGTCATTTAAGGGGGCGTGGCATTTTTTTTTTTTTCCCAGGGGTGTCCCCCATAAACTGAAATTTTGCCTTTTTTTTCAATTAAACACTTAATTGTCTAAAATTTCAATTTCAATTAACTTTTTAATTGATTCAATTAAATGTTTAATTGAATCTTAAGCTCCATTTAAAGAATGATGACAATTGCAAGAAAATTATAAAAATTATAGAGGTTTATTTCATAATATCGCGTTTTTATTTATTTTGTAAGCATGCAACATTGTTTTAAGCTAACGGGACAATTAGCTTTGTTTTATCTAATTCTCAATGAAAAAC
Source organism: Bellardia pandia (assembly GCA_916048285.2). Classification (NCBI taxonomy): domain Eukaryota; kingdom Metazoa; phylum Arthropoda; class Insecta; order Diptera; family Calliphoridae; genus Bellardia; species Bellardia pandia. Next base: position 64,528,854 of record OU696533.1, read on the forward strand.
ATATAAATTCCCAAACATATCCCGTATCTATTCATATTATTGCAATTTTAAAATATTAATTGGTTTGTAAACCTTCCCGAGTAAAAATAGGTTATGTGTATAAAATATTTTATACTTACATATTTCTTCATATAATTTCTTTATAATTATTTATATTTATATATGACTAGGATATTATTGAGATAACTGTATTAAAATATTTTTATTGTTTGTGTTGTTAAAGAAACTAGTTTTTTTTAATTCAACTTTCGTAATTTTTTTTATTGAAATTCAAATAGAGTCAAACTAAAAACGCTAAATCCCCTTATTAAAATCTTTTAAGTTTATGTTGAATTCCTAATTTGTTACCGATAAAGATCTGGCAGCACCGATCATTTAAAGCGTGTTGAACATGTTGCTTTGTTGAAGTGCAAATAATTTTAGTGTTCTTTCCAAATTAAAAAGTGATAGTCGCGGTATACGTTGTGGGTATAAAAACAACTAAAAATAATTTGAGTGTGTTAAGCTTGAGGTCCACAACTCGCGTTTTGGCGTCAATGCGTTTTAAGCTTTTTTTAAAAAAATCTGGCAACTCTATCGTGGAAAAGTCAATTTTTTCAAGTGGTGCAACAAGATCTTTTTTAAATAAACAATAAAAAGTTGTAAAAACAAGTTAAAAGGTTTACTAAATATCTTTTTCCTAAAAATTATTAAGGTATTTAAAAATTATCAAGAATGCCTAAATCTACTCGTCGAAGTGTAAAAAAAGTAATTGTAAATAGTTGCGGTCAATGCAAAACAGAAATTGAAGAAGAAGAAAGCTCCATCCAATGTGATAAATGCAAAAAGATTTACCATGTATTATGTACAAAACTATGCAAAAAACAATTCAATTATCTTGTAAACAATGAAGAAGAAGATTATGTGTGCCATGTATATAGTAACGAAAATGGGGAGAATGTTAAATCTGAATTAAACGTCATAAAAACACAACTTTTAAAATTAAATCAGCTGGATACACTGCAAGAATCAATGCCATTTATGTCCAAGCAATTTGATCATATTATAAAGGCTATGGAGGAAAATAAGAAAAAATTAGATGCAGTACAAAGAGAAAATAAAGTTTTGAAAGTTGAAATAAATGAATTAAAACAAACAGTCAGATTTTTAAATGATGATCGAGTAAAAAACGATTGTTTGCTTAGTGGCATTGAGGTTCCAGATAATAGCAATGCTGTAGATGCTGTTATAAATATTATGAAATCTGTTGATATTGAGTTAAAAAATGAGGAGTTTCATGATGCCTATTTCATTGGGAAAAATAAAAATTCAAAAAGAAAAACAATTGTTGCTAAATTTAATTCTAAAGCCTCAAAGCAGAAAGTAAAGCTAAACCTAAACTTAACCAAAAAGAGGAAACTAAATCGATTTTTGTAAATGATTTTTTTGGCAGGGAAACATTAAATCTCTTCAATCATGCCAAATCAGTTGGTTATCGTAGAGTGTATGCTGCAAATGGAAAAGTCTTTGTAAAAATGAGCGAATTGTCGTGGTTTCCATGTGAGGCGACGGTCCAGATGAATACCAAGATATTTCACGTGTGAGTTTTGAGGCACTATATGGTCATTAATACGAATAGGGGGACATGATTCCCTACGTACAGTAAATGTTACGTGGGTGCATTTCTGTTCATTTATTTTTATTCCCCATTGTCTTGCCCATTTCTCCACTTGCGTTACGTGGTGCTGTAATTGAATCGAGGCATCTTTTGGATCTTTGTGAGTACTGAAAAATGCCGTATCATCAGCAAATGTTGACGTGTGAATTTCATTGTTTGTTGGCATGTCTGCTGTGTACAGCAAGTATAGAATTGGTCCTAAGATACTACCTTGAGGGACGCCAGCACCTATAGGTTGAGGACGGCTTAAATAATCACCTTCTTTAATCATAAACTGACGGTCGATTAAGTATTTCCATAGTAGGTGTTGAAGATTCACCGGCAAGTTCTGCTTTAATTTAGATATCAGGCCTTCATGCCATACTTTGTCGAAAGCTTGAGAGACGTCAATAAAGAGTGCCGAACAGTATTTCTTTTCCTCAAAGGTTTTTCTTATGACTTGTACCAATCTATGTGTTTGTTCTATTGTACTGTGTTGACGTCTGAAGCCAAACTGGTGATTGGGAATGCAGTTGTTTTCATTCAAAATCGGAGTCAGCTTGGTTATAAGCAATTTCTCGAATAATTTGGACATAGTTGGTAATAGACTTATTGGCCTATACGACTCAACTTTGCAAGGATCTGTTCCCGGCTTAGGAATCATCTTTACTAGTGCAATTTTCCAAACCGGAGGGTAGTACTCAAGCCGTAAGATGGCATTAAAAAGAAAGAGGATTAATCTTTTTGCAATGCGAGGCAGCTCAAAAATCATTTTATTGCTGATTTTATCAAACCCAGGTGCTTTTTTAACATTTAAATTATCAATAGCCTCAACAACCTCCAGATATTGAAATCTTATTTGTACAGGTGGTCTGGCAACAACAGGCGGTAGTTGGCTAATGTCAGTATCCATATTGGGAGTGAATACATTTTTGAAATGACTTACGAAAAGGTTGCCTTTTTCTTCGTTATTTCGTGCCCAAGATCCGTTCAAAGTACGCAGTGGAGGTTTTGCGATTACGGGTTTTCTTAGATTTCGAACTGCACGCCATAATGAATAATTTGACTGGGAAGTTGCGTCTAGACCTTCCAGATATTGTTTGAGAGACTCTGCTTTTTGCGCTTCTAGCAAGATCCTAAGATTTTTGGTACATTCTCTCAACCTAGTTTTAAGTTGGGGCGATCTGTGTTGTTGCCACTCTCTTCGGACTCTCCTTTTTTCAGACAATAGTTGCTCAACATCTGCAGAAAAAACTCTGTTGTACCTATTCGGGCGGTAAGTGGAAGAAGCATGTTCTGCGGCTTTCTCGACATGTTCATTAAGACTTTTTATACAGGCATCGATGTCTTCAGCAGTTTTTAACGGGAGTTTCTCTGTGCAGTGAGTGATGATGTATTTTTTGTATTTTAACCAATTCAGACGTTTGACAAGAAGTAAGGCATCAGTTACGATTTGCTGAGGACTTCTGATGGTGATTACAGTGGGTGAGTGATCTGAAGAAAGATCCAGTGAAGCCTCAACTTCAATGAGTTCCGGGGATACCCCTTTCGCCACGCCGAAATCGATAACGTCAGGAATTTTTTGCTGGTCAGTTGGCCAATAAGTTGGTTGACCAGTTGAAATCACATTCAGTCCCATTTCAGACAGGGAGTCGTACAAGATACGACCTTTAGGGCTAACGAGTCGTGAGCCCCAGAATGTATGCTTAGCATTGTAGTCGCCAGCCGCTATGAAACGGCTACCTAGTGATTTGTAAAAATCTCTATACTGATCTTTTGTTATTGAAAATCTGGGCGGACAGTAAACTGACGAAATCACGAGGTTTTGACAAAAGTTCTCAATACAGATGTTTGTTGCTTGAAGATAACACTCTGAAAGACCATCCAATGAATGGTGTTTGATTCGCGATTTGACCAATATTGCCGAGCCACCACATGATCTATCTCTGGGGTCCTTGGTGTCGTAGAATGTATAACCACTTATTTTAAAAAAGCTTCTCGACGTCATATGAGTCTCGGAAATCAGCATTACATCAATTTTCTTATTAAAAAGAAAATATTCAAGTTCATTTTTGTGTTGGCGTATGCCGTTTGCGTTCCAGAAACATATTTTGAGACAGTTCATGGTCTATTAAGTATGGCCTGCAGTAGCGTGGACTGCATTTTTTGCATCTTCTGCATCATACTTGTCATAATATGGTTCATGGATTGCACCAGATTCTCCATTATACCTTCAAGACGGCTAAAATTGTGGCTGTTAGTATCATTTATTGGTGATTCATTTTGCAGTGTTGGTTGGTTAGATCTTAGCACGTTGGCATATGGATATTGGCTAGTGGATGCTTGTGCTTCGGGGGGAATAATTGTAATAGGTACTTTTGTCGTCTGAGTAGGGGTAGAAGCGGGTTTGTTGATCAAGGAGCGTTTAACGACCTCGAAAACAGGGCAACCCCTGTAGTTGGCAGTGTGGTTTCCACCGCAATTGCTGCATCTTTTTACCCTGGAATCATCCTTAGGTTTATCGCACTTTGAGGTATCATGAAGATCCCCACAAACAACACAAACAGTAGGCAACTTACAATAAGTGTTAGTGTGACTATATTCTTGGCAGTTCGAACACTGTACTGGGCCAGATCGCTTATGAGGTTCTTCCACTGTAACTCTTCGGTGCATTATGAATTTCAAGTCATATATAGGATGTGTTTCATTTTTCTTCAGCTTAACATCACCAGGTTCTAACTCCACTCTAAATAATGGTTGAGGGATCCTATCTCTGTTTCTTATATTTGATACTGCCTTGATTTTAAAGCCTTTGTCGGCCAAACTGCTCTTGATCTCCTCAGGATCAACAAAAGAATCTATTCCCTTAATTACGACTTGTAGACCTTTTGCGCTTTTAAGTTGATACGTGTAAAAATTCTTTTTGCGTTTTTCAAATTCCGAAACTATTCTCCGATAGTCGTTTTCATTATTAACCTGAATCTTTGTTTCATTAATATTGCCACGCTTAATTGGAGTCACATAAAAAGAATTTTCACCAATTAATGAAACTAATATTTTTATAAGTTCGTTTGAGTTTTTTCTCTTAAATATATTGGAGGTGGTTTTACTGGCTTATTCACAGCGTTAGGGACATCATTTTTGTCTTGGAGGATGGCAAAACGATTTTGCGAGCGTGGCTCTTCAGCATTCTTTGATAATTTTGCGGCTGGTGTAATTTCGGCAGATTTTGGGCTTCTGCCTCTCTTCGATACTGTTATATAACGGTCCAGTCCTACCTGTGTTTTTTGTTTTTCTTCAACAGCAACTATAGGAGCGCTCTTATTTGTAGGACTTAATGTGCCTTTTGCAGCTGTTGACGTCTCTCCAATATTTGATAATGAGGACCGTGAAGAAGACGGTCCTTCAGTGATTTTTCTATTTAAATTAAATATGCTTTGGGCTAAGTTTGTGCCCTGTTCAACACATTTATTCAAGTTTGGTGCACTTGCACTTAAATTCAGATTTGTGCTTATTTTTGGTTTCACAGTTAAGTAGTTTTTATTAAAATCGGGATTTTTAATGTTCTCATTACTAACACTTGCCGAGCTCAACACGAAATAAGCATTTCGGCTCTGAGGCCCACTCGCACTGTTAGAATTGTTACTCATTCACTGTCTCACTGTATTTAATTTTCTAGTTTTCAAATAATTAAAAATAAATTATTACAATTTATTAATTTTTTATTGCACCTAGTGCAATTATTTGACTTTGTAAAGTTTTTCACCTATTACGAGTTTTTTTTCACTTTTTTATTTAATTTAACTTTTTATACTTTTTCACCTATTACGATTTTTTCACCGAAAGTTCAGCCGCACTAAAAGTAACACGTCCGAACAGTTCGATGTATCAAGCCGGTCGTTTGAAGAGAAAAAATACTGTTCCGCGCTTTTCATTGATGTTTCCCAAGCGTTCGACAAAGTCTGGCATGAAGGTTTAATGCATAAAATTAAATTAAATCTGCCTGCTAACACCCACAAACTTATGAAAAGTTATTTATATGGTCGCAAATTTACAATCAAAGAAGGCGATTTTTTAAGCCCCGCTCAGCCAATTGAAGCAGGAGTACCCCAGGGTAGCATACTGGGTCTAACTTTATATTTGATTTATGCATCCGATATGCCGTTAGACCCCATAATACATACTTCAACTCTTGCAGACGATACAGCCTTTATCAGCGTCCATAAGGACCACCAAGTTGCATCACAGAATTTGCAGAATTATGTTAATAAACTAGAGAATTGGCTTGAGTTTTGGAAAATCAGGGTTAATGAACAGAAATGTATTCATATAACTTTCACATTGCGAAAAGATACCTGCTCGTTCATCAGAATAAATAATCAAATTATCCCGCAACACAATGAAGTCAAATACCTCGGAATCCACCTCGATCGTCGTTTAACTTGGAAGTCTCATATCGACGCAAAACTTACCCAGATGAGATTAAAAGCAGTGCAAATTAATTGGCTAATCGGCAGAAATTCTACATTAAAGTTGGATTGCAAACTTTTGTTGTACAATGCAATTCTAAAGCCAATCTGGTGTTATGGAATTCAATTATGAGGTACTGCCTCAGCATCCAACATTGAAAAAATTCAAAGGGGTCAAAACAAGATTCTACGTGCAATTACTGCAGCTCCATGGTACGTTAAAAATTCTAGAATTCACAAAGATCTAGGCATTCCTTTGGTGAAAGTCGAACTTACAAAATACGCCTCAAAATATGTCAGCCAACTTGAACACCATCCAAACCCACTTGCACGAGACATCCTTAACTTTAGTGGCCATGTTCGGTTAAGAAGGAGGGATACCCTTGCTTTAACTCAAGCGCAAAACAGATGACTGGATCAGTGGATATTTTTTTTTTTTTTTTTGCTTTTAATTATTTCTTGAATCTTCATATTTGAAATGACAATAAGTATTCAAATCTTAATACTAAGAAGCAAATAATAAGCACAGCCAGTGCTAGACAAAAATTTTTATGATACTAAGAAAATTTCACATCAACTGATCCAGTCATCTATTTTGCGCTTGAGTTAAAGCAAGGGTATCCCTCCTTCTCAACCGATTGTGGCCACTAAAGTAAAGGATGTCTCGTGCAAGTGGGTTTGGATGGTGTTCAAATTTGCTGACATACTTTGACGCATATTTTGTAAATTCGACTTTTACTAATGGCACGCCTAGATCTTTGTGGATTCGAGAATTTTTAACATACCATGGAGCTGCAGTAATTATACGTAGAATTTTATTTTGACCCCTTTGAATTTTTTCAATGTTTGATGCTGAGGCAGTACCCCATAATTGAATTCCATAACACCAGATTGGCTTTAGAATTGCATTGTACAACAAAAGTTTGCAATCCAATTTCAATGTAGAGTTTCTGCCGATTAATTAAGTTGCACTGCTTTTAATCTCATTTGTGTAAGTTTCGCTTCAATATTAGACTTCCAAGTTAAACGTCGGTCGAGGTGAATGCCGAGGTATTTGACTTCATTATGTTGAGGAATAATTTGATTATTTATTCTGATGGACGAGCAGGTATCTTTCCGCAATGTGAAAGTGATATGAATACATTTTTGTTCATTTACCCTGATTTTCCAAAGCTCTAGCCAATTCTCTAGTTTATAAACATAATTCTGCAAATTCTGTGATGCAACTTGGTGGTCCTTATGGACGCTGATAAAGGCTGTATCGTCTGCAAAAGTTGACGTGTGGATTTTGGGGTCTGACGGCATGTCGGAGGCATAAATCAAATATAAAGTAGGGCCCAGTGTGCTACCCTGTGGCACACCTGATTCAATTGGCTGAGCGGTACTTAAAAAATTGCCTTCTTTGATTTTAAATTTGCGACCGTATAAATAACTTTCCATGAGTTTATGGGTGTTAGCAGGCAGAGTTAATTTAATTTTGTGCATTAAACCGTCATGCCAAACTTTGTCGCACGCTTGGGACACATCAATGAAAAGGGCGGAGCAGTATTTTTTATCTTCAAACGACCCTCTTATCACATTTACCAATCTGTGAGTTTGTTCGATGGTACTGTGTTTAGCTCTGAATCCGAATTGATGATTTGGAATACATTCAGTGTCATTCAGAATTGGAGTCAACTTAGTCATTAACAATTTTTCGAACAGTTTAGAAATTGTCGGCAGTAGGCTAATTGGCCTATATGACTCCACTTTGGTGTGGTCCTTCCCTGACTTAGGTATCATAGTGATCATAGACACCTTCCAATCTGCAGGATAGTATTCTAGGCGTAAAATAGCGTTGAAGATAAAGAGGATAATTCTTCTTGCTACACGAGGTAACTCCACAAGCATTTTGTTGCTGATTATATCCATACCTGGAGCTTTTTTAAGATTCAGAGTACCAATAGCGCTTTGAACATCATTAAAGCTAAGTCTTAGAGGTACAGGAGGTCTAATAACGAGTGGAGGCAAATCAGATGCATTATTTGAGTTGTTTATAGTAAACACATTTCTCAAATGGTTAACAAATAAAGTCCCCTTCTCGGAATCAGTTCTAGCCCAGTCACCTGTCGGATTTCGCAGAGGAGGCTTTCCTCTAACTGGTCTTTTTAAACCTCGTGCCGCCTTCCATAACGAATAGTGAGATTGTGGGGTACTATCAAGACCCTCCAAGTAAGATTTAAGTGAAGTCATTCTTTGGGTTTCTAAGAAATTTCTTAGTATATGTCTGCATACCCGTAGCCTAGCTTTCAGTTCAGGAGACCTGTGAATTTGCCACTCTCTTCTAACTCTTCTTTTTTCTGACAGGAGATGATCGAGTTCAGCGAAATAAGTTCTATTTGTCCCACTTCTGCACTCAACGTGATAAGTGGAAGCGTGATGCACAGCTCGTCGAAGGCCCTCGGTAAAGTTGCCAATCGACTCATCAATATCGTCGGTAGTTCTCAACGCAACATTTTCCGTGCAATGAGAACTTAAATACTTTTTGTATTTTATCCAACTTACTCGGGTCTTAGTCATGTTCATAAATGGAGAACCACACACTTGAGGGAAATGCATTGAAATGATAGTAGGAGAGTGATCTGAGGACAAGTCCAGTGAAGGATCCACTTGCATCCATTCTACAGGGATATTTTTCACTACTCCAAAGTCAATAACATCGGGAATCTTCCGTCGGTCCGTCGGCCAATAGGTGGGATGTCCACTTGAGAGTACATCTAAGTCCATTTAGGCAATGGTGTTGAAGAGTACGCGACCCTTTGGGGTTACCAGACGTGAACCCCAAAATGTGTGTTTGGCGTTAAAGTCACCAGCAACTAAAAATCTAGCTCCAAGGGATTTAAAGAAGTTATGGTATTGGTGTTCTTTTATTGAAAATCGAGGCGGAGAATAAATCGATGATAAAACAAATTTGTATTGACAGAATTCAATGCAAATGTTTGTTGCTTGGAGGTAATCCTCACTTATGTTATTCATTAGATAATGCTTTATTCTGTTCTTTATAAGAATTGCCGAACCTCCACAAGCTCTTCCGCGGGGGTCTTTAGTATCGTAGAACTCGTAGCCATTAATTTTGAAGTACCCTGTCGACGTCAAGTGAGTTTCAGCAATCATCATAACATCAATCTGCTAATCCATCAGGAAGTATTCCAGTTCATTTTTATGTTGGCGGAGGCCGTTCGCGTTCCAGAAACAAATTTTTAAATAAACATTTCTTTAAAATGACTTGCAAGATAGTGGATTGCATTTTCACCATTTCCTGCATCATGGATGTCATGGTGGTCGTGAAAGTGTTCATAGTTTGGACAAGTGTCTGCAATGTTGTCTCTAGATTGTTGATATGCGGCTCAGAATATTGGGGTTTAGGTTCCTGCTCCAGACCTGGCATAATAGATTTAACGACGTTTGCGTAAGAAACTTGTCTAGACACTTGAGCAGACTTCGGGCTCCTCTGTCGCTTGAGAACGGTTATGTACTTATCCATACCTACTTGTTTTTTGGGTTTCACTGCACTATTTGATGAAGATGATGTTTTCTCATCTGTTGAAATCACTATATTGGGCGAACAGGAACGACGCCGTTCTACGGCTCTTGTAGTGAGAAAATTTTCCAGAGATTTTTTTATGGATTCTTCCTCAGAGATCCATTTAGTTTTTCTAGACGAGCTAAGCTCTTTCTCAGAATTACATCTGAGAGGAACACTCATACAGTTTTTATACGATTTTTAATGTTTTTCTTTTTTTATATATTTTAACCTATTACGATTTTTTTTTCACTTTTTTGTTTAATTTCAACTTTTTACACTTTTTCACCGAAAATTCAGCCGCACTAAAAGTAACACGTCCGAACAGTTCGATGAGACGAGACTGAATGTGGATTTTTTGTAGTATCATAATATTTTGTCTAGCACTGGCTGGACTTATTATTTTCTTTTAGTATTAAGATTCGAAAACTTATTGTCATTTCATTTCTGAAGATTCATAAATGAAATGTATTAAAAAAAAAAAAAAAAAAAAAGCAAACAAAAAAAAAAAAACTATCACTGAGCATCTACTTATGCACAAGGTATTTAAAAAAAATTCTATATACGCGCAAATTTGTACCATCCACTTTCAAGTGATATTTCAAAGTTTGCACTCTTCTAGACGCATTAGGATTTGTTCTATTTCGAGGATTGGATGGTTTAGTCGTTTGCACTAATGTATTCACATAAACTTTTTTTTGTTTCTAATCCATATTCCAAAACGTTTTGAATATCTGCTATCGTTGAGCATCAGTCACCAATGCACATTTCATGGTAGCAGTATCACATGTTTGAGCACACTTACTTGCCTTTATGGCTCGTGCAACTTTTATTTTTTTATAATTCCACACGTCACTTTCTTTTTTTCTTCCCCAATAGCTTTTTCCACATTCTCTTCTGTTTTTATTTTTTGCAACGAGCCATGTATTGTTCTCCACCTGCGCTCTCTTTTTGCGTTTTTTATTTCTCACTGGCATATCAAAGGAATTGTCAGTCACTGTTGAAGCCATAAGGAACCAAACCAACCACACCATCTTCAGATTCTATTCCAAAAGACGCATCGATGCACTGAAGTGATTGTGCTGTAACGTTGTTATTGTCGTGCAAATCCATGAAAATCTGCTAAGAAATAGTTTTGTTTTTATTTAATTCTTCGCTTAATTAAGTCATTTATTACCTTTTTAGTTTAAAATAAAACACAAATAATATTTATTTTGCACGAAAAACAAGAAGCGCAAGTGGATATTATTGTTTTGTAAAAAAGGGCGCGAAAAAACAAAAACATCTGACTTAGCGCAATTTCTTTGACAGTCGTAAAGTTAGCACATTTACACATCATTGCCAACATCAGGTAAAAATTATTCACATTCATAATTTTTTTTTTTTAAACTGTGTATTTTGAATTTATTTCTAAGACTGCATCAAAATCTCATTTTTCAAAAAAATTGACTTAGCACAATTTCATGTTAAGCTAACGATATGGTAGTTTGTAAAAATAAAATATAAGATTTACATATAAAGTAACTTAAAATTTTATTAAAAAAAATTTAAATTAGATACATATGTAGATATGTATACATAGGGTTACCATATTCATTTTGAGAAAAAGAGGACGTCGACCAAAAAAAAGCCGGACATTTACTCTTAAAAAGAGGACAACACTCTGTAGCAAAATAGTAAAAAACAACGCCTTAAAATACACAAAACAAATTTAAAATTCTATTTACATATAACAACAACACAAAACTTAAACAAAATATTAAAAAAATTATATTTTATCAGTCTGATCTCATAACTACTACAACATAAAAACATAACAATTAACAAATTCATTTTAAAACTTCACATGTAGTACATATACATACATATATACATTTTTAGTAGAAGTTGTCAAGTTTCATGTATATTTTTCAGCGCTTTCAATTTGAACCAATATATTATTATGGCATTTTTTTAAATATTCATAAAACTCTTGACAAGTCATATCAAAATTATATTTGACTCTAATAATATCAGAAATAGTTTCTGTGTTTAATTTGTTTCTTTCTGGTGTCCACTGAATTCAGAACTTCTAGAACTAAGAACTTTGAGAAATATTATAAAACAAGATTCCACACATTCAGGGAAAGAATTGACCATTTTAAAATTTGGAATGATTTATAAGAAGATTTCGTCTTGCTAAGAAAAGTGCATCAGCTGTTTTCCCTCTGCAATAAATTAACACTTCTTTTGGCACCTTTTCCAGACATTTCTGGACAAAACTAAAAAAGTCGTTACAAACAATTAAATTTGGCAATTAATTGATGTAACTCTAAACGTCAAACACCAATGTTACCACATTTTTCACCGAATTCAGTCGGTAGTTACACGTAGGTAAAAAAAATTTTAAAATTACCAAATTCTTTTTACCGGTTAGGTAAGGAAAAGTAATTGGTATAAACTCTAGTAGTTATCTATTTATTAAAATTACGAGCATAAGACAGGTAGACAAAGACCAAAAGCCAAAGCCGTTTAAAATTGTGACGGCGCATACTTATATGGCGGCCAAAAAGCATCAAACACAATGTGTTTACACAAGAAAGCATGTCATGACATCGTGTGTATTTAAAAATAATAATACATCAATGCCAACAATACTTTCGATGCAATAAAACGATATTAAAGTTTTAAAAGTAGGACAAACCCAGGACACTTGCCAAAAAAAGAAGTAGGACTACCCCGGACGCCATAAAAAAGAGGACGGTGTCCGGGGAAAAGAGGACGTATGGCAACCCTATGTATACAAATATTTAAAAAAAATTCAATATAAAAGTTTGATGTGAAAAATTAAATAAAATTTAAAAAAGGGATTTAATACATGTTTTGTTGTCCAACATTTGGTTTTAAGCTGGTGGAATATTTAGTGTAGGTGGTTGTGGAGACTGTATTGGTGGTTGAACTGGTAATAAATTTTGTATAGGTGGATGTGAAGATGGCTTTGGTTGATAAGAAGCTATCGGTTGCTGATAAGCAAATGGCGGCTGTTGCTGGTATCTTCCTGGGGTTTTTATATATTGTGGTTGCAGTGGAGCATAATGTTGATTTTGGTCTACCGGATAGGGCGCTATAAAATATTGTTGGTTGTAGTTAGGTGCTGGTATGGTCTGCCGATTTTTTTTTATTTTTATAAATGCCTTTAAAGGGCAACCGCAATTTGGGCATTTACATTGAGCATTCTGAAAATAAAAAATTGTTATAAATCTATACAAAAATATACATACTACAAAAAAATACTGTTAAATATTTAAAACCTTACTTACCATTTTGACGATTCGGGGTTTTTTAGCATTAATTTGTCACGCGTTTTCTGAAAAGTAACGCTATTTTTTATCTTTATGTTAATAATGCCAGATCTTGGCACACTGATCAGAGATTATTAGTAGCTCATAAATGTTTTACGTTTCTAAACACAATGTTTCAACGTGTGTGACATTTTTATTCAGCTGCAAAATTTTTATTTAGCACTTGGCATTAAATTTAACATTTTTAAAAAACGTTGAAATTTCGTACGAAATTAGATAATTCTTGTCTTAAGAAATGTCGAACCTGTCTTAAAAAAATATACATAGGTTTCATGAATTACTAGAAATGCTCTCGTCATGTAAAAATTATTTGCCATTTGATATTACGATATAAAAGTACTTTGTATTTGTTTGTAATAAATATTTAACAAAAATCTTGAAAAAATTTTAGCATTTCTTGAAATCATTTTTAGCATTTTTTGGCCTTGTCCAATGCCATTTTTTATTTATTTATTTATTTTTATTGAGACTTCAGGTATTCAGTTTACATATGTTTTCTTTCTTAAAGCTAACAAACTTAGAACTTTATGTATGATTCTAATCAGTCTAAAATTGCATCTTGCATCTTGCTCCGTCAAAAAAAGTTTAATTCACAGTAATGAGCGTTCTTAGGGTAAATTAATTGTGCTTGCTCCCGGCACCGCATTATATTAGAGTTAGAAAAGGAAATAAAAAATATCAACAAAAAATAAAAACTTATAAACTAAATTAATAGCATAGTTCTGTATAACGAGTGTATTCTCAGGCGAACGATTGGTACACGGGCGATTACGTAAACAAATGAGTTTCTATAATATACTCGTCTGACTTACGTTTGGTTACGTAATAATTTGAGTATTTTTAAGGTACATTGTTGTCATAGTATAAAATTTCATATTTTGTTTACTTTTTTCACAGTAAAATTCCATTTTGGTACTATAATACTTAAATGGCAACTCTAGTGTAAAACTAAACCAAAACAACAGCTGACTCACATAATAATAGTGAAATAAAATATATTTTGTGTAAAAATTATAAAATTGTAATAAAAAAGAGAAATGTTTCCATCAATAGATATTTATTTTGATACTGAGAGTAGTGAGAGTGATAGTGAAGACGTCCGTTTAAGCCGTCGAAATATCCGGGATGCTTTAAATGTATTTGATCTACCAAGGGAACGGTAAGTAAAAACAACATTAGTGATTCTTGTTTTTTAATTTTTAAATTCTTCACAGTTTTATTGCTACTTTCCGTATTAATAAAGAGATTTTTGCAATGTTACTTGAAGAAATAGCTCCGAAACTTAAAGTAGCATATAGGAGTACGCATATTCCAGCTCCTACTAAGCTTGGAACGTTTTTAGTATTTCTTGCTACTGGTGGCTATCAAATATCAATAGGAAATGCATATGTTTCATCAATGTCAAGGTCGCAAGTTTCTAAAATAATTTCGGAGCTACTACACATTTTTAAGGAACATCTAGGTCCAAAATGGATTAAGTTAGAAAGAACCATTGAAGAAGAAAATGTAACAAAAGAGTATTTTTATCAATATGGCGGTATTCCTGGAGTTGTTGGCTGTGTGGATGGAACACACGTTAGGATAAAGAGCCCTGGTAATGAAACCAATAATCTTTACTATAATAGAAAAGGCTACTATAGTATAAACGTAATGCTGGTGAGTATTAAAAGCATGTACATTAGATCTGTTCGATTACCAGGAAAATTATAAAAAACGTTTGGCTTGATAATCGAATCTTTTTCAACACAATTTTTTCTATAGAAAATCTTGGTTGCCACAAGTTTTTCTATATGATGTCCAAAACTCTTTCTATAAAAACTTTATTTCTACAACGTTTTCAATGCAAAAACTTGCGCAAAACTTTTTATAGAAATTGTGTGCCACAGTATTTGTAATTTTAAAATAAAATTTGATCAATTATATTTTACACATAAATCTTTAATTTCTTTAGATTTGCGACCAAAATATGGTTATTGCATACGTAGATGCAAGACATCCCGGGGCAAACCACGATGCTTTTGTGTGGAACGAGAGTGCTTCAAATCATTTTTATAAAACTAATTATTCAAATGGAAAACGAAATACGTGGATTCTTGGTAATACATACATTTCTTTTGTTGAGTTAATATTTATTTTATTTTTGTATTATCATTGTTTTTAAAAATAGGTGATTCTGGCTATAAATTGCAGCCATTCTTGATGACACCTATTAGAAACCCATCGAATGAACTTGAAAAAAAATATAATGAGAAGCATTGCAGAATTAGAAACGTCATTGAAAGATGTAATGGCGTACTAAAAAATCGTTTCAGGAGCATAATAGGGTCAAGAGGATTACATTATAGCCCAAAGAAAACAACAAATATTGTAAACGCTTGTTGTGTTTTGCACAACATCTGCATTTTCTACAAAAACAATTGGGAAAGTTGTATCAACGAAACCTGTGAGCCTACAGATATTGATGGTGATGTTCATGAATTCGCTGATACACTCACCGAAGAATCAATTGCTAGAGCAACAAGAGCTGAAATTATAAGAAGTTTGGCATAAATAAATGGTATACCCTATTAATGTTTACTTACTGTATATATTCAATATTAAATACAGATTTTTAGTAATTTTAGATATTAATTTATATTTTAAAGAAAATAATTTATTATATACATATATACTAATTTAATTTAAGAAAACATAAAAAGAAAATATAATTCACATATAATAAAACAATAAATAAATAATATAAATAATATTCAGAAAAGTTAAATAAAAAATTTATTTTAATAAAACTATAAATACATTTATAAAGCAGTGTTTTTTTCGACAGAAAAAATTTCATAAAAGGCAATATTTTGGTGTGTTTATCAATGTTGATAATATACGTACATATGTATGTATTTTGAAGAAGAAATCTGAAAAATAAAATACATATGTAAATACAATTATGTTAAAACAATATAAACTAGATCTGAACTAAAACTAGTACAGAACTGTACTGAAGTGAGTGATTTGTATTATTTTTAGAATTAAAAAACTTACTCGTACCTGATAATATTAAGCAACCTAGTCATCATCTTTAAGGTGGTTTAATAAATGCACTAATGTGTTGGACATGACCCTACACGATTCCGCAATTTCTTGGAGGGCTTTAGTTTGGTGTAAAGATGATTGCGCTTGAATTTTTGCTGCTTCAGCTTGAGCCCTGGCTGCCTCAGCTTGAACCTTTGCTGCCTCAGCTTGAACCTTTGCTGCCTCAGCTTGAATTTGGGCAGCTTCGGCGTGCTTGTTCATAGCATCTAGCGTTTTGGTTTGTGCATCTGTTTGCTGGCGTAATAATTTCATCCTGTCTTTACCTATATCATTATCAATAGCCTTTCTCTTCCTATTCGGGTAAAATTGTTTTGTAGCTTCTTTTAGAGTCGATGTGTTTTTTTTGAATGGCGGTAGTGTTTCGCTTAAAATTTCAGATGAAAGTTGCAGGTCTTCATTTTCTATAATTATTATTTTTTCTGGTGTGTGTATGTGCTGTATTTGCTTGGAACTGGTGGGTGTCACAACTGCAACTTTCGACGAACCCCTGGGTGGCGTTATTGCAACCATTTTGTAGGCAGATGGTAAGCCCAAAACATTACCACTTGGTGTTGCAGCTGACGACAGATGACATATTCTGTCAATATGCAATTCTAATTGCGTCAAATTACTTACTGTGCATGGGCCGCCACCAGTTCCGTGAATACTTTTGTTGTTTTCACAAATTTTTTTTTTGACTCTGCACTTTTGATCCTGCCATATCTAATGTTCATGGAAATTTGTTTACCATTATGCAAAATTTTTAAATTGAAAACCTTATACAATACCTTTTTCCAGTCTGAGGCTGCTCTTGTTGGAGGCCCCAAGGCATTTATTTGTTTGGCCACATTACACCACTTTTCCTCTACCACCATCTTGCTGCTCCCAAACGTTGGGCTGCATGTTGCGAGTTGGGGATTTTCTTCCATTAACTCCACCAGCTTTTGAAATTGAGTTACCGCAGTTTTCTTTATGCTGTGATTAGAAATTTTTAAATATATTCAATTCATACATACATACATACATAAGTACTTACAATTTTTTAACGTTTGATTCCATTTTTTCAATTTATTTTTTCGTTTAAAAATTTTTATTTTGTTTTGCCGATTACTTTTTTTCAATTGTTTGAATTTGACATTAACGACATTTGGATTTGTAATACAGAACACACAAAAGAACACAAAAATACAACCATTACGTTTTTCACTCAATAAAATTTGACAACTGTTTTATAGAACCCAAAAACATAATAAAATACTCATTTGAACGATTTTTTTGAGTTACTCGTGTTGTGGAACGAGAGCCATAAAACTAATATGTACACTTACAGCTAGTTAAAAAAAAAACTTTATACAATATATACAGTGGTGGATTTAAAATCCAAGAGTTTAGAAATGCAGACAGGCTGCTGTTGTAATGGGTAAAATGTATGTAAGTGTAAAATATAAAATAATATTAATATAAAATGTATGGGGAATACAGTAAGGCAATTACAGTAAATTACAATATAGACAAGAGAAATTACTTAAAACCGAAATTATACGATAAAGGTCAATCCACAATACGCCAAAATCAATAGATTTCTAGTGCAGTGCAGATTGACAGTAGCACTAGCAACCACACATAGACAAATCAGCCACGATGGCATGTGTGGTCATTAGACCTATAAAACTCAGGCAAGAGTGAAAGTCCATCAGATAATTCAAGGTCCTCTTTAAGAATACCTATCGGTGAAATGTACAAGCTTTCAGACCAACCTAAATCAATCTGCCGGTTATAGATATCAATAATAAGTGGGTTATCATGGAATTGGAGCCTCCGCATCAAGTTACGCGTAAGAGTCAGAGCATATTTACACAAAGGAGTAACATTCGACTCCCCATAAATGAATTTATTCGAAACCCGTCTATAACGGGACGAGAAATTACGACCAACACACAATCTCAAAACACTGCGTTCCTTAGCCACAGTTGGGGAAATCGTAAACCATACAGGAAACCCGTATAGTAGAACTGTCCTGATAATTACTTTATAAATTAAAAAAACTAATACGATAAAAAATATATTTAATTTATTTTGGGTTATCCCCTACCACTGCTTCCAATTGCGGCTGTTGAGCCAACTGCTGCTGGTTTGGAACTTGGTGCTGGGAAGATTGCCACTGGGGAGTATGCTGCTGGGGCACTTGCAAGTAGGGAATCTGCTTCTGGGGAACTTGCTGGAGAACTACGGGCTGAAGAACCTGCTGGGGAACTTGTTGCTGAGAAACTTGCCATTGGGGAGGATAGGCATATATTTGCCTATACGGCTCATATGGTTGCTGCTGCCACGGCTCGCCACTTGCCTTTTTTATTTTTAAATTAATGCAAATTTTGTGGTGGCAAAAAGGACATTTGGAAAACTAAAAATACAAACTTAAATTATAAGTCATATACTTACAGCCGGGTCCCTGATGTCGAACGCTAGCGTTCGCTTGAATTTCAAACTCAAACATCGTGGGCCAAGCTGTTAGTTTCAAAATTACTTACCATTTTTCTTTTTTTATATATGTATATTATATTTTAGTAAGTATATTTTCTTTGTTTTCTCAGACTCTATTAATTAAATCACAGACTAATGCTTGGTTCAACAAAACTGACATGGTGGTGAAAACCAAGCATAGCAATTAAATATTTGCGCCATTTCTATTTTAGCGTTGCCACATAGTACGAATTTTTTTTAGTACCAAAAAAATTTGGCATTACTTTTTGAAATATTGCGCTGTTTTCATAAACGCAGTATGCAATACAACATTGCATTGCAAGGAGTTCATAATATCATTTAGAAATATAATTTAAAAATTTTTGTTTTAAGATTCTCTTTAATATTCCAATATCTTTATATTTTATGTGATAAAAGTTTTTAAATTATATTCTAAATGCTATTATTAACTCTATGCAATGAAATGTTGCATTGCATACTGCGTTTATGAAAACAGCCTTTATGTGCGTGAAGAATCAGATTTTTTTTCCAACTTTTTTGAGCAAAAAACTTTAGGGAAAAATAAAATGTAAGTCAGATTTTGATTTTGTTTTTAATTTTAACTATTATATAAATTATTTAACTAATTGTTCGACCTATTATATATCTATTACAATTTATTTTATTTGAATTTGATTTTGGCCTTAATTTTAAGTAAAATAAATTGTAATATTATATAAATTATTTTACACAATCTTCTTTAACAAATTCTGGATAAATTGAATTTTGTTTTTCATTTTAATTTGCTTAAAGACTATTTTTATACCCTTCACCATCGTGAGAAGGGTATATATAAGTTTGTCATTCCGTGTGAAATTTCCACAATATAATTTTCCGACCCTATAAAGTATATATATTCTGGATCCTTATAGATAGCGAAGTCGATTAAGCCATGTCCGTCTGTCTGTCTGTCTGTCTGTCTGTCTGGATGTTGAAATCAGTTTTTTGAAGTCCCAAGATATGTTCGGGATCCAAACCTTCAATAATTCTGTCAGAAGTGCTTTCGAGAAGTTTGCTATTTAAAATCAGCAAAATCGGTTTAGGTTAACCAGAGTTATGAACCAATATGTGAGACCACCTCCATAAAAATTTGATATTTTTCGTCCATTTTATTGCAATATTTTGAAATATATTGCAGATAATACCATGAAATTTTGTATACGTTGTTTGTACTATAAAAGAAGAAAGTGTGCGGAAAATAGTAAAAATCGGTCCATGATTTCTCATAGCCCCCATACAAATATATATATTCCCGAAATATGGCTTAATGATAAATAAATGCCTATAAAATTGGAATATCAAGACAAAATTCAGCAAAAATAAGTTTTATACAAAAAGAAATCACAAACCGAAATTTTTTTTTAGTTCGGTCCATATTTGACCATAGACCCCATATAAAGTCCACTTACAAAATTCACTTAAATACATATAAAACAGATATAAATAATGTTAAACGGCTAAAATTTGACATAAATACTCTTTATAGGAAAATAAATTATTGTACCAAATTTTATGGTGGTCGGCCCAGAAATGGTCATAGCCCCCATACAAAAATCTTTCCGAAATATTGCTCAATTATACATAAATGCCTATAAAATTGGAATATCAAGACAAAATTCAGCAAAACTAAGTTTTGTGCAAAAAGAAATCGCAAAACGAAATTTTTTTTAGTTCGGTCCATGTTTGACGATAGACCCCATATAAAGTCCACTTCCGAAATTCACTTAAATACGCATAAAACAGATATAAATAATGTTAAACGGCTAAACTTTGACATAAATACTCTTTATAGGCAAATAAATTGTTGTACTAAATTTTATGGTGGTCGGCCCACAACTGGTCATAGCTTCCATACAAGGACCACATCTGAAAAAGACATTTTTCCCTATATATATTGTATAAATATCGTTACCGACTCAAAACTTTGCACAGATCATTTACATATATACAAAAATCATTCCACACAATTTTGTTAATTTCGGTCTATTTTTAACCGTATGCCCCATATAAAGCCCTCTTCGGAAAATCCCTTTAATACTCATAAATCGCTTATAAATAAGGGTACCAATCCAAAATTTTACACGGATCATTTACATACATGCCTAAATCTAACTGCTGGATTTTGAGAATATCGGTCCATATTTGACTATATCCCCCACATAAGGTCCACTACCGAAATCCACGTTAATACTAATATATATCTTAAATATACCGTTATTACGTTGAAATTCTACGTGAAATATCCCCATATGCATGAAAATAACTGTTCCAAAATTTAAGAAAATCGGCCCATAATTTGTCATACCTGCCATATAGAAGCATTTCCAAAAAACAAATAAATTCGGGTCAAAAAATATTCTTTTCGGATTTAACCCATATTCGGTCCATATTTTATAATCATGATATATATCGTTGGAAAGGTATTTTTAATACCTTTTATTTAATGTATTACAAATTATCAGACACCTAGTAGTTCCCGAGATATAGGCCTATATATTTTCAACTTTAAGGGCCCGCCCCCTCGAAAATAGGCGTGACCGCCAACAATTTTTTTTTTGCTGGTATCTTCTCTAAAAGCCCTATTTGATTTTGTTTTTTTTTTTTGAGCAAAATCACTAAAACCGAATTGTACCCCTTTTTATACCCTTCACCATCGTGAGAAGGGTATATATAAGTTTGTCATTCCGTGTGTAATTTCCACAAAAAAATTTTCCGACCCTATAAAGTATATATATTCTGGATCCTTATAGATAGCGAAGTCGATTAAGCCATGTCCGTCTGTCTGTCTGTCTGTTGAAATCAGTTTTTTGAAGTCCCCAGATATACTGGGGATCCAAACCTTCAATAATTCTGTCAGAAGTGCTTTCGAGAAGTTTGCTATTTAAAATCAGCAAAATCGGTTTAGGTCAACCAGAGTTATGAACCAATATGTGAGACCACCTCCATAAAAATTGATATTTTTCATCCATTTTTTTGCAATATTTTGAAAACTATTGCAGATAATACCATGAAATTTTGTATACGTTGTTTGTACTATAAAAGAAGAAAGTGTGCGGAAAATAGTAAGAATCGGTCCATGATTTCTTATAGCCCCCATACAAATATATATATTCCCGAAATATGGCTTAATGATAAATAAATGCCTATAAAATTGGAATATCAAGACAAAATTCAGCAAAAATAAGTTTTATACAAAAACAAATCTCAAAACGAAATTTTTTTTTAAATTGGTCCATGTTTGACCATAGACCCCATATAAAGTCCACTTACAAAATTCACTTAAATACGTATAAAACAGATATAAATAATGTTAAACGGCTAAAATTTGCCATAAATACTGTTTATAGGCAAATAAATTGCTGTACTAAATTTTATGGTGGTCGGCCCAGAATTGGTCATAGCCCCCATAGAAAAATCTTCCCGAAATATGGCTTAATGATAAATAAATGCCTATAAAATTGGAATATCAAGACAAAATTCAGCAAAAATAAGTTTTATACAAAAAGAAATCTCAAAACGAAATTTTTTTTAATTCGGTCCATGTTTGACCATAGACCCCATATAAAGTCCACTTACAAAATTCACTTAAATACGTATAAAAGAGATATAAATAATGTTAAACGGCTAAAATTTGACAGAAATACTCTTTATAGGCAAATAAATTGTTGTACTAAATTTTATGGTGGTCGGCCCAGAACTGGTCATAGCTCCCATACAAGGACCACATCTGGAAAAGACATTTTTCCGTATATATATTGTATAAATATCGGTATCGACTCAAAGCTTTGCACAGATCATTTAAATATATACAAAAATCATCCCACAAAATTTTGTGAATTTCGGTCTATTTTTAACCGTGTGCCCCATATAAAGCCCTCTTCCGAAAATCACTTTAATACTCATAAATCGCTTATAAATAAGGGTACCAATCCAAAATTTTACACGGATCATTTACATACATGCCTAAATCTAACTGCTGGATTTTGAGAATATCGGTCCATATTTGACTATATCCCCCACATAAAGTCCACTCTCGAAATCCACGTTAATACTAATATATATAGTATATATACCGTTATTATGTTGAAATTCGACGTGAAATATCCTCATATGCATGAAAATAACTGTTCCAAAATTTAAGAAGATCGACCCATAATTTGTCATAGCTGCCATATAAGAAACATTTCCAAAAAACAAATAAATTCGGGTCAAAAAATATTCTTTTCGGATTTAACCCATATTCGGTCCACATTTTAAAATCATGATATATATCGTTGGAGAGGTATTTTTAATACCTTTTATTTAGTGTATTACAAATTATCAAGCACCCAGTAGTTCCCGAGATATAGGCCTATATATTTTCAACTTTACGGGCCCGCCCCCTCGAAAATAGGCGTGACCGACAACAAATTTTTTTTTCCTGGTATCTCCTCTAAAAGCCCTATTTAATTTTTTTTTTTTTTTTTTTGAGCAAAATCACTAAAACCGAATTGTACCCCTTTTTTATACTCTGTTTGTTAAATTACACTGAAGATTATTATGAACATCAGACAGACTCTGTAAATTATGATAAGAATTGGTAATTAAATCAATTAAAATGGTAAAAATTAGACAACATTTCAAAATATTTAACATAAATTATGTTGGTCGTAAAATTGTCTTTCAAACAATATATCAAATACTAATAAAATTTGCACTCAGACTGAATAGAAAACACAGAATTAGGATATTCTAGTCTAGTGTAGTTTCTGTATTTCTTATTACGCTTAGGTGAAGGGTATTTAAGATTCGGCACAGCCGAATATAGCACTCTTACTTGTTTATACTCTGTTTGTTAAGTTACACTCAAGATTATTATGAACGTCAGACAAACTCTGTAAATTACGGTAAGAATTGGTAATTAAATCAATTAAAAATGGTGAAAATTAAATAAAATTTTACAATATTTAACATAAATTATGTTGGTCGTAAAATTGTCTTTCAAACAATATATCAAATACTAATAAAATTTGCACTAAGACTGAATAGAAAACACAGAATTAGGATATTCTAGTCTAGTGTAGTTTCTGTATTTCTTATTACGCTTGGATGAAGGGTATTTAAGATTCGGCACAGCCGAATATAGCACTCTTACTTGTTACATAATATTTTTGATTTCACTTTGTTATCTTGTTATAACAGACGAAAAATTCTCCCATATACCGAAAACAAGAAGATATAATTTCTATAAAATAATCAATGCTACCATATTTATTGCAAACTTTTTCACTACTTGAACTTGGCAGCACCTAAATTTAGATCTGCATACCCGAAAATACTTAATTTTTATCTGCAATAAAATGGCTGTAATAAAAATAATTTATAAAATAGTATAAAAAAACGAGATATTTTTTTAGTTTTCTGTTTATTTTTTAATAAAAAAATAATAGTGCCAGAGTAACAAATTATTTTGTTCTTAAAAGTGGTACCACTACACAACGAACCTTTTTTTCCCTAAAAACACTCCATTGTGGTCTGTAAAATAAAAAAATAAACTACTCTTCTTTTCTGCACAATTGAGATATATTTCCCTCTCTTTGTTGAGTAAAAAAAATTACTTTATTATCTACTTTGTTATTTTCTCGCCCGCTTAAATTTGGCAATAAATTGATGTAACTCTAAACGTCAAGCACCAATGTTACCACATTTTTCGCAGAATGCAGTCGGTAGTTACACGTTGGTAAAACAACGTTAAAATTACCAAATTATTTGTACCGGTTAGGTAAGGAAAAGTAATTGGTATATACTCTAGTAATCTATTTTTTAAAATTACGTGTCGTAGACAAGGGCCAAAAGCCAAAGCCGTTTGAAATTGTGAAGGCGCATATGGCGGCCAAAAAGCATCAAACAAAATTTGTTTACACAAAAAATCATGTCATGACATCGTGTGTACATATTTAAAAAAATGTATACATCAATGCCAACAATACTTTCGATGCAATAAAACGAAATTATAGATTAAAGTTTTAAAAGTAGGACAAACCCAGGACACTTGCAAAAAAGAAAGTAGGACTACCCCGGACGCTCTAAAAAAGAGGACGGTGTCCGGGGAAAAGAGGACGTATGGCAACCCTAATCATGTAAGTACATTATGGCCACTTAAAAGTATTCTTAAGTTTATTTATGCATTTGACAGACTTTTCGTTCATTTTTGACAGTTGCTTAAGCTAGCTTATGCACATTATGGTTGGGCCTTTACGTTTTGTTACGTTGATATTATTGTACTCTCAAATGACATTATCGCCAAAACATGTACTTTCATATTTTTTTTATTTTTTGCCATGGTAATATTCAATATTTTAATTTTTTAGGGGCAACCCTAAAAACCAAAATAAAAACAGCTGTGTTTTATATACAAAAATAATTTATGTGAATTGAAATTGGTATGAATTTTTTAATTTTGTAATAAATTGAATGAAAAATGTTTCCATCTATCGCAATATACATTGAAAGTGAAAGTGTGGACAACCGTTTATGCCGTAGAAATATACGAACTAATATATTAAATATTGTTTTGTGATGCACACAAGCACTTATTTCTACTTGTCCGTTTTTGACAGTAGTGACAATTGAAATTGCAATGTAACTACAAACCATGGTGAAATCACTCTATAAGCTGGTGTTGAAACGCCAGCTGTTTTTTTTTTTTGCCATGTTCGTTATGCCAATTTTTGTTTTGTTTGTATATATACAGTGGCGAGCACACATGGTAGATGTTTTATAACTATGACTTAAAAACCGAATAAACTCTTAAATTTTTAAAAATAATAATGGTTTTTATTTAAAATGTTAAATAAATAGAGCAAAAATCAACATAATTTGAAATTCATTAATTACACAGTGATACAAAATTGAATGAAATAGAAAAACCTGGGACCCGATATTATTTTTCTTGTAGGTATTGTCGAATGAAAGAAGATTCCAATAGTGAAATATGCCGGACACCTCCAAAATCCGGTTTTACGGTTAAAAACCCGGTTTTTCTACCTTTGCGCACTTAAAGGCCTGTAATTTTGTTGATAGTGACCCGATTTTCAATTTCTTACTAGATTTGGAAAGAAAAAACTTAGATCTTTCGAATGATATATAATTTATCTAAAAACATTTGAGAAATTTCGGTGTTATTGTCGAGAAAATTGTGTTATAACAAATTGTGTTTTTGCACTGTCGCACTGTGTTATTAAAGCGAATGTGGATTTTAGGGTAAATTTATGTGAAATGGCAATGTATCCACTTTTGCACGTTAAAGTTCGTTTAATATGGCAGGAAGAATAAATGGACAGTTGCAGCGAATTTATGTACATAAGCACCGGTATTTGATATTTATAAAAATATCAAAGCAACAGTAAATGTAATTTTTCAAATTGTTCATATTTTTTTTTTGGAAATGTTTAGCTTAATCGCTAAATTGTCCTGGCATCTCGTTCCGAGAGCAGACAAGGTCGTGATTTTTTTTAGAGTTTGTGGACTAATATTTTTTTATTTTTAAGACTTGTAGCACTGTTCGATGACAAGCAATTTTGCAAAAAAACTTATGAACAATTTGAAAAATTAAATTTACTGTTGCTTTGATATTTTTTATAAATATCAAATACCGGTGCTTATGTACATAAATTCGCTGCAACTGTCCATTTATTCTTGCTACCAGATTAAACAAACATTAATGTGCAAAAGTGGATACATTGCATTTCAAATAAATTTACCCTAAACTTCACATTCGCTTTAATCTATATAAGTATATAAAAGAAAGTGACGTTAGTTACTAGCTTTATAACTAAAGAACGCCAGGACCGATTGCAACGATTCGCACGAATTCAGGCTGGTCTCAGGCCAGAGAAGAAGAATACCCGGAAAAAATTCAGAAATTGACCACGCCTACTTTTTTTTAAATTAATGTTTTTATGTGTGAGCGTGTGTATGTACTTTATAGAATCGTAAATGATCATGTGATGATTTTCGGCAAAGTTGTTGTGCATGAGCCCGGGAAGGTTTGTAAGTTGGTACGACCACGCCCACTCTAACGCCTACTTTTTTTTATTTAATTCTAAATGGGTTTTTACAGATTTACTTCAAATTGTATATACATCTTACTGTAGGCGAGGTAGAAATAAAAATTGTATGTGCCACGCCCACTTTCACGCCCCATCACATGCAAGACGCTTGCCAGGTAAGCCAGACCGCTGCAGCGATCTGCCTGAAATTTTCACATCACACCACTAAGTATTTACAGAATACTTCTTTTTTGCGACCACGCCTACTTTAACGCCTTCTTTTTTAAATTGTGTAATTGATTCTACTCTAATTTTAACATACTCACTTTACTCTAGGCAAGATCAAAAATTAACAAAAAAATCATCGCACAAGCTCGCCATTCCACCCCAATGGAAATGGATTAGCAGAAAGGGCAGTGCAGATTTCAAAAAACATCCTAAAAAAATCAACCTACGATAACAGCGACTACTATTTAGGACTCCTTAATTACATGAACACCCCACGTGGTAATCTTGGTTCACCATCACAACGTCTTTTTGGACACGGAATAAGAGGTATATTACCAACATCAAAAGAGACACTATTATCACCAGAAAGCAAAAGAATAGCTGAATATTTAAAACAAGAAAGAGATAAACAAAGCGACTATGCAAATCGCAATGCTAAAGTTAAGCCTCACCATTTCGACAAAGGAGATACAGTGGTCACACGAACAGAAAACCAAAAATGTTGGAAACCAGCAGTGGTGAAAACACAAATCCACCCTCGTTCTAACATAATTGAAGACATGAATGGTAATCAATATCGTAGAAACACACAAAACATCCGACCATCTCAAGCTAAAATAACACCACCACCAGAAGTCGTTGCTGAAACCGAACAAGGTGAGTCCGAAGATTTAGCCAACACAACACAGTCCTCGATTATGTCAAAGGAACCACATTCTGTTCTGAGACGATCGTCCAGAATAAGCGTCCAACCTCAACGTCTACAGTATTGCTGACTTATTCCAAAAGAAGAGGGATGAGAAGATGTACACATAATTGTACTACCATAAAATACAACCATGTTATCTTGTTATGTTGTGCTGATATATAGTATTTGCAAGCTTCACACACACACTTCTTTTTATATACACCATTTAAGTCAAGTATTTTCTATTATTATAATTTTGTCATTAATAAATAAATACTTATAATCTGCAAAGCGCATTATATTATTTACACATACTCCACGCCTCCTTTCACGTCCCATCTCTAGCGATCTTTTTTGACCGCCTACTTTTTTTTAAATTGATGCCGTAGCATCGCCCGCAGTGTACAGCCGAATTCGACCACGCCTGCTTTAAAATTGTGTAATCGATTCTACAAGGGTTTTAAAAGACTTACTTCAAATTGTATCACCCATTACTTTTAATTATTATCTTCTAAAATCCAAAAATCAAATATCGTTCTTTTGTATATCACAATTTTTACGACAATTGTTTTTCCACCTAATTTGATTGAAAACTTTTTTGTTAATTTTTTTTTACAAAAACAAATTCTGGTTCTGCTATTGCCAGTAGATGGCGTTATGTGCATAAACTTTTGACACCTGATTTATTTTTGTAGTATTTAAAAATTTTCAACCTTTTTTAAAAGTGATTTCAAAAGGTAAGTTCCCTAAATGATTTTGTGACATTAATTTCTCAGTGTTATTCATAATGCCGTGACCCAGAAGATCTGATCTTTCGCACCGAACCCGTAATGCAATTACAAATCGGAATATTACCAATCGATTGAATACGGATGAACAAGAAATCGCACGAGATCAGCGCCGTGTTAGTATGGCCCGACTTCGCGTAACGCAAACACAAGAAGAAAGACAGGCGACAAATGAAACGGGTCGATTAGCAATGAGAAATCATGGATTAAATCAAGCAATTCAACAACGTGAAAATTTAAATCAACGCGTAAGAAGAAGAGCTTCAAGTGTTGATTTGAATCGAGTAGCATTTCATTACGATTGCACTTTTGACTACAGCTCGCATCCTTCCGTTCAAATTGGCCCAATGGAGATTGTGTGCAACCATTGCGGTGCATTAAAGTTCACCGGAGAATCGCCTGGGTTGTGCTATCTCAGTGGTAAGGTCAAATTACCACCATTGTCTTCACCATTGGTACGACCACACCTACTCTAACGCCCACTTTTTTTAATTGATTAATTGCTTCTGCATGGGTTTTTACAGATTTACTTCATACAGATTGTATCCACATCTTACTGAAGGCGAGGTAAAAATAAAAAAAATTAATGTTTGCATGGTTTTTCAGTCTGCGGGCGCAGGGGCGTGACCAAATCCAATTTCAATGACATACGAGTATGTATGTATGCATACATACATATATTTTGCTTTTTTTTATTTTATTTAATTTTTTTTTTCATAATTCAGTCTCGTCTCATCGAACTGTTCGGACGTGTTACTTTTAGTGCGGTTGAATTTTCGGTGAAAAAATCGTAATAGGTGAAAAAGTGTAATAGGTTGAAATAACACAAAAAGTGAAAAAATAACTCGTAATAGGTTAAAAAACGGTAATATCAGTAATTAAAAAAAACACTAAAAATCGCATAAAAATTGTATGAGCGTTCCTCTCAGATGTAATTCTGAGAAAGAGCTTAGCTCGTCTAGAAAAACTAAATGGGTATCTGAGGAAGAATCCATAAAAAAATCTACGGAGAATTTTCTCACTACAAGAGCCGCAGAACGGCGTCGTTCCTGTTCGCCCAATATAGTGATTTCAACAGATGAAAAAACATCATCTTCAACAAATAGTGCAGTCAAACCAAAAAAACAAGTAGGTATGGATAAGTACATCACCGTTCTCAAGCGACAGAGGAGCCCGACGTCTGCTCAAGTGTCATCAAATTCAAAAGCTCCTAAGACCGTGAGTAATAATCAAAATAGGTTTGCTCTCCTCCAGACGGATGAGCCAGAACTTACTAAGAAGACGTTTAAGCCCCCACCAATTTATCTGAGAGAGCCGACTTCCAGTAAATTGGTACAAGGAATTATTTCGGTAATAGGTGAAAACATGTTTAGCGTAACCTCAATTAAACATGGAAATATCTGCGAGACAAAGATCCAAGTGAATAGGGAAGATGATTTTCGAAAATTGTCCAACCAGTTGGAGAGGGAGACTAGGGACTTCTATACCTACCAGCTCAAAAGCGCAAAAGGACTCCAAGTCGTTCTAAAGGGTATAGACCCATGTGTTGACCCCGCGGAGATAAAAACCGGTTTAATGGACAAAGGGTTCAAAATCAAGAGCGTAGTGAATATCAGAAACCGTGAAAAGATCCCTCAGCCCATGTTCAGGGTAGAATTGGAACCTGGAGATGTTGTCTTAAAGAAAAACGAGTCTCATCCAATCTACAATCTCATTTATCTTCTGCATCGTAGAATTACCGTGGAGGAACCGCATAAGCGCATTGGACCCGTCCAGTGTGTTAATTGTCAAGAATTTGGCCACACCAAAGCGTACTGTAAATTGCCGTCTGTTTGTGTTGCGTGTGGAGAACTACATCCAACTGCTCTATGTAATAAGTCCAAAACTGACGTAAAAATAAAAAAATGCAGTAACTGCGGAGGTAATCATACCGCAAATTATAGAGGTTGTCCAATTTACACGCATTTGAAAGCCATAAGTACCAACAAGACGTCAGTATTACCTGATCATCATCAACAGCCTATTTTGGCATCGAGTGACAATTTCCCGCAATTGTTACGGTCCACTAGTCATGTAAACGCGCCTAGTTCTAGACAAGTTTCTTACGCTAACGTGGTTAAATCTAATATGCCAGGTTTGGAGCAGGCACCTAAATCACAATATTACGAGCCTAATATTAACACTCTAGAGACTACATTGCAGACACTTGTCCAAACCATGAACACTTTTACGACCACTATGACATCCATGATGCAGGAAATGCTGAAAATGCAATCCACTATCTTACAAGCCATTTTAAAAAAATGATTTGTTTAAAAATTTGTTTTTGGAATGCGAACGGCCTCCGCCAACATAAAAACGAACTGGAACACTTCCTGATGGATAAGCAGATTGATGTCATGATGATTGCTGAAACTCACTTGACGGCGACAGCGTACTTCAAAATTAATGGCTACGTGTTGTATGATACTAAAGATCCCCGCGGAAGAGCATGTGGAGGATCGGCAATTCTTATAAAGAACAGAATAAAACATTATTTAATGAATAACATATGTGAGGATTACCTACAAGCAACAAACATTTGTATTGAATTCTGTCAATACAATTTTGTTTTATCATCAATTTATTCGCCGCCTCGATTTTCAATAAAAGAACACCAATACTACAGCTTCTTCAATTCCCTTGGAGCTAGATTTTTAGTTGCTGGTGACTTTAACGCCAAACACACTTTTTGGGGTTCACGTCTGGTGACCCCGAAGGGTCGTGAACTCTTCAACACCATTGCCAAAATGGGATTAGATGTACTCTCAAGCGGGCATCCCACCTACTGGCCGACGGACCGACGGAAGATTCCCGATGTTATTGACTTCGGAGTAGTGAAAAATATCCCTGTAGAATCGATACAAGTGGAGCCTTCATTAGACTTGTCTTCAGATAACTCTCCTTCTATTATTTCAATGCGTTTCCTTCAAGGGAATGGCTCTCCATTTCGGGACATATCTAAAACCAGAGTAAGTTGGATAAAGTATAAAAAGTATTTAAGTTCCCACTGCACGGAAAATGTAGTGTTGAGAACTACCGAGGATATTGATGGGTCGATTGGCAAGTTTACTGAGGACATACGAAGAGCTGTACATCACGCCTCCACATACGACGTTGAGTGCAGAAGTGGGACAAATAGAACTTATTTCGCTGAACTCGATCATCTCCTGTCAGAAAAAAGAAGAGTTAGAAGAGAGTGGCAAATCCACAGGTCTCCTGAACTGAAAGCTAGGCTACGGGTATGCAGAGATATACTAAGAAATTTCTTAGAAACCCAAAGAATGGCTTCACTTAAATCTTACTTGGAGGGTCTTGATAGTACCCCACAATCTGACTATTCGTTATGGAAGGCGGCACGAGGTTTAAAAAGACCAGTTAGAGGAAAGCCTCCTCTGCGAAATCCGACTGGTGACTGGGCTAGAAATGATTCCGAGAAGGGGACTTTATTTGTTAATCATTTGAGAAAAGTGTTTACTATAAACAACTCAAATAATGCATCTGATTTGCCTCCACTCGTTATTAGACCTCCTGTACCTCTAAGACTAAACTTTCGTGATGTCCAAAACGCTATTGGTACTCTGAACCTTAGAAAGGCTCCAGGTATGTATGAAATCAGCAATAAAATGCTTGTGGAGTTACCTCGTGTAGCAAGAAAGATTATCCTCTTTATCTTCAACGCTATTTTACGCCTAGAATACTATCCTGCAGATTGGAAGGTGTCTATGATCACTATGATTCCTAAGCCAGGGAAGGACCACACCAAAGTGGAGTCATATAGGCCAATTAGCCTACTGCCGACAATTTCTAAACTGTTCGAAAAATTGTTAATGACTAAATTGACTCCAATTCTGAATGACACTGAATGTATTCCAAATCATCAATTCGGATTCAGAGCTAAACACAGTACCATCGAACAAACTCACAGATTGGTAAATGTGATAAGAGGGTCGTTTGAAGATAAAAAATACTGCTCCGCCCTTTTCATTGATGTGTCCCAAGCGTTTGACAAAGTTTGGCATGACGGTTTAATGCACAAAATAAAATCAACTCTGCCTGCTAACACCCATAAACTCATGGAAAGTTATTTATACGGTCGCAAATTTAAAATCAAAGAAGGTGATTTTTTAAGTACCGCTCAGCCAATTGAATCAGGTGTGCCACAGGGTAGCATACTGGGCCCTACTTTATATTTGATTTATGCCTCCGACATGCCGTCAGACCCCAAAATCCACACGTCAACTTTTGCAGACGATACAGCCTTTGTCAGCGTCCATAAGGACCACCAAGTTGCATCACGGAATTTGCAGAATTATGTTTATAAACTAGAGAATTGGCTAGAGCTTTGGAAAATCAGGGTAAATGAACAAAAATGTATTCATATCACTTTCACATTGCGAAAAGATACCTGCTCGTCCATCAGCTTAATCGCTAAATTGTCCTGGCATCTCGTTCCGAGAGCAGACAAGGTCGTGATTTTTTTTAGAGTTTGTGGACTAATATTTTTTTATTTTTAAGACTTGTAGCACTGTTCGATGACAAGCAATTTTGCAAAAAAACTTATGAACAATTTGAAAAATTAAATTTACTGTTGCTTTGATATTTTTTATAAATATCAAATACCGGTGCTTATGTACATAAATTCGCTGCAACTGTCCATTTATTCTTGCTACCAGATTAAACAAACATTAATGTGCAAAAGTGGATACATTGCATTTCAAATAAATTTACCCTAAACTTCACATTCGCTTTAATCTATATAAGTATATAAAAGAAAGTGACGTTAGTTACTAGCTTTATAACTAAAGAACGCCAGGACCGATTGCAACGATTCGCACGAATTCAGGCTGGTCTCAGGCCAGAGAAGAAGAATACCCGGAAAAAATTCAGAAATTGACCACGCCTACTTTTTTTTAAATTAATGTTTTTATGTGTGAGCGTGTGTATGTACTTTATAGAATCGTAAATGATCATGTGATGATTTTCGGCAAAGTTGTTGTGCATGAGCCCGGGAAGGTTTGTAAGTTGGTACGACCACGCCCACTCTAACGCCTACTTTTTTTTATTTAATTCTAAATGGGTTTTTACAGATTTACTTCAAATTGTATATACATCTTACTGTAGGCGAGGTAGAAATAAAAATTGTATGTGCCACGCCCACTTTCACGCCCCATCACATGCAAGACGCTTGCCAGGTAAGCCAGACCGCTGCAGCGATCTGCCTGAAATTTTCACATCACACCACTAAGTATTTACAGAATACTTCTTTTTTGCGACCACGCCTACTTTAACGCCTTCTTTTTTAAATTGTGTAATTGATTCTACTCTAATTTTAACATACTCACTTTACTCTAGGCAAGATCAAAAATTAACAAAAAAATCATCGCACAAGCTCGCCATTCCACCCCAATGGAAATGGATTAGCAGAAAGGGCAGTGCAGATTTCAAAAAACATCCTAAAAAAATCAACCTACGATAACAGCGACTACTATTTAGGACTCCTTAATTACATGAACACCCCACGTGGTAATCTTGGTTCACCATCACAACGTCTTTTTGGACACGGAATAAGAGGTATATTACCAACATCAAAAGAGACACTATTATCACCAGAAAGCAAAAGAATAGCTGAATATTTAAAACAAGAAAGAGATAAACAAAGCGACTATGCAAATCGCAATGCTAAAGTTAAGCCTCACCATTTCGACAAAGGAGATACAGTGGTCACACGAACAGAAAACCAAAAATGTTGGAAACCAGCAGTGGTGAAAACACAAATCCACCCTCGTTCTTACATAATTGAAGACATGAATGGTAATCAATATCGTAGAAACACACAAAACATCCGACCATCTCAAGCTAAAATAACACCACCACCAGAAGTCGTTGCTGAAACCGAACAAGGTGAGTCCGAAGATTTAGCCAACACAACACAGTCCTCGATTATGTCAAAGGAACCACATTCTGTTCTGAGACGATCGTCCAGAATAAGCGTCCAACCTCAACGTCTACAGTATTGCTGACTTATTCCAAAAGAAGAGGGATGAGAAGATGTACACATAATTGTACTACCATAAAATACAACCATGTTATCTTGTTATGTTGTGCTGATATATAGTATTTGCAAGCTTCACACACACACTTCTTTTTATATACACCATTTAAGTCAAGTATTTTCTATTATTATAATTTTGTCATTAATAAATAAATACTTATAATCTGCAAAGCGCATTATATTATTTACACATACTCCACGCCTCCTTTCACGTCCCATCTCTAGCGATCTTTTTTGACCGCCTACTTTTTTTTAAATTGATGCCGTAGCATCGCCCGCAGTGTACAGCCGAATTCGACCACGCCTGCTTTAAAATTGTGTAATCGATTCTACAAGGGTTTTAAAAGACTTACTTCAAATTGTATCACCCATTACTTTTAATTATTATCTTCTAAAATCCAAAAATCAAATATCGTTCTTTTGTATATCACAATTTTTACGACAATTGTTTTTCCACCTAATTTGATTGAAAACTTTTTTGTTAATTTTTTTTTACAAAAACAAATTCTGGTTCTGCTATTGCCAGTAGATGGCGTTATGTGCATAAACTTTTGACACCTGATTTATTTTTGTAGTATTTAAAAATTTTCAACCTTTTTTAAAAGTGATTTCAAAAGGTAAGTTCCCTAAATGATTTTGTGACATTAATTTCTCAGTGTTATTCATAATGCCGTGACCCAGAAGATCTGATCTTTCGCACCGAACCCGTAATGCAATTACAAATCGGAATATTACCAATCGATTGAATACGGATGAACAAGAAATCGCACGAGATCAGCGCCGTGTTAGTATGGCCCGACTTCGCGTAACGCAAACACAAGAAGAAAGACAGGCGACAAATGAAACGGGTCGATTAGCAATGAGAAATCATGGATTAAATCAAGCAATTCAACAACGTGAAAATTTAAATCAACGCGTAAGAAGAAGAGCTTCAAGTGTTGATTTGAATCGAGTAGCATTTCATTACGATTGCACTTTTGACTACAGCTCGCATCCTTCCGTTCAAATTGGCCCAATGGAGATTGTGTGCAACCATTGCGGTGCATTAAAGTTCACCGGAGAATCGCCTGGGTTGTGCTATCTCAGTGGTAAGGTCAAATTACCACCATTGTCTTCACCATTGGTACGACCACACCTACTCTAACGCCCACTTTTTTTAATTGATTAATTGCTTCTGCATGGGTTTTTACAGATTTACTTCATACAGATTGTATCCACATCTTACTGAAGGCGAGGTAAAAATAAAAAAAATTAATGTTTGCATGGTTTTTCAGTCTGCGGGCGCAGGGGCGTGACCAAATCCAATTTCAATGACATACGAGTATGTATGTATGCATACATACATATATTTTGCTTTTTTTTATTTTATTTAATTTTTTTTTTCATAATTCAGTCTCGTCTCATCGAACTGTTCGGACGTGTTACTTTTAGTGCGGTTGAATTTTCGGTGAAAAAATCGTAATAGGTGAAAAAGTGTAATAGGTTGAAATAACACAAAAAGTGAAAAAATAACTCGTAATAGGTTAAAAAACGGTAATATCAGTAATTAAAAAAAACACTAAAAATCGCATAAAAATTGTATGAGCGTTCCTCTCAGATGTAATTCTGAGAAAGAGCTTAGCTCGTCTAGAAAAACTAAATGGGTATCTGAGGAAGAATCCATAAAAAAATCTACGGAGAATTTTCTCACTACAAGAGCCGCAGAACGGCGTCGTTCCTGTTCGCCCAATATAGTGATTTCAACAGATGAAAAAACATCATCTTCAACAAATAGTGCAGTCAAACCAAAAAAACAAGTAGGTATGGATAAGTACATCACCGTTCTCAAGCGACAGAGGAGCCCGACGTCTGCTCAAGTGTCATCAAATTCAAAAGCTCCTAAGACCGTGAGTAATAATCAAAATAGGTTTGCTCTCCTCCAGACGGATGAGCCAGAACTTACTAAGAAGACGTTTAAGCCCCCACCAATTTATCTGAGAGAGCCGACTTCCAGTAAATTGGTACAAGGAATTATTTCGGTAATAGGTGAAAACATGTTTAGCGTAACCTCAATTAAACATGGAAATATCTGCGAGACAAAGATCCAAGTGAATAGGGAAGATGATTTTCGAAAATTGTCCAACCAGTTGGAGAGGGAGACTAGGGACTTCTATACCTACCAGCTCAAAAGCGCAAAAGGACTCCAAGTCGTTCTAAAGGGTATAGACCCATGTGTTGACCCCGCGGAGATAAAAACCGGTTTAATGGACAAAGGGTTCAAAATCAAGAGCGTAGTGAATATCAGAAACCGTGAAAAGATCCCTCAGCCCATGTTCAGGGTAGAATTGGAACCTGGAGATGTTGTCTTAAAGAAAAACGAGTCTCATCCAATCTACAATCTCATTTATCTTCTGCATCGTAGAATTACCGTGGAGGAACCGCATAAGCGCATTGGACCCGTCCAGTGTGTTAATTGTCAAGAATTTGGCCACACCAAAGCGTACTGTAAATTGCCGTCTGTTTGTGTTGCGTGTGGAGAACTACATCCAACTGCTCTATGTAATAAGTCCAAAACTGACGTAAAAATAAAAAAATGCAGTAACTGCGGAGGTAATCATACCGCAAATTATAGAGGTTGTCCAATTTACACGCATTTGAAAGCCATAAGTACCAACAAGACGTCAGTATTACCTGATCATCATCAACAGCCTATTTTGGCATCGAGTGACAATTTCCCGCAATTGTTACGGTCCACTAGTCATGTAAACGCGCCTAGTTCTAGACAAGTTTCTTACGCTAACGTGGTTAAATCTAATATGCCAGGTTTGGAGCAGGCACCTAAATCACAATATTACGAGCCTAATATTAACACTCTAGAGACTACATTGCAGACACTTGTCCAAACCATGAACACTTTTACGAGCACTATGACATCCATGATGCAGGAAATGCTGAAAATGCAATCCACTATCTTACAAGCCATTTTAAAAAAATGATTTGTTTAAAAATTTGTTTTTGGAATGCGAACGGCCTCCGCCAACATAAAAACGAACTGGAACACTTCCTGATGGATAAGCAGATTGATGTCATGATGATTGCTGAAACTCACTTGACGGCGACAGCGTACTTCAAAATTAATGGCTACGTGTTGTATGATACTAAAGATCCCCGCGGAAGAGCATGTGGAGGATCGGCAATTCTTATAAAGAACAGAATAAAACATTATTTAATGAATAACATATGTGAGGATTACCTACAAGCAACAAACATTTGTATTGAATTCTGTCAATACAATTTTGTTTTATCATCAATTTATTCGCCGCCTCGATTTTCAATAAAAGAACACCAATACTACAGCTTCTTCAATTCCCTTGGAGCTAGATTTTTAGTTGCTGGTGACTTTAACGCCAAACACACTTTTTGGGGTTCACGTCTGGTGACCCCGAAGGGTCGTGAACTCTTCAACACCATTGCCAAAATGGGATTAGATGTACTCTCAAGCGGGCATCCCACCTACTGGCCGACGGACCGACGGAAGATTCCCGATGTTATTGACTTCGGAGTAGTGAAAAATATCCCTGTAGAATCGATACAAGTGGAGCCTTCATTAGACTTGTCTTCAGATAACTCTCCTTCTATTATTTCAATGCGTTTCCTTCAAGGGAATGGCTCTCCATTTCGGGACATATCTAAAACCAGAGTAAGTTGGATAAAGTATAAAAAGTATTTAAGTTCCCACTGCACGGAAAATGTAGTGTTGAGAACTACCGAGGATATTGATGGGTCGATTGGCAAGTTTACTGAGGACATACGAAGAGCTGTACATCACGCCTCCACATACGACGTTGAGTGCAGAAGTGGGACAAATAGAACTTATTTCGCTGAACTCGATCATCTCCTGTCAGAAAAAAGAAGAGTTAGAAGAGAGTGGCAAATCCACAGGTCTCCTGAACTGAAAGCTAGGCTACGGGTATGCAGAGATATACTAAGAAATTTCTTAGAAACCCAAAGAATGGCTTCACTTAAATCTTACTTGGAGGGTCTTGATAGTACCCCACAATCTGACTATTCGTTATGGAAGGCGGCACGAGGTTTAAAAAGACCAGTTAGAGGAAAGCCTCCTCTGCGAAATCCGACTGGTGACTGGGCTAGAAATGATTCCGAGAAGGGGACTTTATTTGTTAATCATTTGAGAAAAGTGTTTACTATAAACAACTCAAATAATGCATCTGATTTGCCTCCACTCGTTATTAGACCTCCTGTACCTCTAAGACTAAACTTTCGTGATGTCCAAAACGCTATTGGTACTCTGAACCTTAGAAAGGCTCCAGGTATGTATGAAATCAGCAATAAAATGCTTGTGGAGTTACCTCGTGTAGCAAGAAAGATTATCCTCTTTATCTTCAACGCTATTTTACGCCTAGAATACTATCCTGCAGATTGGAAGGTGTCTATGATCACTATGATTCCTAAGCCAGGGAAGGACCACACCAAAGTGGAGTCATATAGGCCAATTAGCCTACTGCCGACAATTTCTAAACTGTTCGAAAAATTGTTAATGACTAAATTGACTCCAATTCTGAATGACACTGAATGTATTCCAAAT
Organism: Bellardia pandia; assembly: GCA_916048285.2. NCBI lineage: Eukaryota > Metazoa > Arthropoda > Insecta > Diptera > Calliphoridae > Bellardia > Bellardia pandia. Next base: position 64,567,861 of record OU696533.1, read on the forward strand.
CATCAATTCGGATTCAGAGCTAAACACAGTACCATCGAACAAACTCACATATTGGTAAATGTGATAAGAGGGTCGTTTGAAGATAAAAAATACTGCTCCGCCCTTTTCATTGATGTGTCCCAAGCGTTTGACAAAGTTTGGCATGACGGTTTAATGCACAAAATAAAATCAACTCTGCCTGCTAACACCCATAAACTCATGGAAAGTTATTTATACGGTCGCAAATTTAAAATCAAAGAAGGTGATTTTTTAAGTACCGCTCAGCCAATTGAATCAGGTGTGCCACAGGGTAGCATACTGGGCCCTACTTTATATTTGATTTATGCCTCCGACATGCCGTCAGACCCCAAAATCCACACGTCAACTTTTGCAGACGATACAGCCTTTGTCAGCGTCCATAAGGACCACCAAGTTGCATCACGGAATTTGCAGAATTATGTTTATAAACTAGAGAATTGGCTAGAGCTTTGGAAAATCAGGGTAAATGAACAAAAATGTATTCATATCACTTTCACATTGCGAAAAGATACCTGCTCGTCCATCAGAATAAATAATCAAATTATTCCTCAACATAATGAAGTCAAATACCTCGGCATTCACCTCGACCGCCGTTTAACTTGGAAGTCTCATATTGAAGCGAAACTTACACAAATGAGATTAAAAGCAGTGCAACTTAATTGGTTAATCGGCAGAAACTCTACATTGAAATTGGATTGCAAACTTTTGTTGTACAATGCAATTCTAAAGCCAATCTGGTGTTATGGAATTCAATTATGGGGTACTGCCTCAGCATCAAACATTGAAAAAATTCAAAGGGGTCAAAATAAAATTCTACGTATAATTACTGCAGCACCATGGTATGTTAAAAATTCTCGAATCCACAAAGATCTAGGCGTGCCATTAGTAAAAGTCGAATTTACAAAATATGCGTCAAAGTATGTCAGCAAACTCGAACACCATCCAAACCCACTTGCACGAGACATCCTTAACTTTAGTGGCCACAATCGGTTGAGAAGGAGGGATACCCTTGCTTTAACTCAAGCGCAAAATAGATGACTGGATCAGCTGATGTGAAATTTTTTTAGTATCATAAAAATTTTTGTCTAGCACTGGCTGGGCTTATTATTTGCTTTTTAGTATTAAGATTTGAATACTTATTGTCATTTCAAATATGAAGATTCAATAAATAATTAACTGCAAAAAAAAAAAAAAAAAAAAATTTTTTTCATCATTTAGTCTCGTCTCATCGAACTGTTCGGACGTGTTTTTTTAGTGCGGCTGAATTTTCGGTGAAAAAATCGTAATAGGTGAAAAAGTGTAAAAAGTTGAAATTAAACAAAAAGTAAAAAAAAAAATCGTAATAGGTTAAAATATATATAACAAAAAAAACATTAAAAATCGTATAAAAACTGTATGAGTGTTCCTCTCAGATGTAATTCTGAGAAAGAGCTTAGCTCGTCTAGAAAAACTAAATGGATCTCTGAGGAAGAATCCATAAAAAAATCTCTGGAGAATTTTCTCACTACAAGAGCCGTAGAACGGCGTCGTTCCTGTTCCCCCAATATAGTGATTTCAACAGATGAGAAAACATCATCTTCATCAAATAGTGCAGTGAAACCCAAAAAACAAGTAGGTATGGATAAGTACATCACCGTTCTCAAGCGACAGAGGAGCCCGAAGTCTGCTCAAGTGTCAAGGAGCAAAAGCTCCTAAGACCGTGAGTAATGATCAAAATAGGTTTGCTCTCTTCCAGACGGATGAGCCAGAACTTCCTAAGAAGACGTTTAAGCCCCCACCAATTTATCTGAGAGAGCCCACTTCCAGTAAATTGGTACAAAGAATTGTTTCGGTAATAGGTGAAAATATGTTTAGCGTAACATCAATTAAACATGGAAATATCAGCGAAACTAAAATTCAAGTGAAAAAGGAAGATGATTTTCGAAAATTGTCCAACCAGTTGGAGAGGGAGGCTAGGGATTTCTACACCTATCAGCTCAAAAGCGCAAAAGGTCTCCAAGTCGTTCTAAAGGGTATAGACCCATGTGTTGATCCTGCGGAGACAAAGACCGGCTTAATGGACAAAGGGTTCAAAATTAAGAGTGTTGTGAATATTAGAAACCGTGAAAAGATTCCACAGCCTATGTTTAGGGTGGAATTGGAACCTGGAGATGTCGTATTAAAGAAAAACGAGTCCCATCCCATCTACACTCTGATTTACCTTCTGCATCGTAGAATCACCGTGGAAGAACCGCATAAGCGTCAGGGACCCGTACAGTGTGTTAACTATCAAGAATTTGGTCACACCAAGGCGTATTGTAAATTGCCGTCAGTTTGTGTTGCGTGTGGGGAGCTACATGCAACTGCTCAATGCGATAAGTCGAAAACTGATTCAAAAATCAAAAAATGCAGTAACTGCGGAGGTAATCATACCGCAAATTATAGAGGTTGTCCAATTTACACTCATTTGAAAGGCATAAGAACCAACAAGACGTCAGTATTGCCTAATCATCGTCAACAGCCTATTTTTGCATCGAGTGATAATTTCCCTCAATTGTTACGGTCCACTAGTCATGTAAACGCGCCTAGTTCTAGACAAGTTTCTTACGCAAACGTGGTTAAATCTAATATGCCAGGTTTGGAGCAGGAACCTAAATCACAATATTTCGAGCCTAATATTAACACTCTAGAGACTACATTGCAGACTCTTGTCCAAACTATGAACACTTTTACGACCACTATGACATCCATGATGCAGGAAATGCTGAAAATGCAATCCACTATCTTACAAGCCATTTTAAAGAAATGATTTGTTTAAAAATTTGTTTTTGGAACGCGAACGGCCTCCGCCAACATAAAAACGAACTGGAACACTTCCTGATGGATAAGCAGATTGATGTCATGATGATTTCTGAAACTCACTTGACGGCGACAGCGTACTTCAAAATTAATGGCTACGTGTTATATGATACTAAAGATCCACGCGGAAGAGCATGTGGAGGTTCGGCAATTCTTATAAAGAACAGAATAAAACATTATTTAATGAACAACATATGTGAGGATTACCTACAAGCAACAAACATTTGTATTGAATTCTGTCAATACAATTTTGTTTTATCATCAATTTATTCGCCACCTCGATTTTCAATAAAAGAACACCAATACTACAGCTTCTTCAATTCCCTTGGAGCTAGATTTTTAGTTGCTGGTGACTTTAACGCCAAACACACTTTTTGGGGTTCACGTCTGGTGACCCCGAAGGGTCGTGAACTCTTCAACACCATTGCCAAAATGGGATTAGATGTACTCTCAAGCGGGCTCCCACCTACTGGCCGACGGACCGACGGAAGATTCCCGATGTTATTGACTTCGGAGTAGTGAAAAATATCCCTGTAGAATCGATACAAGTGGAGCCTTCATTAGACTTGTCTTCAGATCACTCTCCTTCTATTATTTCAATGCGTTTCCTTCAAGGGAATGGCTCTCCATTTCGGGACATATAAATAAAGTATAAAAAGTATTTAAGTTCCCACTGCACGGAAAATGTTGTGTTGAGAAATACCGAGGATATTGATGGGCGATTGGCAAGTTTACTGAGGACATACGAAGAGCTGTACATCACGCCTCCACATACGACGTTGAGTGCAGAAGTGGGACAAATAGAACTTATTTCGCTGAACTCGATCATCTCCTGTCAGAAAAAAGAAGAGTTAGAAGAGAGTGGCAAATTCACAGGTCTCCTGAACTGAAAGCTAGGCTACGGGTATGCAGACATATACTAAGAAATTTCTTAGAAACCCAAAGAATGACTTCACTTAAATCTTACTTGGAGGGTCTTGATAGTACCCCACAATCTCACTATTCGTTATGGAAGGCGGCACGAGGTTTAAAAAGACCAGTTAGAGGAAAGCCTCCTCTGCGAAATCCGACAGGTGACTGGGCTAGAACTGATTCCGAGAAGGGGACTTTATTTGTTAACCATTTGAGAAATGTGTTTACTATAAACAACTCAAATAATGCATCTGATTTGCCTCCACTCGTTATTAGACCTCCTGTACCTTTAAGACTTAGCTTTAATGATGTTCAAAGCGCTATTGGTACTCTGAATCTTAAAAAAGCTCCAGGTATGGATATAATCAGCAACAAAATGCTTGTGGAGTTACCTCGTGTAGCTAGAAAAATTATCCTATATATTTTCAATGCTATTTTACGCCTAGAATACTATCCTGCAGATTGGAAGGTATCTATGATTACCATGATTCCTAAGCCAGGGAAGGACCCCACTGAAGTAGAGTCATATAGGCCAATTAGTCTACTGCCGACAATTTCAAAACTGTTTGAAAAATTGCTATTGGCTAAGTTGATTCCAATTCTGAACGACACCCAATGTATCCCAAATCACCAATTAGGGTTCAGAGCTAAACACAGTACCATCGAACAAACACACAGATTGGTAAATGTGATAAAACAGTCGTTTGAAGAGAAAAAATACTGTTTCGCGCTTTTCATTGATGTTTCCCAAGCGTTCGACAAAGTCTGGCATGAAGGTTTAATGCATAAAATTAAATTAAATCTGCCTGCTAACACCCACAAACTTATGAAAAGTTATTTATATGGTCGCAAATTTACAATCAAAGAAGGCGATTTTTTAAGCCCCGCTCAGCCAATTGAAGCAGGAGTACCCCAGGGTAGCATACTGGGTCCAACTTTATATTTGATTTATGCCTCCGACATGCCGTCAGACCCCAAAATCCACACGTCAACTTTTGCAGACGATACAGCCTTTATTAGCGTTCATAAGGGCCATCAAATAGCATCACAGAACTTGCAGAAATATGTTAATAAACTAGAGAATTGGCTTGAGCTTTGGAAAATCAGGGTTAACGAACAGAAATGTATTCATATAACTTTCACATTGCGAAAAGATACCTGCTCGTTCATCAGGATAAATAATCAAATTATCCCGCAACACAATGAAGTCAAATACCTCGGAATCCACCTCGATCGTCGTTTAACTTGGAAGTCTCATATCGACGCAAAACTTACCCAGATGAGATTAAAAGCAGTGCAAATTAATTGGCTAATCGGCAGAAATTCTACATTAAAGTTGGATTGCAAACTTTTGTTGTACAATGCAATTCTAAAGCCAATCTGGTGTTATGGAATTCAATTATGAGGTACTGCCTCAGCATCCAACATTGAAAAAATTCAAAGGGGTCAAAACAAGATTCTACGTACAATTACTGCAGCTCCATGGTACGTTAAAAATTCTAGAATTCACAAAGATCTAGGCATTCCTTTGGTGAAAGTCGAACTTACAAAATACGCCTCAAAATATGTCAGCAAACTTGAACACCATCCAAACCCACTTGCACGAGACATCCTTAACTTTAGTGGCCATGTTCGGTTGAGAAGGAGGGATACCCTTGCTTTAACTCAAGCGCAAAACAGATGACTGGCTCAGTGGATATAAATTTTTTGTAGTATGTATTATCATAATATTTTGTCTAGCACTGGCTGGACTTATTATTTTCTTTTAGAATTAGGATTCGAAAACTTATTGTCATTTCATTCTGAAGATTAAGCGTGGCAATATTAATGAAACAAAGATTCAGGTTAATAATGAAAACGACTATCGGAGAATAGTTTCGGAATTTGAAAAACGCAAAAAGAATTTTTACACGTATCAACTTAAAAGCGCAAAAGGCCTACAAGTCGTAATTAAGGGAATTGATTATTTTGTTAATCCTGAGGAGATCAAGAGCAGTTTGGCCGACAAAGGCTTTAAAATCAAGGCAGTATCAAATATAAGAAACAGAGATAGGATCCCTCAACCATTATTTAGAGTGGAGTTAGAACCTGGTGATGTTAAGCTGAAGAAAAATGAAACACATCCTATATATGACTTGAAATTCATAATGCACCGAAGAGTTACAGTGGAAGAACCTCATAAGCGATCTGGCCCAGTACAGTGTTCGAACTGCCAAGAATATAGTCACACTAAATCTTATTGTAAGTTGCCTACTGTTTGTGTTGTTTGTGGGGATCTTCATGACACCTCAAAGTGCGATAAACCTAAGGATGATTCCAGGGTAAAAAGATGCAGCAATTGCGGTGGAAACCACACTGCCAACTACAGGGGTTGCCCTGTTTTCGAGGTCGTTAAACGCTCCTTGATCAACAAATCCGCTTCTACCCCTACTCAGACGACAAAAGTACCAATTATTCCCCCCGTAGCACAAGCATCCACTAGCCAATTTTCATATGCCAACGTGCTAAGATCTAACCAACCAACAGTGCAAAATGAATCACCAATAAATGATACAAACAGCCACAATTTTAGCCGTCTTGAAGGTATAATGGAGAATCTGGTGCAATCCATGAACCATTTCATGACAAGCATGACAAGTATGATGCAGGAGATGCAAAAAATGCAGTCCACGCTACTGCAGGCCATACTTAATAGACCATGAACTGTCTCAAAATATGTTTCTGGAACGCAAACGGCATACGCCAACACAAAAATGAACTTGAATATTTTCTTTTTAATAAGAAAATTGATGTAATGCTGATTTCCGAGACTCATATGACGTCGCGAATCAAACACCATTCATTGGGTGGTCTTTCAGAGTGTTATCTTCAAGCAACAAACATCTGTATTGAGAACTTTTGTCAAAACCTCGTGATTTCGTCAGTTTACTGTCCGCCCATATTTTCAATAACAAAAGATCAGTATAGAGATTTTTACAAATCACTAGGTAGCCGTTTCATAGCGGCTGGCGACTACAATGCTAAGCATACATTCTGGGGCTCACGACTCGTTAGCTCTAAAGGTCGTATCTTGTACGACTCCCTGTCTGAAATGAGACTGAATGTGATTTCAACTGGTCAACCAACTTATAGGCCAACTGACCAGCAAAAAATTCCTGACGTTATCGATTTCGGCGTGGCGAAAGGGGTATCCCCGGAACTCATTGAAGTCGAGGCTTCACTGGATCTTTCTTCAGATCACTCACCCACTGTAATCACCATCAGAAGTCCTCAGCAAATCGTAACTGATGCCTTACTTCTTGTCAAACATCTGAATTGGTTAAAATACAAAAAATACATCAGCACTCACTGCACAGAGAAACTCCCGTTAAAAACTGCTGAAGACATCGATGCCTGTATAAAAAGTCTTAATGAACATGTCGAGAAAGCCGCAGAACATGCTTCTTCCACTTACCGCCCGAATAGGTACAACAGAGTTTTTTCTGCAGATGTTGAGCAACTATTGTCTGAAAAAAGGAGAGTCCGAAGAGAGTGGCAACAACACAGATCGCCCCAACTTAAAACTAGGTTGAGAGAATGTACCAAAAATCTTAGGATCTTGCTAGAAGCGCAAAAAGCAGAGTCTCTCAAACAACATCTGGAAGGTCTAGACGCAACTTCCCAGTCAAATTATTCATTATGGCGTGCAGTCCGAAATCTAAGAAAACCCGTAATCGCAAAACCTCCACTGCGTACTTTGAACGGATCTTGGGCACGAAATAACGAAGAAAAAGGCAACCTTTTCGTAAGTCATTTAAAAAATGTATTCACTCCCAATATGGATACTGACATTAGCCAACTACCGCCTGTTGTTGCCAGACCACCTGTACAAATAAGATTTCAATATCTGGAGGTTGTTGAGGCTATTGATAATTTAAATGTTAAAAAAGCACCTGGGTTTGATAAAATCAGCAATAAAATGATTTTTGAGCTGCCTCGCATTGCAAAAAGATTAATCCTCTTTCTTTTTAATGCCATCTTACGGCTTGAGTACTACCCTCCGGTTTGGAAAATTGCACTAGTAAAGATGATTCCTAAGCCGGGAAAAGATCCTTGCAAAGTTGAGTCGTATAGGCCAATAAGTCTATTACCAACTTGTCCAAATTATTCGAGAAATTGCTTATAACCAAGCTGACTCCGATTTTGAATGAAAACAACTGCATTCCCAATCACCAGTTTGGCTTCAGACGTCAACACAGTACAATAGAACAAACACATAGATTGGTACAAGTCATAAGAAAAACCTTTGAGGAAAAGAGATACTGTTCGGCACTCTTTATTGACGTCTCTCAAGCTTTCGACAAAGTATGGCATGAAGGCCTGATATCTAAATTAAAGCAGAACTTGCCGGTGAATCTTCAACACCTACTATGGAAATACCTAATCGACCGTCAGTTTATGATTAAAGAAGGTGATTATTTAAGCCGTCCTCAACCTATAGGTGCTGGCGTCCCTCAAGGTAGTATCTAAGGACCAATTCTATACTTGCTGTACACAGCAGACATGCCAACAAACAATGAAATTCACACGTCAACATTTGCTGATGATACCGCATTTTTCAGTACTCACAAAGATCCAAAAGATGCCTCGATTCAATTACAGCACCACGTAACGCAAGTGGAGAAATGGGCAAGACAATGGGGAATAAAAATAAATGAACAGAAATGCACCCACGTAACATTTACTCTACGTAGGGAATCATGTCCCCCTATTCGTATTAATGACCATATAGTGCCTCAAAACTCACACGTGAAATATCTTGGTATTCATCTGGACCGTCGCCTCACATGGAAACCACATATAGATGCTAAGCTGACTCAATTGAAACTGAAAGCAGCCCAAATTCATTGGCTCATCGGCAGAAACTCCGTCCTTCGGCTCGATTGTAAGCTTCTACTCTACAACTCAATCTTAAAGCCAATTTGGTTCTATGGTACCCAGTTATGGGGCACTGCCTCCAACTCCAATATTGAGAAAATTCAACGCCGTCAAAACAAAATTCTACGAATGATAACTACCGCTCCTTGGTATATTAAAAACAACAACATACACAACGATCTTGATGTTCCACTTGTCAAATGGGAAATAACTAAACACGTGGACCTTTATTTGGGTAAGCTGGAATCTCATCCAAATCCGCTCGCTCGAGACATCTTACAACATCCCGGTCATAGCCGTTTGAGAAGGAGGGACACCACCGCTCTCAGATGAAACTAGATTTTGTCTAGCATTGGCTGGACTTATCTGAATTAACTTTAGTTTTAGGATTTAAATACCTATTGTTAGTTCATTTAAAATGAAGATACAATAAAAAAGAATATGCAAAAAAAAGTTCCGAAGATATTTGCAAAAAACTTATGTTATTACCGATCCCATATCAAAATTTTAAAACTTTCGAAATGTTGCATTCAAAAATCAGAGTTTTCGGTTTATTTTAAAATATTTACATCATTCGATAACAGAAGATATTCCACGCTTACTAAGGTGCAACATTATACAATAAGTTAAAAATAATATTATATCATCAATCGATGATAAAAAACGTTATGTACCCTTGCACTTAAGATACCTACATTTTGTGCACATTTGTGAGTTTTTTTCAAATGCTGATAAAAAATAACGGTACATTTAAACAAATTGCTCGAAGCGCTTGATCGGACTCTACGTGATTTTCGAGGATACTACAAACCGATGGGAGGCGCTCTTATTCTTTTTGTTGGTGATTTTGTCAAACTTTGTCCGTTATCAATGACCGCAGATGAGGTGAACGCATGCTTGAAAGCTTCATATCTTTGGAACCGTGTCGAGAAAATCACGCTATCGACGAACATGCGTGTGCATTTGTTGCAAGACCCGTCTGCCCAAACATTCTCAGAACAACTTTTTGACATCGGAAATGGAAAAATTCCAATTAATCGCGCCACGAACGAGATATCGTTCCTGCCTAACTTCTGTCGAATGCAAATGAATATTCAAGCCGTTGTCGACAAGGTTTTCCCAAGTATAACAATCTTCTACAAAAAATCGGATTGGCTGTGGGAACGTGCAATTTTGGCACCAACAAATTACGATGCCAACAAGCTCAATGAGCAAATTCAATTGAAACTGCCCGGCAAATTTATCAAATACAAATTGATCAATACAGTAATGGATGAAGAACAAGCCGTCAATTATCCCACTGAATTTTTAAATTCATTGGAACCACCCGGAATGCTACCGCATGTGCTAACATTAAACGTTGGATCACCGGTAATTCTTATTCGAAACTTCAACGCACCAAAGTTATGCAACGGAATCACTTTAACTTAAAAAACTGCTCACCAAATTTAATCGAGGCAACAATCATCAGTGGCAGATTCAAAGGCGAAGATGTACTTATTCCACGAATTCGGATGATTTCCAACGATTTACCATTCTAATTCAAGCAGCTCCAATTACCTTTGCGTCTTACCTGTACTATTGCCATCAATAAAGCAAGAGTCACATCATTAACTATTGCTGGCTTAATTTTGGAAAATTTATGTTTTCCACACGGCACGCCAAAAAACAAAAAACATTGTATATTCGCTGGCCCCAAGATGAAGTAATAAATAAATATAATTTCGAATTTGCCTTAAATAAATGCGTTTCTTTTTTGATTGAGCCCATACCTAGACCATATGTAAGTTATTCTGTAACAAATCTTTATGATAGATATTCCATAAATTTATTTAAAGGCCGTACATTTCTTTAAAAGCTTAATTTAAATCGTGTGGTAATACAACACTAATGTTTGCTTAGGGCCAGCAACGCGGACCGGGTCAGCTAGTTTTAAATAAAAACCATTATTTGTTTTAAAAATTTGAGAGTTTATTCGGTTTTTAAGTCATAGTTGGAATTAAAAATTGTATGTATTCATTTTTCCTGTAGGAATGTTTGTAAACAATAGTCAGTTGTTTTTGACATTACAAACATGAAAGCAAAAACAAAAATACCATTTTGTTTTTGTATTGTTGTAATCTTGTAGTGATTTCACCATGGTAGAAACCATAAAAAAAGATAGTCTTACGTTTTCACTCAAGAGAAATTGACACTTGTGTTATAAAACCCCAAAACTAATTTGTGTACTCATTTGGGCGAAAAATTTGAGTCTAGAAACATTCCATTAATTTTAATAGTTCTTTTTATTAAAATTCACTCAGAATTTCGCTCTACTTAACTCAGTCGTTTTAATTTTATTATTTTTCTCAAATTCACTTAGAATTTTTCAAAAGTTTAATTTGACGGCAATCAGTCGTCCTTATGACTTTTCAATTGTTCACTTTCCAATTGTCCACAATACTTAAACTGTCCGTTTTAGAAACACAAATCTTCAAAATATTTTCCAGCACTCAGCATTCAATATTTTCTCCGCCCTTTACACACAATTTAAAATTTAACTTTAAACGAATCTAAGCACATCTCGGTTGAGCACCCAAAAATGTAGGGTTTTTAATGAAAACTCTTTAAATTTAATTTTAATTATTAAATTGTTTCAATTCTTTATTGTAATTAATGTGCTTAAATTATTTACTTCTAAGTTTAAAGGTTTAATGTGTACTTGTCAAGCTTCTAATATCAACTCTACCGTTCGTCCCTCTCAAGTCTTGACTCGCACGAGCCGCACTCTAAATCTCGTCAGTAATCCGGTCTTGTCAGTAATTCTTCTCGTTCGTATCATCTTCTCGTCAGTCACTAGTAGAGTTGCATCTGCTAAAATGTGCAACCACTTGTGGTGGTTCGGGCGTTGCCACGTTATCCCACATTAATAATATGTTAATATTTTTATTTATTACCTTCTTCAGTATGCACTTCCAAATGACCGGCTTCAATTAGTTGCAACAGAACATTTTGTGGTACATTTGAGAGATCTGTTGGTGAATAGAAGCGGTTTTCTGATGAATTAGGAACACTTTTATTTGTGAAAGTGTCTCTGTCCAGGGATTGGCAGGATCGTTTTGATTCAAAAGTTGTAGTATAAACCATCCCTTGGTTGCTTTCTTTTCTCTCTTTACAGGTGCTTTTAGAATTTATAGAATCGATGTTTATGTTATTTTCTATTGGAACAGATTCGGTGTTACAATTATTACTGGTAACATTTGCGATTCCATCAAGATCTGATGATTCATCGGAATCATTTATGGAAGAAATAGGAGACCGAGCTTCCTGAAATAATAAATGTAAAAAAGTATTTGTAATTTTAAATTAGAAAACAAAATTTTTGTTTTTTTTTTAATTTTTGTTTCTTGTTATTCTCTATTTAGACATACCGATTCGAAATGTATAAAAGGTAAAGCTAATTTGGCGCAGTTTTATAAAATTTAAAACATCAGGCATTTTGTTTTTGTTAATATGTATGTTAAATTTTAGTCTAATTGAAACATAAACAAGGGGGTTACTCCGTATTAGGATTTGAAAGCAAAAGCTTTCGAAATATGTACAATGTAAAAAGTATACAAATTCGAATGATTTTCTTTTCGAATCGAAATACGGAGTAAACCCACAGAATTAATTCGATTTGTTTCCTTTATTTTCACAGTTTTTATACCCTTCACCATCGTGAGAAGGGTATATATAAGTTTGTCATTCCGTGTGTAATTTCCACAAAAAAATTTTCCGACCCTATAAAGTATATATATTCTGGATCCTTATAGATAGCGAAGTCGATTAAGCCATGTCCGTCTGTCTGTCTGTCTGTTGAAATCAGTTTTTTGAAGTCCCCAGATATACTGGGGATCCAAACCTTCAATAATTCTGTCAGAAGTGCTTTCGAGAAGTTTGCTATTTAAAATCAGCAAAATCGGTTTAGGTCAACCAGAGTTATGAACCAATATGTGAGACCACCTCCATAAAAATTGATATTTTTCATCCATTTTTTTGCAATATTTTGAAAACTATTGCAGATAATACCATGAAATTTTGTATACGTTGTTTGTACTATAAAAGAAGAAAGTGTGCGGAAAATAGTAAGAATCGGTCCATGATTTCTTATAGCCCCCATACAAATATATATATTCCCGAAATATGGCTTAATGATAAATAAATGCCTATAAAATTGGAATATCAAGACAAAATTCAGCAAAAATAAGTTTTATACAAAAACAAATCTCAAAACGAAATTTTTTTTTAATTCGGTCCATGTTTGACCATAGACCCCATATAAAGTCCACTTACAAAATTCACTTAAATACGTATAAAACAGATATAAATAATGTTAAACGGCTAAAATTTGACATAAATACTGTTTATATGCAAATAAATTGCTGTACTAAATTTTATGGTGGTCGGCCCAGAATTGGTCATAGCCCCCATACAAAAATCTTCCCGAAATATGGCTTAATGATAAATAAATGCCTATAAAATTGGAATATCAAGACAAAATTCAGCAAAAATAAGTTTTATACAAAAAGAAATCTCAAAACGAAATTTTTTTTAATTCGGTCCATGTTTGACCATAGACCCCATATAAAGTCCACTTACAAAATTCACTTAAATACGTATAAAAGAGATATAAATAATGTTAAACGGCTAAAATTTGACAGAAATACTCTTTATAGGCAAATAAATTGTTGTACTAAATTTTATGGTGGTCGGCCCAGAACTGGTCATAGCTCCCATACAAGGACCACATCTGGAAAATACATTTTTCCGTATATATATTGTATAAATATCGGTATCGACTCAAAGCTTTGCACAGATCATTTAAATATATACAAAAATCATCCCACAAAATTTTGTGAATTTCGGTCTATTTTTAACCGTGTGCCCCATATAAAGCCCTCTTCCGAAAATCACTTTAATACTCATAAATCGCTTATAAATAAGGGTACCAATCCAAAATTTTACACGGATCATTTACATACATGCCTAAATCTAACTGCTGGATTTTGAGAATATCGGTCCATATTTGACTATATCCCCCACATAAAGTCCACTCTCGAAATCCACGTTAATACTAATATATATAGTATATATACCGTTATTATGTTGAAATTCGACGTGAAATATCCTCATATGCATGAAAATAACTGTTCCAAAATTTAAGAAGATCGACCCATAATTTGTCATAGCTGCCATATAAGAAACATTTCCAAAAAACAAATAAATTCGGGTCAAAAAATATTCTTTTCGGATTTAACCCATATTCGGTCCACATTTTAAAATCATGATATATATCGTTGGAGAGGTATTTTTAATACCTTTTATTTAGTGTATTACAAATTATCAAGCACCCAGTAGTTCCCGAGATATAGGCCTATATATTTTCAACTTTACGGGCCCGCCCCCTCGAAAATAGGCGTGACCGACAACAAATTTTTTTTTCCTGGTATCTCCTCTAAAAGCCCTATTTAATTTTGTTTTTTTTTTTTTTTTTTTTGAGCAAAATCACTAAAACCGAATTGTACCCCTTTTTTATACTCTGTTTGTTAAATTACACTGAAGATTATTATGAACATCAGACAGACTCTGTAAATTATGATAAGAATTGGTAATTAAATCAATTAAAATGGTAAAAATTAGACATTTCAAAATATTTAACATAAATTATGTTGGTCGTAAAATTGTCTTTCAAACAATATATCAAATACTAATAAAATTTGCACTAAGACTGAATAGAAAACACAGAATTAGGATATTCTAGTCTAGTGTAGTTTCTGTATTTCTTATTACGCTTAGGTGAAGGGTATTTAAGATTCGGCACAGCCGAATATAGCACTCTTACTTGTTTATACTCTGTTTGTTAAATTACACTGAAGATTATTATGAACATCAGACAGACTCTGTAAATTATGATAAGAATTGGTAATTAAATCAATTAAAATGGTAAAAATTAGACAACATTTCAAAATATTTAACATAAATTATGTTGGTCGTAAAATTGTCTTTCAAACAATATATCAAATACTAATAAAATTTGCACTAAGACTGAATATAAAACACAGAATTAGGATATTCTAGTCTAGTGTAGTTTCTGTATTTCTTATTACGCTTAGGTGAAGGGTATTTAAGATTCGGCATAGCCGAATATAGCACTCCTACTTGTTTATACTCTGTTTGTTAAATTACACTGAAGATTATTATGAACATCAGACAGACTCTGTAAATTATGGTAAGAATTGGTAATTAAATCAATTAAAAATGGTGAAAATTAGACAAAATTTCAAAACATTTAACATAAATTATGTTGGTCGTAAAATTGTCTTTCAAACAATATATCAAATACTAATAAAATTTGCACTAAGACTGAATAGAAAACACAGAATTAGGATATTCTAGTCTAGTGTAGTTTCTGTATTTCTTATTACGCTTAGGTGAAGGGTATTTAAGATTCGGCACAGCCGAATATAGCACTCTTACTTGTTTTCATTAATTTTACTTTTTCAGGCTCGTAAATAATTTTATTTTTCCTTACTTCGTTTTTTATACCTTACACCACAATAGTGGAGAGGGTATATTGGATTTGTGCTGATGTTTATAACACCCATAAATATTGGTCCAACACCCACCTTAAAGTATACCTATCGAATCAGAATCATTTCCTGAATCGATTTAACGATGTCCGTCCGTCCGTCTGGCTGGCTGTCCATGTAAAGCTTGTGCGCAGAGTACAGGTCTCAATTTTGAAGATATTTAACAAAATTTGGTAAGTGATATTTTTTCGGCTCAAGGACGGATGGGATTGAAACTGGTGGAAATCGGTCCATTATTTCACCTGGCCCCCATTCAAATGTCCTCCCGAAATAGGAGTTTAACGATCATAAATCTTTGAATTATGTAAGTATCCAAACAAATTTCACCAAAAATAAGTAATATTGGTTTCACATCTACAAATTTTGTTAAGATCGGTTCATAATAGATCACAGCTCCCATATAAGCCCCATTTCCGAAATCACTTTAAAGTGCATAACTCTTTCAAAAATGTCGGTATCCAAACAATATTGAACACAAATATGTTTCGTATATACATATAAAAACAATATGGTACAATTTTTTGATGATCGGTCCATAATTAATTGTAGCTCCCATATAAGACCCTGTTTGTAATTCACTTTAATCTCCATAAATCTTTTGAAAGTATTTATATCGAGATAAAGTATATAAGTAATACATAATATTTATACTGACGGAAGTCATGGCAAGACATTTGTGTATGATCGGTCCATAATATCGTGCCTTAAAAGCAAAATTAAGTAAGCAACAAAACACAAATTTTACAGGAGAAGGTTTTTTTCCGCTTTTCGAATCACTTGAATTTTTTTTTGGGAATTTTTTATTATAGTCTATAAATATTCTTATGCTTATTTAAGATTTGTATTATCGTTACTTTTTATACCCTTCACCTTCATGAGAAGGGTATATATAAGTTTGTCATTCCGTGTGAAATTTCCACAATGTAATTTTCCGACCCTATAAAGTATATATATTCTGGATCCTTATAGATAGCGAAGTCGATTAGCCATGTCCGTCTGTCTGTCTGGATGTTGAAATCAGTTTTTTGAAGTCCCAAGATATATTCGGGATCCAAACCTTCAATAATTCTGTCAGAAGTGCTTTCTAGAAGTCTGCTATTTAAAATCAGCAAAATCGGTTTAGGTCAACCAGAGTTATGAACCAATATGTGAGACCACCTCCATAAAAATTTTATATTTTTCGTCCATTTTATTGCAATATTTTGAAATATATTGCAGATAATACCATGAAATTTTGTATACGTTGTTTGTACTATAAAAGAAGAAAGTGTGCGGAAAATAGTAAGAATCGGTCCATGATTTCTCATATCCCCCATACAAATATATATATTCGCGAAATATGGCTTAATAATAAATAAATGTCTATAAAATTGGAATATCAAGACAAAATTCAGCAAAACTAAGTTCTGTGCAAAAAGAAATCGCAAAACGAAATTTTTTTTAGTTCGGTCCATATTTGACCATAGACCCAAATTATCAAGCACCAAGTAGTTCCCGAGATATAGGCCTATATATTTTCAACTTTACGGGCCCGCCCCCTCGAAAATAGGCGTGACCACCAACAAATTTTTTTTTGCTGGTATCTCCTCTAAAAGCCCTATTTCATTTTGTTTTTTTTTTTTTTTTTTTTTTTTGAGCAAAATCACTAAAACCGAATTGTACCCCTTTTTTATACTCTGTTAAATTACACTGAAGATTATTATGAACATCAGACAGACTCTGTAAGTTATGGTAAGAATTGGTAATTAACTCCAAAAATACAGTTTGGGGATCTCGATTAACACTATCGAAAGGAAAAAATTTGCTAGAGGCAATAAATGAATTCAAATGCAAATTTATAAGTACTGGAGAGCCTACTTACTGGCCTACAAACATTCACAAAAAACCAGATCTCTTAGACTTTTTTATTACCAAGAATATAAGACATGATTATCTAAATATAAAATCATGCTTTGAATTATCTTCTGACCACTCTCCAGTGGTACTTATATACCAAACCGATGTACTTCTATCCAATCAAAATAAATTTATATACAACAAGAAAACCGACTGGGATTGTTTCAGAGAAATCTTAGAGACAAAACTCGAGACAAATATATCGCTAAAAACCGAAGAAGAATTGGATAATTCTATAACTTTTTTCAATGATACGCTTATAAACGCGGTTAGTGATTCTACTCCATCCAGAACACACACAGTAGATAAATTCAGTATCCCACCTCACATCCAAGAGAAAATAAAAGCCAAACGAAGATTAAGAAAAAGATGGCAAACTACAAGGTCAATTCAGGACAAAACCCACCTTAATAGGCTCACAAAAGATCTCAAAAACTTGCTAAAGAAGGACAAAGAAGATAAACTACAAAGATATCTTACTAACCTTGACTCATCAGCTACAACAAATTACTCGCTCTGGAAAGCAACCAAAAAAATAAATAATGGAATTTTACATCAGCCGCCGATCCAAAAACCTGATCTCACATGGGCCCGCACAAATGAAGAAAAAGCTAATGTTCTTGCAGATCATTTTTCTAAAACCTTTACAAATCCAATGGACGAAAAGGATATAACTCTTCAAAGTTTTCCAAACAGCTATTCCAACTCTCATATCAGAAGAATTTCAATTAATGAAATTAAAAAAATTATAAAAACAACAAAAGATAATAAATCTCCTGGTTATGATCAGATCACCGGAAAACTACTAAAAGAATTGCCGAATAAGGCCCTAGTCTATTTAAGAAATTTATTTAATTCAGTTATAGATATTAAATATTTCCCAAAAGTATGGAAAGTCGCTGAGATAATCGCTATTCCTAAACCAAACAAAGATGCCTCAAAAACAACATCTTACAGGCCAATTAGCCTTCTGCCACTGCTGTCAAAGATCTTCGAAAAACTTTTCTATGAACGTATTGAACCAATTCTTCTAGAAAGACAACTCATCCCCAAACACCAATTTGGATTTAGGCGAAAGTTCTCTACTATACAACAAATTATAGAGTAACAAATAAAATATCGTCTGATATTGACAAAAAAAACTTTTGCGTTGCAACATACCTCGACGTTGCAAAGGCGTTTGATAGCGTATGGCACAAAGGTCTTCTTCATAAACTAAAAAATCAATTGCCAAAAGAATTCTTCTTAATACTACAAAACTACCTACAAAACCGAAGATTCTATGTTAAATATAAAGACGAGTATTCAAAAATACTTTCTATAAAAGCTGGAGTACCTCAAGGTAGTGTCCTCGGACCAATGCTTTACCTCCTGTTTACATCAGATATTCCAACTCCTACAACAAATAACAATATGATAGCAACATTTGCTGACGACACTGTTCTACTATCATCACACGCAAACATCAAATGGGCTATGCAAAACTTACAACAACTGCTCAATAATACAATGAATTGGTTCCGTAGTTGGGGAATTCAAGTAAACAGTGATAAAACAATTCAAGTAATCTACACTAATAGAAAGATAACAAACTTTCAACCTATCCAAATAAATACTCTACCAATTCTTATGGATACAAAGGCGAAGTATCTTGGCATTATAATTGACTCAAAACTTAACTGGAAAGATCACATCACTCAAAAGAAAAAAGAAATAAACAACAGGTTTAGACAATTATTTTGGCTGTTAGGGAGAGAATCTAAACTAACAACTCAAAGCAAACTACTTATATACAACACAATTATAGCGCCAATTTGGAAGTACGGGGTAGAAATATGGGGTACAGCTAGCACAACAAACTTAAAAATTATTCAACGAGTTCAATCTAAAATATTGCGAACTATTGTCAACGCAGAATGGTATATTAGAGATGAGGACATACATCGAGATCTAAACGTCAAAACAATAAAAGAAATTATCCGTATCAGCAGCATTAAACATACAACTCGTTTAACACAACATTCCAACATGGAACTCAGACAGTTGCCGGCAAACGAAATCCTGGCACCTAGAAGACTTAAACGGTTTACACCTTCAGATCTAGCTGAGCGATACTAAAAAATTTATATATTACTTATCATTCAATAATTCGATTTAAGTTATCTTAGGTACTGATTTAAGATAATTATCATCCCACCTCTGTAAATTAAATTACTTATTGTCAATTTGTTGACAGGTGTAATAATAAAGGGAAGTTAAAAAAAAAAAAAAAAAAAAAATCAATTAAAAATGGTAAAAATTAGACAAAATTTCAAAATATTTAACATAAATTATGTTGGTCGTAAAATTGTCTTTCAAACAATATATCAAATACTAATAAAATTTGCACTAAGACTGAATAGAAAACACAGAATTAGGATATTCTAGTCTAGTGTAGTTTCTGTATTTCTTATTACGCTTAGGTGAAGGCACAGCCGAATATAGCACTCTTACTTGTTCCATTTACAAAAGTGACCAAAACTTTAAAATCGGGTTTTTACAGCTGTATTTTTAATAATATCAACTCATTCAATCAAAATTAAGGTTTTTAATTTTTGTTAGTTACGGCTTTTTCTATTTTAGGCGACGATATATAATTACAAGTTAAATGCTTAAATATTTAAATAAATAAATCATATATTATTCACCTTCCTCATTTGTTACATTCAGAATATCTTTTATCGTATTGGATTGTTTGAGCCGAAGGTATTCATCATGAAAAGTTAGTTGAATACTGTTTTTTTCACACATAACTTTTATATCTTTAAATTTGAGTGACGAAATTTTTAATTCCTGGGAATATGCAAGAGAAGATCGCTGAGTACAATCATTCAGCCTGATGTTACTGTAGGATTAGAGCCTGGTCACTCTACTAGATCTGGCAGACCTTACTGAGTTTTAGTATTTAAAATAACTGACCTGTATTGACTGGTATGTGAGAGAAAGTGACAACTATATTACACCTAAAACGAACGAGTGACAATTATATTTTAGATAGACAGACATAGTTTTGTAAGGTTGAGTTGTCCAGCAGCATCCAAGTAGTAAAGTGTTAAGTCGGAAAGATGAATCAAAGTTGTTTTATTAAAGTTGTTTTCATTAAAGTTGAATTAAAGTTGTGTTTAGTTTCTATTACATTTTTTTAATTAATAACACAGTGCAACAACCAAAATCCGAATGGGATGAGATCAAATACAAATGATAGCTGACATTGTCCATAACAAAACCTCCAAGGGATTTTTTTGGTTCAGTGCTAGAATTTTTTTTACAATCATTTGAAATTTGTGATTTTGGAACCCTGGCTAACGAGAAAAACTCATTACAATTTTGATAAAATAATGGCTATATATTTTTACTATCCGGGAGAAATGTGATATATTTATGTTTATGGGGTTGGGGAATCCATTTTTGATATTATGTTTTACCTAAAACTAACGCTAGGTGGCGCTGTCATACAATTTGCGTTATTATTTGTATACTTTCATAGAAAAAAACGGTTCATATGCTTTCTTGAGGCTGAATAATCAATTTTTGTTGTTGAATTTATTTTAAAATATAATTATAATGATTTTACAAAGTACATTTTATTATTGCCAATACGTTTCTTTTAAAAAATGCTGTTTTCATGGAAAAAATTTGTTTTTATTGGAATTACCTATTTTCTATTACAAAAAAAAAAACGTTTTATTTCAAAGTATTATATTTTTATAAAAATGTACATATGTTGCTTTATTTATCTTTTAAAAATTGCAAAGAAAAAAAATATTAAATCGGTTCATAATTTATTTCGTTTGAAAATACAAGTTTCTATATTCATCCGTAAAGTTTGCTATTTCATATCAGTTGTCAAACTCAAATGAGAAATCAGATAGTGTACAGATAGCTTAAGATGACATTAATCGTGCTCTAAACATATCATTACACGTTTTTTCCTTCTTATTTTTATTAAAATTAAAATAATTTTGTATCATCGCGTGATTAATTTTTCTAATTTGAATTCAAATTACATTTTTTTTTGAGTTAAAAATTAATGAATGTTTGCAGCATTTGAAATATTATTGCTATGTTTGCGGAAAATATAATAGACAAATAAATTTGGTGCCAAAATATGAGAGTATGAAACAATCGTAACTGTAAGTATTTTGGAGTAGTGGTTATTGAAAATGTAGATTGGGTACCTGAAAAAGTGTGCAGAACTTGCAATAGTTCCTTAACTGAGTAGTTTCAAAAGAAAAGGAAGTCAATGCAGTTTGGTGTTCCAATGATATGGTACAATCCAGGTAAATTTTCAAAATTTATTTTATAACATACATATATGTACATATTTTGCATTTTCATATCCTCTCAGGTGAACACGATCAATCGGAGTGTTATGTGTGTTTAAATGGTATTAAAGGAAGAAACAGATATAATACAGTACGCATGGTATATGTTAGTACGAAATATGCAGAATTACCAAAGCAACATACAGAGTAAAAACTAATTTTTTCCATGAAAACAGCATTTTTTTATAGAAACTTACTGGCAATAATAAAATTTACTTTGTAAAATCATTATAATTATATTTTAAAATAAATACAACAACAAAAATTGATTATTCAGCCTCAAGAAAGCATATGCACCGTTTTTTCTATGAAAGTATACAAATAATAACGCAAATTGTATGACAGCGCCACCTAGCGTTAGTTTTAGGTAAAACATAATATCAAAAATGGATTCCCCAACCCCATAAACATAAATATATCACATTTCTCCCGGATAGTAAAAATATATAGCCATTATTTTATCAAAATTGTAATGAGTTTTTCTCGTTAGCCAGGGTTCCAAAATCACAAATTTCAAATGCTTGTAAAAAAAATTCTAGCACTGAACCAAAAAAATCCTTTGGAGGTTTTGTTATGGACAATGTCAGCTATCATTTGTATTTGGTCTCATCCCATTCGGATTCCAAAAGTTTGATTTTGTGTCACAGTGTAATTTACCCCTAGACTTAAGTGAATAATATAATGAATAATATAATGTAAAGGGTTTTCAAATAGCTACTTGACAACTCTGAATTTAAATTGTGAACGCACTATTTCACTGATCATCTAATTGTTGCTTTCTTTTTTTTCAGTAAACTTAACATTTTCGTTATGGTAAAGTACACGAAGGAACAACGTTTGGAAATTATAAAAATGTACTACCGAAATTCGGAGTCGGTGACCGCAACTTTAAGAGCGTTAACTCCAATTTTCGGTCGTAATTCTCGCCCTAGTAGACAAGCAATAACAAGTTTAGTGCAAAAATTTGAGTCTACATATTCATTGTGTGATGCTGTCGTGCCAGTGAGACAACGGCCTGGTCGAAGTTCCGAAAATATCGCTGCCGTTCAGGCGTCCGTAGCAAACGATTCAAATCAGTCGATTCCGCGGCGTTCTCAAGAACTGGGCATCCCCAAGACCACTTTATGGCGAATTTTGCGTAAGGATCTGGGTTTACACCCATACAAGATTAAGCTGACTCAAGAATTGAAGCCGATGGACCATTTGAGTCGACGTACGTTCTCCGATTGGGCTCTGGAGAAGATGCACCAAGATGATGAATTTCATCGCAAAATCATCTTCAGTGACGAAGCTCATTTTTGGCTCAATGGGTTCGTCAATAAGCAAAATATGCGTTATTGGCCTGCTGAAAATCCACATGTGCTTCACGAATCACCACTTCATCCACAAAAAATTACTGTTTGGTGCGCTTTGCATGCCGGCGGCGTCATTGGGCCATATTTTTTCGTCGACAATAACGATCGTCACGTTACTGTGAATGGCGATCGTTATCGCGCAATGATTAGCGATTATTTTTGGCCCGAATTGGAACACATGGACTTGGATGACATGTGGTTTCAACAAAACGGTGCCACAAGCCACACAGCACACGTTACAATCGATTTAAAAAAAGTTGTCAAGTCCTTATTGGAAAACCCTGTATAATAAAATAAATGACTACATATTTTATGTTCTATTGAAGACATTAAACTTCTGAGCCAATAAGAATCCTACAAATTGGGGACTCGTCCGGAATGAACTAGAGGACAAAGTAAAGAAGTGTATTAAATAATGTTGAAAAATCTATTTGTGCGGAAATAAAGTAATAAAATGTTGAATAGAGTTGAAGTGTTGTAGAAGTTGATGTGCTTTACAATATTGTTAATAAAACATGAGCGTTAATTTAATTTGAAAAAATAAAAGAAAAGAACATACGAGAACGCAATTTACTTAGCGCACATCTATATTAAAAAAACTGGTGTTGAAAAAAAAGTAAAGAAAAGCAAAGACAAGAACAAAGCAACAATATTGTTATAGAAATATTAAATCTGTTTTACTATATTAATTACATACATCTGCTTTTCGTCATATACTTATACTGCTACTACTTATAGTGGTATAATGCAAAGGTAAATTAGTCTTATAGAACCCATATTATCTTGTGATTTTTTTTTGATTATTTTTTTGGGAACCTATCTGGTATACTTGTTTTATACTATATAGCATTCTGTTTATAAGTTTGAGAGACTTACTTTTGAGTAGAACAAGTTGCCATATTTCGGTGAAACCTGTTTAAGTTTAGAATAATGGAAATTTTTGGTTGGTTTAGGCTTTTTTTTTTCTTTTAATTATTTATTGAATCTTCATATATGAAATGACAATAAGTATTCAAATCTTAATACTAAAAAGAAAATAATAAGCCCAGCCAGTGCTAGACAACAATTTTTATGATACTTTTTTTTTTTTTTTTTTGTTTTTTTTTTTAATACATTTAATTTATTTATTGGATCTTCAGAAATGAAATGACAATAAGTTTTCGAATCTTAATACTAAAAGAATATAATAAGTCCAGCCAGTGCTAGACAAAATAATATGATACTACAACAAAATTACATCCACTGATCCAGTCATCTGTTTTGCGCTTGAGTTAAAGCAAGGGTATCCCTCCTTCTCAACCGAACATGGCCACTAAAGTTAAGGATGTCTCGTGCAAGTGGATTTGGATGGTGTTCAAGTTTGCTGACATATTTTGAGGCGTATTTTGTAAGTTCGACTTTCACCAAAGGAATGCCTAGATCTTTGTGAATTCTAGAATTTTTAACGTACCATGGAGCTGCAGTAATTGTACGTAGAATCTTGTTTTGACCCCTTTGAATTTTTTCAATGTTGGATGCTGAGGCAGTACCCCATAATTGAATTCCATAACACTAGATTGGCTTTAGAATTGCATTGTACAACAAAAGTTTGCAATGCAACTTTAATGTAGAATTTCTGCCGATTAGCCAATTAATTTGCACTGCTTTTAATCTCATCTGGGTAAGTTTTGCGTCGATATGAGACTTCCAAGTTAAACGACGATCGAGGTGGATTCCGAGGTATTTGACTTCATTGTGTTGCGGGATAATTTGATTATTTATTCTGATGAACGAGCAGGTATCTTTTCGCAATGTGAAAGGTGTATGAATACATTTCTGTTCATTAACCCTGATTTTCCAAAGCTCAAGCCAATTCTCTAGTTTATAAACATATTTCTGCAAGTTCTGTGATGATATTTGATGGTCCTTATGAACGCTAATAAAGGCTGTATCGTCTGCAAAAGTTGAAGTATGTATTATGGGGTCTAACGGCATATCGGATGCATAAATCAAATATAAAGTTGGACCCAGTATGCTACCCTGGGGTACTCCTGCTTCAATTGGCTGAGCGGGGCTTAAAAAATCGCCTTCTTTGATTGTAAATTTGCGACCATATAAATAACTTTCCATAAGTTTGTGGGTGTTAGCAGGCAGAGTTAATTTAATTTTATGCATTAAACCTTCATGAAAAGCGCGGAACAGTATTTTTTCTCTTCAAACGACCGTCTTATCACATTTACCAATCTGTGTGTTTGTTCGATGGTACTGTGTTTAGCTCTGAACCCGAATTGATGATTTGGGATACATTGAGTGTCGTTCAGGATTGGAATCAACTTAGCCAATAACAATTTTTCAAACAGTTTTGAAATTGTCGGCAGTAGACTAATTGGCCTATATGACTCTACTTTAGTGGGGTCCTTCCCTGGCTTAGGAATCATGGTAATCATAGATACCTTCCAATCTGCAGGATAGTATTCTAGGCGTAAAATAGCATTAAAAATAAATAGGATAATTTTTCTAGCTACACGAGGTAACTCCACAAGCATTTTGTTGCTGATTTTATCCATACCTGGAGCTTTTTTAAGATTCAGAGTACCAATAGCGCTTTGAACATCATTAAAGCTAAGTCTTAGAGGTACAGGAGGTCTAATAACGAGTGGAGGCAAATCAGATGCATTATTTGAGTTGTTTATAGTAAACACTTTTCTCAAATGATTAACAAATAAAGTCCCCTTCTCGGAATCATTTCTAGCCCAGTCACCACACGGATTTCGCAGAGGAGGCTTTCCTCTAACTGGTCTTTTTAAACCTCGTGCCGCCTTCCATAACGAATAGTCAGATTGTGGGGTACTATCAAGACCCTCCAAGTAAGATTTAAGTGAAGCCATTCTTTGGGTTTCTAAGAAATTTCTTAGTATATCTCTGCATACCCGTAGCCTAGCTTTCAGAGACCTGTGAATTTGCCACTCTCTTCTAACTCTTCTTTTTTCTGACAGGAGATGATCGAGTTCAGCGAAATAAGTTCTATTTGTCCCACTTCTGCACTCAACGTCGTATGTGGAGGCGTGATGTACAGCTCTTCGTATGTCCTCAGTAAACTTGCCAATCGACTCATCAATATCCTCGGTATTTCTCAACACTACATTTTCCGTGCAGTGGGAACTTAAATACTTTTTATACTTTATCCAACTTACTCTGGTTTTAGATATGTCCCGAAATGGAGAGCCATTCCCTTGAAGGAAACGTATTGAAATAATAGTAAGAGAGTGATCTGAAGACAAGTCTAATGAAGGCTCCACTTGTATCGATTCTACAGGGATATTTTTCACTACTCCGAAGTCAATAACATCGGGAATCTTCCGTCGGTCCGTCGGCCAGTAGGTGGGATGCCCGCTTGAGAGTACATCTAATCCCATTTTGGCAATGGTGTTGAAGAGTTCACGACCCTTCGGGGTCACCAGACGTGAACCCCAAAAAGTGTGTTTGGCGTTAAAGTCACCAGCAACTAAAAATCTAGCTCCAAGGGAATTGAAGAAGCTGTAGTATTGGTGTTCTTTTATTGAAAATGGAGGCGGCGAATAAATTGATGATAAAACAAAATTGTATTGACAGAATTCAATACAAATGTTTGTTGCTTGTAGGTAATCCTCACATATGTTGTTCATTAAATAATGTTTTATTCTGTTCTTTATAAGAATTGCCGATCCTCCACATGCTCTTCCGCGGGGATTCAGAGAGCAATAAGTCACGATACGCAAAAGAATCAAGAATTAAAAACTAATTAACAAAATATTAAGAGTTAAAAAAAATTAAAAACTAATTAACCAAATAGACACAAATGGAAACTGAAAATTAAATAACAAATAAAAAAAAGCAGAAAGCGACAAGACACGATACACAAAAGAACGAAATATCAAAAAAGTTGGCTTTATTGCGACATTAAACTAAAAAATTAAGAACTAATTAACAAAAATGAATGGAAATTGAAAAATGAAAATTAATTAACCACAAGAAAAGAAAAACCTAAAAATACAAAAAAAAAAGTGTAAGACTGTTCTTAATGTGTATACTGTTGTGTTCTTTGTCAGTGTATGTTATTTATGTTGGGGTGTTCCATAACAAGCTCTAAAAGAAAAATCAATTTAATAAGAAAAAAACCATAGAGACTGAGCTGCTAGAAAATTATAAAAATAAAAGAAAACGAAAGAATAAGAATAAAATAGACACAATAAATAAGCTTAGAAAAGAACTAAAAAAAGGTGATTGTCTTCCATGTACGCTGTGTGATTCGTCCGTCTATGAATATCGTGTTATTGATGTTTGTGCAAGCCGTGCCAAATTGTATAAGTCCTGACCAGAAAAGAGCCAGTGGAAAGAAAAGTAGGAGATATAGTTTGAAACAAATCTAAAGAAGAAGAGCAGCAGACCTTCGTAAAGGGGAAAACCGAAACAGGTTATATCGTAGACTTAGTTATCTAACCTAAAAAAAAGAAAAAAAATATATACGATATAAGAATCCTACAATTAACACTAACCCTACTACAATTAATATATCTAGAGCAGTGGTCCTGACTAGTATTGTTCAGAATATGAAGATTTTCGGCTATTTACATGTACACAACACGATCGCAAACAATACTCACATCAAGAGCGTAAAAATACTAATATTTTATTCAGTTGTTAGTCAACATTCAACAAAGCAGGTCTATGCTGCATGTTTGTTCTTTTTTCAGCTTTTATTTATTTATTTCTCAGTACAAGAGCGTAGAAAAATACAAATATTTCATTCAGTTGTATGACAGCATTGAACAAAGTACGACTGTTGCGCATGTTTTTTCTTTTTCAGCTAATTTTTGTTGTTATTTTCACCCATACATATGTAATTACCAAATCCTCTCTTTTTGAGGACCACTGATCTAGAGCCTAAAAGTATACTAGAAAATACTAACTAATAACAAATTTTGAAACTTAGAATTAAAATCAAAATGAGTAAATTTAAAATTCAAAAATAATTAATCAAAAATGTATTTAAAATCAAAATATCAGCCCTTAAAGGATTAATTAATTAAATATAAAAGAAAAAAAAGAAAATTAGTAATAAATTAAAATTAAATTTATATTATAATTATAACAATTACCTATATAAATTGTTCATTTATTTTCATGTAAATAAGTGAGGATTGAATGAATTTACTCCAAATTTTAAATATTTTTAAAAAGGAGGAAATTTGGAATAAATATATTAAATCTAAGAATTAATTTAAACCCTGAATTCAGAATAAAAAATAATATTTTTTTTTTAAATTTAACCAAATATTATTATTAAACAAATAATAATTTAGTAGTATTCTTTTAAAAAAAAAGAAAATTGATCAATTTTTTTAAAACTAAACATGAAAATAAGTTTCAAAAACAAAAAGAGAAATGTCAAGTTTGAAATTACTATTAAAAAAAAATTTCTGATTTATTAATAATGAATTATTAATATTAATTTGTACAAAAAAATAAAATACCAATTTTAAAAGAAATTTCCTAAAATTAAGAATAATGATAATTACAATTTTTTTATATTGAAGTCTATTTTAAAACTTAATCCAAATACTTTCTAAATGAAATGGCCTACAAAAAAATAAAATATATAAATATAAAAGAAAAAAAAATACAAATTAGAATAAAAAGAATTTGACTTTAAGAATATATTGATATTATATATCCATACTATTATATTTTCTTTATGATTACAAGTATCATTAAGATTTTTTTTATAATAGTTTTAGTGTAGTTTCTCCTTGAATACTAGATTAACACACTTACGATTGTGTGCTTTTGTAGATTAAATAAGATTTCCTTATGTATTTACACATATTTCGTATTTATTCTAATTTTTTTTTCTAAATTTGTTATTAACATAAATATTATATTTCAAAAGAATTATATATCTTGAATCATGAAATAATCTTCTATTTATTGGTTGAAATGTGACTAACTTGACCACATGTTTTGTTAAGGGGTGTTACTTAAATTTTCAATTTTGGATACAGGCAAGAGTAATGCCACGGATGGCTATAAGCAGTGGTGGGCCGCCTTTCCAGGACACTAATATCTAATCCTGAAGACCCGAGTCTAGGTTAATAATCTCCAAAATAAATTACTTTCCTATCATTAAATAGCTACAGTTGTTTTGTTCAGTGTTTAGTGTTACTTTGTATGCTTCGTTCCATCTTTGTCTGATTCCCCCGGCACGTATTTAAAGATAATGTGAGCACCTTTGATGGGAACGAACCCCCCATTCCCGGCGAGCTAAAGCCGAACACCTAAGTGCCTTTTCCCATCCCGAAGCAAGGTGAAAGGAATCAAAATTCCATTGATTTGCTATTCCACCGTTTAAAGAACTAAAAAACTGTTTACTTTTGTAGATTAGCTGATCCAAAATAAATAAATAACATGAATAAATAATTTGTGCTTTCCTTATGTTCTTGTTTTGAAGCCAATGTGGTCAATGCTTATAAAAATAGTAACGCTGGATTTCTAAACAGGGAACAAAGCAAAACAAACAAAGAGTACTAAATATGATGTGGGGGTACTATGGTATTTTTGTTGTGAAAAAGTACTGAAAATAGTACAATAATATTAAATTTTCCATCACTGGTTGACAGGTTAGTCGTCTAGTGTAACCTCACAAAACATTCATTACGTAGTAAAAAATATCAACAAAAAACGCATCCCAGTTTTTTAAGATTTTTTATTATCTTTTAATGGGAATTCCAGGTTATAATTTTTATTTTTTTTTTTCGAATAATGTACGGCGGTTGTGCTCATTTCTATTTTGTCTGCTGTGATTTAAGTCGATATCAGTGAAGTTTTTTGTGAGCTGTTTCCTGGTGTAATTTTAATGTGTTTTGTTTTTATTAGAAAAGGTAAAAAATATCAAAAATTATTGTTTTTATAAATTTAAATTAAATTGAAATGAAATTTATTTTTCTAGAAATTTCTAAATTTATTTTATTTGATGGAAAAAAAATTCGCAAACCACGAAATCTTCGCAAAGTTTAATAACAGATTTTGTTGTCAAAGAAGCAAACCCACCAGTTGTTGAAATTAGCACTGGGTCTAATGAGGGAGAGTTAGTATCACCCGAATTGTTGACTAGTTACAGCAGGGATGGTAGCGATTTCGTCCCAGCTCAGAAACGGTCACGTGCATTGTCAACAAGTGAAGATAATGACTAGGTATAATTACACTGTGCTAGAACTTGACACTTTTTTTTTTGTGACAAACGGGGCACCTGGCGGGTTTTTTCGAAATATACCGTTATTTCGAAAATAGAGGAGGTTGCACACCATATATTCGCATAACTCAAAAACGGTTTAGTTTATTGAATAAACTAGAAAAACTGAAATTCCGCAATGAAATTTTCTTTAAGAAAGGTTAAACTTTTTTCCAATATGCGCAGTCGTTGGAGAAACATAATTTTTTTTTACCAATAAAAATGTTTTTTTTTTAGCAAAATTTCAAAAATTTTGTTTTTTAAAACGGCTGTGCTTCTAATTTTTTCTGCAGGTATAGCAAACAAAGTTCCAAACAAAACAAGACATAAATAATTAAAATCTGTCTACAACTTTTGATTTTTTTCACAAAAGATGAAATATATAATAACCAGACGAGTAGCTTCTTTAATATTGTTTATGACTTTTCGTCCTTGATTTAATAAAATTTCTTTTACAGGTTTTGTCCCAATTTCCTCTAACATTTCCTTTCCAATATCTAATAATTTATTTTTTAAAATATTCAACCATGTTTTCAATAAAGGTTTTAGATGTGAGAATAATGACGAAAAAAGTGATCCAATACCACGTCCATGTTGTAGAAATCTAGGTGTATGATATATTTCACCAATGCTTTGTATATTACTTCCAGACTGATTATTGTAGTAATTTGTATACAACACATCCATGGTTATATAAAATATGAGTTATCTTTTTAATGTATCATCCTTTTATATATATTTTTCAAGTGTAAAGTACAATAAACGGGAATATATTCCTCTAAATCAATATTTTTTCCTTCGTCATTTCGAATCATTATAAAAATATCATTGATATTAAAAGTTTCAGTAGGAAAATAATCAATTCTATTAAAATGTATATAGTTTTTTAATGATGATATAGAAAATATTTTCAAACATTTTGTTTTTTTTACTCCCCACATGTCGAGGTTTAATTATATCTGTGTAAATAAATATATTTTCATTTACATCTGGTGATTCACCTTTATTAAAATAATGAGAAACATTATTTGGGAATTTATTTAAAGATCTTTCCAAAATATAATTTGTTGACGATAAAATAGAATCTTCTCTATCATTTTCTAATTCTTGAATTAACTTGGAATCCTTTTTATTATTCTCCGTTTCCTTGGTACTACGTTCAGCGGTTACTCTATTTATATTTCTGTTGTCTTTTTCTTTAGACGATATAATACTTTCTGGAGTAATGTTATTTAAGTTAGTTAAATGTTTCGAAGTTATATTACTAATATTTGAATTTATTTCTTCATGCTCATTTGATATATCCATAAGTTCCATAAATTTTAATTTGATATTGTCGTGCTCTGTATTGGTATTAGGCGTTGATATTTTAGTTATTTGATGATTTAAAGATTTTTTTTAAATTTGAAATATGCTCCTTAAATTTTAATTTCATATTATCATGTTCTGTATTGGTATTCAGCTCTGATATTTTAGTTATTTTATTTATTTGAAGATTTATTTTAAATGTTACGTCTTTTACGATTTATAGTATTTTTATTAATTATGTTCTGTTTATTCATCAATGAAAATGAAATATCTGATAATCCAACCATCCATTCATTATTTAAGTTCAATGATTGTTTTAACAAGTTTGTAAATGTACTCGGAGAGTTCTTATAAATATCCTATGAATCATTACTTAATAAAGTAACATAAATATCATTTTCTTCTATACTTGAAGACATCTTTAGAGGAAATGATGAAATAATTTGTTGACTACAATCATATATGTTTAAGTTATGAAGTAATGTCATTTCGATTAATCCACGAATTGTACTCCTTCCCGAAACCTAACCATTTTACAAATAGTTTTTTCCCACGGCGCTTTAAGACCTTTTCAACCAAAAAAATGTTAGGAACTTTAGTTTTTAATAATTCTTCGTCATAAAATCCTCCTTTTATTATATTTCCATTTAGATCAACAAGCTGATATGTTATAGGATTTAATTTTATATTAAATAAAACTATTCATATTTTATAAGATTGGTTATGGGCCCAGAACGGCGATAAAAAGATTATCGGCAATGTAATTTAACAGTAATAATGTTTTTATATAAATAGGTATAAATTCAAAATATTGAAATTTAGTAAAAAACAAGTAAGAGTGCTATATTCGGCTGTGCCGAATCTTAAATACCCTTCACCTAAGCGTAATAAGAAATACAGAAACTACACTAGACTAGAATATCCTAATTCTGTGTTTTCTATTCAGTCTTAGTGCAAATTTTATTAGTATTTGATATATTGTTTGAAAGACAATTTTACGACCAACATAATTTATGTTAAATATTTTGAAATGTTGTCTAATTTTTACCATTTTTAATTGATTTAATTACCAATTCATACCATAATTTACAGAGTCTGTCTGATGTTCATAATAATCTTGAGTGTAATTTAACAAACAGAGTATAAAAAAGGGGTACAATTCGGTTTTAGTGATTTTGCTCAAAAAAAAAAAAAAAAAAAACAAAATCAAATAGGGCTTTTAGAGGAGATACCAGCAAAAAAAAATTTGTTGCCGGTCACGCCTATTTTCGAGGGGGCGGGCCCTTAAAGTTGAAAATACATAGGCCTATATCTCGGGAACTACTAAGTGTCTGATAATTTGTAATACATTAAATAAAAGGTATTAAAAATACCTTTCCAACGATATATATCATGATTATAAAATATGGACCGAATATGGGTTAAATCCGAAAAGAATATTTTTTGACCCGAATTTATTTGTTTTTTGGAAATGGTTCTATATGGCAGGTATGACAAATTATGGGCCGATCATCTTAAATTTTGGAACAGTTATTTTCATGCATATGAGGATATTTCACGTCGAATTTCAACATAATAACGGTATATATACGATATATATTAGTATAAACGTGGATTTCGAGAGTGGACCTTATGTGGGGGATATAGTCAAATATGGACCGATATTCTCAAAATCCAGCAGTTAGATTTAGGCATGTATATAAATGATCCGTGTAAAATTTTGGATTGGTACCCTTATTTATAAGCGATTTATGAGTATTAAAGTGATTTTCGGAAAAGGGCTTTATATGGGGCATACGGTTAAAAATAGACCGAAATTCACAAAATTTTGTGGGATGATTTTTGTATATATTAAAATGATCTGTGCAAAGTTTTGAGTCGGTACCGATATTTATACAATATATATAGGGAAAAATCTCTTTTTCAGATGTGGTCCTTGTATGGGAGCTATGACCAGTTCTGGGCCGACCACCATAAAATTTAGTAGAGCAATTTATTTGCCTATAAAGAATATTTATGTCAAATTTTAGCCGTTTAACATTATTTATATCTCTTTTATACGTATTTAAGTGAATTTTGGAAGTGGACTTTATATGGGGTCTATGGTCAAACATGGACCGAATTAAAAAAAATTTCGTTTTGCGATTTCTTTTTGTATAAAATTTATTTTTGCTGAATTTTGTCTTGATATTCCAATTTTATAGGCATTTATTTATCATTAAGCCATATTTCGGGAAGATTTTTGTATGGTGGCTATGACCAATTCTGGGCCGACTACCATAAAATTTAGTACAACAATTTATTTGCCTATAAAGAGTATTTATGTCAAATTTTAGCCGTTGAACATTATTTATATCTCTTTTATACGTATTTAAGTGAATTTTGGAAGTGGACTTTATATGGGGTCTATGGTCAAACATGGACCGAATTAAAAAAAATTTCGTTTTGCGATTTCTTTTTGTATAAAACTTATTTTTGCTGAATTTTGTCTTGATATTCCAATTTTATAGGCATTTATTTATCATTAAGCCATATTTCGGGAATATATATATTTGTATGGGGGCTATAAGAAATCATGGACCGATTCTTACTATTTTCCGCACACTCTCTTCTTTTATAGTACAAACAACGTATACAAAATTTCATGGTATTATCTGCAATAGTTTTCAAAATATTGCAATAAAATGGATGAAAAATATCAAATTTTTATGGAGGTGGTCTCACATATAGGTTCATAACTCTGGTTAACCTAAACCGATTTTGCTGATTTTAAATAGCAAACTTCTCGAAAGCACTTCTGACAGAATTATTGAAGGTTTGGATCCCGAGTATATCTGGGGACTTCAAAAAACTGATTTCAACAGACAGACAGACAGACAGACGGACATGGCTTAATCGACTTCGCTATCTATAAGGATCCAGAATATATATACTTTATAGGGTCGGAAAATTTTTTTGTGGAAATTACACACGGAATGACAAACTTATATATACCCTTCTCACGATGGTGAAGGGTATAATAATCGGTGATTATAATATTATTATTTTCTATTTTATAGTTATGTACATACATTTTTTATATTTCGGATATATCAGAACGATTGAGGAGATCAAAAATTTTCGATACTGATAAATATAAGTCTTGTAATAAAAAACTTAAAAAAATTTTCAGTCAGGATAAAAAAACAAGATTAATGAAGTCCGAATATTAGGTTCGCTTCGGTTCCTTGTTATGTCTTAATTCCTGCAAGTTAAAAAACATTTTGCCACTTTCAATTCTTTGCCATTTAAAATAGTTAAAAGAAGTAATTAATTTTTTTAGAAATTTTGCCGCACTTTTTTTTAAGCAAAATAAAACAAAGAATTCATATGAAAATAAATCAAAAAAATATCAGATTTAAGAATAGTTTTCAATAATTTAAAAAATAACAATTTTTAAATGGGCTTAAAATAAATAACTAAATATATTTTAAACTTGCCTCATTTACTTCTATTTCTTATGAAGAGAACGTGAACACTTTAACAAAATATTAAATTTTATTTGCAAAACTTCACGTAGTACTCCAAGTACCACGTGAAGTTTTGTTGTCGCTTGATCAGTGTGGCCAGAACCCAAAAAATTTCCGGCCTAAAACCATTAGAAAATTGTGCTAAAAAAAAATCGAAAATGCTAAAAAATAATGCTAAATTTTTAAAATGTATTTTTGGATATATATCAGAATTTTTTAATAACTAAATTAAATAAAACCATATTTATATGTTTTAAAAATTTACAATAAACAATTCATTTGTTTAACAATAAAATAAAAAACTTTTCATAAAACAAGTATATTTAAATATCTAATAATCATTTAAAAATTAAATACATCATCTTATGTGTATTCTTCTGTTTCTTACTCACATGAATTATTATTATAAATATATCCCTCATACCGTCTTAATAATTTCTGTGGTAATTTCAAATGTTTTACAACATTTGTTTAACTTTTTTAACCCACATCTTATATAAAGAAGAGAGTTCATTGTACTTTAACCCATGACATTTCTAATTTTGGTTTTTATTAGGTGCATTCCACTAAAAACCCTTTCTACCTCAGCATTACTAAATGGCAAAAGAAGAAAATTCATGACAAAAATAGCCAAATCCTTAAATGGATTTTCCTTCAAGGCATTTTTGTACTCACATACTTCAATCCACAATTTGACTGTTGAACTCTGGTTAGTCCATTTATAACAGTTAAGCTTTTGCCACTGTAGCTCTATAGCTGTTATTGTGATTTTTTATTTTTCAAATTATTTTCTACAAAAAAAAAAAGATTTTTAGTTAAACTTAAATAAATTTTGGTAATCGTTGTCTTATTTGGTACACTAATTATACAATAAAATTTCGGCAAGTTAATCTGAATTTTCTGTATCTGAATCTATTTCATCTCCTATTGATTTAAAAAATTTTTCAAAATTCAGAAACAATATTGTACTACTGTCAAAACCAGAAAGTAATAGTACTTTTGACATAAGTAAATTGAAACAAATTCAGTCAACTGTGTTTGTTTGAAATGTTTTTGCAAGATTGCCACTATTAAAATTATGTTTTATAGTTTTGTTAATAGTTGGCAGGCAAATTGTTTCATAAATAATGCTAAAAATGCTCAAAAAAATTCAAAAAGTGCTAAAAAAAATGCTAAGTGCAAAATGAAAATTTTAGGTCTAAAAATAAATAAAAAGTTCTAAATTTAGCCCTCAAATGCTAAAATGGCCACACTGCGCTTAATACTCGATATGTTCTCTTCATGTAAGGTGAGAGTGCGAGCGTAAAATAAACCTGTTCTTAACTCGTAAACATAAAGCCGAGTAACAGCATATACATATTCGGTATTTTTATTGTACTCAAAAATTCTTAAATATACTTCGAGTAAGTGCACATATTTTGCAAGTTCATGTGTACTTCTTAACAACAAATCCATTCATGCACTTATAAGCCTGTAATTTTGTTGATAATGATTCGAATTTCAATTTCTTACTAGATTTGGAAAGAAAAAACTGAGATCTTTCGAATAGTATATAATTTATCTAAGAAAACTTAAGAAATTTGGGCGTTATTGTGTCGATACATATGTATCCCATATATATAAAATTATATATAAAATATACATTTCAAAATTATGTTGAAGAAATAGATAGGAATATTTTTTGTATTTAATTCCTGGGTTTTACAAATGTATTTCAAAAATAAATATATAGCAAAAGAATTCATTACACATAGAAAAAATATAAAGATTATGTTAAAAGGTAATAACAAACAGTTCATATCTCGAAAAACAATGACAATAACAAAAAATTCAAATAAAATGTTTACAAGACTATATTTTTATAAAAAATAGTTAAAGGTCCACCTACATCCCGAGTATGCACATATTTATAATTCTATCTCTTTAAAGATTGGCCCATTTCAATTTAGAAGAGATTTATTTTTATTTCCCGAAATAATACAGTCCATTATAGATAATACATTTTGTTTTCTATTAATATTGTCAATACTATTTTCACCATTAGTAGATGAATTGCTCTGATCATCATTTAAAATAGAACTATTTTGAAGATTTTTTTTGATGGATACATCTTTATAATGTCTGTTTTTATATAAGCGTATTCCTTTTCTTATTTCGTCAAAAAAGCCCTTTTTGGTAACATTTCATCTTTATAAACACTTTCTGTAAAAGCAAAAAAATAAAATCAAATATGAAATATATAACACTGATTATAATTATGACAAAAAATTAACTTACTGTAAATTAGATTTAGAAGTTTTGGATAGTTTAAGAGTCTTCTTTTACTTTGTATTCCATCAACGTTAAATTCGAGTAAAAGATGTTCATCGAAAATGGATGTTAACATTTTCTTAATTCCAGCCCTTCCTACTATTTTTATACCCTTCACCATCGTGAGGAGGGTATATATAAGTTTGTCATTCCGTGTGAAATTTCCACAAAAAAATTTTCCGACCCTATAAAGTATATATATTCTGGATCCTTATAGATAGCGAAGTCGATTAAGCCATGTCCGTCTGTCTGTCTGTTGAAATCAGTTTTTTGAAGTCCCCAGATATACTCGGGATCCAAACCTTCAATAATTCTGTCAGAAGTGCTTTCGAGAAGTTTGCTATTTAAAATCAGCAAAATCGGTTTAGGTCAACCAGAGTTATGAACCAATATGTGAGACCACCTCCATAAAAACTTGATATTTTTCGTCCATTTTATTGCAATATTTTGAAATATATTGGATATAATACTATGAAACTTTGTATACGTTGTATGTATGACAAAGGAAGAAAGTGTGCGGAAAATAGTAAGAATCGGTCCATGATGTCTCATAGCCCCCATACAAATATATATATTCCCGAAATATGGCTTAATGATAAATAAATGCCTATAAAATTGGAATATCAAGACAAAATTCAGCAAAAATAAGTTTTACACAAAAAGAAATTGCAAAACGAAATTTTTTTTAGTTCGGTCCATGTTTGACCATAGACCCCATATAAAGTCCACTTCCAAAATTCATTTAAATACGTATAAAACAGATATGAATAATGCTAAACGGCTAAAATTTGACATAAAGACTCTTTATAGACAAATAAACTGTTGTACTAAATTTTATGGTAGTCGGCCCAGAACTGGTCATACCTCCCATACAAGGACCACATCTGGAAAAGACATTTTTCCCTATATATGTTGTATAAATATCGGTACCGTCTCAAAACTTTGCACAGATCATTTTAATATATACAAAAATCAGGCCACAAAATTTTGTGAATTTTGGTCTATTTTTAACCGTATGCCCCATATAAAGCCCTCTTCCGAAAATCAATTTAATACTCATAAATCTCTTATAAATAAGGGTACCAATCCAAAATTTTACACGGATCATTTACACGCATGCCTAAATCTAACTGCTGGATTTTGAGAATATCGGTCCATATTTGACTTTATCACCCACATAAGGTCCACTCTCGAAATCCACGTTAATACTAATATATATCGTATATATAGCGTTATTATGTTGAAATTCGACGTGAAATATCCTCATATGCATGAAAATAACTGTTCCAAAATTTAAGAAGATCGGCCCATAATTTGTCATAGCTGCCATATAAGAACCATTTCCAAAAAACAAATAAATTCGGGTCAAAAAATATTTTTTTCGGATTTAACCCATATTCGGTCCATATTTTATAATCATGATATATATCGTTGGAAAGGTATTTTTAATACCTTTTATTTAGTGTATTACAAATTATCAAGCACCCAGTAGTTTCCGAGATATAGGCCTATATATTTTCAACTTTACGGGCCCGCCCCCTCGAAAATAGGTGTGACCGCCAACAAATTTTGTACCCCTTTTTTATACTCTGTTTGTTAAATTACACTGAAGATTATTATGAATATCAGACAGACTCTGTAAATTATGGTAAGAATTGGTAATTAAATCAATTAAAAATTGTAAAAATTAGACAACACTTCAAAATATTTAACATAAATTATGTTGGTCGTAAAATTGTCTTTCAAACAATATATCAAATACTAATAAAATTTGCACTAAGACTGAATAGCAAACATAGAATTAGGATATTCTAGTCTAGTGTAGTTTCTGTATTTCTTATTACGCTTAGGTGAAGGGTATTTAAGATTCGGCACAGCCGAATATTACTTGTTTATACTCTGTTTGTTAAATTACACTGAATATTATTATGAACATCAGACAGACTCTGTAAATTATGGTAAGAATTGGTAATTAAATCAATTAAAAATGGTAAAAATTAGACAACACTTCAAAATATTTAACATAAATTATGTTGGTCGTAAAATTGTCTTTCAAACAATATATCAAATACTAATAAAATTTGCACTAAGACTGAATAGCAAACATAGAATTAGGATATTCTAGTCTAGTGTAGTTTCTGTATTTCTTATTACGCTTAGGTGAAGGGTATTTAAGATTCGGCACAGCCGAATATTACTTGTTTCTACTCTGTTTGTTAAATTACACTGAATATTATTATGAACATCAGACAGACTCTGTAAATTATGGTAAGAATTGGTAATTAAATCAATTAAAAATGGTAAAAATTAGACAACACTTCAAAATATTTAACATAAATTATGTTGGTCGTAAAATTGTCTTTCAAACAATATATCAAATACTAATAAAATTTGCACTAAGACTGAATAGCAAACATAGAATTAGGATATTCTAGTCTAGTGTAGTTTCTGTATTTCTTATTACGCTTAGGTGAAGGGTATTTAAGATTCGGCACAGCCGAATATAGCACTCTTACTTGTTTTAATTGTATTAGTCTGAAAAAATATATACATAGGTATATTGTAACTTTAGAAATATTAATAAACATAATTGTAGTATTATTTTACGTTAAACAATTGTTTTAACTTACCTTTTGTATGTAGGTAAATGTGTTTGTTTTTTAAACCGTTATACTTTTGTTACTTTAACACTTTCACTTATTATGCGCTTACTCACTTGTCTCAAAGAACTTTAATATTGAACTAAATGGAATTTCTATAAATACATATTGCATCATCAAGATCTTCGTTAAAAAATTTATAGTGGAAGCGCAATGTAAGCGCCATGCGGCCGCGGGCGGCAATCAGTTTAAATAAACGTTTATTACTGTGTACATTGTGTAAAAAGAATTAGGAAAATGAAAAACAATTTTAATTTTTAACTAAACTCATATGTCACATATTATATACATGTGTATGGCTACATCGTTTTAAGCGGCAAAGTTGAGAAAATTCTACTTTTGCCGTCCGCGGCCGCATGGCGCTTACATTGGCCTTCCGCTATTACTGCTACATTAGTGCTTCTGCGCAGCAGTAGAATCTACGGATAAGCTCTATTTATGTTTTTTGTTTACAATATTTTGTTTATTTATGCCTCCAAAAATGAATTCACCTTTTAATAGGGCTTCGATGAAGCACTAAAGTAAGATATAATAAAAACGAAGTAAAAGACTAAATACTAGTCAATTTTTTTTTCTTAGCACAATTCTCATATATGAGAACATTTATAAATGTTCTCTATTACTTTTTGTTATCATATCATATCAAATTAACCGTTAGAAATAATGTTGTTGGGGTAGTTTTATGTAAAGTAAATAGGTTTAGTACAGTACCCACTTTTAAATAATTTTTCAAATATTCTAAATATTTTTAATTTATTTAAAAACTTAGTTTTATTTTAATTATTTTCAAATATTTATATTTTTATTAAAACTTTATTTTAATTATTTCTTATTATACTAAAACAAAAAAGACGACTTAAATAAAAATGAACTTAATGTTATAATAAATCGTCGAAATTATGCAAAAATTTTTGAAAATTACACACTAATCGATTAATTTTTATATAATTACTACAAATCTTATTAGGTAACTGATTTTAGAGTTCCTTTGAAACAATAATAACTTGTAGGAGAAGTTATTGCTTAACAAATAGTGCTAATTTTTTTGACTTTTTGCATCGTAAACAAGAATTGCTGAATACATGCCTTCAGCAATCTTTTTGTAAGGCAGTAATTTTGAGATGCAATAAAGGAAACTGTAGATGGTGCAGTAGTAAAATTTATTGCTTCCAATTTAAGAATATTTTTTGCTTGGTTGCACCGAACATATTATTCAT
Source organism: Bellardia pandia (assembly GCA_916048285.2). NCBI lineage: Eukaryota > Metazoa > Arthropoda > Insecta > Diptera > Calliphoridae > Bellardia > Bellardia pandia. The sequence continues at coordinate 64,609,022 of OU696533.1, forward strand.
TAGCAACATAATAAAATTTAAAAAATTACTAATGGAATTCCACCAATGACAATATATTATGCTACCCAACATTTAAATACATTTATTAAGATTATATTATTATTTACTATAGATTTTTTTTGTATTATTTATGAATTTATTAATTATTAAATTATTAAGATGAATATTAATCTTTAATTTTATTATTAATTTACCTACCTACATTTATTTATTTATGTTTATGTAAAAATCGTATCCTGGTCTCTTATCACTTTTATATAGATTTTTTTTTTTAATTTTTCATGAAAATATAAAAGCCCATTTGAGTGCTTCGATAGACTAGGCGATAGAGTGCCGGACTATCAGTCAAAGGGTTTGCAGGTTCGATTACCGCCAAAGACTGGGTGTTTTCTGCAGATAAGCCAAAAGCTTCGCAGTTTGTGTTTGTTAATTATTAAAAACACTACTCGTAGAGGCGCTAAAGCCTAACGGACAAAAATCTGTGATCACTTTTGTTTCCCAAAATTCTTTATTTTTTGTAAAATTTTTATTTTTTCTGAAAATATAAAAGTTCATTTAACTCAGTAAATATGTAGATGCACTAGTTAATAACTTATCGGATTCTAATGCTGTAATTTATAAGATATTTTATCTTGTTGTAGGTACCCTGCAGGAAATGTCAATAGTAAAATTATACTGATTACCTATTGACGAATTATACCCTTACTAATGCTCTCTACTTTTGACATTTAGCACAGGCTTGTCCTACGAAATCTACCAGTAGACTGCGTCAATACTGACAAAGTAGTTCTGTTGGGACCACTTTTGTCTACACTTTTGGTACTTTTCTGAAAGAGAAAATTAAAAAGCATTTTTCGCTAATTTTTGGAGTTTTATAAAAAAATAAAATACTAAAAATACCTAATTAAAAATAAATTCGAAAACACCCAGAGTCTTTGGCGGGAATCGAACCCGCACCTTCTGAATTCTAGTCCGGCACACTATCGCCTAGTCTATCGGGGCTTACAATTGAAAAAAAAAACATTTGTATAATAATAACCATTGTGACAATGCTGTTGACAATGTCGCTAAACCGTTAGCAAAATAGTAGACAAAAGTGGTGACTTGGAGATACTTGACCCCAGGTTTCCTTCAGGGTATTAGAAAAACAAATTATAAATACAAATATAAAAAACACATACATATGTATATATTTTTCATTATTTTTTAAACAGCGGGAAACAGTGTAAAGCAAAACATATTTTTGAATATAGTTCCGCCCAAGAATGATAAAATAAAGATTACACCATGCGCATGATTTCCCGCTATGTGACGTAGAAGTTCCATTCTAAGGGTTACCAAGAATGTTTCATGTGTTAGAATTAAAATTTCTTGCAAAAATGTATGTTTTATATGATAGTTGGCAACCTTGCAATTGAAATCTCTGAGAGTTCTAAAATAAAATCTGTTTAAAAAAAAAACAAACAAAAAAAAAAAAACAACAACAAAAAACACGAAGAGTGCAGTGAGAAAATTAAAGCAAAACATAAGTAAAAAAAAAACAAGAGAGAAAAAATTAACCAATAGTAACACAGAATGAGTGACGTCACAATTTCAAAATGCGCAGAACATTTTAAAATTTTACGCGCGTTGGCGTAATCTTTATTTTATTATTCTTGGTTCCGCCCTTTTTGTTATATCAAAAGAGGTAAATATAAAGAACTCTCTTATTGCTACTCTTAATTCATAAACAAGTAAATTTATCTCTATATTTAGTTCAGTCGATATTTACTTCAGTTGATAATCTAACTTCGTGCGGTTAAGGTGGTTTTAAAAGTAGTGAAAATACAGATTGTTTTTAGTAACTATTTACTTAATTGTTCACGAGAATAATTTGTTGTTTAATTCATTATTTCAATAATGTATTGATATTATAAAATTGACTGGACATTTTGATGTGTTCCATATTTAATAACAGAAAACAACTAAGGTAGAATTTTATAATAGATTTGTGAAGATCGACATTTCACAATATTAACCATAACTTATGGGTTAATGTGTTTTAAAAATATTTATTATACCTATATGTATTTATTATGTGTACTATTAACTCGTGCTCAACATTTGGTTGGTTATTTGAAACAAAATGAGAGTTTTTAAGGCAACCTGTTTTTAAATACATTAAATCATTATGTATAAGTATTTAAAATTAAAAAAAAAACAAATATGTAGGTATAAAAAAATACAAATGTTTATAAAAAAATTAACTATAAATAGGAAATATGTATTAATGAAGGTATGTATGTAAATAAACTTGAATATATGTATGTACATACATATGTACATATGTATATATTAGTCTCACTAAAAAGTTGTGGTTTGTCCTTTAATTATAAACTCACTAAAAGCAGGTGGAACAGCCAAAGATTTATTGATGGTTTCTTTATAGTCCAATAATCCAATACATCGAAACTTAAAGGTATAAATTTGTTTTCACTTATTTTTTTTTTTGTTTTATGTTTACCTATACCACATAATGGGACTGAATCAATTTAACGGGATTTCCATGTTTTTTCATTCTGCCTGATATGGTTGAACATTTGCTTAGCCACACTAAATCATTAACCTTTATGTCAACAGCTGAAAAATTATACTTACGTCAACAGCAAGCATACCCGGGTATGCAAGCACATTTTATATGGGAATTCACACATTTCTAAATATGTTTCTGTTTTATATGTTTTATTTGGATTTTGTTTGTGTTTTTCCCCTACTTTGAATTGTTTTTATTCATGCATATACTTAAATTTTGTCTTCGTCTTCATGTATGAATATTTACAATTAGGGACAAACACTTATTAGTTGCTCAATTCTATGAACATGAAAATCCAACAAGGAATGAAAAACTGACCACATTTATGATCTGATTTGTCCAATTTTATTCAAACATCAGAATATAGTAGAAAACACTTCTAGTGAGGATATCATGAAGTTTCAGATAGATATAATGGCCACTTTCAGAGATACAGAGTTTTTAAAATTCAAAACATACCCGGGTATGTAGCTGTTGACATAAAGGTTAAACACATTCACCACAACAGCCTATCGACTACAATATTTAAAAAAATTAAATACACCCGTTTATATGTGAATGATTATTTTGCCCTGCTGTTGTCAAAATAAACATTCACATATAAACGTGTGTGATTTATTTTTGACCTAACCGCCAATATTTACAAACAGTTACGGTTTGGCAGTTAAGAAAAAATTAATTTAATTAAAGTTTTCATTTATTAATTTTAATTACAATTTATTGATTAACAACATTTTTAAATTCTTTTTTATTTCCAAATCTATACCTAGCCATTCAGTTTATAAACGCGGAAATGGAAATTAAATAATAAAAAATATATTTTGTTTGTATAATAACCTAATTCTGGTTCTACACGGTCTTTCTTTGAACATAAACAAATTTTTATTTTTTTTACACGATTTTATTTAATTTAGCACGAATCACAGTCTGTTGGGCTTAATTTTTTTTGTTAAATTTAGTTTTTGCGAAATATACCAATACCTCGTTTTGCGTCGCTGGTTAATTAGTACGAGTATGTTCATATCAGAAATTTAGGGAAATTTCTTTTTTGTGGATACAAGCAAATTTACTGGTCAGAGCAATTGTAAATAGCACAAATATAGGGGAATTTCCTTTTAGTGCATCAATCAAATGAACTTTTCATAACTTTTTTTTGCATTACTTTTAAGCTTAAGGTGCTATCAGATGGGATGTATTTAACATATGTACTGTCAAATTTTCCATTTGTAAAAGTTGTACATATCGTGTGATACATATGAAACTTTGCATGTGGAAAATACATGTGGCATTACATATGTAATTTTTTCGATTAGAACACGCTCTATTTTTCTGTGACAAACATAAACAAAACAGCTGGTTTGTTTTGAAGCAAAATTGTTTGAAAAAATATATTGTAAAGAAAAATTAAAGAAAATGGATAATGAACATGGAAAAGTAAGTATTTTTAGATTTTTAATAAATTAAATTATGTTTATTATATTTATAGCAGTTAGAAGCAATTCATGAAATTTATACACGTTAAAAAGTCAGCTTTTGTTTACATTTATAGGTTATGTTATACGGAAAAACAAAAGCAGGTGTGATAGCAAAAATTATGAATCATATGTAAAATGGAAATTTTGACATACAAACGGAATTACATATGGGTAAGAAAAGTGAAATACATTCCGTCTGATAGCGCCTTTAGAGTGCATATCTTTTTTTCTTTAATAACTATATTTGTGTAAAAACACATTGTATGTATGTGTATGTGATTTCCCTGCAAAAAATATTGGACTACGTGATCCATTTTAGATGATATGGACTACTCACAACATGGTCCAATGTAATGCAGTCATGGACCATGTCATAGTTAAACAATAGTTTGTAGTTAAACGACATGGTTTCGTGTTAACACGATTGCATATTCAGTTGTTGTTGTTGTTTAAAACAAACCCTCGTCCCAAAACTACTCCATGGAGTTAGTTTTGGGACTACTCCGATGGGTTATATGGTCCAGTCCTAGGACATCGCAATGTTAAATGGACCACCTTTTTTCATATATTTGGAGTACTCCTACTCCTCTTTGGACTAGTCTTTACATGCATGTATGGACTAGTCGCGTTATTTGCAGGGTTAATATTATAAACCTGAATATGTAGTTGTTCTTAAAAATCCTTGTTATACCCTTCACCTTCATGAGAAGGGTATATATACATATATATATATATAAGGGTATATACTAGAGGTCTGCACAAATGTATTTGGCAGCCAAATGAGTGTTGTGTGTGTATTTGATTTTCAATTCAAATGTGTAACAGCATTGTCAGTTTAGGGGATTTATCCCCAAATTGAGGATTTTTTTCGTGATTTGGGATAAAAATTTCAGCTTGGGGATCCGGGGATGACAACACAATTTTAAGGGATTTTTGGAGTTATTTTTTTAAAAGTGATGGTAACAAGAATGATTTTGGAGCAAAAAAATGTGCGCCTGGCAAGTCTAAAAATGTGTGTTATTAATTATAGTGTATGGTTTCTAATAAAAAGAAGTATGTAAATATTTAAAAAAAAGTATATTTTTTACCGTTTAAAATGGCTGGAAATACTAATTTTATTAAAAAAAATCATAATGCTTCTTAGGAACGCAAAGATTGGGCAAAAGGTTTGAAATATACACGAGTATATTTTTAAAGGCTAACGCTTGCGTTGAACGCGTTTTTCAATAATGAATACTACCAAAACAAAAATACGTAACAAAATGCAATATGAATTAGTGGAAGCACTTCTCAGAATAAACTTAATACTTTAAAAATAATTAAATTTGTTTTGAGAAATTTAATCCATCTGCTGAAATGCTAAAGCTTTTTAATACAAGCAATATGTACAATAAAATTTCTGAGGCTGATGAATCAGAAGATTTTGATTCTGATGTTTTTGAAAAGCTAAACTCTGGTAAATAATTTTTTATACTTCTATATATTAAATTATGTGTAATTTTTTCTTTACAAGATTTATAATTACAAATCTAATTAGTTTGAATACTAATATATGCAGTGGTGATATTCGAAACAATTAACAACCGGTGATTCAAGTCGTCGTGGAAACATAGTATAAGTTAGTTATGATTTGTGAATAAGATCTTTAACCATTTGTGAACTACTTTTTAGTTTCTGTTTAATAAGTTTCGACTTTAGTTACGATTTTTGAATATGCGCCAATAAGTGTTAAACGAATATGCACCTGTTTGGAGAAGCAGTTCTTAAACTGCTTATTGAAATACTCGAGTATTTTGCAAGTTTTATTTTATTTGTATGAAATTGGAAAAATAGTACAGGAGAAGAAAAAGACTAAAAAAAAGCATATCGTTAGTTGAAATGTAAAATGCATATTAAAATAGAATTATAGAATAAAATCCCAATATTTTTATTAATTAAAATGTCTTTGTATTTTTATCGGAAATAATAAAAACTGCAACGTTTTCATAGACATTTTATTACTAAACATTTTTGGCTTAAGTTAGGCATTTTTTTTAGATATTAGTTACGTTTTTTGGAATTTCAACTAATGATATGGGTGTTAAAAATAAAAAAATTAAGAATTAAATTTTATTAAAACAAAATAAAAATCTGATCTTAATATAATTGTTTCAACAATACTAAGTACATTAAAACTACAAAATACCAAAATAGACAAAATATGTATGTATATTAGGGTGGGGCGATTTGAACATCTTAATGGGCGAATCGCGTTTCTGATTCTTGGGATTGTACTGAGCAAAAAAATCCACTAGACCATTTGTCTACGGTGAAAATCGAGTCTCCCGATTTTGACTTGAAATTTTTTCTCAGACTTTATTTTTTTTTTTTTTTTTTTGAAAATTATCAAATTTTCTTGGGCTCATATTTCATAAACTATATGAAATTTTGACTTATTTTCAACGGTAAAGTTGTAGCTGTTGTCTCGGGCTACAATTCCTCTGAACATATTATTTAGAAAAAACTTCGTTTTCATGGTCAAAAATGTAGACAATTTATCACTTGTCACGTTTTTTATTTGATATTTTGGCCTATAACATCCAAACCATTGAGATTTTCGATCTAATACTATAACAAAAATTGTAGCCAAGACAATAGCTAAGAACTTTCTAGTACTTCGTAAAAGCATTGGAATGCTCCTTCAGGCGGTTTTGGCCTTGTGAAAGTTCAAATTTTTCGTGAAAATATTGACAAATTACCATTTTCAGTTGTTCATAGCGCAAAATCATAAAAATTTTCTATTTCTTATTTTTTCCACTTTTTTTATCCAAAAAAATGTTTTTTTGTTTTGTTTCATATTTATTTTAAAAATTAAGAGAAATTCATTTAAAGTACAAAGTAATTGTATTGGTAGAGACAAGGTATGAATCAAGAAGAAAGCAATTATTGTTTTAAACGATTTCACAGATAACGTTCGATGAGATGCAATACACCTCCAGATGTGCCAGTGTTTGCCACCTCACCGTCGCTACAGACGGCAATTAAATTTTCAAGTGAAAGATTTTTAGAATTGAAAAATTCAATCAGTTCGGCTTCTTTCACTTTGGAGGTTTCGCCTTTGCCTTCTAAACTCACATACCCAATTAGTGACGAATGTGGTTCTTTTCGCATTGTAGTGTGATATACTTCATTCATTTTCTCCCGAGTTAATAAATCATTTTTGCAACCATCAAACGAAAAAGCGATCAACGATTCACCATCGTGATTTGCTCGTAAAATATCGTGTCTCGATTTTTCACGCTCTCGGCTCACTTTTGGTTTCACCTCGCTCATCCTTAAACTGTATGTCAACGAATAAAGTTGAAGCCAAAACAAATGCTAATCGATCGGATACCCCAAAGCGATCGCACATCATTGCAAACCGTGGTGTACTATATCGTGAAGTATGCATTCTTCGCACAGTTGGTGTATGGATTTCCGAACCAGGAGCTTCATAGTTTTCCAATTCATGCACATCTGATGCGGTTGGTTGAAATATTGGATCAGATATTGCACCTAAATGTAAAGATAGTAACTAGGGTGTCCAGACGTCAAGCTTTTGGCGTGATTGTCACACTTTTGAAATCTTCCTGGCGTGTCACGCTTTATTTTTAAAAATCACGCCAGATACAATGCTAGAGCTGGACGAAATGGATCAAAATTTTATAATTATATTTTTTAATCACCGTTCAAACAGAAACAATTTCTAAAATGTTGTTAGTTAATTTATATACATACAATGATTTAGCTGTCGCGTCGAATATTCTAGCGTTAAATCGCGTCGCGTCGTTTCTGTCCAAGCGGTAACGTCCCTACAAGAAGAGTGTCCGTCATTTGATAGGTAAAATGATTCTCACTGATGAGAGATATATCCATCAAAGTTTCTATCAAGTTATTAAGGGTAATACGAACCAAATGATAGCGACTTTTGTATCCGTGTGATTTTCTATCTCCCTTTTGTTTAAGATTTTTTTTTTTTGCAAATTAAACTTATTTAGATTTGACAAAAAAACAAAGTTAAAACTGAAAATTAAAAAATGTATTAAAATAAAACTGAAATTGAAAAAACTACCAAATTTACGACCAATCCTACCAACCTACGAACACATTTCAAAACTACCCAAATTGGTAGGAACCTACCAAGTACGGCAACACTAATGTGCATACATGAATGTTCTATGCATATTTTGCTCTCGATAACAGTGTTGCCATTTTGACGCTTTTAGGGTATTTTATGGCGCTTGTTTGGTCTCGTTACCCTTTTATTTTTTGTCAAATACCCTTTTTTAAAAAGGGTATTTTTTGACGCTTTTTCTATTTTTTGGTGCAGTTTTCGAAGAAGTCCAAAAAGTAAATCTAGCTTCGAGTCAGCCAATGCGGACCATGTCAAGCTTTATTTAGTGTTGACAATAGCGAAGCGGATATTATTCATTTCATACAAAACTTCATTGATGATTCGTCTCTAATAAATAAAATAGAAATTTCCCTAAAGAATCTAACGTTGTAAAAATGGTAAATTATTAAAAGAACTGATGAATTTTGGATTGAAGTCTACAATTTTAAACATTATTTGGGAGAAAATCCTTTTCATGAACTAGCTGACTTTGTTATTCGTATACTTTCTTTTCCTTACTTAAATGCCGAAGTCGAAAGAACGTTTAGTTTAATGAATTTTTTTAAACCAAAGCTCAGAAACCGACTTTCTTTAAACTCAGCCAAAAGTTTGTTGTTTCAATTACAAATTACCTTCAAGTGTTTACTTAAAAATTAATTCAAATCAAACTTATAAAAGGTCTGAATATTTCATTAAATCTGTTTTGTGGCCCGATGATGATGATTATGAATTTGAAAATTAAATTGTTTTTCTATAAAACTTTATATTTTGTTTTTTATGAATTTTATTTTATTTTAATTTTTTGTTTACTCCTGGTAACTGAATTGATAATAAAATTAATTATTTATTTAAAAATTTTAACATGCCTTTTGATTTTTTGTTTTTTACTCTTTGTTTTATTGCCAATTTTAATCTTTTTTTAAGGTTTTATTTGCAAAGCAAAACAACACGATACCAAAATTTTTGTTAAATTTTTTTTTGGCGCTTTTACCCTTTGTTTTGTAATTTTTTACCCTTTTTACCCGTTTTTACTATATACTTGACGCTTTTCTTTATTTCTAAAATGGCAACACTGCTCGATAACATTTAAATGTGTGAATATATGTGAAATTTGCACTAAATAATGGTTAGAGATTCGACTCAGCCACACTTGTTTTTAATTTTATTTTTAATTAATTTTTTGGTAAATAATTATTGTTGGGTCAAATTTGCACCAAAAATGGATATTTACTTAAAAAATTGTTCAGTGCAAATGATTATCAGTGCTGTAATCAATTTTTGAAATACTCACATCTCGTGTTCATATTTTTGTTACTGCAGTAAAAAACATCTCACTACAGCAGCGTTGCCACCGGCTGCACCAAAAATTACACAGACTCATGCCAAAAATAGTTCAAAATCAAATGAAATAGTGCAAAAAAATTTTAAGGATAAACATTTTTTATTTTATTATTTTTTAAACACAACATTTAAAATGGAAAAAGAGATAATTTTTTGTACTATACATTTAGATCTATTCGGGAAGTCACTTTCACCACAAATACGCGTTTCATTCACTTTTTGTTATTCTAAAATACGTTAGCGATGTGAGTACCAGAAAACAAAAGATGTGCAACCAGAAAGCATACGTTTTTGTTCACTTTGTATGCATTCTAAAATACGTGTTCACCACACATCTACATAATTTTCTCTTCAATTGCAACTAATACTTCAGACACAAGTTGACTGGGAAATATTAAGATGCCAATCCTTGCCAACTCCATGCTGGTAATTTCCATCAGCGAAGAAACGAAGGGCTGCTGTCAGCTAGTCAACAGGCCTTAAGCATCCAAGCCGTGATTGCTGTTAGATTTTGTCTTCCAATTCAGATAAAATATATTTAAATGCCTCTTTGTTGATTCTAAAATTTTTTCCTAATAATTCTTTTGGTATTAGAAGAGGTGATTTTAAATTTTTAATAAACATACCTACCTGGCATCATTCATTTTAAATATATCCGGCGTGTTATTTCTTAAATTTTTATTTACTCCTCTAAGATATTCAGATTGTGCATTAATTAAAAATGCAATCGAATACATCTCAATTTTTCAATTTTTATTTTTAAATTATATTTTTGTTTTTAAATTTTTCTGTGTATTCATTCGACAGCTGTTTTCAATGTTTATGTTTTTCATAAGAGATTACAAAAAATCGATTACCGCAAACGATAATTCTTCACTCGTATTTTAGAATATGTCGAAGATGAAATATCGAAAGTGAACGTTCGACGACGAAGAAGTGAAGCGCGTATTCCCGAATAGACCTGATTATATTTCTATTTAAATACATGTGTATGTAAATAACGATTAACAAAACAAAAATTTAACAAATTCATTCATTAATTAAAAAAAAGTAACTTACATATTTATGTAGTTATCTATGTATTTTCAATACTTTTAAGAATACATATCACTCCTTTATTGCAACATAGTCATATCTCAAAAACCAAAATTTTACTTGTTCAAATTTTTAAAACTTTAAACGCATTTTGCCAAGGTTATTTTTTTGAGATATGACTATGTTGCAATAAAGGAGCGAAGGGCATGTACAGAAAATTAACTCTTCCAACTGTTTTTTATCATTTCAATAGTATGCTCAAAATTTTCTGGTTGACAAGTTATTTCTGGTATCAGTTTTTATTAAGTTTAATTTACTAAAACTTTCAACAGAAGCATTTGAGAATGGTAAAATCAATAGAAATTTTATTATAATTTTTAAATTTGGGAACAGAATATCACCAGCGCAGTTTTTTAGTTGAAAAATTTTAGACCAGTATTTTTCAACACCTAATTCATCGTAAAGATTAAGTTCCTTGTGATCTAAAAGTGCATGTTCACGCCATTCATTGTCTAATTTTTGGTAATTCAGCTTAACAAATGGAAATCAAGTTTTAAAAATTACCAAGGATTTTAATTTTAATGACTGTGCAAATTTTGGGTAAACTATGTATATCAATAAAGCTATAAAGATCATCATTAAAGTTGAATCTTTTTTTAATTTGTTTAATTACTTCTATATAGAAGTTTCTAAAATCGTTATACATTACAGTTATTTGTAAAAAAGAACAGTGTGATATAGTATTTTTTCAGCTACACCAATATAAATTTCATTTTGCTGTGTAAACAGCTGCTTGTTTGTATGATCAATAAAAAACAAATCATTGTTATTTAAATAATCTGCTTTTATATAACTACTATATTTTCACAGCAGCGCTGTAAAATGAAAAATAAAAAACAGAACTGCCAATTCAAAAGAATTATTCAGTGTTGTAAAATAGTGCAAAATTTCACAAAAAAATTATAGTGCAAACACAGTGCATGGTATAAAAAAGGGTAACATTATAAGGTGGGACTTCTTTTGGTTGAATTTTATATCAATAACTTTATTTACAAGAGTTGTATGGTTGGCTGTTATACTCGGAAGCGGACTTAATTTGGAAGCTATTGTCGAATATGGACTGACAGCTACAAAATTCAGACACATAATTGCTGTATAACCGATATTAGTGTGATTTCTGGATTACAATTTCTGATTTGTATAAAATGTTGATTTGATATCGATATTTATTAGACATTTTTGAGGGTTAGTAGTAAGTGAATTTCGGAAGTTATATAGGTATGGTCAAATATGGACCGATATTTTCAAAATCTACCAGTTTGATTTCGGCATACATATATGGTGAATTTTACGTCAAATACCCAATGTTAAAAATCGATTTGGATGAAATTTGCGTCAATGTTAGTACTATTGGATAGCAGGCCAGACATAAATTTTCAGCTCTATTATTCTAGAAGTGCCGGAGTTAGATGGGGTCAAAGTTCGACATTTTGTCAATTTTGGTCATAAAGGATTTTTTTAAAATGAGTGTAACTTCTCACCTATTAGTCCTAGCAAAAATTGTCTTTAGATAGCTATTTCTTAAATCATTTCAAAAATATTTTTTTTTAAATTTTTAAAATTTTTTTTTTTTAAATATTTTTTTTTAAATTTAGGCCTTTTTTTGCTCTCAAAAGAAAGCTTATACAATTTACTTTAAGGCTTTTATAATCGCTTAATGGGATGCGAGTGGGATATCTATCAAAAAAATTATTTTTTAACTCAAGAATAGGATTTTTCAATATTTGGCACATGTATCATTTTCATTTGCCCCCATTTCTTTATTTAAATGAGTGTAACTTTTGTCTAAATTCTTTGTGTCCATAATAATATAAAATAAACAGAAAAATATAAATAACAACAACAATAACAACAAACGTTTTAAAAAACATCAATAACAACAGAAACAAATAAATAAACAAATTAAACTAGTGCTTTCTCTGTTTTATAATAATTGTGGCTCTTTTATAAAATTCATAACAGAACATATACAGAAAATATAAAAAAAACATATATAGAAAATATAAAAACAATAACAACAACAAGCTTTTGTCAATAATAAACTTAGTCTCGTTTCATCGAACTGTTCGGACGTGTTATTTTTAGTGCGGCTGAATTATCGGTGAAAAAATCGTAATAGGTGAAAAAGTGTAAAAAGTTGAAATTAAACAAAAAAGTGCAAAAATAACTCGTAATAGGTAAAATAAAAAAAAAACATTAAAAATCGCATAAAAACTGTATGAGTGTTCCTCTCAGATGTAATTCTGAGAAAGAGCTTAGATCGACTAGAAAAACTATATGGGTCTCTGAGGAAGAATCCTTAAAAAAAAATCTGTGGAGAATCTTCTCACTGCAAGAGCCGTGGAACGGCGTCGTTCCTGTTCAAATAGTGCAGTCAAACCTAGAAAACAAGTAGGTATGGATAAATACGTCACAGTTCTTAAGCGACAGAGGAGCCCGACATCTGCTCAAGTGTCATCAAATTCAAAAGCTCCTAAGACTGTGAGTATTGATAATCCAAATGATCAAAATAGGTGTGCTCTCCTCCAGACGGATGAGCCAGAACTTCCTAAGAAGACGTTTAAGCCCCCACCAATTTATCTGAGAGAGCCCACTTCCAGTAAATTGGTACAAGGAATTCAGGTCTATTCGGGAATACGCGCTTCACTTCTTCGTCGTCGAACGTTCACTTTCGACATTTCATCTTCGACATATTCTAAAATACGAGTGAAGAATTATCGTTTGCAGTAATCGATTTTTTGTAATCTCTTATGAAAAACATAAACATTAAAAACAGCTGTCTAATTAATACACAGAAAAATTTTAAAACAAAAATATAATTTAAAAATAAAAATTGAGATGTATTCGATTGCATTTTTAATTAATGCACAATCTGAATATCTTAGAGAAGTAAATAAAAATTTAAGAAATAAAACGCCGGATATATTTAAAATGAATGATGCCAGGTAGGTATGTTTATTAAAAATTTAAAATCCCTCTTCTAATACCAAAAGAAGTATTAGGAAAAAATTTTAGAATCAACAAAGAGACATTTAAATATATTTTATCTGAATTGGAAGACGAAATCTAACAGCAATCACGGCTTGGATGCTTAAGGCCTGTTGACTAGCTGGTAGCAGCCCTTTGTTTCTTCGCTGATGGAAATTACCAACATGGAGTTGGCAAGGATTGGCATCTTAATATTTCCCAGTCAACTTTTTCAAAACTTCTGTCTGAAGTATTAGTTGCAATTGAAGAGAAATTATGCCATAAATGGATAAGTATCAAAATGGATGAGTAGACAAAAGAAGAAGCCCGAATGTACTTCTTTCGAAAATCGTCGATACCAGGCGTAACCATAGCTATTGATGACCACCATGGCTCTGAACTGTTGCGGTGATGTTTTTTTTTAGACCTGGACAAAGAAACAGAATTAACTTTTATTGTATGTTTTTTATACATGTACATACATATATTTACTTATATTTGAAGCATACGCTTGTTATTTATTTTTCAGTTATGTAGGTACATATTTTCTTTTTACGCGCTAAATCAAGCGTCGAACGAAAATTATGTAGATGTGTGGTGAACAAGTATTTTAGAATGCATACAAAGTGAACAAAAACATATGCTTTCTGTTTGCACATCTTTTGTTTTCTGGTACTCACATCGCTAACGTATTTTAGAATAACAAAAAGTGAATGAAACACGTATTTGTGGTGAAAGTGACTTCCCGAATAGACCTGATTGTTTCGGTAATAGGTGAAAATATGTTTAGCGTAGCATCAATTAAACATGGAAATATCAGCGAAACCAAAATTCAAGTGAAAAAGGAAGATGATTTTCGAAAATTGGCCAACCAGTTGGAGATGAAGACTAGGGATTTTTATACCTATCAGCTCAAAATCGCAAAAGGACTCCAAGTCGTTCTAAAGGGTATAGACCCATGTGTTGTTCCTGCGGAGATAAAGACCGGATTAATGGACAAAAGGTTCAAAATTAAGAGTGTAGTGAATATTAGAAACCGTGAAAAGATTCCACAGCCTATGTTCAGGGTGGAATTGGAACCTGGAGATGTCGTATTAAAGAAAAACGAGTCCCATCCCATTTACAATCTGATTTACCTTCTGCATCGTAGAATCACCGTGGAAGAACCGCATAAGCGTCAGGGACCCGTCTAGTGTCTTAACTGTCAAGAATTTGGTCACACCAAGGCGTATTGTAAATTGCCGTCAGTTTGTGTTGCGTGTGGGGAGATATATGCAACTGCTCAATGTGATAACTCGAAAACTGATTCAAAAATTAAAAAATGCAGTAACTGCGGAGGTAATCATACCGCAAATTATAGAGGTTGTCCAATTTACACTAATTTGAAAGGCATAAGAACCAACAAGACGTCAGTATTACCTGATCATCCTCAACAGCCTATTTTTGCATCGAGTGAGAATTTCCCTCAATTGTTACGGTCCACTAGTCATGTAAACGCGCCTAGTTCTAAACAAGTTTCTTACGCAAACGTGGTTAAATCTAATATGCCAGGTTTGGAGCAGGAACCTAAATCACAATATTACGAGCCTAATATTAACACTCTAGAAACTACATTGCAGACACTTGTCCAAACTATGAACACTTTTACGACCACTATGACATCCATGATGCAAGAAATGCTGAAAATGCAATCCACTATCTTACAAGCCATTTTAAAGAAATGATATGTTTAAAAATTTGTTTTTGGAATGCGAACGGCCTCCGCCAACATAAAAACGAACTGGAACACTTCCTCATGGATAAACAGATTGATGTCATGATGATTGCTGAAACTCACTTGACGGCGACAGGGTACTTCAAAATTAATGGATACGTGCTGTATGATATTAAAGATCCCCGCGGAAGAGCATGTGGAGGTTCGGCAATTCTTATAAAGAACAGAATAAAACATTGTTTAATGAACAACATATGTGAGGATTACCTACATGCAACAAACATTTGTATTGAATTGTTTTATCATCAATTTATTCGCCGCCTCGATTTTCAATAAAATAACACCAATACTACAGCTTCTTCAATTCCCTCGGAGCTAGATTTTTAGTTGCTGGTGACTTTAACGCCAAACAAACATTTTGGGGTTCACATCTAGTGACCCCGAAGGGTCGTGAACTCTTCAACACCATTGCCAAAATGGGCTTAGATGTACTCTCAAGCGGGCATCCCACTTACTGGCCGACGGACCGACGGAAGATTCCCGATGTTATTGACTTCGGAGTAGTGAAAAATATCCCTGTAGAATCCATACAAGTGGAGCCTTCATTAGACTTATCTTCAGATCACTCTCCTACTATTATTTCAATGCGTTTCCTTCAAGGGAATGGCTCTCCATTTCGGGACATATCTAAAACCAGAGTAAGTTGGATAAAGTATAAAAAGTATTTAAATTCCCACTGCACGGAAAATATAGTGTTGAGAACTACCGAGGATATTGATGGGTCGATTGGCAAGTTTACTGAGGACATACGAAGAGCTGTACATCACGCCTCCACATACGACGTTGAGTGCAGAAGTGGGACAAATAGAACTTATTTCGCTGAACTCGATCATCTCCTGTCAGAAAAAAGAAGAGTTAGAAGAGAGTGGCAAATTCACAGGTCTCCTGAACTGAAAGCTAGGCTACGGGTATGCAGAGATATACTAAGAAATTTCTTAGAAACCCAAAGAATGGCTTCACTTAAATCTTACTTGGAGGGTCTTGATAGTACCCCACAATCTGACTATTCGTTATGGAAGGCGGCACGAGGTTTAAAAAGACCAGTTAGAGGAAAGCCTCCTCTGCGAAATCCGACTGGTGACTGGGCTAGAAATGATTCCGAGAAGGGGACTTTATTTGTTAATCATTTGAGAAAAGTGTTTACTATATGACAATTTTTCCTCTTGCGAGTATTATTTTATTGTAAAAAGCTATGTAGAACATATAACAGAGATATACAAAAATAAATTTCAAATAAATTTTTGTATTTAACTTTGAAGTAAACCTTCGAATAAATAAATTTTTTTAAAAAATTTTTTACAATAAAATAATACTCGCAAGAGGAAAAATTCTCATATAGTCAATTTGAAAAGTTAAATATAAGAAATTTGAAAATGAACAACAATAGACACAAAGAATGCTGACGAAGGCGTTAGCAGGCCAGAAAATGCATTACATTTTGCTAGTGTCTCTTTGTATATTTCTGTATGTTTTTGCATTTATGTTTTCCAACGGAAAGCTATGTAGAACATATAACAGAGATATACAAAAATAAATTTCAAATAAATTTTTGTATTTAACTTTGAAGTAAACCTTCGAATAAATAAATTTTTTTAGAAAAGTGTTTACTATAAACAACTCAAATAATGCATCTGATTTGCCTCCACTCATTATTAGACCTCCTATACCTCTAAGACTTAGCTTTAATGATGTTCAAAGCGCTATTGGTACTCTGAATCTTAAAAAAGCTCCAGGTATGGATAAAATCAGCAACAAAATGCTTGTGGAGTTACCTCGTGTAGCTAGAAAAATTATCCTATTTATTTTCAATGCTATTTTACGCCTAGAATACTATCCTGCAGATTGGAAGGTATCTATGATTACCATGATTCCTAAGCCAGGGAAGGACCCCAGTAAAGTAGAGTCATATAGGCCAATTAGTCTACTGCCGACAATTTCAAAACTGTTTGAAAAATTGTTATTGGCTAAGTTGATTCCAATTCTGAACGACACTCAATGTATCCCAAATCACCAATTCGGGTTCAGAGCTAAACACAGTACCATCGAACAAACACACAGATTGGTAAATGTGATAAGACGGTCGTTTGAAGAGAAAAAATACTGTTCCGCGCTTTTCATTGATGTTTCCCAAGCGTTCGACAAAGTCTGGCATGAAGGTTTAATGCATAAAATTAAATAACTCTGCCTGCTAACACCCACAAACTTATGAAAAGTTATTTATATGGTCGCAAATTTACAATCAAAGAAGGCGATATTTTAAGCCCCGCTCAGCCAATTGAAGCAGGAGTACCCCAGGGTAGCATACTGGGTCCAACTTTATATTTGATTTATGCATCCGATATGCCGTCAGACCCCATAATACATACTTCAACTTTTGCAGACGATACAGCCTTTAT
Source organism: Bellardia pandia (assembly GCA_916048285.2). NCBI lineage: Eukaryota > Metazoa > Arthropoda > Insecta > Diptera > Calliphoridae > Bellardia > Bellardia pandia. Next base: position 64,626,774 of record OU696533.1, read on the forward strand.
TACCGTTCATAAGGACCATCAAATAGCATCACAGAACTTGCAGAAATATGTTTACAAGCTAGAGAATTGGCTTGAGCTTTGGAAAATTAGGGTTAACGAACAGAAATGTATTCATATAACTTTCACCTGCTCGTTCATCAGAATAAATAATCAAATTATCCCGCAACACAATGAAGTCAAATACCTCGGAATCCACCTCGATCGTCGTTTAACTTGGAAGTCTCATATCGAAACTTACCCAGATGAGATTAAAAGCAGTGCAAATTAATTGGCTAATCGGCAGAAATTCTACATTAAAGTTGGATTGCAAACTTTTGTTGTACAATGCAATTCTAAAGCCAATCTGGAGGCTTTCCTCTAACTGGTCTTTTTAAACCTCGTGCTGCTTTCCATAACGAATAGTCAGATTGTGGGGTACTATCAAGACCCTCCAAGTAAGATTTGGATCTTTGGGTTTCTAAGAAATTTCTTAGTATATCTCTGCATACTCGTAGCCTAGCTTTCAGTTCAGGAGACCTGTGAATTTGCCACTCTCTTCTAACTCTTCTTTTTTCTGACAGGAGATGATCGAGTTCAGCGAAATAAGTTCTATTTGTCCCACTTCTGCACTCAACGTCGTATGTGGAGGCGTGATGTACAGCTCTTCGTATGTCCTCAGTAAACTTGCCAATCGACCCATCAATATCCTCGGTAGTTCTCAACACAACATTTTCCGAGCAGTGGGAACTTAAATACTTTTTATACTTTATCCAACTTACTCTGGTTTTAGATATGTCCCGAAATGGAGAGCCATTCCCTTGAAGGAAACGCATTGAAATAATAGAAGGAGAGTGATCTGAAGACAAGTCTAATGAAGGCTCCACTTGTATCGATTCTACAGGGATATTTTTCATTACTCCGAAGTCAATAACATCGGGAATCTTCCGTCGGTCCGTCGGCCAGTAGGTGGGATGCCCGCTTGAGAGTACATCTAATCCCATTTTGGCAATGGTGTTGAAGAGTTCACGACCCTTCGGGGTCACCAGACGTGAACCCCAAAAAGTGTGTTTGGCGTTAAAGTCACCAGCAACTAAAAATCTAGCTCCAAGGGAATTGAAGAAGCTGTAGTATTGGTGTTCTTTTATTGAAAATCGAGGCGGCGAATAAATTGATGATAAAACAAAATTGTATTGACAGAATTCAATACAAATGTTTGTTGCTTGTAGGTAATCCTCACATATGTTGTTCATTAAATAATGTTTTATTCTGTTCTTTATAAGAATTGCCGATCCTCCACATGCTCTTCCGCGGGGATCTTTGGTATCATATAACACGTAGCCATTAATTTTGAAGTACGCTGTCGCCGTCAAGTGAGTTTCAGCAATCATCATGACATCAATCTGCTTATCCATCAGGAAGTGTTCCAGTTCGTTTTTATGTTGGCGGAGGCCGTTCGCATTCCAAAAACAAATTTTTAAACAAATCATTTCTTTAAAATGGCTTGTAAGATAGTGGATTGCATTTTCAGCATTTCCTGCATCATGGATGTCATAGTGGTCGTAAAAGTGTTCATGGTTTGGACAAGTGTCTGCAATGTAGTCTCTAGAGTGTTAATATTAGGCTCGTAATATTGTGATTTAGGTGCCTGCTCCAAACCTGGCATATTAGATTTAACCACGTTAGCGTAAGAAACTTGTCTAGAACTAGGCGCGTTTACATGACTAGTGGACCGTAACAATTGAGGGAAATTGTCACTCGATGCAAAAATAGGCTGTTGACGATGATCAGGTAATACTGTCGTCTTGTTGGTTCTTATGCCTTTCAAATGAGTGTAAATTGGACAACCTCTATAATTTGCGGTATGATTACCTCCGCAGTTACTGCATTTTTTTTATTTTTACGTCAGTTTTGGACTTATTACATTGAGTAGTTGCATGTAGTTTCCCACACGCAACACAAACTGACGGCAATTTACAATACGCCTTGGTGTGACCAAATTCTTGACAGTTGAGACACTGGACGGGTCCCTGACGCTTATGTGGTTCTTCCACGGTGATTCTACGATGCAGAAGGTACATCAGATTGTAGATGGGAGGGGGCTCGTTTTTCTTTAAGACAACATCTCCAGGTTCCAATTCTACCCTGAACATGGGCTGAGGGATCTTTTCACGGTTTCTAATATTCACTACGCTCTTGATTTTGAACCCTTTGTCCATTAAACCGGTCTTTATCTCCGCAGGATCAACGACTTGGAGTCCTTTTGCGCTTTTGAGCTGATAGGTATAGAAATCCCTAGTCTCCCTCTCCAACTGGTTGGACAATTTTCGAAAATCATCTTCCCTATTCACATGAATTTTGGTTTCGCTGATATTTCCATGTTTAATTGATGTTACGCTAAACATATTTTCACCTATTACCGAAACAATTCTTTGTACCAATTTACTGGAAGTGGGCTCTCTCAGATAAATTGGTGGGGGCTTAAACGTCTTCTTAGGAAGTTCTGGCTCATCCGTCTGGAGGAGAGCAAACCTATTTTAATCATTACTCACGGTCTTAGGAGCTTTTGCATTTGATGACACTTGAGCAGACTTCGGGCTCCTCTGTCGCTTAACAACGGTGATGTACTTATCCATACCTACTTGTTTTTTGGGTTTCACTGCACTATTTGATGAAGATGATGTTTTCTCATCTGTTAAAATCACTATATTGGGCGAACAGGAACGACGCTGTTCTACGGCTCTTGTAGTGAGAAAATTCTCCAGAGATTTTTTTAAGGATTCTTCCTCAGAGACCCATCTAGTTTTTCTAGTCGAGCTAAGCTCTTTCTCAGAATTACATCTGAGAGGAACACTCATACAGTTTTAATGTGATGTTTAATGTTTATTTTTTTTTATATTTTTACCTATTACGATTTTTTTTTACTTTTTGTTTAATTTCAAGTTTTTACACTTTTTCACCTATTACGATTTTTTCACCTATTACGATTTTTTCACCTATTACGATTTTTTCCACCGAAAATTCAGCCGCACTAAAAAAAACACGTCCGAACAGTTCGATGAGACGAGACATTGACGACTGGATCAGTTGATGTGAAATTTTTTAGTATCATAAAAATTTTTGTCTAGCACTGGCTGGGCTTATTATTTTCTTTTTAGTATTAAGATTTGAATACTTATTGTCATTTCATGTATGAAGATTCAATAAATAATTAAAGGCAATAAAAAAAAAATTTGTACCATATGCACTATTTTAATTTTTTTCTATTTATTACTTATAATACTAAATAAGAATAATAATAATAAATAATTTAATAAAACTAATATTCATATGAAAATGATACATGTGCCAAATATTGAAAAATCCTATTCTTGGATTAAAAAATATTTTTTTTTGATAGATATCCCACTCGCAAAGTAAATTGTATAAGCTTTCTTTTGAGAAAAAAGGGCCCAAATTTAAAAAAAATTAAAAAAAAAATATTTAAAAAAAAAATGTTTTTAAATTAAAAAAAAAAATGTTTTTGAAATGATTGAAGAAATAGATATCTAAAGAGCTTTGGACAATTTTTGCTAGGACCAATAGGTGAAAAGTTACACTCTTTTAAAAAAAACTCTGTCTGACCAAAATGTCCAACTTTGACCCCCTCTACCTCCGGCACTTCTGGACTGATAGAGCTGAAAATTTGTCTCTGGTCTACTATCAAATAGTACTAACCTTTCTGCAAATTTCATCCAAATCAGAAGACATCGATTTTTAAAATTGGGTCACTTGACGTGAAATTCACCATATATAAATGCTCAATGTAAAATTTCGGTATCGTTATTTATAAGAGATTTATATTTTATATGTATGTTTTTTAACCCGAAGTTTAGTGTAACATCTTAATTTGTTAATAATGAAGCGAGTTGTTTGAGTTACCTCTGTATAATGACTGACTCGTCTTCTTTATTCAATTCATGTTAATCACAATATGACAGTGTTGTATTAAAAATTAGTAGGTTGTCAGTGATGGCACTACACCTCCCTCTTAATATAAAAATTTATATTTAATTTAAGTTATATTGATAATTAAAACTAATTAATTTCAGTCATCTTGAAACAATATCAAGAATAAAATAACTTACATTAAGAATTAAAACTTATTATCTATATATATAAAATTATGTATGTATGTATGTATGTATGTAACGTATGGACTCCAAAACGGCTGAGCCGATTTTGATGAAATTTTCACAGCATGTTACTGTGACTCTGGAAGGAATAATAGGGTACTTTTTTTACCACGCCCACTTTTACGCCCACTTTTTTAAAATATTGTAATTGGAGACCAAACCTCTGGACCGATATTTTTGAAATTTTCACAGCATTTAACTGGGACTCTGGTATGATTAATAGGTTACTTTTTTTTGACAACGCCCACTTTTACGCCCACTTTTTAAAAATTATGTAATTGCTCCCATATAGTTTTTAACAGATTTACTTCAAATTGTATACACATTATATACTCCAGGCGAGGTAAAAATAAAGGTTTCTTAAGCCACGCCCCTTTTCACGCCACATTTTTGAAAGTTTTATACTTTTTGTTCTCTATACAAATTTGTTCATTCCAACGTATTTTTTTATATTTTTTAATACTGTTAACGTCGCCATATAACTATGAACCACGCCTACTTCATCGCCCCCTTTTTTAATTCAGATACTTACTTATACCACTAACAATGTTTGCTATACAAAATACTTTTTTTGTAATATGTATTTACCTAAATATATATATATATTTTACCTACATACATTTTTTTATTACCAAATCCCCATTTTTCGCCCCATTTCACCTTAAATTATATTGCTTTTAATCTATATATATATAAATGAATGTGTGTCTGTATGTTTGTGGTTAATAGGAGGCCAAACCCTTGGACCAATCTGCCTGAAATTTTTACAGCATGTTACTGTGACTCTGGAAGGAATAATAGGCTATATGAAGTTTTGATTGTACAAACAGGGGTGGCACCGCCCATATAACCCAAAAATTTAAATCGCCGTATTTTGGGCATTTTTTGACATACGTCAATGATATGTGGTACATATGGTATTAGCATAATTAGGAATACGTACCAGGAATAAAGTGGGTGGGACCACGCCCCTTTTTAGGAAAATTAAAAATCGTAATATAGTCTTAACTACTGGACCGATCGTCATTAAATTTTCACAATAGGATATTCTTACGAAATAATAAATTCTTGACTATGTAAGTGGCCAAAGGGGCATGGTCTCGCCTAAAGCATTGCAATAAATACATTAAAATTAAATAAATAAATGAAAAGTTTTTATTCAGGCTACTAGTTCTAATAATTAAGAATACTATTGTAAAGTACTGGAACAATCGGCAAATTGGAATGCATTTTCTACCCGGCCAAGGGCGTCTTCAGCAATCTTCATTGTCCACTATCACTCTGTAAATATCATCTATTTAACTCACCGTTTTTTGAGAAATAGAGTTCACGAATTATGATATTTCTTTTTAACGTGTTCTGAGTTAGAACGAAATTTACGTACATTTACAATGTGTGTGTATTCTTTATTATTGTTTATGAAATTTGTATTATTACAAATTTGTTTTTGCTTTTCTTGCTGCGTCTACCTTTTTTGTAGATCAATAACAGCAATTGTATGTATGTTTTTGTTGTCATTTCTCCTCCTTTTTTGGTTGATTGAGTTATTTTTTGTAACTACGAAAACCGGAGATGGGATGATGACTACATACTTTGATACACCGCGCCATGGTGTTTATTATGTTAATAATTAGAGATGGAAATTGAACTAATATTTCTTAATTTATAAGAGAAAAGTTTTTATTCAGGCTACTAGTTGTAATAATTAAGAATACTATTGTAAAGTACTGGAACAATCGGCAAATTGGAATGCATTTTCTACCCGGCCAAGGGCGTCTTCAGCAATCTTCATTGTCCACTATCACTCTGTAAATATCATCTATTTAACTCACCGTTTTTTGAGAAATAGAGTTCACGAATTATGATATTTCTTTTTAACGTGTTCTGAGTTAGAACGAAATTTACGTACATTTACAATGTGTGTGTATTCTTTATTATTGTTTATGAAATTTGTATTATTACAAATTTGTTTTTGCTTTTCTTGCTGCGTCTACCTTTTTTGTAGATCAATAACAGCAATTGTATGTATGTTTTTGTTGTCATTTCTCCTCCTTTTTTGGTTGATTGAGTTATTTTTTGTAACTACGAAAACCGGAGATGGGATGATGACTACATACTTTGATACACCGCGCCATGGTGTTTATTATGTTAATAATTAGAGATGGAAATTGAACTAATATTTCTTAATTTATAAGAGAAAAGTTTTTATTCAGGCTACTAGTTCTAATAATTAAGAATACTATTGTAAAGTACTGGAACAATCGGCAAATTGGAATGCATTTTCTACCCGGCCAAGGGCGTCTTCAGCAATCTTCATTGTCCACTATCACTCTGTAAATATCATCTATTTAACTCACCGTTTTTTGAGAAATAGAGTTCACGAATTATGATATTTCTTTTTAACGTGTTCTGAGTTAGAACGAAATTTACGTACATTTACAATGTGTGTGTATTCTTTATTATTGTTTATGAAATTTGTATTATTACAAATTTGTTTTTGCTTTTCTTGCTGCGTCTACCTTTTTTGTAGATCAATAACAGCAATTGTATGTATGTTTTTGTTGTCATTTCTCCTCCTTTTTTGGTTGATTGAGTTATTTTTTGTAACTACGAAAACCGGAGATGGGATGATGACTACATACTTTGATACACCGCGCCATGGTGTTTATTATGTTAATAATTAGAGATGGAAATTGAACTAATATTTCTTAATTTATAAGAGAAAAGTTTTTATTCAGGCTACTAGTTCTAATAATTAAGAATACTATTGTAAAGTACTGGAACAATCGGCAAATTGGAATGCATTTTCTACCCGGCCAAGGGCGTCTTCAGCAATCTTCATTGTCCACTATCACTCTGTAAATATCATCTATTTAACTCACCGTTTTTTGAGAAATAGAGTTCACGAATTATGATATTTCTTTTTAACGTGTTCTGAGTTAGAACGAAATTTACGTACATTTACAATGTGTGTGTATTCTTTATTATTGTTTATGAAATTTGTATTATTACAAATTTGTTTTTGCTTTTCTTGCTGCGTCTACCTTTTTTGTAGATCAATAACAGCAATTGTATGTATGTTTTTGTTGTCATTTCTCCTCCTTTTTTGGTTGATTGAGTTATTTTTTGTAACTACGAAAACCGGAGATGGGATGATGACTACATACTTTGATACACCGCGCCATGGTGTTTATTATGTTAATAATTAGAGATGGAAATTGAACTAATATTTCTTAATTTATAAGAGAAAAGTTTTTATTCAGGCTACTAGTTCTAATAATTAAGAATACTATTGTAAAGTACTGGAACAATCGGCAAATTGGAATGCATTTTCTACCCGGCCAAGGGCGTCTTCAGCAATCTTCATTGTCCACTATCACTCTGTAAATATCATCTATTTAACTCACCGTTTTTTGAGAAATAGAGTTCACGAATTATGATATTTCTTTTTAACGTGTTCTGAGTTAGAACGAAATTTACGTACATTTACAATGTGTGTGTATTCTTTATTATTGTTTATGAAATTTGTATTATTACAAATTTGTTTTTGCTTTTCTTGCTGCGTCTACCTTTTTTGTAGATCAATAACAGCAATTGTATGTATGTTTTTGTTGTCATTTCTCCTCCTTTTTTGGTTGATTGAGTTATTTTTTGTAACTACGAAAACCGGAGATGGGATGATGACTACATACTTTGATACACCGCGCCATGGTGTTTATTATGTTAATAATTAGAGATGGAAATTGAACTAATATTTCTTAATTTATAAGAGAAAAGTTTTTATTCAGGCTACTAGTTCTAATAATTAAGAATACTATTGTAAAGTACTGGAACAATCGGCAAATTGGAATGCATTTTCTACCCGGCCAAGGGCGTCTTCAGCAATCTTCATTGTCCACTATCACTCTGTAAATATCATCTATTTAACTCACCGTTTTTTGAGAAATAGAGTTCACGAATTATGATATTTCTTTTTAACGTGTTCTGAGTTAGAACGAAATTTACGTACATTTACAATGTGTGTGTATTCTTTATTATTGTTTATGAAATTTGTATTATTACAAATTTGTTTTTGCTTTACAATTGCTGTTATTGATCTACAAAAAAGGTAGACGCAGCAAGAAAAGCAAAAACAAATTTGTAATAATACAAATTTCATAAACAATAATAAAGAATACACACACATTGTAAATGTACGTAAATTTCGTTCTAACTCAGAACACGTTAAAAAGAAATATCATAATTCGTGAACTCTATTTCTCAAAAAACGGTGAGTTAAATAGATGATATTTACAGAGTGATAGTGGACAATGAAGATTGCTGAAGACGCCCTTGGCCGGGTAGAAAATGCATTCCAATTTGCCGATTGTTCCAGTACTTTACAATAGTATTCTTAATTATTAGAACTAGTAGCCTGAATAAAAACTTTTCTCTTATAAATTAAGAAATATTAGTTCAATTTCCATCTCTAATTATTAACATAATAAACACCATGGCGCGGTGTATCAAAGTATGTAGTCATCATCCCATCTCCGGTTTTCGTAGTTACAAAAAATAACTCAATCAACCAAAAAAGGAGGAGAAATGACAACAAAAACATACATACAATTGCTGTTATTGATCTACAAAAAAGGTAGACGCAGCAAGAAAAGCAAAAACAAATTTGTAATAATACAAATTTCATAAACAATAATAAAGAATACACACACATTGTAAATGTACGTAAATTTCGTTCTAACTCAGAACACGTTAAAAAAGAAATATCATAATTCGTGAACTCTATTTCTCAAAAAACGGTGAGTTAAATAGATGATATTTACAGAGTGATAGTGGACAATGAAGATTGCTGAAGACGCCCTTGGCCGGGTAGAAAATGCATTCCAATTTGCCGATTGTTCCAGTACTTTACAATAGTATTCTTAATTATTAGAACTAGTAGCCTGAATAAAAAACTTTTCTCTTAAAAATTAAGAAATATTAGTTCAATTTCCATCTCTAATTATTAACATAATAAACACCATGGCGCGGTGTATCAAAGTATGTAGTCATCATCCCATCTCCGGTTTTCGTAGTTACAAAAAATAACTCAATCAACCAAAAAAGGAGGAGAAATGACAACAAAAACATACATACAATTGCTGTTATTGATCTACAAAAAAGGTAGACGCAGCAAGAAAAGCAAAAACAAATTTGTAATAATACAAATTTCATAAACAATAATAAAGAATACACACACATTGTAAATGTACGTAAATTTCGTTCTAACTCAGAACACGTTAAAAAAGAAATATCATAATTCGTGAACTCTATTTCTCAAAAAACGGTGAGTTAAATAGATGATATTTACAGAGTGATAGTGGACAATGAAGATTGCTGAAGACGCCCTTGGCCGGGTAGAAAATGCATTCCAATTTGCCGATTGTTCCAGTACTTTACAATAGTATTCTTAATTATTAGAACTAGTAGCCTGAATAAAAAACTTTTCTCTTAAAAATTAAGAAATATTAGTTCAATTTCCATCTCTAATTATTAACATAATAAACACCATGGCGCGGTGTATCAAAGTATGTAGTCATCATCCCATCTCCGGTTTTCGTAGTTACAAAAAATAACTCAATCAACCAAAAAAGGAGGAGAAATGACAACAAAAACATACATACAATTGCTGTTATTGATCTACAAAAAAGGTAGACGCAGCAAGAAAAGCAAAAACAAATTTGTAATAATACAAATTTCATAAACAATAATAAAGAATACACACACATTGTAAATGTACGTAAATTTCGTTCTAACTCAGAACACGTTAAAAAGAAATATCATAATTCGTGAACTCTATTTCTCAAAAAACGGTGAGTTAAATAGATGATATTTACAGAGTGATAGTGGACAATGAAGATTGCTGAAGACGCCCTTGGCCGGGTAGAAAATGCATTCCAATTTGCAATTACAATAGTATTCTTAATTATTAGAACTAGTAGCCTGAATAAAAACTTTTCTCTTATAAATTAAGAAATATTAGTTCAATTTCCATCTCTAATTATTAACATAATAAACACCATGGCGCGGTGTATCAAAGTATGTAGTCATCATCCCATCTCCGGTTTTCGTAGTTACAAAAAATAACTCAATCAACCAAAAAAGGAGGAGAAATGACAACAAAAACATACATACAATTGCTGTTATTGATCTACAAAAAAGGTAGACGCAGCAAGAAAAGCAAAAACAAATTTGTAATAATACAAATTTCATAAACAATAATAAAGAATACACACACATTGTAAATGTACGTAAATTTCGTTCTAACTCAGAACACGTTAAAAAGAAATATCATAATTCGTGAACTCTATTTCTCAAAAAACGGTGAGTTAAATAGATGATATTTACAGAGTGATAGTGGACAATGAAGATTGCTGAAGACGCCCTTGGCCGGGTAGAAAATGCATTCCAATTTGCCGATTGTTCCAGTACTTTACAATAGTATTCTTAATTATTAGAACTAGTAGCCTGAATAAAAACTTTTCTCTTATAAATTAAGAAATATTAGTTCAATTTCCATCTCTAATTATTAAATAAATAAATGTTTGTAAATATATAAATACGTTTTATTTTATTTTATGACGAGGGGGGGGGGGTAGCAAAGCACACCGGGTTTAGCTAGTATCTACATATATGTATAAAATTCAATGTATGTATGTATGTATGTATGTAACGTATGGACTCCAAAACGGCTGAGCCGATTTTGATGAAATTTTTACAGCATGTTACTGTGACTCTGGAAGGAATAACAGGCTATATGAAGTTTTGATTGTACAAACGGGGGTGGCACCGCCCATATAACCCAAATATTTAAATCGCCATATTTTGGACATTTTTTGACCTACATCAATGATATGTGGTACATATGGAATCGGCATAATTAGGAATACGTACCAGGAGAAAAGTGGGTGGAGCCACACCCCTTTTTAGGAAAATTAAAAATCGTAATATAGTCTTAACTACTGGACCGATCGTCATTAAATTTTCACAATAGGATATTCTTACGAAATAATAAATTCTTGACTATGTAAGTGGACAAAGGGGCATGGCCTCGCCTAAAGCATTGCAATAAATACATTAAAATTAAATAAATAAATGTTTGTAAATATATAAATACGCACACCGGGTTTAGCTAGTAACTTATATTAGCAATTAAAACTAATTATTTTCAAACAATATCAAGAATAATATAACTTATATTAATATATAAATTTTCTCTTTTTGTTTTTTTTTCTTCGTTGTAATGTAGTAAAAGTTTGGTATTATAAGTATCGATCAATACTTATGCACCTCCCTTTTTTCTTTAAAAAAAATGTTGAATCAAACAAGGTAATCAATCTTATTAGCAATTAAATCTACTTATTTTCAATAATATTTAAACAATATCAAGAATAAAAACTTATATTAATAATTAAAACTAATTATTTTCAAACAATATCAAGAATAATATAACTTATATTAATATATAAATTTTCTCTTTTTGTTTTTTTTTTCTTCGTTGTAATGTAGTAAAAGTTTGGTATTATAAGTATCGATCAATACTTATGCACCTCCCTCTTTCTTTAAAAAAAATGTTGAATCAAACAAGGTGATCAATCTTATTTGCTTCAATATTTTTCTTATTACATATTTTGTTTTTGTTTTTATTTAATTGTATAATAGTTTAAATATTTACAAAGAATTTCATTATTTAATGGAAAATAATACTAAACTTGGTAAAGTGCAATGTTTATGAATTTGGTTTGGAAAAACAAATATTTATAAGAAATGAAATGATAACAATGTTTTAATATTTTATTAATGTGGGAAATGTTTCCTTAATCTATTTTTATGAACAGTTCTTTGTTTTTTGGTTATTTTATCATAAATTGTAACATTGGTATCATTTAATTTGGTTACAATATAAGGACCTTCATAAATGTTTTTGTGTTTATTATAAGGTTCTTTTTGTAGTAGAACATAATCGTTAATGTTTAGAGTTATGGGTTTCGAAAATTTGTCGTAATAGTTTTTGTTTCGTGCTTTATGTTTATCTATCATTTCCTTAGCAAGCAAGTTAGTTTTCTGAAGTCTATACTTTATTTCATGCATATAGTTATCAATATTATAAATTGGGTCAAGGTTAGTGTTGATTTCATTTGGCATTGTTGCCTTTTTCCCAAAAACTAGTTCGAAAAGCGTAAACTTGTTGTCGAAAACTGAGTTTGGTGTGGTGTTGTGATAAAACGTAAAATACTTTAAGTAAGTATCCCAATCCGATAAATTTTCATTCAAATAAGCCCTAGTGTATTCATTGAAAACGCGATGATTACGTTCGACTGTGCCAAGAGTTTGATGATGATAACTGGTTGAGAATTTTGTTTCTATTTTCAAAAACTTACATAATTCAGAAAAAATTTCATTTTTGTACTCAGTTCCTAAGTCGGATTTTATAATATTCATCTTGCCGTAGGCCAATTTGAAGTTTTCGAAAAGTGCCTTCGCAATAGTTCTTGCTGACTTATCTGGTAGGGCTACTGTGACCAAATATTTAGTCATATCACATATGATCGTTATAGCATATTTATTCCCAAAAGCAGTTGGAGTCGTAGTAAGATGTTCAGTATTTATTGGCTTAACCTTATTTAAAGAACATTTTATACAGTTTCGTACAAATCGCGCAATGTCTCTTGTCATCTTCTTCCAAAAATACTTCGTTCGGATTTTCGCATATAGCTTTTTCTGTCCGCAGTGGCGTCCTAATATTGGGTCATTATGATATATTTGCATTATTTTAATTTTTTCATCCTCATTCTTTACTATCGCGATAGGTTCTGTAAGAACTATTTCTAAAGTTTTAAGTATATTATTTCCGTGATGTTTCAATTTTTGTATTGTAAAAGTTCTAAAAAAAATATCATCTTTTGGCCATTCTGCCCTGTAGATGCCCTAATCTTTGGCTGATTTTTCTAACCTCGAAAGCAAATGGTCCAGACACATTGTTTCGTTAACGAATTCAAAGTCTACTGACATCAACTTTTCTAAATATATTTATACGTAATGCATTGATATTCTTATCATTATGAAGTATTTCTGTTCTTATTTTGGGTGTATCCTTGCTAAAATTGTGAGAAAATTTATCATATACTTTTGAGTTTAAATGTTCTTCAATCTCATGAACTGTTTTTAATTCGATATCGGTATTTGATCTTTTTGACATTGAACGTGTTGTCATTGCGAGTATCTTGCTATCCACATTATTCTTCAACTCATTTATTGTAGTCCTTGTCAACGCATCCGCCCCTACGTTTGATTTGCCTTTTATATATTCAACGGTGAAATTGTATTCTGAGAGTTAAGTTTCGAGGATGGATCTTTAATATTAAAAAAATAAACCAGTGGACGATGATCTGTTCTATTATTATTCTTCAACTCATTTATTGTAATCCTTGTCAACGCATCCGCCCCTACGTTTGATTTGCCTTTTATATATTCAACGGTGAAATTGTATTCTGAGAGTTAAGTTTCGAGGATGGATCTTTAATATTAAAAAAATAAACCAGTGGACGATGATCTGTTCTCACTATAAAAGAAGTACCATACACATATGGTCGAAATTGCGTTATCGCAAAGTGAATTGCTAACAGTTCAAGCTCGATAACAGGCTTTTTCTGCTCTGATTGGGTAAATGATTTTGAAGCATAATAAATGGGTAAGTCATTTCCATTAAAATTTTGAAGCATCAACTGTTATAAGAAATTGTTTCGAAAAATTAGGATATTGTAAGATTCTTTTAGATAATAAATTTGATTTTAAATAATTGAATGAATCATTACATTTTTCATCCCAATTGAAATGAATATTATTTCGTGTTAACCGATTCAATGGTGCTGCAACTATGGCAAAAAATGGTATGAATCGCCTGTAGTAATTTACAAAAGCTACAAAACGCCTTACCGCATCTTTGTCCGTTGGCACAGTGTACATTTTAATAGCATTTATCTTCGATTCGTCTGGCATAAGGTCATTCGCAGTACATTTGTGTCCTAAAAACGGCACTTCAGAGCGAAAGAAATTACATTTATTGGGATTCAGTTTCAAATTATGTGCTCTTAAAATATCAAAAACGTCCTTTAAATTGTTCAAATGATGTTGTTTACTACAACCTACTATGACTATGTTATCTATGTATAGAAAAGCCTTGTTTGGTGAAAGTCCGGAAAATGCAATAGTCATCATTCTCGAAAATGTGCTCTTAAAATATCAAAAACGTCCTTTAAATTGTTCAAATGATGTTGTTTACTACAACCTACTATGACTATGTCAACCATGTATAGAAAAGCCTTGTTTGGTGAAAGTCCGGAAAATGCAATAGTCATCATTCTCGAAAATGAATTTAATCCAAATGGAAGAACCTTCCAACGGAAAGATCCTTTGTCCGTGCTAAAAGAAGTTACGTCGCGTGAATTGGGATGGAGAGGAATCTGATGGAAACCGGAAAACAAATCAACAATAGAGAAATATTTCGCACGACCTAAATTGTCTAGGATGTCGTCAATGCGAGGTAACGGAAATTTGTCTGCTATTAGTTTTTTGTTCACGGATCGATAGTCCACACACATCCTGTATGCTTTTTGATTATCCATCTTTTGATTATTTCATCTTTCTGTGAATGGGCAAGTCTATAGTTTTTAATATAAATTGGTGATGAGTCAACTAATCGTAACTTTTGCTCGTAGAAGTTATTTACAGTAAAGTACGGATAAATGCACATCGGTTTTCGCCCGACTTTTTGTGCACTTATCCATTCTTTGCATTTATGCTAACCTCGGATAAGTGCACAAATATTGCAATTATGCAAATATTACATAAGTGCACAAATATTGCAATTATGCAAATATTACATAAGTGCACAAATATTGCAATTATATAATTATTGGGAAAAATAAATCAAAGAATTTTTAAAAGAGTTTATATTTGTCCATTTGACCATTGATTTTACTAGGCGCTAATATAGACACCATTCAAAATTTGAAACACAAAGAAGGAGTTAAAATATATATTTTTATATATTATTTTTAATATTTTTTTATAAAGAAAATAATAGGTAAAAACAAGTAAGAGTGCTATATTCGGCTGTGCCGAATCTTAAATACCCTTCACCTAAGCGTAATAAGAAATACAGAAACTACACTAGACTAGAATATCCTAATTCTGTGTTTTCTATTCAGTCTTAGTGCAAATTTTATTAGTATTTGATATATTGTTTGAAAGACAATTTTACGACCAACATAATTTATGTTAAATATTGTAAAATTTTATTTAATTTTCACCATTTTTAATTGATTTAATTACCAATTCTTACCATAATTTACAGAGTTTGTCTGATGTTCATAATAATCTTGAGTGTAACTTAACAAACAGAGTATAAAAAAGGGGTACAATTCGGTTTTAGTGATTTTGCTCAAAAAAAAAAAAAAAAAAAACAAAATCAAATAGGGCTTTTAGAGGAGATACCAGCAAAAAAAAAATTTGTTGGCGGTCACGCCTATTTTCGAGGGGGCGGGCCCTTAAAGTTGAAAATATATAGGCCTATATCTCGGGAACTACTAGGTGTCTGATAATTTGTAATACATTAAATAAAAGGTATTAAAAATACCTTTCCAACGATATATATCATGATTATAAAATATGGACCGAATATGGGTTAAATCCGAAAAGAATATTTTTTGACCCGAATTTATTTGTTTTTTGGAAATGCTTCTATATGGCAGGTATGACAAATTATGGGCCGATTTTCTTAAATTTTGGAACAGTTATTTTCATGCATATGGGGATATTTCACGTAGAATTTCAACGTAATAACGGTATATTTAAGATATATATTAGTATTAACGTGGATTTCGGTAGTGGACCTTATGTGGGGGATATAGTCAAATATGGACCGATATTCTCAAAATCCAGCAGTTAGATTTAGGCATGTATGTAAATGATCCGTGTAAAATTTTGGATTGGTACCCTTATTTATAAGCGATTTATGAGTATTAAAGGGATTTTCCGAAGAGGGCTTTATATGGGGCATACGGTTAAAAATAGACCGAAATTAACAAAATTGTGTGGAATGATTTTTGTATATATGTAAATGATCTGTGCAAAGTTTTGAGTCGGTAACGATATTTATACAATATATATAGGGAAAAATGTCTTTTTCAGATGTGGTCCTTGTATGGGAGCTATGACCAGTTGTGGGCCGACCACCATAAAATTTAGTACAACAATTTATTTGCCTATAAAGAGTATTTTGTCAAAGTTTAGCCGTTTAACATTATTTATATCTGTTTTATGCGTATTTAAGTGAATTTCGGAAGTGGACTTTATATGGGGTCTATCGTCAAACATGGACCGAACTAAAAAAAATTTCGTTTTGCGATTTCTTTTTGCACAAAACTTAGTTTTGCTGAATTTTGTCTTGATATTCCAATTTTATAGCCATTTATGTATAATTGAGCAATATTTCGGAAAGATTTTTGTATGGGGGCTATGACCATTTCTGGGCCGACCACCATAAAATTTGGTACAATAATTTATTTGCCTATAGAGAGTACTTATGTCAAATTTTAGCCGTTTAACAATATTTATATCTGTTTTATATGTATTTAAGTGAATTTTGTAAGTGGACTTTATATGTGGTCTATGGTCAAATATGGACCGAACTAAAAAAAAATTTCGGTTTGTGATTTCTTTTTGTATAAAACTTATTTTTGCTGAATTTTGTCTTGATATTCCAATTTTATAGGCATTTATTTATCATTAAGCCATATTTCGGGAATATATATATTTGTATGGGGGCTATGAGAAATCATGGACCGATTTTTACTATTTTCCGCACACTTTCTTCTTTTATAGTACAAACAACGTATACAAAATTTCATGGTATTATCTGCAATAGTTTTCAAAATATTGCAATAAAATGGATGAAAAATATCAAATTTTTATGGAGGTGGTCTCACATATTGGTTCATAACTCTGGTTAACCTAAACCGATTTTGCTGATTTTAAATAGCAAACTTCTCGAAAGCACTTCTGACAGAATTATTGAAGGTTTGGATCCCGAACATATCTTGGGACTTCAAAAAACTGATTTCAACATCCAGACAGACAGACAGACAGACAGACAGACAGACAGACGGACATGGCTTAATCGACTTCGCTATCTATAAGGATCCAGAATATATATACTTTATAGGGTCGGAAAATTATATTGTGGAAATTTCACACGGAATGACAAACTTATATATACCCTTCTCACGATGGTGAAGGGTATAATAATGCTGTTTGCAGGCCATATCCCAGACTTTTTAAAGGAGTTGGTGATATTGTCAAAAGTGAAACTTTTATTAAATGTTTTATTAGCAGGTTCGGCCACATTGTAAATAGTAATGGCCTTGCCAGGATTCGTCCTCATCCAGTCAATAAATGCAATCTTTACTGCTGATTTGAATGGTACATACACGCCGACGTCAATCGGCTGAAGGCGATGGGAACAATGAGGCGGAAATGTTAGCATAACAATTAATTGCTTTGATCGAAACGTGGCTTACATGATTATCCATGATCAACAGAATTTTCTTCATTATTGAACAGCCCGAAGTATTTACTATGTGTTCCAAAACTCTTACAAATAATTCAGCTGTCATCCATCCATTTCTCGAAGATAATCCCAGACTTCCAGCAGGAGCACTATACAAAAAACTGCCTTTAAACTTAATTCGTGGGAAAATTCATACAGGTGGATGGGTTGTACCAGCAGCACTTACAATACCACAGAAAGAAACCAATTCACCACGTTCGCCAGAAACAATCTGGCCAAATTGCTTTTTACCTGTCGCTGCTATAACTTTTGGGGCCTGCGCTACAGTTGTATTCCCGGTTTTATCAATGTTAAAGATGCAATTCGATAAAAAGCGGAAGCGTTAACGTGTAAACTTTGGTATGCAACGCTAAACTATTAACACATACATTTTTTTCTGTGATCAAGAGTGCAAATATAAAATCCTAAAAAATCATTTCTATTTTAGTTGTGCTTTTATGCTTACAAAGTTGTACTAAAAATGTCTTGAGGCTTAAAATTATTATGCACTTATGCATTTTTTGCATTAATCCGTGTTGCACTTATCCGTGCATTTTTACATGATAAAGTATAAAAGAGGCTTATGGCTTCGCAACACGTTGCACTTAAGCGTTTTTTGCATTTATGCGTGTTGCACTTATCCGGTTTTTACTGTATTGACATTTTATCATCTGCCAAAGCGAAAATGTCTGAATATTTAACACACAGTGGCATAAAACTATCTTTTATGTACTCCGGCATTTGTTTCTGCAAGATGTTTTCCAGTTTAGTAGGATTCCATCTGATGGTATATTAAAAGCGTCGTCTACCACATGGAAAACTTGTGAGATAATAGATGATGAAACAACACTGGTGTTTATTGTCCCTAAAGTAGTCACAGAATTTGATGTAATTACTGTAACGTTAATAATCTCATTCTCATTCAAAAGTATATTTGGTTTCAAGCAAGAATTTTTTATTAGAGATATATCTGCTTGTGAGTCTACAAGAAATGAGCAAGTTTTGTTGGCGTCAATACAATTTAGCCTTATAAAATCGGCATAATTTTGGTTTAGAGCATAAACTGTCTTCTGAGAATTTTGGTTATTTAGTCTTGTACTACTTCTGTCTCCCTCAACATTTCT
The DNA here is from genome assembly GCA_916048285.2 of Bellardia pandia. NCBI lineage: Eukaryota > Metazoa > Arthropoda > Insecta > Diptera > Calliphoridae > Bellardia > Bellardia pandia. The sequence continues at coordinate 64,645,694 of OU696533.1, forward strand.
TGTTGAGGCTAAAAATCTGTCTTGAATGTTCTTAGATGATTTATCCATATAGCGAACGACTAGAACTAGTGATTTCTTTGTGGATACGTCTGTTGTTTCGTCTACTATTAACGACAACTTTATCGTTTTTAGTTTGGAAATTAAATTTGCTTTAGATTTACTTCCTAACATTTCTGTTAATTGAGTTGCTTTACCTGCCACATTTAACCTTTATGTCAACAGCTACATACCCGGGTATGTTTTGAATTTTAAAAACTCTGTATCTCTGAAAGTGGCCATTATATCTATCTGAAACTTCATGATATCCTCACTAGAAGTGTTTTCTACTATATTCTGATGTTTGAATAAAATTGGACAAATCAGATCATAAATGTGGTCAGTTTTTCATTCCTTGTTGGATTTTCATGTTCATAGAATTGAGCAACTAATAAGTGTTTGTCCCTAATTGTAAATATTCATACATGAAGACGAAGACAAAATTTAAGTATATGCATGAATAAAAACAATTCAAAGTAGGGGAAAAACACAAACAAAATCCAAATAAAACATATAAAACAGAAACATATTTAGAAATGTGTGAATTCCCATATAAAATGTGCTTGCATACCCGGGTATGCTTGCTGTTGACGTAAGTATAATTTTTCAGCTGTTGACATAAAGGTTAATGTATTTCGCAATTTTGAGAGTCGGGACAGCGCTCCTCTAATAAGCCTGGTAGATAGTACATTAATAAAAAAAGACAAATTGTGGGAAATAAGAAACATTACTAATGTTAGCTCTGTTTGGTGCACTTGCTTATTAAGAGTTTCTTTTTGAGAACTTGCAAATGTTATTTTTATTTTTCACATTTTGCTTATGAACACTTTTTTAGTGTGCTTTCGTAACTTACGTGATTTGTAATTTTTTTTCACAGGCAGCGCAGAAACAACATCCATATTTGTTTCTTAGCCACGGAAACTCATTCAACCACAATACACGGAATTTTCTTTTCGGGCTGTTTTTAATATCACTAAACAACAAAATATTATTTAAAAAAAGTTATTAAAACTGAATGAAAATATACCTATTCTCATCATCACTTCCAGAAAATAACTCGACATTATTAGTTTTACTTTGAGCAGCCTTTTTAAAAAAAATCTAAAAAATAAAAATTGTGCTTAAAACCAATATTATTATTTTTTAATTACTTATCCATTTTTTACGAAAGAAACCCAATCTTAACTATTTAAAAAACACTTTATTATTAAAAAATTAAATAGCACGCTAATTTGTGAAAAGCTTTTTTTGGTTTTCTGGTAAAAACATAATATATGAATGTTTATTAAGGTCCTCTCATATCTAAAACAAAAGAAAAATTAACTTGTTCCGATGTCAAACATCAATATGAAAATGCATTTAGTAGCATGTTTTTAGATGGTTTTTGTGAAGAACCTTTTACTCGTTTAACAATATAATGCTTGTGTTTGTTATGTTTTAAAAAACTTTTAAATTGTGGTAGTTTAGTTTATCACCAAAATTAGTGGTAAAAATTGAGTCAAAGTAAAAACAATGTAAAAAATGGTTACTTTTGTGTTAAAAAAAAAACCAAAACGGAAAAAAGTACACAAGTACACATTGGAAAAAAAAGTAACCAATTTTGGTTAAAAGTAACCAAAACGGCAACGCTGATCACAATATGACAGTGTTGTATTAAAGAGTAGTTGGTTGTCAGTAATGGCACTACATTAGTGAGACCTTCTAATGTAACAAACATCCAATATTATTTTTATCTTATATCAATTTTATATTAACTTTTTATTTGTTTTAGATTTTAGGGATAAAAAATCGTTATTCATAATACCACATCAATGCAGTGTTATACCACCATTATCTTTTGTCGTAAATGAAGAAATCCGCTCAAATGTACTAAAAAGGTAAATCATTAGCCACTGATCTAACCTATGGATAAATGCTATGAGTAATAAGAGGGCGACTCTTAATGCAATAGCTAGTGAATTTGGAGTGAATTTACCACAAAGGTAAAGTAAGATGCTGTATTTTTGTGAGTAAATATATTAATATTTTACTTTTATATAATTACAGTTCGGTATACTTTTAATCTCTTCATAAAATGTAATGCTAATTTCATACTCTTTTGCGGAGTTTGGATATTAATAACAAGAGTGAGTGTTGATTATAATTTCGTCTATCTATTAACCTTAGTAGTGGTATATTTATTAACGAGTAGTGGTTTAGAAACGCTTTATTTTAAAAATAATATGGTAATAATATGGTATCTGCAATAGCTGCCGACTATTGCGGAGCTTAAAAAATCTACTTATTTAAGACTATGTGTTCTACCAGTTCAGTAGATTTCCAAAAGCTTATGTGTGTTTACGGGTAAATTTAGTTTCAACTTGTATGTTAGACCTTCATGCAACACTTTATCAAGCGCTTCAGAATTTTTTTTTTTTTTTTAATACATTTCATTTATTTATTGAATCTTCAGAAATGAACTGACAATAAGTTTTCGAATCTTAATACTAAAAGAAAATAATAAGTCCAGCCAGTGCTAGACAAAATATTATGACACTACAAAAAATTTATATCCACTGATCCAGTCATCTGTTGTGGGCTTGAGTTAAAGCAAGGGTATCCCTCCTTCTCAACCGAACATGGCCACTAAAGTTAAGGATGTCTCGTGCAAGTGGGTTTGGATGGTGTTCAAGTTTGCTGACATATTTTGAGGCGTATTTTGTAAGTTCGACTTTCACCAAAGGAATGCCTAGATCTTTGTGAATTCTAGAATTTTTAACGTACCATGGAGCTGCAGTAATTGTACGTAGAATCTTATTTTGACCCCTTTGAATTTTTTCAATGTTGGATGTTGAGGCAGAACCCCATAATTGAATTCCATAACACCAGATTGGCTTTAGAATTGCATTGTACAACAAAAGTTTGCAATCCAACTTTAATGTAGAATTTCTGCCGATTAGCCAATTAATTTGCACTGCTTTTAATCTCATCTGGATAAGTTTTGCGTCGATATGAGACTTCCAAGTTAAACGACGATCGAGGTGGATTCCGAGGTATTTGACTTCATTGTGTTGCGGGATAATTTGATTATTTATTCTGATGAACGAGCAGGTATCTTTTCGCAATGTGAAAGTTATATGAATACATTTCTGTTCGTCAACCCTGACTCTCCAAAGCTCAAGCCAATTCTCTAGCTTATAAACATATTTCTGCAAGTTCTGTGATGCTATTTGATGGTCCTTATGAACGCTAATAAAGGCTGTATCGTCTGCAAAAGTTGAAGTATGTATTATGGGGTCTAACGGCATATCGGATGCATAAATCTATATATATAAAATTCAATGTATGTATGTATGTAACGTATAGACTCCAAAACGGCTGAGCCGATTTTGATGAAATTTTCACAGCATGTTACTGTGACTCTGGAAAGAATAATAGGGTACTTTTTTTTACCACGCCCACTTTTACGCCCACTTTTTAAAAATTATGTAATTGCTCCCATATAGTTTTTAACAGATTTACTTCAAATTGTATACACATTATATACTCCAGGCGAGGTAAAAATAAAGGTTTCTTAAGCCACGCCCCTTTCACGCCAAATTTTTGAAAGTTTTATACTTTTTGTTCTCTATACAAATTTGTTCATTCCAACGTATTTTTTTTATATTTTTTAATACTGTTAACGTCGCCATATAACTATGAACCACGCCTACTTCATCGCCCCCTTTTTTAATTCAGATACTTACTTATACCACTAACAATGTTTGCTATACAAAATACTTTTTTTGTAATATGTATTTACCTAAATATATATATATATTTTACCTACATACATTTTTTTATTACCAAATCCCCATTTTTCGCCCCATTTCACCTTAAATTATATTCCTTTTAATCTATATATATATAAATGAATGTGTGTCTGTATGTTTGTGGTTAATAGGAGGCCAAACCCTTGGACCAATCTGCCTGAAATATTTACAGCATGTTACTGTGACTCTGGAAGGAATAATAGGCTATATGAAGTTTTGATTGTACAAACAGGGGTGGCACCGCCCATATAACCCAAAAATTTAAATCGCCGTATTTTGGGCATTTTTTGACATACGTCAATGATATGTGGTACATATGGTATTAGCATAATTAGGAATACGTACCAGGAGAAAAGTGGGTGGGACCACGCCCCTTTTTAGGAAAATTAAAAATCGTAATATAGTCTTAACTACTGGACCGATCGTCATTAAATTTTCACAATAGGATATTCTTACGAAATAATAAATTCTTGACTATGTAAGTGGACAAAGGGGCATGGTCTCGCCTAAAGCATTGCAATAAATACATTAAAATTAAATAAATAAATGTTTGTAAATATATAAATACGTTTTATTTTATTTTATGACGAGGGGGGGGGTAGCAAAGCACACCGGGTTTAGCTAGTCAAATATAAAGTTGGACCCAGTATGCTACCCTGGGGTACTCCTGCTTCAATTGGCTGAGCGGGACTTAAAAAATCGCCCTCTTTGATTGCAAATTTGCGACCGTATAAATAACTTTCCATGAGTTTATGGGTGTTAGCAGGCAGAGTTAATTTTATTTTGTGCATTAAGCCGTCATGCCAAACTTTGTCGAACGCTTGCGACACATCAATGAAAAGGGCGGAGCAGTATTTTTTCTCTTCAAACGACCGTCTTATCACATTTACCAATCTGTGTGTTTGTTCGATGGTACTGTGTTTAGCTCTGAACCCGAATTGGTGATTTGGGATACATTGAGTGTCGTTCAGAATTGGAATCAACTTAGCCAATAACAATTTTTCAAACAGTTTTGAAATTGTCGGCAGTAGACTACTTTAGTGGGGTCCTTCCCTGGCTTAGGAATCATGGTAATCATAGATACCTTCCAATCTGCAGGATAGCATTCTAGGCATAAAATAGCATTGAAAATAAATAGGATAATTTTTCTAGCTACACGAGGTAACTGCACAAGCATTTTGTTGCTGATTTTATTCATACCTGGAGCTTTTTTAAGATTCAGAGTACCAATAGCGCTTTGAACATCATTAAAGCTAAGTCTTAGAGGTACAGGAGGTCTAAATAACGAGTGGAGGCAAATCAGATGCATTATTTGAGTTGTTTATAGTAAACACTTTAACAAATAAAGGCCCCTTCTCGGAATCATTTCTAGCCCAGTCACCAGTCGGATTTCGCAGAGGAGGCTTTCCTCTAACGGGTCTTTTTAAACCTCGTGCCGCCTTATCAGAAATGTCGATAAAAAGAGCACAACAATTTTTTTTTTCTTCAAATGTTTTTTTACGATATGTATTTACAAGTCTATGAGTTTGTTCGATATTACTGTGTTTTTTTCTAAATCCAAATTGATGATTCGGAATATAATTGTTTTCACTTAAAATCGGATATAACTTGTTCATGACAATAGGCTGATGGGTCTATATGATTCTACTTTTGTGTGCTCTTTTCCACGCTTAGGTATCATGGTAATCAGTGACAGCTTCCATTCTGGTGGATAATATTCAAGGCGTAATATAGCGTTAAAAATAAGAAGAATTATTTTTTGCTATTAGGGGTAGCTTCTTAAGCGTCTTGTTACTAATTTTGTCAATACGAGGTGTTTTCTTAGAGTTTAAATTAATAATAGCTATTTAGATCTCTCGACTTCCCTTTTTCAGTGTCATTTCTTGCCCAACCATCACTTAAATTTAGCAAGGGGGCTTACATAACACAGGTCTTTTAAGATTTTTAGTGGCTCGCTATAATGAGTAGTCTGATTGCGAAGTTACGTCCAGACTTTCTAAATATATATTTAGTGAATCAGTTTTCCGATATTCCAAGAACTCTTTAAGCCTTTTTATGCAGTCTATCAGTTTAGATTTGAGTTGGGGCGATCTGTGCAATTGTCACACTCTCCGAGGTCTTCTGTTTTCATTTAAGAGCCATTTGACATCTGCAGCATAACATGTATTTTATCTGGTTAGTTGGCGAGTTTGGGTAGCAACTTGTGCAGCCAGTTTAGGATCATTATCCAGGTTGATAAGAGATTAATCGATATTTTCTGCTGTTCTTAGCGGTATGTTTTCAGTACAATATGCACATATCTTATATTTAATCCAAATTGTTTGTGCTTGTCGTCGTTAAATTACCAGTCGGGGATACAATGTCTCGGAGGCTCGTTGTAGTAACAATTATTATGTTTTTATTATACATCATGTTTTCCTAATGTCTTGCTTGCGTATGAAATTGGCAAATCTTCTCCTGTGATAATACAGCTCCTTATGAATAATTTGATGCATCAGTGGTTATTATAAAAGGTTGTTCGAAATCTGGATATTTTAGAATCGGGGGGCTTATCAAGTTTTTCTTTAATAACTCAAAAGCTTGTTGACATTCTTCTATCCATTCAAATGCTTTCCCTTTCTTAGTCTGGTCATTAAGACATTTTGTGATTTAAGCAAACATTTTTATGAAACGTCTGTAGTAGTTACTGAATGCGACAAATCTTTTAACTTTATCTTTTGCAAATGTATATTGTTCTGTTCGTATACCTTCTTTTGTTATTTGATGTCCTAAATATATTACTTCTCACTTCAAGAATACACATATAGATGCATTTAAAATGCTTTAGAATCTAAACCACTAAAGGTGCTTACAAATGTACTGTCAAATTTTTCATCTGTAAAAGTTGTACACATCGTGTGATACATATGAAACTTTGCATGTGTAAAATACATGTGGAATTACGTTGGCAACCCTGTCGTAAAGAACTCAAGAAATTTTGTGCTCTGATAAAAAAAAAAAAAATTTTTTCAAAATCAATAAAAAAAAAATATTAAAAAAAGATTGTTTATACATATTGTACACACTTTGAAATAAAGTTTACTGTAAGTTGCAAGAATTTAATAAAATATGCTTGCGGCAAGAAGAAAAAGCATGAATAATAAAAAAAATAATATGTAGTCAATGCAAATTGCAAGTTGAAGAAGATGATGGAAGCATAAAGTGTGATAAATGCTCCAAAACGTATCATGATATATGTACAACCTTGAATAAAAGACAATTTGATATATTGTTACAAAATGAGAGCGATGAGTACATCTGTCATAATTGTAAGGAAAGTGGTGGAGATGTGAAACATGAATTAAATGCAATAAAACAACAACTGGGCAAACTCCATCAGCTGGATGATTTACAAACAACAATGCAGTTTATGTCGTCAAAATTTGATGATATTCTTAAGACTAGTACTGAGAATAATAAGAAAATAGAATCAGTACAAAAGGAAAATAAATATTTAAAAAAAGAAATTGCTGATTTAAAAACGACCGTGAAAATGTTAAATGACCAAATGGTAAATAATGATTGTGTCATTAATGGTTTGGACTGCGACGATGATTTGGATGCTGCTGGCACATTAGTGAAGTTTGTAAATAAGTTTGATTTAAAAATAGATCCAGCTGACATTGATGAGGCGTACTTTTTGAATAAACAAAATAAATCAAACAAAAAAGCAAAACAATTAATTATGTCAATAAAGCCTAAACTTATAGAAAGTAATAATAAGAATGTTTTTATCAAAGACTTTTTAAGTAAGGAAACACTTGCTTTGCTTAATCATGCTAAGAGTTTGAGAAGTGTCGGCTATCGTAGAATATATGCCTTTGCTGGTCGTGTTTATACTAAAAGAAGCGAATTATCAAAGCCAAAACTTGGTAAATCTTTTGAAGAAGTAGATAGTTTACTACTGGAAGCAACCACAAATAATGCTTGCAGATCTTTTCGTCGTGAAGGTCCTATAATACTCACCGTTTTTGTCACCCGCTTAATATTAATTTGCATTTATTAATTTTATTTTAGTTCCATATATTTTTACTCATACAATTATGAATTTAAATAAATATTTTCATTCTTTTTCATGTTATAAAACCTTTTTAAAAAGTCTAAATAAAGCATATTTATCAATTATATCTGTTAATGTTAGAAACATTTCGTTCCTAACGAAATTTGATAAATTTAAATCCACAATTTCTAATTTTCCAAAGCTACCGGATATTATTTGTACTCAAAAAACTTGGTTTGATAAAAAATTAGTACAACTTTACGAAATTCCAGGATATACCTCAGTCCACTGTTGTAGAACTGATGGCTATGGTGGTACCGTATATGTTCGCGAAAACATATTGTTTACTGTTGAAAGCTGTGAGAGTAAAGATTTTATTGAGTCCATAACAATAACCATACAAAGTCAAAAAATTACTAGAAGACCAATGAAACTAATTTCATTTTACAGATCTCAAAAATGTAACTTTGAGAAATTTTCTGAATATCTTGAAAACTGTTTTATGGCTTTGGGTCAAAGTCCGTGTATATTTGTTGGTGATACGAATGTTGATTTCCTGAATAATTCGCAAGCTCTTGTTTTATCAGATCTTTTACAATGTTACGATTTTAAAAATTGTCATACTATCATTACTCGTCCTAGCACTGGTACCTCAGTTGATAATGTGTTTAGTAATCTTTTTTTTTTTTTTTTATTAGCTTTTATTTATTTATTGAATCTTCATATATTGAAATAACAATAAGTTTTCAAATCTTAATACTAAAAAGAAAATAATAAGCCCAGCCAGTGCTAGACAAAAAATTTTTATGATACTACAAAAATTTCATATCAACTGATCAAGTGATCTGTTGCGCTTGAGTTAAAGCAAGGGTATCCCTCCTTCTCAACCGACTGTGGCCACTAAAGTTAAGGATATCACGTGCAAGTGGGTTTGGATGGTGTTCAAGTTTGCTGACGTACTTTGACGCATATTTTGTAAATTCGACGTTTACTAATGGCACGCCTAGATCTTTGTGGATTCGAGAATTTTTAACATACCATGGAGCTGCAGTAATAATACGTAGAATTTTATTTTGACCCCTTTGAATTTTTTCAATGTTTGATGCTGAGGCAGTACCCCATAATTGAAATCCATAACACCAGATTGGCTTTAGAATTGCATTGTACAACAAAAGTTTGCAATCCAACTTTAATGTAGAATTTCTGCCGATTAGCCAATTAAGTTGCACTGGTTTTAATCTCATCTGAGTAACTTTTGCGTCGATATGAGACTTCCAAGTTAAACGACGATCGAGGTGGATTCCGAGGTATTTCACTTCATTGTGTTGCGGGATAATTTGCTTATTTATTCTGATGAACGAGCAGGTATCTTTTCGCAATGTGAAAGTTATATGAATACATTTCTGTTCGTTAACCCTGATTTTCCAAAGCTCAAGCCAATTCTCTAGTTTATAAACATATTTCTGCAAGTTCTGTGATGCTATTTGATGGTCCTAATAAAGGCTGTATCGTCTGCAAAAGTTGAAGTATGTATTATGGGGTCTGACGGCATATCGGATGCATAAATCAAATATAAAGTTGGACCCAGTATGCTACCCTGGGGTACTCCTGCTTCAATTGGCTGAGCGGGGCTTAAAAAATCGCCTTCTTTGATTGTAAATTTGCGACCATATAAATAACTTTTCATAAGTTTGTGGGTGTTAGCAGGCAGATTTAATTTAATTTTTTGCATTAAACCTTTATGCCAGACTTTGTCGAACGCTTGGGAAACATCAATGAAAAGCGCGGAACAATATTTTTTCTCTTCAAACGACCGTCTTATCACATTTACCAATATGTGTGTTTGTTCGATGGTACTGTGTTGCTGATTTTATCCATACCTGGAGCTTTTTTAAGATTCAGAGTACCAATAGCGCTTTGAACATCATTAAAGCTAAGTTTTAGAGGTACAGGAGGTCTAATAACGAGTGGAGGCAAATCAGATGCATTATTTGAGTTGTTTATAGTAAACACATTTCTCAAATGGTTAACAAATAAAGTCCCCTTCTCGGAATCATTTCTAGCCCAGTCACCAGTCGGATTTCGCAGAGGAAGCTTTCCTCTAACTGGTCTTTTTAAACCTCGTGCCGCCTTCCATAACGAATAGTCAGATTGTGGGGTACTATCAAGACCCTCCAAGTAAGATTTAAGTGAAGCCATTCTTTGGGTTTCTAAGAAATTTCTTAGTATATCTCTGCATACCCGTAGCCTAGCTTTCAGTTCAGGAGACCTGTGAATTTGCCACTCTCTTCTAACTCTTCTTTTTTCTGACAGGAGATGATCGAGTTCAGCGAAATAAGTTCTATTTGTCCCACTTCTGCACTCAACATCGTATGTGGAGGCGCGATGTACAGCTCTTCGTATGTCCTCAGTAAACTTGCCAATCGACCCATCAATATCCTCGGTAGTTCTCAACACTACATTTTCCGTGCAGTGGGAACTTAAATACTTTTTATACTTTATCCAACTTACTCTGGTTTTAGATATGTCCCGAAATGGAGAGCCATTCCCTTGAAGGAAACTCATTGAAATAATAGAAGGAGAGTGATCTGAAGACAAGTCTAATGAAGGCTCCACTTGTATCGATTCTACAGGGATATTTTTCACTGCTCCGAAGTCAATAACATCGGGAATCTTCCGTCGGTCCGTCGGCCAGTAGGTGGGATGCCCGCTTGAGAGTACATCTAATCCCATTTTGGCAATGGTGTTGAAGAGTTCACGACCCTTCGGGGTCACCAGACGTGAACCCCAAAAAGTGTGTTTGGCGTTAAAGTCACCAGCAACTAAAAATCTAGCTCCAAGGGAATTGAAGAAGCTGTAGTATTCGTATTCTTTTATTGAAAATCGAGGCGGCGAATAAACTGATGATAAAACAAAATTGTACTGACAGAATTCAATACAAATGTTTGTTGCTTGTAGGTAATCCTCACATATGTTGTTCATTAAATAATGTTTTATTCTGTTCTTTATAAGAATTGCCGAACCTCCACATGCTCTTCCGCGGGGATCTTTAGTATCATACAACACGTAGCCATTAATTTTGAAGTACCCTGTCGCCGTCAAGTGAGTTTCAGCAATCATCATGACATCAATCTGCTTATCCATCAGGAAGTGTTCAAGTTCGTTTTTATGTTGGCGGAGGCCGTTCGCATTCCAAAAACAAATTTTTAAACAAATCATTTCTTTAAAATGGCTTGTAAGATAGTGGATTGCATTTTCAGCATTTCCTGCATCATGGATGTCATAGTGGTCGTAAAAGTGTTCATGGTTTGGACAAGTGTCTGCAATGTTGTCTCTAGATTGTTGATATGCGGCTCGTAATATTGTGATTTAGGTGCCTGCTCCAAACCTGGCATATTAGATTTAACCACGTTAGCGTAAGAAACTTGTCTAGAACTAGGCGCGTTTACATGACTAGTGGACCGTAACAATTGCGGGAAATTATCACTCGATGCCAAAATAGGCTGTTGACGATGATCAATTAATACTGACGTCTTGTTGGTACTTATGCCTTTCAAATGAGTGTAAATTGGACAACCTCTATAATTTGCGGTATGATTACCTCCGCAGTTACTACATTTTTTGATTTTTGAATCAGTTTTCGACTTATCACATTGAGCAGTTTCATGTAGCTCGCAACACAAACTGACGGCAATTTACAATACGCCTTGGTGTGACCAAATTCTTGACAGTTGAGACACTGGACGGGTCCCTGACGCTTATGTGGTTCTTCCACGGTGATTCTACGATGCAGAAGGTACATCAGATCAACATCTCCAGGTTCCAATTCTACCCTAAACATGGGCTGAGGGATCTTTTCACGGTTTCTAATATTCACTACGCTCTAGATTTTGAACCCTTTGTCCATTAAACCGGTCTTTATCTCCGCAGGATCAACGACTTGGAGTCCTTTTGCGCTTTTGAGCTGATAGGTATAGAAATCCCTAGTCTCCCTCTCCAACTGGTTGGACAATTTTCGAAAATCATCTTCTCTATTCACTTGGATCTTTGTCTCGCAGATATTTCCATGTTTAATTGAGGTTACGCTAAACATGTTTTCACCTATTACAGCAACAATTTCTTGTATCAGTTTGTTGGAAGTGGGCTCTCTCAGGCAAATTGGTGGGGGCTTAAATGTCTTTTTCGGTATTTCTGGATCATCCGTCTGAAGTAGAGAAAATCTGTTTTGGTCATTTGGTTTACCACTATTGACGGTCTTAGGAACTTTTGAGTTGGAAGACATTTGAGCAGATGTCGGGCTTCTCTGTCGCTTGAGAACGGTTATGTACTTATCCATACCTACTTGTTTTTTGGGTTTGACTGCACTATTTGATGAAGATGATGTTTTTTCATCTGTTGAAATCACTATATTGGGCGAACAGGAACGACGCCGCACATAGAGGTATTTCAACGATCTGAGCGGCCAAAATTATTTTTGTGCTTAAATGTACATATCTTGTCGAGTACAACAAGACTGTGTCGTTGAAATTGAGTTACGGGTAAAAAACCGGGTTTTCTGCCCTTTTGCACATATAAGCTAGTAACTTTGTTGAATATCAACCGATTTATAATTTCTCAGTGGATTTAGAAAGAAGAAACTAAGCCATTTCGAAGATATGAAAATGATACTTAAGTAATATTGAGACATCTGTGTGTATTCCTCCAGCAGACTAAGTTTTGCAAAAAAATTGGGTATTTTTCAAGTTTGGAGATGTTTTTACACATTTTTTCATTTAGGAACCGTATAATTTAAGACTGTAATATAAAAGTATGTGTATTTATGAGTAAAATGCAAATGATTTAAAACATCCGTTAAAAATTGACTGAGTTAATGAACTTTTAATAAAACCAAAATGTTGGAATAAATACGTACTCAAAAGTAATGAATAAAAAAAGAAATGGTGTGTAAATGATGAGAATATATAATGAACATGTTTTATTGAAAACAAAATAACAAAAACAACATAAAAGATTAACAAAACATTTAATTGAATATTGCATCGCTCTCTGAAGAATAATCATTTGTATATGGCTCGTCAGATATGAACATTGATATTGCTTCTGGCAAGAACGGGTTAGTATTTCTATTCTTTATTGCTCTCATACAGCTTAACAAAGGGTCCGAACTAAGTAGAAGGCGATTAAATATATCTTCATTGCAGTTTTGTCTAGAAAATTTTCTTGCGAAGTCTTGCCGATAACTTCTGAAATGCTTATTACGAATTTCTGCCGCCTCCTCCGAAAGTTGTCCTATAGGTAACAGAGCTTATCCAATTACAACTGCGCCATGAACCAAAATTTTGTGCAACGTTGGAGTCATAGGATGCCATGGGTACAGGTCAACATATAATCGAGCCGTTTCTGTGGTATAATTTTCAAACTTTTCAATGTTTGTTTTGAAACCACTTGAAATCACTTCAAGGATTACTTTTAGTCTATATATTAAGTCGTAATTTATGCCCGTTATTTCGGCTGCTAAAGATGGATTGTCAAAAAATCTTCGGCTAGTATTACCATCATTTGTATTACCAAAATTTGCTTTTGGCATGTCGATTATTAAACCAGTTTCGGCACGAAACCTGTCTTGGATTTCTTTTTTCCTAGCTTTCTCTAATTCTTTTTCTGCTTCTGTTTTCCTTTCTCTGTACTTCTTAACAGGTAGTTTGTATGCCAAATGAAGTATACTTTCAAATAGTCGTATTCTGGCATGCAGAACAGAAAGGCCGAACTCAATAGCTTCAAAATTAATATCTCTAGTGAAGTCCAGCTTGTTGAAGTCTTTAGAGGTAGCTCCACAAATGTAGCACTTACTTGTAGATGTTGTACCTGTGGCTGCGTTACAAACTTTGCCATCAACCATAGTCATTATTTATATGTGTTTCACCAAATACTTGTCCCCGTCTAAGTCAACTTCAGTTGCAACTAAATTGTTTATGTTATTTTTAACATATTTTATTTCGTCTTCAATTACTGCAGCACTTTCCTTGATGAAGCGGAATCTGATCGGCCTACAAAATCGGGACGAAGATGGTGTTGGGTTTTCCCAAATAATTGTTTCTTTTTTCTCTCCACAAACTAATCTAAGAGGAACAAAACAACTCTGAAATATGTTTGAATCCAAATCTTCAACATCATCTTGTTTCTGTTTATACAAATCTTGCTTGGAGCCATCGCAACCCCATTTACAGATCAGCTTCAGGGATTTTCGCTCTTATTCTTTAATGGTTATTAAAACTTCTTCTAAGTAATCTGATAAACGTCTAGTTGTAATATCCATCAGTGACTGTAAATCAGCTTCGGCACCATTACTTGTTACTCGACAAGCTTCTGGAGGTGGATAGCATTGTTTCTTTGCCTTCTGCAAAACACTGTAGCAGGGAAAAAACTTCATATTAGTTTTTCTAATTATTTCATATTGACCTTTCGTCAAATCTGCATCAATAAACATTTGCAAAGCTTTCATTGGTGTTAAGGGCGAATGTGTAGTTTTTTTACGCTTATACGCGTTTTTACATTTAGATGCTCGTTTGGGAGAGCTTAAAATATCTTTGAGAATAAAAGATGCATCTCTTTTTCCGCTTTTTTCTAGTTCAACACCTGCAGCATGGATGATCAAATCTTTTTCATAACAGGACCGCATTTTTTCAGTTTTCCTCCTTTTGCTTCTGTCGCTTGACTGCCAAAAAGATTTCTGAGGTCGGCCAGGTTGATTTTGAGACGATTCCACAGGAATTTCAATGGTCCCTTGACGCCATGAGTCATTGTACTTCAAAAAGGTTTCCTCTTTGCTGTGAGATTTTATCCACCTTTGTTTAAATTGGCTTTTAAAGTGAGCAAAGTTACGCTTCAAGCTAGCTGATTGCTCTTTATTATAGCCTTTATATGCGAACAGTTGATTCTTTAAACATTTTAGCTTACCATCAATAGAAGGCACACCTGAACTGTTCATTTTGTCGAAAAGAGTTTTACGCTTCACCATCTTGTCTTCCGAAACAATGATAAATAATTTCTTTTTTTCTTTAATGAAAACAATATGCACACGAACTCGACATAGACAACAACGATTTCTTTTTATTTTCAAAGTTACTTTTATTATTTGCAAAAACTCAACTGACAGAAAAAAAAAGCTTTTGAGATCCAAAATGTTTAAGGTGTCAAAAAAGTGCTTATCCGGGACTATCCGGGAAAAATTTTTTGCTACTTCAATAAAGGAAAGATTGAATAATGCTAAACAAAAAAAGTTATTGCTTGATCTACCTAGATAACATATCAAAAAGCATCTTGAAAAAGAAATTCAACAAAAATTTACTACAAAAATAACCTTACTTTCAATCAATAAAAAAATCAGCATTGATATGACTAATTATATGTTGTAAAATGATTTTTCATAACTCCATTATCTGAAGTACTAGGATCCATAATTTTTTCCTTGTGCGATTAACTTGTTTTGCTAATATTTACGATGAAAACCGGTTGTTTTGTAAGGGAACCCAGTTCTATTATGAGAACTCTGTGAAACACTCAACTTTCGACTGCTCGTACGTGCGCGTGATGCGCGGAAAAAAAATTTTGGTTGTTGTCTCATGTTCTTTGGAATGTCTTTTAACGCAGTGACTATTTTTTTTTCAATATTATTCCTACTTTGACTTTTGGGGTTTTGGCCGCCCAGATCGAGCAAATACCTCTATGTGCGCCGTTCTACGGCTCTTGTAGTGAGAAAATTCTCCAGAGATTTTTTTATGGATTCTTCCTCAGAGACCCATTTCGTTTTTCTAGACGAGCTAAGCTCTTCCTCAGAATTACATCTGAGAGGAACACTCATACAGTTTTTATACGATTTTTAATGTTTTTTTTTATATTTTAACCTATTACGAGTTATTTTTTCACTTTTTTGTTTAATTTCAACTTTTTACACTTTTCCACCTATTACGATTTTTTCACTGAAAATTCAGCCGCACTAAAAGTAACACGTCCGAACAGTTCGATGAGACGAGACGAGTTTAGTAATCTTGATGAGAAACTCGAAATTAGTTCTATTGAATGAGTACTATCGGATCACAACCAAATTAATATCAGAATTGATTCAACCGTAAATACTAAGGATTATATAGTAATGGAACGTTATTATTGTAATTATGAACACGTTAGAGAAATTCTTAGTAGTACTCTGCTGATATCAGGTTTTACTGGCAATCCTAATTATAATTTTTTTTTTTTTTTTTTTTTGCATATTCTTTTTTATTGTATCTTCATTTTAAATGAACTAACAATAGGTATTCAAATCCTAAAACTAAAGTTAATTAAGATAAGTCCAGCCAATGCTAGACAAAATCTAGTTTTCAAATTCGATAGGATATAATGAGCAACTTGTATTTATTCATCTGAGAGCGGTGGTGTCCCT
This sequence comes from Bellardia pandia, assembly GCA_916048285.2. NCBI lineage: Eukaryota > Metazoa > Arthropoda > Insecta > Diptera > Calliphoridae > Bellardia > Bellardia pandia. Next base: position 64,662,000 of record OU696533.1, read on the forward strand.
CCTTCTCAAACGGCTATGACCGGGATGTTGTAAGATGTCTCGAGCGAGGGGATTTGGATGAGTTTCCAGCTTACCCAAATAAAGGGCCACGTGTTAAGTTATTTCCCATTTGACAAGTGGAACATCAAGATCGTTGTGTATGTTGTTGTTTTTAATATACCAAGGAGCGGTAGTTATCATTCGTAGAATTTTGTTTTGACGGCGTTGAATTTTCTCAATATTGGAGTTGGAGGCAGTGCCCCATAACTAAATACCATAGCACCAAATTGGCTTTAAGATTGAGTTGTAGAGTAGAAGCTTACAATCGAGCCGAAGGACGGAGTTTCTGCCAATGAGCCAATGAATTTGGGCTGCTTTCAGTTTCAATTGAGTCAGCTTAGCATCTATATGTGGTTTCCATGTGAGGCGACGGTCCAGATGAATACCAAGATATTTCACGTGTGAGTTTTGAGGCACTATATGGTCATTAATACGAATAGGGGGACATGATTCCCTACGTAGAGTAAATGTTACGTGGGTGCATTTCTGTTCATTTATTTTTATTCCCCATTGTCTTGCCCATTTCTCCACTTGCGTTACGTGGTGCTGTAATTGAATCGAGGCATCTTTTGGATCTTGGTGAGTACTGAAAAATGCGGTATCATCAGCAAATGTTGACGTGTGAATTTCATTGTTTGTTGGCATGTCTGCTGTGTACAGCAAGTATAGAATTGGTCCTAAGATACTACCTTGAGGGACGCCAGCACCTATAGGTTGAGGACGGCTTAAATAATCACCTTCTTTAATCATAAACTAACGGTCGATTAAGTATTTCCATAGTAGGTGTTGAAGATTCACCGGCAAGTTCTGCTTTAATTTAGATATCAGGCCTTCATGCCATACTTTGTCGAAAGCTTGAGAGACGTTAATAAAGAGTGCCGAACAGGTTCTCTTTTCCTCAAAGGTTTTTCTTATGACTTGTACCAATCTATGTGTTTGTTCTATTGTACTGTGTTGACGTCTGAAGCCAAACTGGTGATTGGGAATGCAGTTGTTTTCATTCAAAATCGGAGTCAGCTTGGTTATAAGCAATTTCTCGAATAATTTGGACATAGTTGGTAATAGACTTATTGGCCTATACGACTCAACTTTGCAAGGATCTTTTCCCGGCCTAGGAATCATCTTTAAAAGTGCAATTTTCCAAACCGGAGGGTAGTACTCAAGCCGTAAGATGGCATTAAAAAGAAAGAGGATTAATCTTTTTGCAATGCGAGGCAGCTCAAAAATCATTTTATTGCTGATTTTATCAAACCCAGGTGCTTTTTTAACATTTAAATTATCAATAGCCTCAACAACCTCCAGATATTGAAATCTTATTTGTACAGGTGGTCTGGCAACAACAGGCGGTAGTTGGCTAATATCAGTATCCATATTGGGAGTGAATACATTTTTTAAATGACTTACGAAAAGGTTGCCTTTTTCTTCGTTATTTCGTGCCCAAGATCCGTTCAAAGTACGCAGTGGAGGTTTTGCGATTACGGGTTTTCTTAGATTTCGGACTGCACGCCATAATGAATAATTTGACTGGAAAGTTGCGTCTAGACCTTCCAGATGTTGTTTGAGAGAATATGCTTTTTGCGCTTCTAGCCAGATCCTAAGATTTTTGGTACATTCTCTCAACCTAGTTTTAAGTTGGGGCGATCTGTGTTGTTGCCACTCTCTTCGGACTTTCCTTTTTTCAGACAATAATTGCTCAACATCTGCAGAAAAAACTCTGTTGTACCTATTCGGGCAGTAAGTGGAAGAAGCATGTGCTGCTGACGATAACGTCAGGAATTTTTTGCTGGTCAGTTGGCCAATAAGTTGGTTGACCAGTTGAAATCACATTCAGTCCCATTTCAGACAGGGAGTCGTACAAGATACGACCTTTAGGGCTAACGAGTCGTGAGCCCCAGAATGTATGCTTAGCATTATAGTCGCCAGCCGCTATGAAACGGCTACCTAGTGATTTGTAAAAATCTCTATACTGATCTTTTGTTATTGAAAATCTGGGCGGACAGTAAACTGACGAAATCACGAGGTTTTGACAAAAGTTCTCAATACAGATGTTTGTTACTTGAAGATAACACTCTGAAAGACCACCCAATGAATGGTGTTTGATTCGCGATTTGACCAATATTGCCGAGCCACCACATGATCTATCTCTGGGGTCCTTGGTGTCGTAGAATGTATAACCACTTATTTTAAAAATGCTTCTCGACGTCATATGAGTCTCGGAAATCAGCATTACATCAATTTTCTTATTAAAAAGAAAATATTCAAGTTCATTTTTGTGTTGGCGTATGCCGTTTGCGTTTCAGAAACATATTTTGAGACAGTTCATGGTCTATTAATTATAATAAATTAATAGATTGTGTAACAAATGCCGTTACTAGTTCAACAGTTATAACTCGCACTAAGAAGGATTTGAAATTGAAACTAACACCATGGATTAATGTTAATTTACAATCACTTATGGAATACAAAAGCAAACTTTTGAAAAAAAGAAAGAAACTACAAAATAAAGATGTTAATATCTGCCTAAAGAGAGTTTGTAAAATAATTAAAATAGCTACCAAGGACTGTATGAATAATTATTATAAGGAAAATTTGATTAAAATGCAGAATCCTAGAAAATGTTTTTTTTTTTTTTTTTTTTTTAATACATTTAATTTATTTATTGAATCTTTAGAAATGAAATGACAATAAGTTTTCGAATCTTAATACTAAAAGAAAATAATAAGTCCAGCCAGTGCTGGACAAAATATTATGATACTACAACAAAATTACATCCACTGATCCAGTCATCTGTTTTGCGCTTGAGTTAAAGCATGGGTATCCCTCCTTCTCAACCGACTGTGGCCACTAAAGTTAAAGATGTCTCGTGCAAGTGGGTTTGGATGGTGTTCAAGTTTGCTGACATATTTTGAGGCGTGTTTTGTAAATTCGACTTTCACCAAAGGAATGCCTAGATCTTTGTGGATTCGAGAATTTTTAACATACCATGGAGCTGCAGTAATTGTACGTAGAATCTTATTTTGACCCCTTTGAATTTTTTCAATGTTGGATGCTGAGGCAGTACCCCATAATTGAATTCCATAACACCAGATTGGCTTTAGAATTGCATTGTACAACAAAAGTTTGCAATCCAACTTTAATGTAGAATTTCTGCCGATTAGCCAATTAATTTGCACTGCTTTTAATCTCATCTGGGTAAGTTTTGCGTCGATATGAGACTTCCAAGTTAAACGACGATCGAGGTGGATTCCGAGGTATTTCACTTCATTGTGTTGCGGGATAATTTGATTATTTATTCTGATGAACGACCAGGTATCTTTTCGCAATGTGAAAGTTATATGAATACATTTCTGTTCGTTAACCCTGATTTTCCAAAGCTCAAGCCAATTCTCTAGTTTATAAACATATTTCTGCAAGTTCTGTGATGCTATTTGATGGTCCTTATGAACGCTAATAAAGGCTGTATCGTCTGCAAAAGTTGAAGTATGTATTATGGGGTCTGACGGCATATCGGATGCATAAATCAAATATAAAGTTGGACCCAGTATGCTACCCTGGGGTACTCCTGCTTCAATTGGCTGAGCGGGGATTAAAAAATCGCCTTCTTTGATTGTAAATTTGCGACCATATAAATAACTTTTCATAAGTTTGTGGGTGTTAGCAGACAGAGTTAATTTAATTTTATGCATTAAACCTTCATGCCAGACTTTGTCGAACGCTTGGGAAACATCAATGAAAAGCGCGGAACAGTATTTTTTCTCTTCAAACGACCGTCTTATCACATTTACCAATCTGTGTGTTTGTTCGATGGTGCTGTGTTTAGCTCTGAACCCGAATTGGTGATTTGGGATACATTGAGTGTCGTTCAGAATTGGAATCAACTTAGCCAATAACAATTTTTCAAACAGTTTTGAAATTGTCGGCAGTAGACTAATTGGCCTATATGACTCTACTTTAGTGGGGTCCTTCCCTGGCTTAGGAATCATGGTAATCATAGATACCTTCCAATCTGCAGGATAGTATTCTAGGCGTAAAATAGCATTGAAAATAAATAGGATAATTCTTCTAGCTACCCGAGGTAACTCCACAAGCATTTTGTTGCTGATTTTATCCATACCTGGAGCTTTTTTAAGATTCAGAGTACCAATCGCGCTTTGAACATCAATAAAGCTAAGTCTTAGAGGTACAGGAGATCTAATAACGAGTGGAGGCAAATCAGATGCATTATTTGTGTTGTTTATACTAAACACATTTCTCAAATGGTTAACAAATAAAATCCCCTTCTCGGAATCATTTCTAGCCCAGTCACCAGTCGGATTTCGCAGAGGAGGCCTTCCTCCAACTGGTCTTTTTAAACCTCGTGCCGCCTTCCATAACGAATAGTCAGATTGTGGGGTACTATCAAGACCCTCCAAGTAAGATTTAAGTGAAGCCATTCTTTGGGTTTCTAAGAAATTTCTTAGTATATCTCTGCATACCCGTAGCCTAGCTTTCAGTTCAGGAGACCTGTGAATTTGCCACTCTCTTCTAACTCTTCTTTTTTCTGACAGGAGATGATCGAGTTCAGCGAAATAAGTTCTATTTGTCCCACTTATGCACTCAACGTCGTATGTGGAGGCGTGATGTACAGCTCTTCGTATGTCTTCAGTAAACTTGCCAATCGACCCATCAATATCCTCGGTAGTTCTCAACACTACATTTTCCGTGCAGTGGGAACTTAAATACTTTTTATACTTTATCCAACTTACTCTGGTTTTAGATATGTCCCGAAATGGAGAGCCATTCCCTTGAAGGAAACGCATTGAAGTAATAGAAGGAGAGTGATCTGAAGACAAGTCTAATGAAGGCTCCACTTGTATCGATTCTACAGGGATATTTTTCACTACTCCGAAGTCAATAACATCGGGAATCTTCCGTCGGTCCGTCGGCCAGTAGGTGGGATGCCCGCTTGAGAGTACATCTAATCCTATTTTGGCAATGGTGTTGAAGAGTTCACGACCCTTCGGGGTCACCAAACGTGAACCCCAAAAAGTGTGTTTGGCGTTAAAGTCACCAGCAACTAAAAATCTAGCTCCAAGGGAATTGAAAAAGCTGTAGTATTGGTGTTCTCTTATTGAAAATCGAGGTGGCGAATAAATTGATGATAAAACAAAATTGTATTGACAGAATTCAATACAAATGTTTGTTGCTTGTAGGTAATCCTCACATATGTTGTTCATTAAATAATCTTTTATTCTGTTCTTTATAAGAATTGTCGCACCTCCACATGCTCTTCCGCGTGGATCTTTAGGATCATATAACACGTAGCCATTAATTTTGAAGTACGCTGTCGCCGTCAAGTGAGTTTCAGAAATCATCATGACATCAATCTGCTTATCCATCAGGAAGTGTTCCAGTTCGTTTTTATGTTGGCGGAGGCCGTTCGCGTTCCAAAAACAAATTTTTAAACAAATCATTTCTTTAAAATGGCTTGTAAGATAGTGGATTGCATTTTCAGCATTTCCTGCATCATGGATGTCATAGTGGTCGTAAAAGTGTTCATGGTTTGGACAAGTGTCTGCAATGTAGTCTCTAGAGTGTTAATATTAGGCTCGTAATATTGTGATTTAGGTGCCTGCTCCAAACCTGGCATATTAGATTTAACCACGTTAGCGTAAGAAACTTGTCTAGAACTAGGCGCGTTTACATGACTAGTGAACCGTAACAATTGCGGGAAATTGTCACTCGATGCCAAAATAGGCTGTTGACGATGATCAATTAATACTGACGTCTTGTTGGTACTTATGCCTTTCAAATGAGTGTAAATTGGACAACCTCTATAATTTGCGCTATGATTACCTCCGCAGTTACTGCATTTTTTGATTTTTGAATCAGTTTTCGACTTATCACATTGAGCAGTTGCATGTAGCTCCCCACACGCAACACAAACTGACGGCAATTTACAATACGCCTTGGTGTGACCAAATTCTTGACAGTTAACACACTGGACGGGTCCCTGACGCTAATATAGTCTTAACTACTGGACCGATCGTCATTAAATTTTCACAACAGGATTTTCTTACGAAATAATAAATTCTTGACTATGTAAGTGGACAAAGGGGCATGGTCTCGCCTAAAGCATTGCAATAAATACATTAAAATTAAATAAATAAATGTTTGTAAATATATAAATACGTTTTATTTTATTTTATGACGAGGGGGGGTAGCAAAGCACACCGGGTTTAGCTAGTTGTAAATAATAATGAGAAAGTAGAAGTTTTCAATCAGTATTTTCTTAATTCTGTAAAAAATTTGAGTAGTGGCATTGAATATAGCTCTTCTGATCATTTTAATGCTTTTCGATCTTTAATATATACTCGAAAGCAATTTAGTCTACATCATATCACTGAAAATGAAGTCTATGATTTAAATACTCGTTTAAATTTTGATAAAAGTCCTGGAAGTGATGGTATAACATCACAGTGTGTTTTTGAATGTAGAGAAATTCTAGCTCCTTTATTAGCTAAAATTTTAAACTTTTCAATCACTCAATCGATGTATCCTGATGCACTTAAAACTCACAAGATTATACCGATTCCTAAGGAAATTCATAGTAACGCAGTTGATAAGTTTAGATCAGTTGCAGTTTTATCTATCATAGACAAACTTTTTGAAACCATTTTGCTTAGTCAAATTTCTAAATTTTTTGAGGATGAAAAATTGATATACCCAAATCAATATGGCTTCCGTAAGGGTTGTGGTACTGAGGAAGCAGTGTTAAATGTAGTTAATTTGTAACGAACCTTTCTTGCTGGGGTATAACTCGCGGTTGTCCAATGTTCTGTCACAATAAAATTTTTTTATTTATTAGTGACCTCTTAAAATAAAACACGGCTTGCTCTTCGAATTTTATAATTATACGTTATTTACACGAATTTCTATCTTTGGCCACTCGCTTATTCCACTGAATAAAATACACTAAAATATCTCTATTGTAAACGCAGTTTATCTATTCCAATCGTCGGTATCGCTAAGAAAGTAGTGGTAGTTGGTAGTAATATGACCTCAAATAATGCCACATGGAACTAACACTGGAGGATGAATCAGTAGTAAAACCCCGGAAACACGACTCCAGTGTAGCGCGCAGCAGTGAAACCGTAGTAAAACCCCGGAAACACTATTCCGCTCAAATCACGCCCAGTGAAGTTAGCACTTGAGAGTGAATCCGTAGTAAAACCCCGGAAACACTTCTCTCCTGCAGCTCGCAATGGTGAAACCGTAGTAAAACCCCGGGAACACCATTACTCTCGGCTTGTGGTGACTGGTTCACAATGTGGTCATAGATAAGGCCCAGTAAAGCTAGTACTGGAGGGTGAATCTGTAGTAAAACTCCGGAAACACTACTCCAGTGTAGCGCGCAGCGGTGAACCGTAGTAAAACTCCGAGAACACCACTACGCTCAAATCATGCTCAGTGAAGCTAGCACTTGAGGGTGAATCTGTAGTAAAACTCCGGAAACACTTCCCTAGTGTAGCCCGCAGTGGTGGAACCGTAGTAAAACTCCGTGAACACCACTACACTCGGCTTTGATCTGTTCACAAATGTGGTCGTAGATAAGGCCCAGTGAAGCTAGTACTGGAGGGTGAATCTGTAGTAAAACTCCGGAAACACTACTCCAGTGTAGCGCACAGCGGTGAACCGTAGTAAAACTCCGAGAACACCACTATGCTCAAATCATGCCCAGTGAAACTTGCACTTGGGGGTGAATCTGTAATAAAACTCCGGAAACACTTCCCTAGTGTAGCCCGCAATGGTGGAACCGTAGTAAAACTCCGTAAACACCACTACGCTCGGCTTTGATCTGTTCACAAATGCGGTCGCAAATAAGTTCCAGTGACTACTAGCTCTTGAGGTTGAATCTGTAGTAAAACTCCGGAAACACTTCTCTAGCGCTGTTGGCAGTGTAGAACCTACAATGCAACCACAATTTGCCTACAATACCACTAACTACCAATTACGAAGCGCACACCACAACTGATGAAAACAAACTCCCCTTCTTACAGATTTTTGTTCTACTTTTATACTTTTCTATTCGTATGCATTTCTACTAGATGGTAACGAGTTACCAACCACACAGCTGATTATAACAACTGCACTAAACGTCGTCATTCCTACCCGCCGTAAGGGGCGCTAGTGTGCATGTGCTGTTGTTCTTGCTGACACTAGGTGGCACCATAAATAATTTATAGTGATAGAACACAACCCTGAAATACTAATATTAATAATGTAATATTACAATATTAATGTAAAATTCATATCAACTACAAAATTAGTGTAACATTCATAAAAATCATTGATAATTAAATACAATATTGATGATATATTATTGGTGTACGGGTGGAAACGAGGGTTCCCGACTTCCATCGTCACAAATTATATCTGCGATGGTTTAGATAAAGGATTCAATGGAGTAGGTGCAATCTTTTATGATCTTACCAAAGGCTTTGATCATGTACATCACTCAATAATGATTCAAAAATTAAAATTTTATGACGTAAGAGGTGGTGAATTGTGTCTTTTCAAAGGCTATCTGGAAAATCGCCGGCAATATGTGCAGATTAACAATTGTAAAAGTTCAATGGAAGATGTTGAGTTTGGAGTTCCTCAAGGAAGTTTGCTTGGTTCTTTATGTTTAGCATTTATCTTAATGATATTGATACTCAGTCTCGTCTCATCGAACTGTTCGGACGTGTTTTTTTTAGTGCGGCTGAATTTTCGGTGAAAAAATCGTAATAGGTGAAAAAGTGTAAAAAGTTGAAATTAAACAAAAAGTAAAAAAAAAAAATCGTAATAGGTAAAAATATAAAAAAAAAAATAAACATTAAACATCACATAAAAACTGTATGAGTGTTCCTCTCAGATGTAATTCTGAGAAAGAGCTTAGCTCGACTAGAAAAACTAGATGGGTCTCTGAGGAAGAATCCTTAAAAAAATCTCTGGAGAATTTTCTCACTACAAGAGCCGTAGAACGGCGTCGTTCCTGTTCGCCCAATATAGTGATTTCAACAGATGAGAAAACATCATCTTCATCAAATAGTGCAGTGAAACGCAAAAAACAAGTAGGTATGGATAAGTACCTCACCGTTCTTAAGCGACAGAGGAGCCCGAAGTCTGCTCAAGTGTCATCAAATACAAAAGCTCCTAAGACCGTGAGTAATGATCAAAATAGGTTTGCTCTCCTCCAGACGGATGAGCCAGAACTTCCTAAGAAGACGTTTAAGCCCCCACCAATTTATCTGAGAGAGCCCACTTCAAGTAAATTGGTACAAAGAATTGTTTCGGTAATAGGTGAAAATATGTTTAGCGTAACATCAATCAAACATGGAATTATCAGCGAGACCAAAATTCAAGTGAATAGGGAAGATGATTTTCGAAAATTGTCCAACCAGTTGGAGAGGGAGACTAGGGATGTCTATACCTACCAGCTGAAAAGCGCAAAAGGACTCCAATTCGTACTAAAGGGTATAGACCCATGTGTTGATCCTACGGAGATAAAGACCGGTTTAATGGAGAAAGGGTTCAAAATCAAGAGCGTAGTAAATATTAGAAACCGTGAAAAGATCCCTCAGCCCATGTTCAGGGTAGAATTGGAACCTGGAGATGTTGTCTTAAAGAAAAACGAGTCCCATCCAATCTACAATCTGATGTACCTTCTGCATCGTAGAATCACCGTGGAAGAACCACATAAGCGTCAGGGACCCGTCCAGTGTCTCAACTGTCAAGAATTTGGTCACACCAAGGCGTATTGTAAATTGCCGTCAGTTTGTGTTGCGTGTGGGGAGCTACATGCAACTGCTCAATGTGATAAGTCGAAAACTGATTCAAAAATCAAAAAATGCAGTAACTGCGGAGGTAATCATAGCGCAAATTATAGAGGTTGTCCAATTTACACTCATTTGAAAGGCATAAGTACCAACAAGACGTCAGTATTAATTGATCATCGTCAACAGCCTATTTTGGCATCGAGTGACAATTTCCCGCAATTGTTACGGTTCACTAGTCATGTAAACGCGCCTAGTTCTAGACAAGTTTCTTACGCTAACGTGGTTAAATCTAATATGCCAGGTTTGGAGCAGGCACCTAAATCACAATATTACGAGCCTAATATTAACACTCTAGAGACTACATTGCAGACACTTGTCCAAACCATGAACACTTTTACGACCACTATGACATCCATGATGCAGGAAATGCTGAAAATGCAATCCACTATCTTACAAGCCATTTTAAAGAAATGATTTGTTTAAAAATTTGTTTTTGGAACGCGAACGGCCTCCTCCAACATAAAAACGAACTGGAACACTTCCTGATGGATAAGCAGATTGATGTCATGATGATTTCTGAAACTCACTTGACGGCGACAGCGTACTTCAAAATTAATGGCTACGTGTTATATGATACTAAAGATCCACGCAGAAGAGCATGTGGAGGTTCGACAATTCTTATAAAGAACAGAATAAAAGATTATTTAATGAACAACATATGTGAGGATTACCTACAAGCAACAAACATTTGTATTGAATTCTGTCAATACAATTTTGTTTTATCATCAATTTATTCGCCACCTCGATTTTCAGTAGTATGGAACTGGGGAGGCAAACTGCCTCCCCAGTTGTTTTCGTGCCATGAAGATGAAAAAATTTTTTGGTGCAATGAAGATGAAAAATTTTTTGTTTTGTAGACAAGAAGAATTTTTCGTTGCTTTGTTTTGTTAAATTGGTTTCGTTTTTTTTTTATTTGCTTTAGTTGCAGTTTTGTGTTTTTTCGTTGTTTTGTTTGTTGAATTAATTTGATTTTTTATTGCTTTAGTTGCATTTTTTTTTTGTGTAGTAATTTGTAATGCAGTTATAATAGGGAGGTTAATATTATTTCATTTAGTCTGCATTAGGAGGACTAAAATTTTGTAAACTTTGAGTATTAGTAGAGAAAATTAAATTTTTCCGAAAATATTTGAGTAAAACTCAAGGAGGCAAACTGCCTCCACAGTTCTTTTCGTGGCATGAAGATGAAAAAAATTTTTTTTGGTACAATGAAGATCAAAATTTTTTTTTGGTGATTTAGTCTGCATTAGGAGCAATAACATTTTGTAAACTTTGAGTGTTAGTAGAGAAAATTAATTTTTTTCTGAAAATATTTGAGTAAAACTCAAAATTAAAAATTTTTCTTATTCAAAAATTGATATAAAAAGTCATTCTGTAGATTGTTTTTTGTCATTAATCGTATTATTATATTCGAGAATACTTAAAATAATGGTAAGTATGTTCTGACTCAGAATATTTTCATTGTACTAAATTAACAACAAATTTTCAGATGTTCGAACAAATTATTAACATAGCATTGGGTATTAAGCCAGAGTACACAAGAATCGATGACATCCCTTTAAACCAGCCCTACAAAATCTTAAGTTTTGAATGGAAAGAATCACAATATGGATCAAAAACCGTTGCATATTTGGAAAACAATAAATGGTTTTATCTTCCACAAAGAATTACCAAATATTTAAATAAAGAGGATCCATATTTAACTAAAATGAATGATGTAAAGTGGACAATTATTTATAAAGGTCGTCAATCATTAAATGGTCCTGCAATATTTGAATTAAATTTTACAAAAAACTAAATAAATAAAACACATTTTTTTAATTGTTATAAATTTGTATAATTTTTTTATTTTTGTTAAACAAATATATTTATAGTTATTAATTACAACTTAATATTTAATAAAAACTCATCGTCCTCTAAATAAAACACATTTTTTTAATTGTTATAAATTTGTATAATTTTTTTATTTTTGTTAAACAAATATATTTATAGTTATTAATTACAACTTAATATTTAATAAAAACTCATCGTCCTCTAAATAAAACACATTTTTTTAATTGTTATAAATTTGTATAATTTTTTTATTTTTGTTAAACAAATATATTTATAGTTATTAATTACAACTTAATATTTAATAAAAACTCATCGTCCTCTTCCATAAACTTTTTGTAGATGTCATCATCTTCTTTAGTTGATGTTTCGGCTGTTGTTCTCTCCGCTGGTATTTCCAGCCCTCCATCTGGTATGTATGATTTTGCTTTGTAAAAAGCAAAATTATGTTTGGCTAGGAAATGTCGCCTTTTGTTAGCTTTGTTGGAAAAGGTAACGTAGGCGCAGAACTCGCACTTTAGGGAATTCATGTTTAAATAAAATTTGTCTTAACAAATATTTATTACAACACCTTAAACTTTTAAAATTCTTTGAAAAGCGCAATGTTAACTTACTTTGCATTTAACCTTGATAATATGCAATTTCATAAAGATATTTTGCTTAATCAATTAAATTAATTTCATAATTTTTTACATACATAGACAAAAAATGTTTCGCATGCCGAAATTATTATGAAACTTAAAACACCAAAATACAAAAAAAAAAAAATCTTAACAAATATTTATTACAACACCTTAAACTTTTAAAATTCTTTGAAAAGCGCAATGTTAACTTACTTTGCATTTAACCTTGATAATATGCAATTTCATAAAGATATTTTGCTTAATCAATTAAATTAATTTCATAATTTTTTACATACATAGACAAAAAATGTTTCGCATGCCGAAATTATTATGAAACTTAAAACACCAAAATACAAAAAAAAAAAAAAAAAATATATATAGTTAGCAATTTGTTTATGTTTGAATAGCACATTGTATCAAAATAAATTAATGAACCTGAGAATATTGTCAAGTATGCACATTTTATTTTTTTAACAAAAGTTCCTTAACCCCAAAGAAAAAAATATTTTATTTAATTTTGTTGTCGATGGTCATGGGCAATATCAGAAAACAGTTGAAAACTATATTAATAAAAACATAAATGTAAAGTAAAATCATATATTTTTAAATCAACTGTTAAACAAATTAAACAAAATGGATTTGAACAGAAAAAAGGAAACAGAACCCAAAAAGGAATTATTGGAAATAAAGGAGGTACTCATCCTACCACCCCTCGATATGTCACTTTTTCTATCATTATATGATGGCAAGGATCAATTACTTTTGGATGTTTTACTTCAAGTTGAAAAGGAAATCGGGAAAAAATAAAACACCATAATTTATTAATTTAATTAATATTATTGTTTATTTTTGTAACTATTAAAATAGTCTTAAAATAAAATATAATGAATATATCCTAATTTATTTGTTTTATTTATTTATTTAAAATTACTGGAAAATATTCTTAAATAAATTTACAACTAATATATCATTTTGATACAAATTAAAATAATTGAATAAGGTTAAAATTTGTTTGAAACTTATTTTTTTGCATCTTAAATAAATAAAAATACAGCAATAGACTCCACATAAAATTGAAGATTCGCTTTGGATACGTATTTTATTACATATGAAAGTTTTGGAATTTCTACTTAAAAACGAAATGAAAGGTTTAATTGGCGGTTGACCAGCAGAGCAAAAGAATTCAGCTGGTTTATTTTCAGGGAAGTAAAAAGCAACCCAGTGCTGTCCAGGTTTATAAGAAGGATCAGTATTAGCAATATAAAATGATGGCTTGATAACTGCTTTTGTTGGTAATTTATTACATGGAAAAACACCTTTAAATTTATTTTGTGTTGTAGAATTTGAATTTAAAGTGTGTATAATTCTTGTTGAATTCATAGCGTTTGAATAATATTCCGAGATTTATCTATTTCTATTATACTATCAAATTCGCAATATACTAAACAGGTAATTGCTTCAGAAATTGGTTTTCCAAAACGTCCTTCAATGCGAATTGTTCCTTGGTTAATTAAATTGCCACAATTTGAATTGTTATTATGATCTGGCGTTAAATCAAAAGATAACAAAAAATATCCACTATCAAATAATTCTTTTGTTATTTGATGACCTTTATCAAAATGATGAATTCCAGTTCCTTTAAATAGTGTTTGATAACCACGAGTGCTTATTATTCCACCATTATTATAGTTAAATTCAATGGGCTGTGCGGGAAATTGTACACCATTAACAACCAAGTTAAATCTTTGTAAGTTAAAATGTTGAAAGTTAAATGGATTTTCTTTTTTATCACCAGTATATGCTTTGTTAGAAACCATACCAAAAATTAAAAAATTTGGTAATTGCCCAAGTATAACATTATCCAGAGATAATGAATGATTTCCAGGATGTATAGTGAATGTTTTCATTTCAATTCTTTTATATGGATAAATAGCATTTTTTGATTGTAATACATTATGATGAGCCATTAATATATTATTATTAATAGCAAGGTGATTAATGTATAAATTAGCTTCGTGTATTTTTATTTGAGATTCATTTTTATCTCCTTCTAAAATATAGAAGTCTGCCTTCTCTAAATTTAATGTCACTTTAAGATCTACATTATTAAGTAAATATTTTTGTTGATTAAATACATCTACATGTAGTTTTCCAAAAAGCTCTACTTTTTTTCCATCTTTGAATATTTTTTTTCTTTTGTCTAATCCGGGGTTATCTTTTTCAATTAATGAATTGATTTTATTCGTATCAGTAGCCCAACCACATGATTCGAGATGTGTAGATCTAGCATCATTTCCATAATTTAACAATGTTTCCATATATGCTCTATAATGATAGTTATTGTCTGGTTGACATACATTTTTATTGTTAAGATGGACTGTACAATTTCTAAATAAGGAATGCAGTAGGTTATTAACAACACCTCCATTTCCTTTAAATTCAACCACTAGTCTTAGGTAAATACTATTGAGATCTCTATATGTTTCGCTATTTCCCAATGAAACAAATTCAATAGTACTAGAGTTATCCAATGATGCTATTGGATTGTAACATATTTCTTCTGTTTTAATGATACTCGTTTGAATTGGGGGAGACTCAAATAAATCTAATTCACTTTTCATACATTCTATAAATCCAGACATTTTAAATTTCCAAAAATATCTTTAAAGTTCTTTCTTCTACAACGTTTTGATTTAATCTGATGTCTTTGCTTTAAACGTTTAAGTTTTATACGTTTGCCTTTGCCCTTTTGTAATGTTTTTATTTTATCAATAGTAGCTTCTTTAATATTGTTTATGACTTTTCGTCCTTGATTTAATAAAATTTCTTTTACAGGTTTTGTCCCAATTTCCTCTAACATTTCCTTTCCAATATCTAATGATTTATTTTTTAAAATATTCAACCCTGTTTTCAATAAAGGTTTTAGATGTGAGAATAATGACGAAAAAAGTGATCCAATACCACGTCCATGTTGTACAAATCTTGGTGTATGATATATTTCACCAATGTTTTGTACATTACTTCCAGACTGATTATTGTAGTAATTTGTATACAACACATCCATGGTTATATAAAATATGAGTTATCTTTTTAATGTATCATCCTTTTATATATATTTTTGAAGTGTAAAGTACAATAAACGGGAATATATTCCTCTAAATCAATATTTTTTCCTTCGTCATTTCGAATCATTATAGAAATATCATTGATATTAAAAGTTTCAATAGGAAAATAATCAATTCTATTAAAATGTATATAGTTTTTTAATGATGATATAGAAAATATTTTTAAACATTTTGTTTTTTTACTACCCACATGTCGAGGTTTAATTATATCTGTGTAAATAAATATATTTTCGTTTACATCTGGTGATTCACCTTTATTAAAATAATGAGAAACATTATTTGGGAATTTATTTAAAGATCTTTCCAAATTATAATTTGTTGACGATAAAATAGAATCTTCTCTATCATTTTCTAATTCTTGAATTAACTTGGAATCCTTTTTATTATTCTCCGTTTCCTTGGTAC
Source organism: Bellardia pandia (assembly GCA_916048285.2). Taxonomy (NCBI): domain Eukaryota; kingdom Metazoa; phylum Arthropoda; class Insecta; order Diptera; family Calliphoridae; genus Bellardia; species Bellardia pandia. The sequence goes on from OU696533.1 coordinate 64,677,879, forward strand.
TAATTTCAGCGGTTACTCTATTTATATTTCTGTTGTCTTTTTCTTTAAACGATATATTTTCTGGAGTAATGTTATTTAAGTTAGTTAAATGTTTCGAAGTTATATTATTAATATTTGAATTTATTTCTTCATGCTCATTTGATATATCCATAAGTTCCTTAAATTTTAATTTGATATTGTCGTGCTCTGTATTGGTATTAGGTGTTGATGTTTTAGTTATTTGATGATTTAAAGATTTTTTTTTTAAATTTGAAATATGCTCCTTAAATTTTAATTTCATATTATCATGTTCTGTATTGGTATTCAGCTCTGATATTTTAGTTATTTGATAATTTGAAGATTTATTGTCCAAATTTGAAATATTACGTCTTTTACGATTTATAGTATTTTTATTAATTATGTTCTGTTTATTCATCAATGAAAATGAAATATCTGATAATCCAACCATCCATTCATTATTTAAGTTCATTGATTGTTTTAACAAGTTTGTAAATGTACTCGGAGAGTTCTTATAAATATCCGATGAATCATTACTTAATAAAGTAACATAAATATCATTTTCTTCTATACTTGAAGACATCTTTAGAGGAAATGATGAAATAATTTGTGGACTACAATCATATATGTTTAAGTTATGAAGTAATGTCATTTTGATTAATCCACGAATTGTACTCCTTCCCGAAACCTAACCATTTTACAAATAGTTTTTCCCCACGGCGCTTTAAGACCTTTTCAACCAAAAAAATGTTAGGAACTTTAGTTTTTAATAATTCTTCGTCATAAAATCCTCCTTTTATTATATTTCCATTTAGATCAACAAGCTGATATGTTATAGGATTTGTAACATAAATTTTATTTATTTTAAAAACTTCTGCAGACCAATTTGGTGTATAACCTTTCTCGAAAACATTTTTATATTTGCTTATTCGTACAAAATCATTTAAATTATATTTTCCTTTTTTGAAAATTTTTAAGTTGTTGTACACACTATTTAGAAGCTTTTTCTCATTTTTTTGGTTAACAGATTTAGGAGCCATTTTTATAGTATGATGATAAGATGAATTATATTCTAGTAATATTTTATCTAATATATTTATCCATTTATAATTTCCTTGCATACTAAATTTTTTCCACATTTTATTTTTTAGTGTTCTATTAAATCGTTCAACTATTGAAGCCTTCATATTTGAAAAAGTATGATAATGATTAATGTTAAGTTCTTTCATAAGAGTTTTGAAATTTGTATTATAAAATTCTTTTCCTTGATCAGAATGGATATTTTTTGGGGACTTGTTATTGTTTAATTTTACAATGTTTTTAAATGCTTTTGAAATCTCTGCACCGGTTTTGGTTTTTACTGGTAATGCATATGCATACTTTGAGAAAACATCTATAACAGTTAGCATATATTTAAAACCTTTATTAAACTTTGCATATGGTATCATCTCCACTAAGTCTATTTGCCATGTATCTAAAATACCCCTTTGAATAACTCGACGTCGTTTAAAGTTTTTTCTTGCTTGATGATGAAGTTCGTTAACAAGAACTTGTTTACTCATATTTATAATAAGAAAGTGCAGCTTTGATTTATTTAAATGTTGTTTATGAAAGTGTAAACATGTTTCAACAGTTTATATATCCATTCACAATGATGGTTTGCGGTCCCTCAGGATGTGGAAAATCTACATTTATTTTAAATTTGTTAAAAAATCAACACTTAATATCCGAAGATATAGATCGAATTATATGGTGTTTTGCTGAAAAAAATTCACTTCCAAAAATTAAAAATATAGAGTTTATTGAAGGAATTCCGGAGAATTTTAATACTAATGAGAAAGAGTCAACTTTGATAATATTAGATGATTTAATGCTTGAAACATCTAGTAAACAAATTTGTGAACTCTTTACTAAGGGATCCCATCATCGAAACTTAGCTGTAATCTTAGTAACACAAAACATTTTTCATAAAGGCGCTTATTCAAGAGATATTTCCTTAAATTCAAAATATGTAGTAATGTTTAAAAATCCTAGAGACAAATTACAATTTCAACATTTAGCTCGTCAAGTATATCCTGAAAATTCGAAAGCTTTGGTTGATGTATATAATAAATGTACACAACATGCTCATGGTTATTTATTAATAGACCTTACTCAACAAATACACAACGCCTTAAGATTTAGAACTGATATTTTTAATAATAGTCATTACTCAATATTTGCAAATATAAATAATGAGCTCCAATCTAAAATTATTAAAGGAGAACAAGCATATTCTTTACGTCCTTAAAAAAGCAGAGCCTAAACTACGAAATGCAATACTAAAACATGTAGATGATGTGGTTATTAAAACTATATATGAAATTCTTTTTAACGTTATTAACAAAAACCATAAAATCAATAGAACAGTTCTTGATAAAATAAAACCATATAAGAATACGATTAGAAAAGTTTGTTCCTCACAAACTTCTTTGAAACAAAAGAGGAAACATCTTATTCAAAAGGGTGGATTTTTACCAGTCATAATTTCTTCAGTATTAAGTGGAATCATTGGGAAAATTTTAGAAAATGTCAAATAATTTATCAAAACTTATCGTTCTTAATCCATCAACTTATGATAAATTTCAAACAAAATATTCTGATTCTGATTTTTTACATCGAAAACTTTTACCAATTTACGCATCGCATACACTTAAAGATATTAACAAATGGTATTATATTAAACAAGAGCTTTCCAAATTTTTAATTGGAAAGCAAAAAACATTATTTCAGAATACAAGTAATGCAAAGAATAATTTACGCGATAATGAAACCCAAACAAGAAAAATATATAAAAAACATACTGAAACTCAAACAATGAATCCAGAGTCAACTAGTATTGGAATACAATCGAATATAAATTTACCTGAGGATGTTTATGCTACTGATGATATTGATGATCAAGTTGATATGGATACAACAATACAAAAATTCAATCCTACTTCAGCATCTTCAGTAGCTAAACGACTTAAAAATTTTTCAAATAAGGGATCACCAAAAATAAGAATATTATTAAAAGATGAAAATCATAAAAATTTGAAGCAATCAACTTTACCATATCAATATTCTCCACGAATGACTAGAAATCGAAAAAAATTAGATTATGAAACTGAAAATGTACCATGGCAAAATATTTAAAATAAAACACATTTAATAATTAAAATATATGTATAAAATTGTTTTATTATTTACATATGTTGAAATATATTTAAGTATATTCATGTATATTATTCATTTAACATAAATATTAATAAATAAATAAATAAATAACTATATATAAATATGTACAGCACTTTTATTAAATATATGAATTAAACATCTATGTTCATTAAATATTCATCATCAGATGAATGTTTTAAAAAATTTGTATAATCATCATCAATATCTAAAAATATATCATCGTCTTCATCCATAAAAAAGTTTTCATAGTCAGATTTCAGTTTGTAATGTCCACGAGCATATGTATTTACTTGATCGGATGCAATAATTCTTTTATCATCCGCATAACTCAAGACAACTTTATACAACTTCTGTGTATACAACTGATGAAACTTTGATCTAAATGTATTCATTGAATCAGAAATAATTTTTCTTTCAAACAATGATTTTTTATAATCTATAAGAGAAAAATTTTTTATACAAGATTTTTTTACACCTTTTGATTTTTTTACTTCATTCATATCAACTGTTTTATATGAATACATTTTTGATCGAAGTCCCACAAACTCCTTCATTATTTTTCCATGATTCTCATCCTTCATCATACCAAGAACTTTTTTGTTTAATATTGGGAGATTAAACTTGTTATTATGCTGATACTCAGATGTATCAAATCTTAATGCAATATCTTCACGAATATCACTATAAAAATCTTCCGTTTTTATGGTATATATAAATGAGTCAGTGTCCATATAATTAAGTGCTAAATTAGATTGAAATTTTGGTTTCATGTATTGATAATGGAAATCATACATTTTCCATTTAGATAGTTCTAGAACAGCAAAACCTAAATAAATGGGTTTATTGCAAGTTATTTGCACAACTTTTAGCTGAACTGCAAACATATTTTCAGAAAATTGAATGATACTTGAGAAATTTGGTTTAGATATTAGTGCTCTAGCTCCTAAATGATTGCATCTTGTTGTTTCCCAATTTGTAACAATTTTTACATCTTTGCGTTTATGCACATTTTCCATGGTTTTTCCATAAACGGAATTATTGAGCAGTTTAAAAAAGTCTTTTTCGAAGGAATTTTTTGCTTGTGTTCTATGGAAAGTGTTTAGGTCTATGTACTCTTTTAACCATGGTGATTGTTTAAATTTTAATGCCCTATGGATTTTTTTTAATAATAAACCATTCTTCAAACATTGTTTAAGAACTCTGTAATGGATTTGATATTTTAATTTACATGTCAAGTCTGCAATAAGCTTCCTACATTTGGAATCACCAACAATTTTGTTTTCTGGACAAAACGGAAGATCGTTGTGTGATTCATGTAAGTGTTGAGGATAGTCTAAATCTACCTCCAAAAAATAACCAATAGATGATGTATCTGATATATTAGTTACATCTAGATAATTTAATGATTCCTCATCATAAATCCATTCAAATTCTCCATATGGGAGATATTCAGACATTGCCCAACCGTATAAGTTATTGGCATCTAGGTACATTAAATATTCCGATGGTTTACTATTATCAAAATCTTCCAAATATTTATTATTTGCTTTCGAATATCTTTTAGAGCATTGCACCAAACCACCCCTGATGCCATTTTGTATAAAATTATACATATTTATATCAGTAAGTAGTTCTAACTCGATTTTTGTCGTTTTTAGCATAGCATCCCATGATAATCCTGGTACAGTATAATACTGACATGGATCGAGTTTATAAATATTTTTGCAAATTTTTCTAAAATTTTGAAAAATGTCAGTTAAAAGCAGAACATCTGTTTTTAAATATAATTTTGTGTAATCCAACATGTTATTGCATTTAAACGTTTTCCAAACAGTTTGGGCATGCTCATAGTCTTCAATTGTGCATTCAGAGTTATTCAATATATTATAAAATTTATCTCTCGTGGGAAGACTTTGTTCATTAAAACGCTCCATTGAATCAATGTAAGAATATGGAAACACTCCTTTTCTTCTAATCAGATTAAAATCTTGCTTTTGTATGAAAACTTTTTTGAGAATATGGTAATCATCATCATTTAAATTATTCGCAAGTGATTCTAAACTAGAAGCCATAAATCTACAAGAATCTAAAAAGCGAATTTCAAAACACTTCTTTTCATTGATTGGTATATACTTTGATAAAGATATATATAATTCTTTGTTAAGGGGAATTACTTTTATATCACCTTCAAAGTTTGAGAGTTCTTTCATGAATAGGTGACAGTCATAAGAAGAAAAGTTATGAAAGAATACTGGTATAAAATTAGCTGTTCTATAAAGAAGATTGCAAGAGTTATGGGCTGCACCTCTATATTTACCAGTCAAGTGACAGTGGTCGCGTACTTTGTCATCTCCTAAGCTTTTCTCACATATATGACATATTGTTGAGAGATCATGTAGAATTTGTTCGTCATTTGTAAGTCCGGTCATAGATATATTTTTAGCTAAATAATTTTCATAAATTTCTTTTGTATCTCTTATTAAATTATCTATAAATTTAGTAGGTGCATCATTACCAAAATAAATATTAAACCTATCCAAATTATCATCATAACTACACTTTATATAATAACTAAAGGCACATGCTATATGTTTTTGTATATTACCAGATATGTCGCAGTTAACTAATTTTTCCAAATATGCCTCAAAATCCGCATACACAACGAATGGTACGTCTAGCTGCTTTTGGTAATTTTTAAAGTGTAGTATGCATTCATCTTCCTTTGGCATCTTCGACACTACTTTTCTGCAGCTATCTTCATGATCCCGAATTAACTTTTCATTTTGAGAGTACTGAAGACAGGCATTACATAGGTATACTCTTGCTTTATGAGAAGTTAAACTATTCCTTAATAGCCTAAAAATAATTTTTAGAAAATTAAAGTAAAAATTAATATATTTAACAAAAATTGTAAAGGTTATGTTTAAATTACCTTGAAATGTCTGTAATTAAGACATAGTGGAACCATTCCTCATCCGTTAATAAAAGAAGATTTATATGCCGCTCTTTTACCTTGCTGGTGAGGTAGTATGGACCAACAATATTATTGTTCTCACAACCAAAAACGTTTATACTAATATTGTGGTTATTTTCTTCAAAAATTCTTATATCTTTTAATTTTAACGGAAATTCCAAATTCTTAAAATTTATTTCCTCTTCTTCTATAATTATTGTAGCGTCATTTATATTAATTTCAGTCAATTTGGATTTATTATTTACGAATGCGGCTATTACACTCCACTTGAAACAATAATTGTCTTCATTATTCACATTAAAGCATGCTTGCTTTTTCTTCACCCACATCGGCAATGGGATGAACTTCGATCCACGTGTAAATGAAGCCATATTAATATTAATTTCAAGCTGCTTCATCCAAATTAGTGACCATCCACTATCCCTTTCCTGAAATTCACTCATTTTGTTGCTTATATGATCATAATGCAACTTTAGGGATTCTTCAATATTGTCGCTCAATGTGATCAAAGACATTTTTGAGCGATGAGTGATGGAACACAGTTCTAGGTTGTCTTCTTTAATTTTAACATATTGACATTCAAGTTCCATATTAAACTTGAATGTTATATATGTCTTTAATGAACTTATTATTATAATTTTTAGCTCCTCATTTATGACATCGAAAAATTCTTTGGGATGAAGTATATCCTCTTGTTTATTCTGATATACGTATCCTTGTATTCTTCCTTTAAATGCCGATTTGAAGCATTTAAATTGCTTCAAACCTGAAGGATCATTAATTAACCTTCCAATTTTATTGTTGGTGGATACAGAAGCATGAGATCTCTCATGCTCCTGCAAATGACTTCGGTTAGAAAACCATTTTCCACATTCCGAGCAGTGAAGGAATTCGTGTTCATTTAACATTTCCTTTTCAGCAAAAAGCGATTTACAAAATTTGCACTCAAACATCATTTTTTTAAATTTTCCTTTTCAACGGTTTTGTCACTTGCAAATATGTCAATAGACTAATGAAAACAATAAAATAATGCTTTACCTAAAATTGCTTATTCAACATTTTTTTTTGAAAATGTTATATATACATATTAATTAAATTTTACAAAGAAAAGTCAGCAAAGTTTTTTCTATAAAGTCAATAAACTCTAAAAAAGTGCTAACTTATTAATGCTTTAAAAATATTCGTAGTTGAATTTATATATATAGTTTTAGTTTTAAAACAAAATAAAACTATAAGGAAAATAAAACAAAGTTTAACAGTTTTATATACAACATTTATTTTCAAAACATTTAGTTTTTCAATATTACCATAAATTTATAAACTATTTAATAATTTTTCTTAAAGTATTATAGACGTTTTGACAATAAATAATATTTGTTTATTATATCATCTATATTGCATTTTAGTTTATCATATATCATACAACTGCAGTTATCTGGACCCTCAGTGGCATCATTCCTCGACCATGGACAACTTGTATAATGTACACCATGAATAGAATTAGTTATCTCATCGTGATTTGATCTTTTATCCATTTTTAAAAAACATTCTATCAATTGTTTATGTTCAGGAAAAATATAGTCATCAAAATCATTTAAAAAAATAAACAATTTTTGAAACATTTTTTGCAGTACTAATAATAATTTTTAGATTGAATGAATATATTTTTTAAAATTTTAACATTTATATACAATTTTTATTTAAACTTATATACATATACATTTATAGTTATACACATTAATTAATTCTAGATACTTTTGGTGTTTCCCAACTAAAAAAAGGTTGTGAATTAGGGATGAAAAAGCTATCATCAACATCGTTGTCAGTCTCAACGATCGGGATTGACTCTTCCAATTCTAGGACATAATTTTTATTTTCCATCTTCTTCGTTAGTATAAATTTTTCATTAGCAATTCCTTCAATCACATTATCATTCAAATTGTTGTATTGTTTTGGGAGGTATAGCAAAGCGTCTTCTAGTTCTGCAATTACAACGTTTCCATATTTGGTCTTTTGACGAAACATGCATAAAACTTTATGTGGCTTTGATGATTGTAAATCTTTAGTAGATAGATAAGGTTTTGTCTTCAATTTATTAAAAGCTGCAACAATTTCAGCACTAGTAACTTTTGCGGAACTCATTTTTTATGCACTTTATAAAAACGAATATCTAATTGAATTCTTATTTTTGTACTTGGTATTTATATCTTTACAGATTAATGACAAAAAACAATCTACAGAATGACTTTTTATATCAATTTTTGAATAAGAAAAATTTTTAATTTTGAGTTTTACTCAAATATTTTCAGAAAAAAATTAATTTTCTCTACTAACACTCAAAGTTTACAAAATGTTATTGCTCCTAATGCAGACTAAATCACCAAAAAAAAATTTTGATCTTCATTGTACCAAAATTTTTTTTTTTTCATCTTCATGCCACGAAAAGAACTGTGGAGGCAGTTTGCCTCCTTGAGTTTTACTCAAATATTTTCGGAAAAATTTAATTTTCTCTACTAATACTCAAAGTTTACAAAATTTTAGTCCTCCTAATGCAGACTAAATGAAATAATATTAACCTCCCTATTATAACTGCATTACAAATTACTACACAAAAAAAATGCAACTAAAGCAATAAAAAATCAAATTAATTCAACAAACAAAACAACGAAAAAACACAAAACTGCAACTAAAGCAAATAAAAAAAAACGAAACCAATTTAACAAAACAAAGCAACGAAAAATTCTTCTTGTCTACAAAACAAAAAATTTTTCATCTTCATTGCACCAAAAAATTTTTTCATCTTCATGGCACGAAAACAACTGGGGAGGCAGTTTGCCTCCCCAGTTCCATACTACTATTTTCAATAAGAGAACACCAATACTACAGCTTTTTCAATTCCCTTGGAGCTAGATTTTTAGTTACTGGTGACTTTAACGCCAAACACACTTTTTGGGGTTCACGTTTGGTGACCCCGAAGGGTCGTGAACTCTTCAACACCATTGCCAAAATAGGATTAGATGTACTCTCAAGCGGGCATCCCACCTACTGGCCGACGGACCGACGGAAGATTCCCGATGTTATTGACTTCGGAGTAGTGAAAAATATCCCTGTAGAATCGATACAAATGGAGCCTTCATTAGACTTGTCTTCAGATCACTCTCCTTCTATTATTTCAATGCGTTTCCTTCAAGGGAATGGCTCTCCATTTCGGGACATATCTAAAACCAGAGTAAGTTGGATAAAGTATAAAAAGTATTTGAGTTCCCACTGCTCGGAAAATGTAGTGTTGAGAACTACCGAGGATATTGATGGGTCGATTGGCAAGTTTACTGAGGACATACGAAGAGCTGTACATCACGCCTCCACATACGACGTTGAGAGCAGAAGTGGGACAAATAGAACTTATTTCGCTGAACTCCATCATCTCCTGTCAGAAAAAAGGAGAGTTAGAAGAGAGTGGCAAATTCACAGGTCTCCTGAACTGAAAGCTAGGCTACGGGTATGCAGAGATATACTAAGAAATTTCTTAGAAACCCAAAGAATGGCTTCACTTAAATCTTACTTGGAGGGTCTTGATAGTACCCTACAATCTGACTGTTCGTTATGGAAAGCAGCACGAGGTTTAAAAAGACCAGTTAGAGGAAAGCCTCCTCTGCGAAATCCGACTGGTAACTGGGCTAGAAATGATTCCGAGAAGGAGACTTTATTTGTTAATCATTTGAGAAAAGTGTTTACTATAAACAACTCAAATAATGCATCTGATTTGCCTCCACTCGTTATTAGACCTCCTGTACCTCTAAGACTTAGCTTTAATGATGTTCAAAGCGCTATTGGTACTCTAAATCTTAAAAAAGCTCCAGGTATGGATAAAATCAGCAACAAACTGCTTGTGGAGTTACCTCGTGTAGCTAGAAGAATTATCCTATTTATTTGCAATGCTATTTTACGCCTAGAATACTATCCTGCAGATTGGAAGGTATCTATGATTACCATGATTCCTAAGCCAGGGAAGGACCCCACTAAAGTAGAGTCATATAGGCCAATTAGTCTACTGCCGACAATTTCAAAACTGTTTGAAAAATTGTTATTGGCTAAGTTGATTCCAATTCTGAACGACACTCAATGTATCCCAAATCACCAATTCGGGTTCAGAGCTAAACACAGCACCATCGAACAAACACACAGATTGGTAAATGTGATAAGACGGTCGTTTGAAGAGAAAAAATACTGTTCCGCGCTTTTCATTGATGTTTCCCAAGCGTTCGACAAAGTCTGGCATGAAGGTTTAATGCATAAAATTAAATTAACTCTGTCTGCTAACACCCACAAACTTATGAAAAGTTATTTATATGGTCGCAAATTTACAATCAAAGAAGGCGATTTTTTAAGCCCCGCTCAGCCAATTGAAGCAGGAGTACCCCAGGGTAGCATACTGGGTCCAACTTTATATTTGATTTATGCATCCGATATGCCGTCAGACCCCATAATACATACTTCAACTTTTGCAGACGATACAGCCTTTATTAGCGTTCATAAGGACCATCAAATAGCATCACAGAACTTGCAGAAATATGTTTATAAACTAGAGAATTGGCTTGAGCTTTGGAAAATCAGGGTTAACGAACAGAAATGTATTCATATAACTTTCACATTGCGAAAAGATACCTGCTCGTTCATCAGAATAAATAATCAAATTATCCCGCAACACAATGAAGTCAAATACCTCGGCATTCACCTCGACCGCCGTTTAACTTGGAAGTCTCATATCGGCGCAAAACTTACCCAGATGAGATTAAAAGCAGTGCAAATTAATTGGCTAATCGGCAGAAATTCTACATTAAAGTTGGATTGCAAACTTTTGTTGTACAATGCAATTCTAAAGCCAATCTGGTGTTATGGAATTCAATTATGGGGTTCTGCCTCAGCATCCAACATTGAAAAAATTCAAAGGGGTCAAAATAAGATTCTACGTACAATTGCTGCAGCTCCATGGTACGTTAAAAATTGTAGAATTCACAAAGATCTAGGTATTCCTTTGGTGAAAGTCGAACTTACAAAATACGCCTCAAAATATGTCAGCAAACTTGAACACCATCCAAACCCACTTGCACGAGACATCCTTAACTTTAGTGGCCATGTTCGGTTGAGAAGGAGGGATACCCTTGCTTTAACTCAAGCGCAAAACAGATGACTGGATCAGTGGATATAAATTTTTTGTAGTATCATAATATTTTGTCTAGCACTGGCTGGACTTATTATTTTCTTTTAGTATTAAGATTCGAAAACTTATTGTCATTTCATGTCTGAAGATTCAATAAATAAATGAAATGTATTAAAAAAAAAAAAAAATCTTAATGATATTAATAACTTGGGTCTAAGTGGAAAAATTTGTATGTATGCAGATGACTTATGTCTTATTTATCCATATAAAGAAAATCTAGTCTTCAAAACATTTGCTGAACGGGATGCAGCACTAATTTCGGAGTTTACAAGAATAAATAAATTAGTAATAAACCCTAGTAAAACAAAGCTCTTACGTTTTAGACCACGACATAATAGTAATGTGGAAGAAATGGAAGTATATATGGATGGAAAGGAAATTGTTGAAGTATTTGGGAGTTATTCTTCAAAACAATTTATCATGGCAAAATCATATTCAAAATGTTCGTTCAAAAATATCTCCAGCACTAGGTTTACTATTCAAACTAAAGTATAAACTGGATGAAAAAACCAAATTTATAATTTTTCAAGCCCGTATTCAAAGTCATTTAAACTATCTTACACTTGTTTATGAATTTAAGAGGAACGCTGACTTAAAATCTTTACAAATTTTTCAAAATAAATCATTAAAGGTTGTATTCAATCTTCCCCATTTGTATCCGACTTTGTCGTTGTATAAAAATGTTGCTAAAAAAGTATTACCAATTTATGGTATTTACAAACTACAGTTGTTGATATATGTTTTTAAAGTAATTCACGGAATTGGACATCATACGATAAGTTTTTCTATAAATCAAATAATGTTTAACACAAGAAATAATTCGAACTTAAGGCTCGCAAGATGCCGGTTGGAAACCACCAAACAGAAAATTGAGTACAACGGTAGTTTGGAATATAATAATTTGACTCAACTTTTAAAGAATTGTTTGTCAATATCTTCATTTAAAAAACAGCTAAAAGACTACCTTCTACACAACATGGAAATGCTTTTGATATAATAACACTGTGCTAGTTGAAAAATGTGACAAACGGGGCACCTGGCGGATTAACCTAATTCGGGTACGCTGAATCCAGTGGTGCTAACCGTTTTTTTTTAGGTTAGCTCGTTTTTTCGAAATATACCGTGATTTCGAAAATGGAGGAGGTTGCACAACATATATTCGCGTAACTCAAAAATGGTTCAGTTTATTGAATAAACTAAAAAAACCGAAATTCCGCAATGAAATTTTCTTTAAGTAGAGTTAAACTTTTTTCCAATATGCGCAGTCGTTGTAGAAACATAATTTTTTTTTTACCAAAAAAAATAGTTTTTTTTAGCAAAATTTCAAAAATTTTGTTTTTTAAAACGGCATAAAAAATTGGAAAACGCAGCTGTGCTTCTAATTTTTTCTGCAGGTATAGCAAACGAAGTTCCAAAGAAAACAAGACATAAATAAATTAAATCTGTCTACAACTTTTGATTTTATGCACAAAAGATGAAATATAGAATAACCAGACGAAACTTCAAAAATTAAAACATTTATTTTTGTTGTTAATTAAAGTTTAAGTTTTTATTTACAAATTTATTCTTCTTCCTCCTGCAGATTCTAACAAATATCCCGTAATAGCGAATTAAGTTGTTTGCCACTATACCAGTGTTCGAGTCTGGCTGTTACTTGGTGAAATCTCTCGCCATGTTCATCAGACTCGGCTGGTGATTGTTCATTAAATTTTTCTGCATGACAATGCAAAAAATGTATTTTCAATGACATTTTGACGTTTAAGTTTTTAAATGCGGTTAGCATATCTCCAATTAAAATTCGCCAATTTTCAGACCGATGATTTCCTAATACATTTTCTATTACTGATTTCACAGAATTTCAGCCCAATAGCTCCATATCATTCAATGCAAGTTCAAATTGTTGATCCTTCATTAGACGACGAATGTCCGGTCCATTAAGAATTCCTGTAAAATAAAAACATTATGACATGAAATATAAATCTAATTTAATAAAGTAGCTAGAATTTATACCTTCTTTTACTTTCATGCCGCTTAATCGTGGAAAAATTCGGCGCAACTCGGTAAAAGCAATTCCATCTGGGTTCAATGTTTTTATAACATTTTTTACAATACCCAGTTTGATGTGGAGTGGAGGAAGCAAAATCTTTTCCATATGACATTGAAGGGGTTGAGGAACTCTTATTTATACTGTAATTTTTTTATCAAAGTACCTGTCAAGACCTTCATGAACATAATTTGTAAAAAAAACCAAAGCCGGGACGATTTCTGTTTCTACCTGTTCCAGGTATACCAATAGAATACCAGGCAAAAATATCTAAATATTTTGATATTTTCTGGTTGCATTGATGTTGGGTGCATAGTGTATAGTCGTGTTTTATGTGGCAAGAGTTGGCCACCATCAATAGTGTGTACAAAGTGCATTTACCATTTAAATAAGTGGAAAAAATGGAGATGCCGTGCCATTTGGTGTTCCAATGATTTGGAGAGATCCCATACTCCATGTTGAAGATGAGTGTTATGCGTGCATAAATCATACAGCCGGCATGAACAGAAGAAAAAGTGGTTCTATATCTTACACTGCAACAATATATGCTCAATTTCCGCTGCCACATTCTGACGAAATTCCTGTTCCGGATAGCCGAAATACCAAAAGAAGATATTCCCTCAATAATTCAATCTGTTGAAACCTGTGGAGCAGCTGCATCGATGTATCAACCGTCATACATCACGATTCCATGTAACCACAACAAAATCACGCAAAATCGTCTGGATATAATGGTACGACGCCTAAAATTGTCTCAAATACAGAGCATTCTCTTAACAAAAGAGTTAAAACAAGCTAATATTTTAGCACCAGACGTACAAATATACGGGGCTATCAATCGCCATCGTCGATTTACGACTTTTTTTTTAAATCTATTGAGAATAATTCTCTCGCGTATTGTACTGACATTCGCGGCTTGGTTTTAACAATGCAACATGAATATAATCCTGAAGATTGGCGCTTATTCATCGATTCGTCCAAAAGTAGTTTAAAAGCAGTTTTGCTACATGTCACTAATTTAAAAACTCCTATTCCGATAGCACTAAGCACAAATACTAAAGAGACATACGCATCAATGAAAAAAATAATAGAGTTAACTAAATATGAAGACCACAAGTGGAAAATATGCGCAGATTTAAAAGTGGTGGCTCTTTTAAGAGGCATGCAATTGGGCTATACTAAAAATATGTGCTTCATGTGCTTATGGATTACGCGTTTCCATGGCGACCAGTACAATACACGGGATTGGGCTATACGTGAGGAAAGCAGATTGCATAGAAATATTATTATTGAATTACCACTTGTGCCGATGGAAAAGATTTTGCTTCCTCCACTCCACATCAAACTGGGTATTGTAAAAAATTTTATAAAAGCATTGAACCCAGATGGAATTGCTTTTACCGAGTTGCGACGAATTTTTTCACGATTAAGGGGCATGAAAGTAAAAGAAGGTATGAACTCTAGCTACTTTATTAAATTAGATTTATAATTCATATCATAATGTTTTTATTTTACAGGAATTCTTAATGGACCGGACATTCGTCGTCTAATGAAGGACCAACAATTTGAACTTGCATTGAATGATATGGAGCTATTGGGCTGGAATTCTGAGAAATCAGTAATAGAAAATGTATTAGGAAATCATCGGTCTGAAAATTGGCGAATTTTAATTGAAGATATGCTAACCGCATTTAAAAACTTAAACGTCAAAATGTCATTGAAAATACATTTTTTGTATTGTCATGCAGAAAAATTTAATGAACAATCACCAGCCGAGTCTGATGAATATGGTAAGAGATTTAACCAAGTAACAGCCAGACTCGAACACTGGTATAGTGGCAAACAACTTGATTCGCTATTAGGGGATATTTGTTGGAATCTGCAGGAAGAAGAAGAATAAATTTGTAAATAAAAACTTAAACTTTAATTAACAACAAAAATAAATGTTTTAATTTTTGAAGTTTCGTCTGGTTATTATATATTTCATCTTTTGTGAATAAAATCAAAAGTTGTAGACAGATTTTAATTATTTATGTCTTGTTTTGTTTGGAACTTTGTTTGCTATACCTGCAGAAAAAGTTAGAAGCACAGCTGCGTTTTCCAATTTTTTATGCCGTTTTAAAAAACAAAATTTTTGAAATTTTGCTAAAAAAAACTATTTTTTTTTGGTAAAAAAAAATTATGTTTCTACAACGACTGCGCATATTGCAAAAAAGTTTATTCTTACTTAAAGAAAATTTCATTGCGGAATTTCGGTTTTTTTAGTCTATTCAATAAACTGAACCGTTTTTGAGTTACGCGAATATATGTTGTGCCACCTCCTCCATTTTCGAAATAACGGTATATTTCGAAAAAACGAGCTAACCTAAAAAAACGGTTAGCACCACTGAATTCAGCGTACCCGAATTAGGTTAACCCGCCAGGTGCCCCGTTTGTCACATTTTCCAACTAGCACAGTGTTATTAAGTTATTAAAATCTACAGTTTTCCTTAGCTCACTTTTTAGATAAGGGTTTCAAATGTATACAAATTTTAACATTTACTTAATATTGTTGCTAGTCAGCGCATTGGGGTCCTAAATATTAATATTGATAGCTGATATAGCTT
Source organism: Bellardia pandia (assembly GCA_916048285.2). Classification (NCBI taxonomy): domain Eukaryota; kingdom Metazoa; phylum Arthropoda; class Insecta; order Diptera; family Calliphoridae; genus Bellardia; species Bellardia pandia. Next base: position 64,693,940 of record OU696533.1, read on the forward strand.
TCCCTATATATAATTTGTCATCATATATATGGGAGGTGCCACGCCCACTATTGATAGTCCGCCCATTCTTGTCCTAAATATTACTATTGATGGTAGAATAACCGTACAATATCTTATTGTATACCATATATTTGATTTTTTTTTAATTATCAGCATATGGGAGGTGCCACGCCCCATATATTTGATTTTTTTTTAATTATCAGCATATGGGAGGTGCCACGCCCCCTGTCGCTAATATTCCCATTTTTTCCGCAAATATTTAAACAAACAATGGAATTGCTCATGCAAAATTTGAGTACTATAGCTATTATAGTTTCCTGAGTATTTGATTTTTATACCCTTCACCATCATGAGAAGGGTATATATAAGTTTGTCATTCCATGTATAATTTCCACAAAAAAATTTTCCGACCCTATAAAGTATATATATTCTGGATCCTTATAGATAGCGGAGTCGATTAGGCCATGTCCGTCTGTCTGTCTGTTGAAATCAGATTTTTGAAGTCCCCAGATACACTCGGGATCCAAATCTTCAATAATTTTGTCAGAAATGCTTTCAAAAAGTTTGCTATTAAAAATCAGCAAAATCGGTTTAGGCCAACCAGAGTTATGGACCAATATGTGAGACAATCTCCATAAAAATTTGATATTTTTTGTCCATTTTATTGCAATATTTTAAAATATATTGCAGATAATACCATGCAATTTTGTATACGTTGTTTGTGTGATAAAAGAAGAAAGCGTGCGGAAAATAGTAAGAATCGGTCCAAGATTTCTCATAGCCCCCATACAAATACATATATTCCCGAAATATGGCTTAATGATAAATAAATGCCTATAAAATTGGAATATCAAGACATTAATCAGCAAACATAAGTTTAATACACACAGAAATCGCAAAACGAAATTTTTTTTAGTTCGGTCCATGTTTGACCATAGACCCCATATAAAGTCCACTTCCAAAATTCACTTAAATACGTATAAAACAGATATAAATAATGTTAAACGGCTAAAATTTGACATAAATAATCTTTATAGGCAAATAAATTGTTGTACTAAATTTTGTGGTAGTCGGCCCAGAACTGGTCATAGCTCCCATATAAGGACCACATCTGAAAAAGACATTTTTCCCTATATATATTGTATAAATATCGGTGCCGACTCAAAACTTTGCACAGATCATTTTAATATATACAAAAATCATCCCACAAAATTTTGTGAATTTCGGTCTATTTTTAACCGTATACCCTCTTCCGAAAATCACTTTAATATTCATAAATCGCTTATAAATAAGGGTACCAATCCAAAATTTTACACGGATCATTTACATACATGCCTAAATCAAACTGCTGGATTTTGAGAATATCGGTCCATAGTTGACTATATCCCCCACATAAGGTCCACTACCGAAATCCACGTTAATACTAATATATATCGTATATATACCGTTATTATGTTGAAATTCGACGTGAAATATCCTCATATGCATGAAAATAACTGTTCCAAAATTTAAGAAGATCGGCCCATAATTTGTCATACCTGCCATATAGAACCATTTCCAAAAAACAAATAAATTCGGGTCAAAAAATATTTTTTTCGGATTTAACCCATATTCGGTCCATAATTTATAATCATGATATATATCGTTGGAAAGGTATTTTTAATACCTTTTATTTAATGTATTACAAATTATCAGATACCCAGTAGTTCCCGAGATATACGCCAATATATTTTCAACTTTAAGGGCCCGCCCCTCGAAAATAGGCGTGACCGCCAACAAATTTTTTTTTTTGCTGGTATCTCCTCTAAAAGCCCTATTTAATTTTGTTTTTTTTTTTTTTTTTTGAGCAAAATCACTAAAACCGAATTGTACCCCTTTTTACACCCTTCACCATCGTGAGAAGGGTATATATAAGTTTGTCATTCCGTGTGTAATTTGCACAAAAAAATTTTCCGACCCTATAAAGTATATATATTCTGGATCCTTATAGATAGCGAAGTCGATTAAGCCATGTCCGTCTGTCTGTCTGTCTGTCTGTCTGTCTGTCTGTCTGGATGTTGAAATCAGTTTTGTGAAGTCCCAAGATATGTTCGGGATCCAAACCTTCAATAATTCTGTCAGAAGTGCTTTCGAGAAGTTTGCTATTTAAAATCAGCAAAATCGGTTTAGGTTAACCAGAGTTATGAACCAATATGTGAGACCACCTCCATAAAAATTTGATATTTTCCGTCCATTTTATTGCAATATTTTGAAATATATTGCAGATAATACCATGAAATTTTGTATACGTTGTTTGTACTATAAAAGAAGAAAGTGTGCGGAAAATAGTAAGAATCGGTCCATGATTTCTTATAGCCCCCATACAAATATATATATTCCCGAAATATGGCTTAATGATAAATAAATGCCTATAAAATTGGAATATCAAGACAAAATTCAGCAAAAATAAGTTTTATACAAAAAGAAATCGCAAAACGAAATTTTTTTTAATTCGGTCCATGTTTGACCATAGACCCCATATAAAGTCCACTTCCAAAATTCACTTAAATACGTATAAAAGAGATATAAATAATGGCTAAAATTTGACATAAATACTCTTTATAGGCAAATAAATTGCTGTACTAAATTTTATGGTGGTCGGCCCAGAATTGGTCATAGCCCCCATACAAAAATCTTCCCGAAATATGGCTTAATGATAAATAAATGCCTATAAAATTGGAATATCAAGACAAAATTCAGCAAAAATAAGTTTTATACAAAAAGAAATCGCAAAACGAAATTTTTTTTAATTCGGTCCATGTTTGACCATAGACCCCATATAAAGTCCACTTACAAAATTCACTTAAATACGTATAAAAGAGATATAAATAATGTTAAACGGCTAAAATTTGACAGAAATACTCTTTATAGGCAAATAAATTGTTGTACTAAATTTTATGGTGGTCGGCCCAGAACTGGTCATAGCTCCCATACAAGGACCACATCTGAAAAAGACATTTTTCCGTATATATATTGTATAAATATCGGTACCGACTCAAAACTTTGCACAGATCATTTTAATATATACAAAAATCATCCCACAAAATTTTGTGAATTTCGGTCTATTTTTAACCGTATGCCCCATATAAAGCCCTCTTCCGAAAATCACTTTAATACTCATAAATCGCTTATAAATAAGGGTACCAATCCAAAATTTTACACGGATCATTTACATACATGCCTAAATCTAACTGCTGGATTTTGAGAATATCGGTCCATATTTGACTATATCCCCCCCATAAGGTCCACTCTCGAAATCCACGTTAATACTAATATATTTCTTAAATATACCGTTATTACGTTGAAATTCGACGTGAAGTATCCTCATATGCATGAAAATAACTGTTCCAAAATTTAAGAAGATCGGCCCATAATTTGTCATAGCTGCCATATAGAATCATTTCCAAAAAACAAATAAATTCGGGTCAAAAAATATTCTTTTCGGATTTAACCCATATTCGGTCCATATTTTATAATCATGATATATATCGTTAGAAAGGTATTTTTAATACCTTTTATTTAATGCATTACAAATTATCAGACACCCAGTAGTTCCCGAGATATAGGCCTATGTATTTTCAACTTTAAGGGCCCGCCCCCTCGAAAATAGGCGTGACCGGCAACAAATTTTTCTTTTGCTGGTATCTCCTCTAAAAGCCCTATTTAATTTTGTTTTTTTTTTTTTTTTTTTGAGCAAAATCACTAAAATCGAATTGTACCCCTTTTTATACCCTTCACCATCGTGAGAAGGGTATATATAAGTTTGTCATTCCGTGTGTAATTTCCACAAAAAAATTTTCCGACCCTATAAAGTATATATATTCTGGATCCTTATAGATAGCGAAGTCGATTAAGCCATGTCCGTCTGTCTGTCTGTCTGTCTGTCTGTCTGTCTTGCTGTCTGTCTGTCTGTCTGTCTGTCTGTTGAAATCAGTTTTTTGAAGTCCCCAGATATACTGGGGATCCAAACCTTCAATAATTCTGTCAGAAGTGCTTTCGAGAAGTTTGCTATTTAAAATCAGCAAAATCGGTGTAGGTTAACCAGAGTTATGAACCTATATGTGAGACCACCTCCATAAAAATTTGATATTTTCCGTCCATTTTATTGCAATATTTTGAAAACTATTGCAGATAATACCATGAAATTTTGTATACGTTGTTTGTACTATAAAAGAAGAAAGTGTGCGGAAAATAGTAAGAATCGGTCCATGATTTCTTATAGCCCCCATACAAATATATATATTCCCGAAATATGGCTTAATGATAAATAAATGCCTATAAAATTGGAATATCAAGACAAAATTCAGCAAAAATAAGTTTCATACAAAAACAAATCTCAAAACGACATTTTTTTTAATTCGGTCCATGTTTGACCATAGACCCCATATAAAGTCCACTTACAAAAATCACTTAAATACGTATAAAAGAGATATAAATAATGTTAAACGGCTAAAATTTGACAGAAATACTCTTTATAGGCAAATAAATTGTTGTACTAAATTTTATGGTGGTCGGCCCAGAACTGGTCATAGCTCCCATACAAGGACCACATCTGGAAAAGAAATTTTTCCGTATATATATTGCATAAATATCGGTATCGACTCAAAGCTTTGCACAGATCATTTAAATATATACAAAAATCATCCCACAAAATTTTGTGAATTTCGGTCTATTTTTAACCGTGTACCCCATATAAAGCCCTCTTCCGAAAATCACTTTAATACTCATAAATCGCTTATAAATAAGGGTACCAATCCAAAATTTTACACGGATCATTTACATACATGCCTAAATCTAACTGCTGGATTTTGAGAATATCGGTCCATATTTGACTATATCCCCCACATAAAGTCCACTCTCGAAATCCACGTTAATACTAATATATATAGTATATATACCGTTATTATGTTGAAATTCGACGTGAAATATCCTCATATGCATGAAAATAACTGTTCCAAAATTTAAGAAGATCGGCCCATAATTTGTCATAGCTGCCATATAAGAAACATTTCCAAAAAACAAATAAATTCGGGTCAAAAAATATTCTTTTCGGATTTAACCCATATTCGGTCCACATTTTAAAATCATGATATATATCGTTGGAGAGGTATTTTTAATACCTTTTATTTAGTGTATTACAAATTATCAAGCACCCAGTAGTTCCCGAGATATAGGCCTATATATTTTCAACTTTACGGGCCCGCCCCCTCGAAAATAGGCGTGACCGACAACAAATTTTTTTTCCTGGTATCTCCTCTAAAAGCCCTATTTAATTTTGTTTTTTTTTTTTTTTTTTTGAGCAAAATCACTAAAACCTTTTTTATACTCTGTTTGTTAAATTACACTGAAGATTATTATGAACATCAGACAGACTCTGTAAATTATGATAAGAATTGGTAATTAAATCAATTAAAATGGTAAAAATTAGACAACATTTCAAAATATTTAACATAAATTATGTTGGTCGTAAAATTGTCTTTCAAACAATATATCAAATACTAATAAAATTTGCACTAAGACTGAATAGAAAACACAGAATTAGGATATTCTAGTCTAGTGTAGTTTCTGTATTTCTTATTACGCTTAGGTGAAGGGTATTTAAGATTCGGCACAGCCGAATATAGCACTCTTACTTGTTTATACTCTGTTTGTTTTTTTTATACTCTGTTTGTTAAATTACACTGAAGATTATTATGAACATCAGACAGACTCTGTAAATTATGGTAAGAATTGGTAATTAAATCAATTAAAAATGGTAAAAATTAGACAACATTTCAAAATATTTAACATAAATTATGTTGGTCGTAAAATTGTGTTTCAAACAATATATCAAATACTAATAAAATTTGCACTAACACTGAATAGAAAACACAGAATTAGGATATTCTAGTCTAGTGTAGTTTCTGTATTTCTTATTACGCTTAGGTGAAGGGTATTTAAGATTCGGCACAACCGAATATAGCACTCTTACTTGTTTATACTCTGTTTGTTAAATTACACTGATGATTATTATAAACATTATGAAAATTATGGTAAGAATTGGTAATTATATCAATTAAAAATGGTAAAAATTAGACAACATTTCAAAATATTTAACATAAATTATGTTGGTCGTAAAATTGTCTTTCAAACAATATATCAAATACTAATAAAATTTGCACTAATTAGGATATTCTAGTCCTGGAACCAGTGTAGTTTTTGTATTTCTTAGTACAGTTAGGTGGGGGGTATTTAAGATTCGGCACAGCCGAATATAGCACTCGAACTTGTTTTTTTTTTTTGTTAAACACAATCAGCCCAATCATGAATAAAAATTCCGCGGGAGTTTTTTCCCTTTTCCCATTTAAATCAAATGTTAAAAAAATAAGGGAAAAATCTCCCGCGAATTTTTTATTCATGATTGGGCTGAATAATAAAAAAACATTTTTAATAAAATATGATTTTTTTTTTAAATAAAATGTCAATAATTTTATTCTATATTCTTCGACCTTTTTAATGATTTTTATTAAATAATTTTTAAGCTTGAGGTCACTTTTTTGTTTTTTATATAAAAGATTTTTTAATTCTTATAATTCATATAATTCACTCAATATTTCTATTTCCTTTGGAAATCTTCTTCTGGAGTTAATTTAATATTATATAAATTTTCTATGTGTAAAAATTTTTTGATATAAGTTTGAAAGGAGTTGACAAAATTGAAAACATGTCTTACAGAAAAATAATTTAAAATTTTCGATAATAACATTGAACAGTAAAAAATTATAACAGAAATATAGTAACATTTTTAATAATAACATTTTGGAATTATAACATTTTTTAAATACATAAATTGTGTTAATTTCTCCTATTGTTAATATTTATATTTTTGTTCAATAGGTGTCTGTAATTTTGAGCTAAGTTTTCTGTGTCTTTCTTAAAATTTATCCTTCTTTCTGATGGTACATTATTTATATGTAACATTTCTAACATGTATCTTCGTTTTGTATGATTTTCTGTGTTCAATATAGGTGTGTTATCAAAATTTGGGTAGTGGTTAAAATCTCTACAATGGGTTGATAAAGCTGTTTTTTGTGTTGAATTATAATTTCTATATTTCTGGTCATGTCTATGTCCTGCTAATCTAGTTTTAAGTTTTGTCCCTGTTGTTCCTATATATATTTTGATACAATGTCCGTTACTATTACCACCACAAGGAATTTTATATACTAAATTTGACATATCTGTCTTTTCTAATCTACCTTTAGTTTTTGTGAATAATCTTCCTACATTATTATTTACCTTATGTGCCATTTTGTATGTTGTTTTGTTATATATGTTTAAATGTTCTATTCTTTCTGAAAATCCAGGTATATATGATATTGACTTATAAATTTTTGGTTCTGAAATTCCATTATTAATATAGGATTTCTTTGTATTAAATTGTTTTATTAATCTGCAAATGAGTTCATTAGGAAAACTATTATCTATTAATATATTTCTAATTATTTCTTTATTTTTCTTATGAAATCTAATGTCACTAATTGTTAATATTCTATCTATAAGATTTTTAGCAGTGTTTATAATAATTCTTTTTGGGTGTTTTGAGAAATAATTTAAAATTCTTCCTGATGAAGTTGGTTTTTTATACCAATCAAATACTAAATTATTTCCCTTCTTTTAACTAATATGTCTAAATATGAAATTGAAGAATTTAATTCTTTTTCAATAGTAAATTTTATATTCTGATCAAATGAGTTGAATGTTGATAATAAATTATCAATTTTATTATCTTCAATTATACAAAATAAGGCGTCTACATATTTTGTTAGTATTTTTGGTTTTATTGATAATTTTTCAATACATGTATCTAATAATTTTTCCATTACAATATCTGCTATTATTGGAGATGCTGGTGAACCCATTGGAAGTCCCTTTTCTTGTTTATATATTTTGCCATCATATTGGAAATACCTATTGTCAACTATACAGAAATTTGTGATTCGTAAGAATAAATTTTTATTAATATCAGTAAATTCGGAAATTTTGTTCCAATTTTCTTCTATAATTTTTTAATTTAATAAAAACTACTTAACTGTGATACCAAAAATAAGCACAAATCTGAATTTAAGTGCAAGTGCACCAAACTTGAATAAATGTGTTGAACAGGGCACAAACTTAGCCCAAAGCATATTTAATTTAAATAGAAAAATCACTGAAGGACCGTCTTCTTCACGGTCCTCGTTATCAAATATTGGAGAGACGTCAACAGCTGCAAAAGGCACATTAAGTCCTACAAATAAGACCGCTCCTATAGTTGCTGTTGAAGAAAAACAAAAAACACAGGTAGGAATGGACCGTTATATAACAGTATCGAAGAGAGGCAGAAGCCCAAAATCTGCCGAAATTACACCAGCCGCAAAATTATCAAAGAATGCTGAAGAGCCACGCTCGCAAAATCGTTTTGCCATCCTCCAAGACAAAAATGATGTCCCTAACGCTGTGAATAAGCCAGTAAAACCACCTCCAATATATTTAAGAGAAAAAAACTCAAACGAACTTATAAAAATATTAGTTTCATTAATTGGTGAAAATTCTTTTTATGTGACTCCAATTAAGCGTGGCAATATTAATGAAACAAAGATTCAGGTTAATAATGAAAACGACTATCGGAGAATAGTTTCGGAATTTGAAAAACGCAAAAAGAATTTTTACACGTATCAACTTAAAAGCGCAAAAGGTCTACAAGTCGTAATTAAGGGAATTGATTCTTTTGTTAATCCTGAGGAGATCAAGAGCAGTTTGGCCGACAAAGGCTTTAAAATCAAGGCAGTATCAAATATAAGAAACAGAGATAGGATCCCTCAACCATTATTTAGAGTGGAGTTAGAACCTGGTGATGTTAAGCTGAAGAAAAATGAAACACATCCTATATATGACTTGAAATTCATAATGCACCGAAGAGTTACAGTGGAAGAACCTCATAAGCGATCTGGCCCAGTACAGTGTTCGAACTGCCAAGAATATAGTCACACTAAATCTTATTGTAAGTTGCCTACTGTTTGTGTTGTTTGTGGGGATCTTCATGACACCTCAAAGTGCGATAAACCTAAGGATGATTCCAGGGTAAAAAGATGCAGCAATTGCGGTGGAAACCACACTGCCAACTACAGGGGTTGCCCTGTTTTCGAGGTCGTTAAACGCTCCTTGATCAACAAATCCGCTTCTACCCCTACTCAGACGACAAAAGTACCAATTATTCCCCCCGTAGCACAAGCATCCACTAGCCAATTTTCATATGCCAACGTGCTAAGATCTAACCAACCAACAGTGCAAAATGAATCACCAATAAATGATACAAACAGCCACAATTTTAGCCGTCTTGAAGGTATAATGGAGAATCTGGTGCAATCCATGAACCATTTCATGACAAGCATGACAAGTATGATGCAGGAGATGCAAAAAATGCAGTCCACGCTACTGCAGGCCATACTTAATAGACCATGAACTGTCTCAAAATATGTTTCTGGAACGCAAACGGCATACGCCAACACAAAAATGAACTTGAATATTTTCTTTTTAATAAGAAAATTGATGTAATGCTGATTTCCGAGACTCATATGACGTCGAGAAGCATTTTTAAAATAAGTGGTTATACATTCTACGACACCAAGGACCCCAGAGATAGATCATGTGGTGGCTCGGCAATATTGGTCAAATCGCGAATCAAACACCATTCATTGGGTGGTCTTTCAGAGTGTTATCTTCAAGCAACAAACATCTGTATTGAGAACTTTTGTCAAAACCTCGTGATTTCGTCAGTTTACTGTCCGCCCAGATTTTCAATAACAAAAGATCAGTATAGAGATTTTTACAAATCAGTAGGTAGCCGTTTCATAGCGGCTGGCGACTATAATGCTAAGCATACATTCTGGGGCTCACGACTCGTTAGCCCTAAAGGTCGTATCTTGTACGACTCCCTGTCTGAAATGGGACTGAATGTGATTTCAACTGGTCAACCAACTTATTGGCCAACTGACCAGCAAAAAATTCCTGACGTTATCGATTTCGGCGTGGCGAAAGGGGTATCCCCGGAACTCATTGAAGTCGAGGCTTCACTGGATCTTTCTTCAGATCACTCACCCACTGTAATCACCATCAGAAGTCCTTAGCAAATCGTAACTGATGCCTTACTTCTTGTCAAACGTCTGAATTGGTTAAAATACAAAAAATACATCAGCACTCACTGCACAGAGAAACTCCCGTTAAAAACTGCTGAAGACATCGATGCCTGTATAAAAAGTCTTAATGAACATGTCAAGAAAGCCGCAGAACATGCTTCTTCCACTTACCGCCCGAATAGGTACAACAGAGTTTTTTCTGCAGATGTTGAGCAATTATTGTCTGAAAAAAGGAAAGTCCGAAGAGAGTGGCAACAACACAGATCGCCCCAACTTAAAACTAGGTTGAGAGAATGTACCAAAAATCTTAGGATCTTGCTAGAAGCGGAAAAAGCATATTCTCTCAAACAACATCTGGAAGGTCTAGACGCAACTTTCCAGTCAAATTATTCATTATGGCGTGCAGTCCGAAATCTAAGAAAACCCGTAATCGCAAAACCTCCACTGCGTACTTTGAACGGATCTTGGGCACGAAATAACGAAGAAAAAGGCAACCTTTTCGTAAGTCATTTAAAAAATGTATTCACTCCCAATATGGATACTGATATTAGCCAACTATCGCCTGTTGTTGCCAGACCACCTGTACAAATAAGATTTCAATATCTGGAGGTTGTTGAGGCTATTGATAATTTAAATGTTAAAAAAGCACCTGGGTTTGATAAAATCAGCAATAAAATGATTTTTGAGCTGCCTCGCATTGCAAAAAGATTAATCCTCTTTCTTTTTAATGCCATCTTACGGCTTGAGTACTACCCTCCGGTTTGGAAAATTGCATTAGTAAAGATGATTCCTAAACCGGGAAAAGATCCTTGCAAAGTTGAGTCGTATAGGCCAATAAGTCTATTACCAACTATGCCCAAATTATTCGAGAAATTGCTTATAACCAAGCTGACTCCGATTTTGAATGAAAACAACTGCATTCCCAATCACCAGTTTGGCTTCAGACGTCAACACAGTACAATAGAACAAACACATAGATTGGTACAAGTCATAAGAAAAACCTTTGAGGAAAAGAGATACTGTTCGGCACTCTTTATTGACGTCTCTCAAGCTTTCGACAAAGTATGGCATGAAGGCCTGATATCTAAATTAAAGCAGAACTTGCCGGTGAATCTTCAACACCTACTATGGAAATACTTAATCGACCGTCAGTTTATGATTAAAGAAGGCGATTATGTAAGCCGTCCTCAACCTATAGGTGCTGGCGTCCCTCAAGGTAGTATCTTAGGACCAATTCTATACTTGCTGTACACAGCAGACATGCCAACACACAATGAAATTCACACGTCAACATTTGCTGATGATACGGCATTTTTCAGTACTCACAAAGATCCAAAAGATGCCTCGATTCAATTACAGCACCACGTAACGCAAGTGGAGAAATGGGCAAGACAATGGGGAATAAAAATAAATGAACAGAAATGCACCCACGTAACATTTACTCTACGTAGGGAATCATGTCCCCCTATTCGTATTAATGACCATATAGTGCCTCAAAACTCACACGTGAAATATCTTGGTATTCATCTGGACCGTCGCCTCACATGGAAACCACATATAGATGCTAAGCTGACTCAAATGAAACTGAAAGCAGCCCAAATTCATTGGCCCATCGGCAGAAACTCCGTCCTTCGGCTCGATTGTAAGCTTCTACTCTACAACTCAATCTTAAAGCCAAATTGGTGCTATGGTATCCAGTTATGGGGCACTGCCTCCAACTCCAATATTGAGAAAATTCAACGCCGTCAAAACAAAATTCTACGAATGATAACTACCGCTCCTTGGTATATTAAAAACAACAACATACACAACGATCTTGATGTTCCACTTGTCAAATGGGAAATAACTAAACACGTGGCCCTTTATTTGGGTAAGCTGGAAACTTATCCAAATCCCCTCGCTCGAGACATCTTACAACATCCCGGTCATAGCCGTTTGAGAAGGAGGGACACCACCGCTCTCAGATGAATAAATACAAGTTGCTCATTATATCCTATCGAATTTGAAAACTAGATTTTGTCTAGCATTGGCTGGACTTATCTTAATTAACTTTAGTTTTAGGATTTGAATACCTATTGTTAGTTCATTTAAAATGAAGATACAATAAAAAAGAATATGCAAAAAAAAAAAAAAAAAAAAAAAAATTTCCACCATAAACAAACTCAAAGGCAAATCTCCGGGGTTAGACAGAATATCGTACAATATGGTAAAAAATTCTCCATATATAGTAAAGAACAGAATTTTATCTTTTTTTAATAACATTCTAAATACACAAATCCCTCAACAGTACAAGACAAGTTTAGTAATACCAATCCTAAAACCAAATAGTGAACAAACCAAGACTAAATCTTATAGACCAATATCACTTAATTCATGTATAGGAAAAATATTGGACAGAATTATTGCGAATCGAATTTGGTGGTATATAACATCCAATAATCTTCTTAATAATAATCAAATGGGCTTCAAAAAAGGTAAATCCACAACAGACACTCTACTTTTTATCCAACATTTGGCCGCCAGTAGCCTAGCTTCTAAGAAGCACTTAACCATAGTATCACTGGATTTTGAAAAAGCATATGATAAAATAGGAATCCATACCGTAATTGATCAGCTTATTTCATGGAGAATTGGACCTAAAATAATAAATTATATAGTTAACTTCATGACTAACAGAAAATTTATAGTTCGCTTAGGAAAAACATATTCACGACCTTTCAATCTAGATAACGGAATCCCACAAGGATCCCCGCTGTCGGTCATTCTCTTCCTTGTAGTATACAACAAACTTTGCGATACTATCTCTATATACAAAGATATTAACTTTTGTGCTTATGCTGATGATATCAACATACATAATTATAAATTCAAAAAAAAACGTGAAAAATCCAAATATCAATATTAGTAATATAATTGACGATATCATAAAATGGTGTGATGAATCGGGTGCTGTTTTGTCAAGAACAAAGTGTAAGTTTATGCATATATGCAGAAAACATAATTGTAACTGCAATATGATTACAAGTAATATTCAACTTACAGAAACCAATACTTTGAAAATATTAGGTGTTACTTTTAATAGAACGCTCAGATGGAATAATCACATTCAGGAGTTAATTAAAGCCTTAGAAAGCCGAATTAACATTATTAAATGTTTATCGTATTCAAAATATAATCCCAACACAATTTCGCTCTTAAAAGTAATAAAAGCTTTAATAATATCTAAAATCAGATATGGATTAGTATTGTATGGTAACTCTCCTACAACCTCTTTAAAAAAAATTAACACGGTTATTAACACAGTAACTCGATGTGCACTTGGTGTACTTCAAACTACACCAATTAAGAATATACATTTTGAAACTAATACGTTAAACCTCAATACTTTATACCAACAAGAATTAAGAAAAGGCATCAAATCAATCATTACATATCACGACACACCATTACGAAATATTATTGAAAAATACAAAAGACTTAAAAGAAAACATGAAATTAAATCTGCTTTATATAAAATAATAGAACTTTCCTCCTCAGCATTTGACTTTCCAACAAAAATCCCTAAACCTAAAACGTTATCTCATCCTCAATGGAATTTAAAATCGGAATCTACTGACTCGTCTCTGTCATCTTATAGAAAAGCAGATACAAGTCAAGTCCAATACCGCTTATTTTTTTAGGAAATCATGAACCATAATCACGACAGAACATTTATTTTCACAGATGGTTCCAAATCTGAAGAATCTGTTTCTTTTGCGGTCACATCAGAGGAAAAAATAATTCTCACTTCGCTATATGCACCGATTCACTATCAGCAATCCACGCCATAACTAATATAAACAACAACAATTTTTACGCAGTCTACATCAGAAACTTCCTTATACAATATTTTCCAAAAGTAATCATTATTTGGGTGCCTGGACACGCTATGATCCCAGGTAATGAATTCGCCGACAATGCTTCCAAACTGGCTCACAAATCCCCACTTATCATGGAAACGAATAGGAATTTTTCAGACACTAAAAAATTCATAAAAGAGCAATCTAGTAATCAAAACTCCAATTTATGGTTTGATTCGAACAACTGGTATAAATCTATTAACACGAATAAAAATAATATTTACAAGTGGCTACCTAATAATAATAGTATCAAACGGAAAGATTTAATAATTTTCCTTAGACTTAGACTGGGTCACACTAAGATTACTCACAACCACATCATAGCAGGCAAATACCCTCCTATTTGTGATTGTGATAACGTCAGCCCATTAAACATAACACACATCTTATGTGACTGCACCAAATTTGATCAAGTTAGAAACCAAATATTTTCTAATATAAATCCACTTCTATCTTTATCTCTTCCCTCTGAGCATTCCATTAACAAAATAATAAATTATTTAAAGGTTATTAACTTATATAATAAGATTTAAATTATTTCTAAAATATAACACCACCTTTGTAAAAATTTTTTTTCTATTATAGCATAAATATCTAATGTATATTCTTTTAATTGTTTTAACCTCCCTACATCTTCCGTTTCATTTACTCTTGAGGATCGCAGGGGTCTATCTCGTTTCCCTGTTCCTGGGCAAAATATATCCTTCTTTGGTTCCCATCCACAAAATCACCATTTCTGATATTGTTATTATTGCGATTATTACCATTTCTCTGGTTGTTATTTCTAAAATTACCATTTCTGTTATTATTATTGTAATTATTACTATTTCTCTGGTTATTCCAATTGTTGTTATCTCGTGGTAGGTTAGTACCACGGAAATTATTATTTCTAAAATGATTACCATGATTGTTTCTATTATTTACGTTATGATTATTTCGAAATCTCCTATTATAAGAAGAATTTGTGTTCCTAATAAAATGCATTACAGAATTCGTTTGTGAAATTACTTCTGAAGCTATATGGATTGCTTCATTTAGGCTTTTGGGTCTAGCAGCTAAAACTGTAGTTCTGTGTGGTTCAGTTAAACCATTCTTGAAAATACTAAGCGCAACTTGATCATTCATTTTAATAATCGTTTCCCTGTTTTGTGATCCCAGTTCTGAGATCTGCAATTCATTAAGAGAAGCTACAAGTGATTCAACTTTGTTGGCGAATTGTGTTGCTGAACTATTTCCTTGCATCTGTTTTGCTAATTCGGTATGTACTGAAGAGAGTGATTTCTTGGGGGAAAATACTTTCTTAAGTGTACGTTTGAAAGTTTCTAGCGAGTTCGGTGTTTCTTCTGCAATTAACTTATTCTTTACTTTGTCTGTTAATTTAGTGGCTAAAACGAATTTTATTAACCTAGCAACCTCTGTTTCATCTTTGAGTGTGTCAGAATAGAACTCTATTATACCTAAAAAATTACTAATTTGTCCGAAGTCACCATTGAACTCTGGTATTATTTTGGATGCATCTAGAATGCCAAATGATGCCATGGCTGTTATTTCTATTTTTTCTTTTAGTTTTAAATAATTTAAGATTTTTCCTTCAATTTCATTAATATTTTCTAAAGGATAGCCCTCATTTAATGCAATAAATTTCAACTCCTCAATTAATTTTAATGTTTTTATTACATAATCTTCTGTATATTTTCTGTTTGGACTTTTTCTTAAATTTTTATAAATACTTATTAGTCTATCCATTTACACATTTTCTATTTTATTAGCGAACTTGATTGCTTTTTTTTCATATATTCTTTGTAATACTCATTTAACTTAATTATTACTAATGCAACTAAAAGAATCAGGATTATCATCTGCATATGGTCTTGAGTCACCGTCATGACCTCTTTATTGTTTTCGTTCACAATAATGTCTTCTTTTGAAAACCAACCTCCCATTATTGCTGTTGTTTATTTATATATTTTTTTTTTCTTTTTTATAATTTTCCTTTATAGACCGAATCTCCTTTAGCAATCTCGATTTCTCGGCCTTGTTGCCGGTAAGATGGAATTTCCGGTAGGTTTCTCCGATGAGCTTTCGCCTCTTTACTGCTCTACCGCCTCTCTTCTTTTTCTGTTCTTCCTTTGGTTTCTCTGGGATTGGTGAATGTACCTTTGATTTCTGTAGGCGTTTTAGATATTCTTTGATAGGTATCTTCTTTTTGCTGGCACTATATTTGGGGACTTCTGGGATAGGAACTATAGGTGTAGGTACATATTCTTTTTCTAATAGTTGTTCCCACTTCTTAAAAAGATTGTCTATTTCCAGCCTGGTTGTTTCTAACTCTTCTTCCACGCTCATCTGGGTGCTACGCGTCAAGACTTGAAACAGATGCCAACCGTTCAAAAATTATCAACTTTTCAATTAATTTGGCAGGATCGCCATGTAAGGGTTTGTTTTATCGTTTTCTAATTTAAAACCCTATACTACTCTTATTTTATTAAAAAGAGCCTTAGAGTAGTAGGCGGCTCTATAAGATGGCAACGTTAATTGCCGAAGTTTGTTTCTGAGGAATAAAACAACTCTCTCGTTTAAAGTCAGAATTATTTTCTGATTTTATTTACAATTTACCCTAGCTTATATACTATTTCTTGTTCTATGTTTTTCTTAAAGAATAGTCTTTTTACCTACTTATAATCAATAATTTCTATGTTTATTATATACTTATTTATTTCTCCTACTTATTTGTTCATATTTATTTAAAACTCAAATTACCATACTAATGCACTCAAGTGACCCACTTCAGTCAACACTTGACTATGCAATTTTGTTTGGGTTCTATTAATTACTTTTCTTTTAACTTATTCTACGTACATATGTATATATATATTTTTGGGTGTGCATGTTTATAACACATGTTTGTTTGTTTGGGTATGCATGTTTACAACACATGCACTACACGGAATTACATATGGGTAAGAAAAGTGACTGTACATTAGGTCGTCCCAAAAAAAATAAAAATTTGGATTTTCTCGGAAGATCTTTCCTAATTTGGATACTCATTAGGTAAAGTTTTTTTGAGAATTTTATCAGATTTTTCAGAAGTGCTTTAGAGGTCGCGCGAACTGATTTTGTACCAAAAATCTAGCGTTTTTGACTTTTATTGAATTATTATTGAAAATTGCTAAAAAAAATCGGTATTTTTCGGCTTCTGATTAAATATTCTTAAAGAAAATTTTCCGATCTTTAATTTTACGTGCATAAATAATAAGTTTCGTCAGGGATTTTCCACATTTTGATACATTATATAACAGTTTTTCGTAAATTTTCAGCAAATATGAAAAAAAATGCTTTATAACTTTTAAAATTTGTATGAAGACTAAAAAAAATAATGATGCAGTTTAAAAGATTATGAAGTTCTAAATAAATTAGCGAAAAAAAAAATGAATTTTCTCTCACCGTTCTCGAGTTATACCCTTTTAAAGATTTGTACACATTGTATGAAATGTATAATACTATAAGGTGTGAACTAGGTTTGCATTGCTTTGAACTTTAAATAATTGGATTTAGAAAATGTAAATAAATGACCAACAAAAAAACAATATAAAAGCTTTTATGCTAGAGCCCTCTCGCAGTAATTAGCAGTCACTATATATATAAAATCTGAAGTTTTATTGCTCCGGTAAGTTGAAATTATAATAAAGTAGTCCAAGAAATATTGGGTAATATTTTTTTAAAATAGATATGCCTTTGTCGAATACAAGGAGTGTGTGGTGTGTGGGCAAAATGATTGATGCCTTGATACTGCCAAACCGCCGACAAAAAAGCAAATACTGCAAAGATTTTTTAAATTGAATTTAGTGGAAAAGTGCACTATTTCCAAAAGCACCAGAATAATAGCAAAGAGGAAATTTAACAGAAGACATGATTGAAAATGAACAAATTCAGTGTTTTATTACAAAAGCCAGCCTAACTTTTTTTGAAGCCTGCAACATTTCTACTGATTTTTTACAAACGGATCCAGAAAAATGGGAAAACAACAAATCATTTCAGGAAGCAAAACACAGACTTCAACAATTCCAAGTTGTAAATGATGTCGCAGAACGTCGTGTGGCCTTGGCTAATAGTTATATTAATATCACAACTTCTGAAACAGACTTTCAGAGTTTACTGCAGGGGGTAGAGCAGCATCGCAAGAACTATAATAAATGATTTATAACAATTCTATTTTTCTTTGTTTAAATATAATTGTTATGTATGAGTGGTAAGTAACTATTATTTTATTTGTAAAAACATTTTCTAAATCCATTTATTTAAAGTTTAAAGCAATGCAAACCTAATTCACACCTTATAGTATTATACATTTCATACAATGTGTACAAATCTTTAAAAGGGTATAACTCGAGAACGGTGAGAGAAAATTCATTATTTTTTCGCTAATTTATTTAGAACTTCATAATCTTTTAAACTGCATCATTAGTTTTTTTAGTCTTCATACAAATTTTAAAAGTTATAAAGCATTTTTTTTTCATATTTGCTGAAAATTTACGAAAAACTGTTATATAATGTATCAAAATGTGGAAAGTCCCTGACGAAACTTATTATTTATGCACATAAAATTAAAGATCAGAAAATTTTCTTTAAGAATATTGACTCAAAAGCTGAAGAAATATCTATTTTTTTACCAATTTTCAACCAAAATTCAAAAAAAGCCCAAAAAGGTCGATTTTTAGTACAAAATCAATTTGCGCGACCTCTAAACCACCTCCGAAAAATCGGAAAAAAATCTCAAAAATTCTTAGCCTTATGAGTATTCAAATTAAGAATGATCCCCAAATTTTTTTTTGGAATGGGACACCCTACTGTACATATGTAAAATACATCCCGTCTGATAGCACCTTAAGTGCTATCGTTAACATCCTTTGGAAACTATTTGAAGATATCTTTAAACCAAATGGTAACCGCTTAAATTGATAGTGACCATTACTCGTCGAGAACGCAGTCAAAAATATTTGGCTCTACTAAGACGATCTAATACATCTTACAATCTTGTTAATGAAAACTTATAATTTTCTATCTTATTTATTTATTTTTTTGGCCAGTATATTATATTTGAAGTTTTTCTTTATTTGTTTCCTATATAAGCTAATTGGGCCTAAATTATTTTATTGTAAATTAAAAACGCATTTAATTACAATTTTTTCCCAACGTTTCGTCAATTTTTTGTTGAGTTCTTCAGGGGAATATCTATTTAAACATTTATGGATTAATTACATTATTATAAACATTTTTTATATGTTTTTATTAACTTACAATCTTCTATATATATAAAATTCAATGTATGTATGTATGTATGTATGTATGTATGTAACGTATAGACTCCAAAACGGCTGAGCCGATTTTGATGAAATTTTCACAGCATGTTACTGTGACTCTGGAAGGAATAATAGGGTACTTTTTTTTTAGCCACGCCCATTTTTACGCCCACTTTTTAAAAATTATGTAATTGCTCCCATATAGTTTTTAACAGATTTACTTCAAATTGTATACACATTATATACTCCAGGCGAGGTAAAAATAAAGATTTCTTAAGCCACGCCCCTTTCACGCCCCTTTTTACGCCAAAATTTTGAAAGCTTTATACTTTTTGTTCTCTATACAAATTTTATATACTTTTTAACTACATACATTTTTTTTATTACCAAATCCCCATTTTTCGCCGCATTTCACCTTAAATTATATTGCTTTTAATCTATATATATATAAATGAATGTGTGTCTGTATGTTTGTGCTTAATAGGAGGCCAAACCCTTGGACCAATCTGCCTGAAATTTTTACAGCATGTTACTGTGACTCTGGAAGGAATAATAGCCTATATGAAGTTTTGATTGTACAAACGGGGGTGGCACCGCCCATATAACCCACAAATTTAAGCCGCCATATTTTGGGCATTTTTTGACGTACGTCGGTGTTATTTGGTACATATGGTATTGGCATAATTAGGAATACGTACCAGGAGAAAAGTGAGTGGGACCACGCCCCTTTTTAGGAAAATTAAACATCGTAATATAGTCTTAACTACTGGACCGATCGTCATTAAATTTTCACAACAGGATATTCTTACGAAATAATAAATTCTTGACTATGTAAGTGTACAAAGGGGCATGGTCTCGCCTAAAGCATTGCAATAAATACATTAAAATTAAATAAATAAATGTTTGTAAATATATAAATACGTTTTATTTTATTTTATGACGAGGGGGGGGTAGCAAAGCACACCGGGTTTAGCTAGTATGTGTATAAATTAAATAACATTTATTATTTTTTTGTTCAACTGCCTGAAATGCACTACTAACCTACATTTTTTCTATCCATTTTTATTCTTTTTGGGTACAACTATCAGAGGTAAGTTTTATGGACTATTCGAAGGTTCGAAATATCGTCCTACATTAATTGTTTTACTTGACTATTTATTTCTTCAGTATGCGTGTGAGGTAATCTGTAGTTTTTGATGAATACTGGTGTTTCATGAGAGACTTTTTAGTTCTGTGTATAAAAATTATTTGTAGTTAATGTATCCCCTTCTAAGTGAAAAATATTATGATAATCTTTAAAATTTTGTGTTAGTTCTGTTTTAGATTTTTCATCACTAATGTCGATCTTCAAGGTATCGAGTAATTTCTCCCTTTTTGTATTTGACTGTGTTATAAAGGTGCAATGTCTAATTTAATGTTTCTCAGAATGACATCACTATATATTGTGTTCAATATCTTTACATGACATACGCCATTTTCTGGAACTATGGTATTGGCAATGTATACACCTGGTTCAATTTCCTTGTTTAGAATAATACTATCTTCATTTATACTTATTTGTATAGGGTGGATTATTTCTGATCGTTTCTTATACTTATGCTATAGTTTCTATAAATCCATGATCTCATAGGTATTGTAATCTTTCTGTCATTTAGGGTCAGTGATATTGTAAATGTTTCATAATCGATCTTACCTTAAAATTTCGTAAAGAAATCTCTTCCTAAAATGCCGTTTGTTGGTGTAGGAAAATTCTCGTCAACAATGTGAAATCTGTAATCTGCAACTTTATTACATACACTAAATTTCAATTCTGATGTTCCTATCCATTTAATCTTCTGATTGTTCTTTATCAATATTCATTAAATGTTCATTCAAATTATTTAGTTTCAACAAAGATATATCTGCACCTGTATCTATTAAAAATGTCAGATTAAAATTTTTGAAAAAAGATAAATTTATATAGTTAGTATTATTGTTTGAGGTCTGAAAAACATTATTAATTCTTATATCTTTGCCGGATAATGACCTCATACTTCGGAGTTTTCCTGTGCATAGTGTATACTTCTATTGTTATAATGTTATTTCTGACATTGTTATTATTATTGTAACGATTGTTATTATTATACCCTTCACCATCGTGAGAAGGGTATATATAAGTTTGTCATTCCGTGTGAAATTTCCACAATATAATTTTCCGACCCTATAAAGTATATATATTCTGGATCCTTATAGATAGCGAAGTCGATTAAGCCATGTCCGTCTGTCTGTCTGTCTGTCTGGATGTTGAAATCAGTTTTGTGAAGTCCCAAGATATGTTCGGGATCCAAACCTTCAATAATTCTGTCAGAAGTGCTTTCGAGAAGTTTGCTATTTAAAATCAGCAAAATCGGTTTAGGTTAACCAGAGTTATGAACCAATATGTGAGACCACCTCCATAAAAATTTGATATTTTTCGTCCATTTTATTGCAATATTTTGAAATATATTGCAGATAATACCATGAAATTTTGTATACGTTGTTTGTACTATAAAAGAAGAAAGTGTGCGGAAAATAGTAAAAATCGGTCCATGATTTCTCATAGCCCCCATACAAATATATATATTCCCGAAATATGGCTTAATGATAAATAAATGCCTATAAAATTGGAATATCAAGACAAAATTCAGCAAAAATAAGTTTTATACAAAAAGAAATCACAAACCGAAATTTTTTTTAGTTCGGTCCATATTTGACCATAGACCCCATATAAAGTTCACTTACAAAATTCACTTAAATACGCATAAAACAGATATAAATAATGTTAAACGGCTAAAATTTGACATAAATACTCTTTATACGCAAATAAATTATTGTACCAAATTTTATGGTGATCGGCCCAGAAATGGTCATAGCCCCCATACAAAAATCTTCCCGAAATATTGCTCAATTTACATAAATGCCTATAAAATTGGAATATCAAGACAAAATTCAGCAAAACTAAGTTTTGTGCAAAAAGAAATCGCAAAACGAAATTTTTTTTAGTTCGGTCCATATTTGACCATAGACCCCATATAAAGTCCACTTCCGAAATTCACTTAAATACGCATAAAACAGATATAAATAATGTTAAACGGCTAAAATTTGACATAAATACTCTTTATAGGCAAATAAATTGTTGTACTAAATTTTATGGTGGTCGGCCCACAACTGGTCATAGCTCCCATACAACGACCACATCTGAAAAAGACATTTTTCCCTATATATATTGTATAAATATCGTTACCGACTCAAAACTTTGTACAGATCATGTACATATATACAAAAAAATAGGAAAATAGGCGTAGCCGCCAAAAAAAATTTTTTTTCTGGTATCTCTTCTAAAATCCCTATTTGTTTTTTTTTTTTTTTTAACAAAATCACTAAAACCGAATTGTACCCCTTTTTATACCCTTCACCATCGTGAGAAGGGTATATATAAGTTTGTCATTCCGTGTGAAATTTCCACAATATAATTTTCCGACCCTATAAAGTATATATATTCTGGATCCTTATAGATAGCGAAGTCGATTAAGCCATGTCCGTCTGTCTGTCTGTCTGTCTGTCTGGATGTTGAAATCAGTTTTGTGAAGTTCCAAGATATGTTCGGGATCCAAGCCTTCAATAATTCTGTCAGAAGTGCTTTCGAGAAGTTTGCTATTTAAAATCAGCATAATCGGTTTAGGTTAACCAGAGTTATGAACCAATATGTGAGACCACCTCCATAAAAATTTGATATTTTTCGTCCATTTTATTGCAATATTTTGAAATATATTGCAGATAATACCATGAAATTTTGTATACGTTGTTTGTACTATAAAAGAAGAAAGTGTGCGGAAAATAGTAAAAATCGGTCCATGATTTCTCATAGCCCCCATACAAATATATATATTCCCGAAATATGGCTTAATGATAAATAAATGCCTATAAAATTGGAATATCAAGACAAAATTCAGCAAAAATAAGTTTTATACAAAAAGAAATCACAAACCGAAATTTTTTTTAGTTCGGTCCATATTTGACCATAGACCCCATATAAAGTCCACTTACAAAATTCACTTAAATACGCATAAAACAGATATAAATAATGTTAAACGGCTAAAATTTGACATAAATACTCTTTATAGGCAAATAAATTATTGTACCAAATTTTATGGTGATCGGCCCAGAAATGGTCATAGCCCCCATACAAAAATTTTCCCGAAATATTGCTCAATTATACATAAATGCCTATAAAATTGGAATATCAAGACAAAATTCAGCAAAACTAAGTTTTGTGCAAAAAGAAATCGCAAAACGAAATTTTTTTTAGTTCGGTCCATATTTGACCATAGACCCCATATAAAGTCCACTTCCGAAATTCACTTAAATACGCATAAAACAGATATAAATAATGTTAAACGGCTAAAATTTGACATAAATACTCTTTATAGGCAAATAAATTGTTGTACTAAATTTTATGGTGGTCGGCCCACAACTGGTCATAGCTCCCATACAAGGACCACATCTGAAAAAGACATTTTTCCCTATATATATTGTATAAATATCGTTACCGACTCAAAACTTTGTACAGATCATGTACATATATACAAAAATCATTCCACACAATTTTGTTAATTTCGGTCTATTTTTAACCGTATGCCCCATATAAAGCCCTCTTCGGAAAATCCCTTTAATACTCATAAATCGCTTATAAATAAGGGTACCAATCCAAAATTTTACACGGATCATTTACATACATGCCTAAATCTAACTGCTGGATTTTGAGATTATCGGTCCATATTTGACTATATCCCCCACATAAGGTCCACTACCGAAATCCACGTTAATGCTAATATATATCTTAAATATACCGTTATTACGTTGAAATTCTACGTGAAATATCCCCATATGCATGAAAATAACTGTTCCAAAATTTAAGAAGATCGGCCCATAATTTGTCATACCTGCCATATAGAAGCATTTCCAAAAACAAATAAATTCGGGTCAAAAAATATTCTTTTCGGATTTAACCCATATTCGGTCCATATTTTATAATCATGATATATATCGTTGGAAAGCTATTTTTAATACCTTTTATTTAATTATCAGACACCCAGTAGTTCCCGAGATATAGGTCTATATATTTTCAACTTTAAGGGCCCGCCCCCTCGAAAATAGGCGTGGCCGCCAAAAAAAATTTTTTTTGCTGGTATCTCTTCTAAAATCCCTATTTGTTTTTTTTTTTTTTTTAACAAAATCACTAAAACCGAATTGTACCCCATTTTTTTATACTCTGTTTGTTAAATTACACTGAAGATTATTATGAACATCAGACAGACTCTGTAAATTATGATAAGAATTGGTAATTAAATCAATTAAAATGGTAAAAATTAGACAACATTTCAAAATATTTAACATAAATTATGTTGGTCGTAAAATTGTCTTTCAAACAATATATCAAATACTAATAAAATTTACACTAAGACTGAATAGAAAACACAGAATAAGGATATTCTAGTCTAGTGTAGTTTCTGTATTTCTTATTACGCTTAGGTGAAGGGTATTTAAAATTCGGCACAGCCGAATATAGCACTCTTACTTGTTTATACTCTGTTTGTTTTTTATACTCTGTTTGTTAAATTACACTGAAGATTATTATGAACATCAGACAGACTCTGTAAATTATGATAAGAATTGGTAATTAAATCAATTAAAATGGTAAAAATTAGACAACATTTCAAAATATTTAACATAAATTATGTTGGTCGTAAAATTGTCTTTCAAACAATATATCAAATACTAATAAAATTTGCACTAAGACTGAATAGAAAACACAGAATTAGGATATTCTAGTCTAGTGTAGTTTCTGTATTTCTTATTACGCTTAGGTGAAGGGTATTTAAGATTCGGCACAGCCGAATATAGCACTCTTACTTGTTTATACTCTGTTTGTTAAATTACACTGAAGATTATTATGAACATCAGACAGACTCTGTAAATTATGATAAGAATTGGTAATTAAATCAATTAAAATGGTAAAAATTAGACAACATTTCAAAATATTTAACATAAATTATGTTGGTCGTAAAATTGTCTTTCAAACAATATATCAAATACTAATAAAATTTGCACTAAGACTGAATAGAAAACACAGAATTAGGATATTCTAGTCTAGTGTAGTTTCTGTATTTCTTATTACGCTTAGGTGAAGGGTATTTAAGATTCGGCACAGCCGAATATAGCACTCTTACTTGTTTATACTCTGTTTGTTAAATTACACTGATGATTATTATAAACATTATGAAAATTATGGTAAGAATTGGTAATTATATCAATTAAAAATGGTAAAAATTAGACAACATTTCAAAATATTTAACATAAATTATGTTGGTCGTAAAATTGTCTTTTAAACAATATATCAAATACTAATAAAATTTGCACTAAGACTGAATAGAAAACACAGAATTAGGATATTCTAGTCTAGTGTAGTTTCTGTATTTCTTATTACGCTTAGGTGAAGGGTATTTAAGATTCGGCACAGCCGAATATAGCACTCTTACTTGTTATTGTAACGATTGTTATTATTACAATGATTGTTATTATTATTATTATAACGATTGTTATTATCAGCGTTGTCAACTTGGTGCGTTTCGCACCATTTTTGGTGCTTTTTTAAAATATTGGTGAGAAAAATTCTTTAGTTGGTGCGCTTTTTAATTTTTGGTGCCACCAAAGCAAATTCAACACAACTTTTTGTTTCAGTGTACGAAAAAATCTTTCTACAATAAAATACACCTGTTTGAGACCATTTCATTCAACACTGCAAAATTTTTTTTGTGTATTTCGGTGCGTTTTTTAATTTTTTCGAAAATGTGATGAAATCTTTATTTTTATTAATTTTTAAATGCAGTTTTTTAATAATTCATAACTCATGAAATCTATACGATGATGATAAATACGAATGTATGAGAAATGAATTCAAATTCTTAAAAAATCTTTGTTTGAAAATCAAACTAACATTTTTAACATGTAAATAAAAATTCTTGTATAACCTGATGGTTAGGTCTACTGAACTGTAGACGAACAACCAGGGTTAGAGTTCTTAAAGTGGTGCTTTTTTTGTAAATGGTGCGCTTTTTTCTCCATTTTGGTGCGTTTTGAAATTTCAAAGTTAACAACGCTGGTTATTATTATAGTGATTTCTATTGATATAACGGTTGTTACTATTATAACGATTTCGATTTCCGTTATAATTTGCCGTACTGTTGTTGTTGATATTGGACCTGAAATATAATTGGACTATTTGTGTTTTGATTACTACAGTATTTATCGGATATAAGAAAAAGTTTCTTATAAGCGTTTCTTTCTTATATACAACTATTTTATATAAGAAACTTATTGCTTATATAAGTAGCTATGGTCATAATACATTTGTTTCTTATATGAATATATGTATGAGCTTTTTTATCTTTTTATGCATATAGTATGTACGTAGATGTATGTACATATGTAAATAGAAAAATAAAACAAATCATGATTGGTAGTAAATTTTTATTTTATTAACGCCTTTAGTAAATAAATATAAAAAATTTGAAAAAAATAATATGTAAAGGCAGAATTAGTCTTTACTTTCTGTTCCGTTCCGAATCAGCTGACTTGATTCTGTTATGGTGTTTTCTTTTCTGAAATAAAATGTTACACCTTTATTATGTACATTTTTATAATGTTTACCCCACATTTTAAAGATGTCGCATTTTTAATGGTCAGAATAGAACATAAAATTACAACAGTGTAACACTTTTTTTTCATAAACAGCTGCTTTTGTTTTTTTTTTTTTTTTGTTAAAAAAGAAGAAGCAGATAGCTCCTTGGTAAGATCGCTTGAAATAAGACAATGAATATTTATCAAAAAGACCAATGGCACCTTCCCGACTAACACGCAAATTCTTCTTAAACTATAAAAATTATATATATTATATATACATTACATATATACATAAGAAGTAGGAGATATTGTCCTATGAAATTTGACATACATCAACTTCAGAATATTCATTAATTACGTTCTCTACAAAGCCTTTCACTCGCGGTTGTGGATTTCTTTCCATTATCATATAAAATATTTTATCATCATCAGATGATGAAGATGAATTCAACAAGTCATCCAAAATTTTTTCAGCACATAAAAAAGTAGTAATATTTTCCATTTTGTATATTTTTTTTTGTTTCTTAACACAAATACACATTCATAAACAAAACAAATGTCAGCTGCAGCAATGCCAACTTAGCTCTTTTCGGGCTAGATTTAGCCGGATTTTAGTCACTCAAAACGCAAAAAAAAAAAGAAAATTGGATGTGGTTTTATATGGATTATTTTCCATTTAGCCCTTTTTTCAAAAATGTTTACGCGTTTTGAGTCTCAAAAGTTGGCATCACTGGTCAGCTGTTTTATCGTGCGATTCTCCCCCTCTAAAAATACAGAGTGTGAAAGGTGCACCATTTTTTAAATTTATAGTGTGACATTTATAGAAAAGAACACACTACACTTTAGCAGTGTTGACATTTTTTCAGAAAAGAACACAAAAAAATTAAAAAAGATGCGAAATGGGAAAAACGTGTAACATTTTTGCCAAAAAAGAAAACGCCATTAAATATAAAATGTGTAGAAGTCGTTAGATGTTTTGTTACTTTTCGTGCCGTTGCGGACGAACCTGTTGAAAATAAAAATTTGCTAAGTAATTGTAAGTGACAGCACAAAACAGCTGACATCCGCATAACAAAAAAAAATTAGTTTTTTACAAAAATTTTCAATTTCTTTGAATTTAATTAAGTTTTTGTATAAAAGTTTAAAAATATAAAAAATATACGATGGATGACGAAAAATTCATTACTTTAATGGAAAGTAATGACATATTGTACAATAAATTCGATAAAAACTATAGAATACCTGAAAGGAAGAAGATTTGTATTTTTTGATTTATTTTCGCGGTATGTGTTGTCTTTTTACCTAAAACAGCTGATACGTTTATACGGAAAAACTAACTACAAAAAGTTAACAACAGAACGACACGGAAGAGAACAGCAACAGAAAGTAAAGACTAAGACATGTAATTAATTTTTTACTATTTGTATAGTATTTTGTACTTTGCTCATATGTAACATTAAAGAAGGAACTCAAATATAATTCACGTTTAACTTGCAGATGAATGTCTAATTTTTTTAATTAAGATTTAAAATAGTTCTCAATTTTTTTTGGACAAGGTCTTTATCACGTTGCTTATAAAGTAGTTTTTCAATACTTATAAGGTCACTATTGTTCTCAAACTTAAGTATTGCTTTAACACAAATAATGCTTTTATGGCATCTTTTCTGGTTGGCTTAGGTACTTCAATTGTCTGCACTTCATCCGATGCTTCGTCATCTTCAGAGACTTCTTCTTGCACTTTATCCAATATATCAGTGTCAACTAATGAACCGAAACAGTCGTATTTTTCTAGTTCATCCAATTCTTTTAGGAATGAGTACTCCTGATCCAATAAAATCTCTTTCTCGTCCGATACATTTTCATCGATCTAATTAGTTAGGTCATCTTTTGAAATCCCACCCTCTTTGAAACAATTACGAATAGTTTCTGGTGTCACAAGCCACCACGACCGCTATATACAAAGCTCTTAAAATATTAGCGCTCTTTAAAAATTGTTCCTTCTGCAGCTAGTATTTGTTCCCGTATTAAATTTTTTCTATAGTGAGATTTAAATGACTGAATGACTCCTGAAACAAATCGAATAGTACAGGCGTTTAAGCAAAATACATAGTGTTAAAAATAAATTTCGCTAAATTTACCTTGGTCCAGCGGTTAAATAATGATAGTTGTGCAAGGCGGCAGGAATATTATTTTAATACTTTCTGGTGAAAAGTCAAGTTTGTGACACGAAGCGTTATCGATTAGAAGTAATATTCTCTGTCCTCTTTTTTAAAATTTTCATATAATTCCCTAATAATTTCGTTCCATATGATACTGGCCATCCAAGCCTTTTTATTATATTTGTATGGAATCGGAACTTTGGGTTTGCTCCGGTTTGCAGTTTCTTTTTCTATATTCTTCAATGGATATTGCCTTTGGCCCACAAGATTTTGGTGTTGGGTTGTATGTTGGCTAGTTTGCAGTATCTCCATCAGGCACGTACTCTTCGTACTTCTGGAATAGATTGACGATATCGTCCTTTGAAGGCCTATCTTCTACTGATTCAGACATGTACCAAATGTATTAATTTATTCAACGGTAGTGGCAGGATCGCCATATTATGTTTTTATTATTAAAATTCTAAGTTTTTTGTAAAATATAATTTTTCCAGTTTGATATACCCTACACCACCATAGTGGGGAGGGTATATTGGATTTGTGCTGGTGTTTGTAACGCCCAGAAATATTCGTCCAACACCCACCTTAAAGTATACCGATCGACTCAGAATCACTTTCTGAGTCAATTAAATGGTGTCCGTCCGTCCGTCTGGCTGGCTAGCTGTCCATGTAAAGCTTGTGTGCAGAGTACAGGTCGCAATTTTAAAGATATTTCGATAAAATTTGGTACGTGATATTTTTCGGCCCAAGGACGGATAGGATTGAAACTGGTGGAAATCGGTCCATTATTTCACTTGACCCCATACAAATGTCTTCCCGAAATAGGAGTTTAACGATTATAAATGTTTGAATTATGCAAGTAGCCAAACACATTTCACCACAAATGAGTATTAAATGAAGCCAAATAACATGTACAAATTTTATGATGATCGGTCTATAATTAGTCGTAGCTGCCATATAAGGCCTTCTTCCGAAAATCCCTTCAAGGAGCATAACGCTTTTAAAAATATTGGTAGCCAAATAATTGAACACAAATATGTGTTGCATATGATCGGATGATCGGTCCATAGTAGG
This sequence comes from Bellardia pandia, assembly GCA_916048285.2. Classification (NCBI taxonomy): domain Eukaryota; kingdom Metazoa; phylum Arthropoda; class Insecta; order Diptera; family Calliphoridae; genus Bellardia; species Bellardia pandia. Next base: position 64,724,266 of record OU696533.1, read on the forward strand.
TCATATCTCCCATATTGCGCTCATTTCTGAAAAAACTAGGAGTATGTTATTATATGGTCGGGCTTGACCGACTATACTTTCTTACTTGTTTTGAATGCTGCGTCTGGTCGCTGCAGTTTGAATTCACCTAAGCACTGTTTAAGGTGTTCAGTCAGAATATTGAGAATCAAAACAAGTAGTTGTTGACTAATCTAATTTAATTCTGATTTATATATGTTTTTGTTTCAATTATTTATACTAAATAATTTCTTACAATTTTATTTTAGTATGATTTGAAATCTAGACGAAATCACTATATTTCGATAACAATTCTTAATACAAATCGTTGTGGCTTGAAGATAATATTCACAAAGATCACTCATTAAAGCCCTTAAGACACTACATTTTTTGTTCATTGAATTGATATAGAATTGATAGAAAGAAACAGAAAATGTTAGAAAAAGCAAACTATAAAAAATGTAAACAAAAAAGCCTTTTAGTTTTTTTCTTTTGTTATGGTTTTGTATATTTTATTAAATGTTGGCAACTTTTTGTTTATGAGAAACATAAAAACAAAACAAACAAAAAACGGTTAATCGCCAAATTTGCCCATAAACCGCTGATTCAGCAACACTTCTAATATTTCAAGCTTGAAATGTCAATTTTAAGTTGAACAATTTTACATTTATTTTTGACATAACTTAATTTTTTATTGATAACTTTAGTAAAATGTTTCACAGTTTGCCATTTATCTTAATACTGCTGAACTCTTTGCACTTGGTAAATTTTTCTTTTAAATTATATTTGTACTGTTCACCAAAACTTGAACAATGCATTAAAAATGTAGTGTCATAAGGCCTTAAGTGGTGTTTACTTCGAGTTTTTATTAAAATTGCTGTGCCTCCATATGCTCTGCCACTGGGGTCCTTAGTATCATAAATGAGATACCCATTTATACGAAATAAACTTCTGAACCTCAAATGTGTTTCCATAGTAATCTCAAAATGATAGATTTTATAGGTGATATTATTACATAATTTCTTTCTTACTTTCGCACTATATACGAAATATACAATGGGATATATAATTTATATGCTTTACACTTTGTAACATTAGAAGGTTTCGGAATTTATTTTAGCATTTGCTCTTTGAATTGTATCAGGTTCTTTTCCTTCATTTGCCATCATAATTTTTGTATATAACGAGAAATACAAAACCTACTGTGGTTATAAAAATATCCTTACTCAGTGTTTTTTATTCACGACTAATTTCAACATAATACCAGTATATTTAAGATACATATTAGTATTAACGTGAATTTCGGACGTAGGCCTTATGATAAAATATGGGCCGATATTCTCAAAATCCTGCAAATTGATTTTGGCATAATGCACGGTGTAAAATTTGGGATCGGTACCGTTATTTATAAGCGACTTATGGTAAAATATGGACCATAATATGTAAATGATCCATGTAAGATTTTGAGTTGGTAACGATATTTATAATATACATACATATATGTATATAAGGATTTCTTTTTCGCATGCGATCTTTATATAGGAGCTATGACCAAATATGGACCGATAACGATAATTACTCAACGAAAACCAACCACAAAAATACATAAATAGCGAAACAAAAATAAAAAAACAAACAAATCTGTTTTAGAGAACCAACACAGCATCAATTGTGTTGAAACTACTGGCCGCTTTTTGACACCAATGTCCAGATCAGGGTTGTTGACGATCCAAATAAAAGAAGGCTTTTTTGATTAAACGTTACAATAATGTTTATTCATTAAAAAGAACGAAATATTTGAAATTATATTAGAAATATATATATAAAAAAATAGCTTACATTTGGTTAACCTTCCTTTCACTTCAACAGTAAAAATTTAGTAATAAAAATTTGACAATATTTAAAAAACATAATAAATTTAAAAAACTAGATTTCTAATAAAAATATTTAAACATGTAAAGTCATTTACACAAATAAAAAATTAACAAGGGTTCTTATAGCCTCGATTAGCAGTGCCATTTTTCCATTCTCTCCATCCATCCTCTGACCATTGGTTTTTTAAAATTTTTATAACACTGGTTACTAAACAGTCTCATCAACAACAATCAAATTCATTGTTACTTGTATCATTAAAAATTAGACAATTTATTTGAATTTTTCCAACTATTGCGATGACAGTTTTTTTCCGAATTAACACCCTCGACTTTTTTCGAACCACACACCCTGATAAGTATGAGGTAGATGTTTTTGCACCTCTTGGTAATTCGGATCATTGTACCATTTCGCCTCCTTTTCGCTCTCCGAACTTTGTAACTTTTCACGACCAGCTACGAAACTTTCATCTTTTATATACGACAATGTTTCTTGGGCTGAGCGTAACGAATTCTTTCAGCATTTCAATTGGAAATTGAATTTTTTAGACAATAATGTCAATGTCATGGCGAAAATGGTCGAATATATTAATTATGATGGGAATAAAAAATTCATACCATCAAAGAAAATTTCGATTAAATCCAAGAAAACATTGTGGTTTTATCAAAAGTGCTAAATTACAATCAGATCCAGAGAGAAAGCATTCAGAAATGGCGAAATAATAAAAATGCCGAAACCGATTCCCTACGCAAAAGAGCGAGGTCTTCGTGTGCCAAAGTGTTGAGGCGGTAAAAATCTATACACGAGTAACGCCTCCGAGTTAAAGGTCTTACGGCTCTCCGGGGCAGTAAAAGCTTTTGGTCATTCGTTTAAAGAATAAAGGATAATGCTAGTTCTTACATTTCTACTCTTTTAAGGGATGGCCAACCATTCACTGAACCAGTTGACAAAACTAACCTTTTGGCTGAATTATATGCAAATAATTCAAACTTACCGGAAAGCAATCAACTTCTGTCCGATCTCGAAAGATGTAACGACGATTCCTAAAAAGGGAGAGGCTAAAAACCTTGATAATTATCGCCCAATAGCAATTTCTAAAGTTATGGAAAGTCGGGTAAATTACGATTCTTAAAAATGGTAAAATAGTAAATTAGGATTCCAACAATTTACTACAATTTACGACCGCCAGTACGACTACCGAAAGAAACGCTCTATTGAAGACTTACTAGCCTTCCTATCGGAAAAATGGTGTCGTTCTACACATCGTTTTGGCGAAAGTAAAGCGGTCGCTCTATATATTTCCAAGGCGTTTGAACAAGTCAGGAATGGTGCTCTTTTATCGAAACTTATTAAATTTGGTGTCGGTAATAACTTTTCTCGATTTATATCGAATTGACTCAGAAATCGCCCTATAGGTGTTGTTATAGATGGAATTTCATCAAACGACTTCAAGTTGAATCAGGGGTACCGCAAGACTCCGTTTTTCTCTTATTTTAACCCTATCTATTGGGAGATTGAGGAAATGAGGCAAAATATGAATGATACACTTAACCAAGATCTTATGACAATCTCCGAATGTCGTCGTGCGAATAGAGTCGCTTTTAATGCACGACACACAAACGTACGACAGATCATGTTGCTTCATCTGTTTTTATGAACGGTGTAAATGTTAAGGAATCAGACGATCTTGATGTTCTACGCATGATAATCCAGTGTGATGTCCGATGGACTAAATTGAAGTGTCAAAAGAAGCATTAAAGTGCCTTGACTTTTTATTAAAACGGTGAAGGAAATACTCCATCTGATCTCCTTACTATTTACACCACCTATATTCGACCGAAAATGAAAAACAACTCTCATATATGGAACGGTGTCTCGAAGTCATTTTTAAAGTAACTCGACCGCGTACAGGATAAGGCGAAGGTGCTTATCGGTGACAGTAGTATATCCCACTATATTGATTAACTGGATCGCACAACACATTTCAGAGAAAATTCGTTCTTTAGCCGTACTGTATGTATGTAGAATAAACTTCCTGCAAAAATTATCCCTGTCACTTTCAATATAGGAAAATTCAAATCAAATGTTCACAAATACTACTCCCTCTATCCACCCTCGCATTGCATAAGTGAGTGGTGGTCCAAAAAAAAGCCTTTTTAAAATGCCAATATTTTCTAATTTTGGTGTCAATTGGCACTCAATACTTCTCTTTATTACTACAGGTTTTTACATTATACATATATAACAAGTAAGAAAGTATAGTCGGTCAAGCCCAACTATATAATACCCTACACCCATTATATATATAAAACAGTTTTCCAGAAATGGGCGTTATATGGAAGATATAACCTATTGTGGACCGATCATCCAAAAATTTAAATTTTGTGATGAAATTTGTTTGGATACTTGCATAATTCAAACATTTATGATCAGTAAACCCCAATTTCGTGAGGACATTTGTATGGGGGCCAGGTGAAATAATGGACCGATTTCCACCAGTTTCTATCCCATCCGTCCTTGGGACGAAAAATAAAGTGAAAGTGATTCTGAGTCGATCGGTATACTTTAAGGTGGGTGTTGGACCAATATTTCTGGGCGATACAAACATCAGCACAATTTCAATATACCCTCCCCACTATGGTGGAGTTATAAATATCAGATTTTTATGCAGGTTGTCTGACATTTTGGTCCGTAACTCTGGTTCTACTTTACCAATTTTGCTGGTTTTCAATACAAAGAAATTACAAAACAGTTTTCTAGAATATCTGTGAAGTTAAGTTGTGTATTTTGAATGTGAGAGTGCTTTACACGGACGGACAGACAGACGGACATAGCTCGACTTAGAATTTTATAAGGAGCAAGAATATACATACATATATACTTTGTTGGGTCTCAGATGAACATTAACAAAGTTTCACACAGAATGACAAACGCAATATAACCTCATTCACCACTTAAGGTGTTGGAGGGTATAAAAAATGCAAAAAAGTGTTTAAAAAAGCTTGAAGAACACCCAGTGGATATATTCTACTAAGAATAAGACATACAGCGTTTTTGAGCTAAAGACGAGAAGCTTAATACATATAATCAACAATGGTCAAATCATTTTGTCTGGCTGGATTAAATAATTAAAATTTATTAAACATAAGTTTGAAATACTTATGTAGTTAGTTTGTTTTTGATACAATAAATAAACAAAAGTAAAAAAAATCGTTGATAGTTTCTATAAAATGTTTCTAAATTGTGTACCGTACATAAATAAAGACAGAAAGACATAAATATTGCTTAAATATGGTACATCTTAAGTGTTACAAACACATCTCGTTTGTGAATTTATGAACATATTTCCATATTAACTCAGGAATAATTTTTAAGCAAAAAAGTAAAACCTAAGACAACTCAAAAATAAATATTATAATATAAACAAAAATTAAAACTTCAAATATAATAATTATTTTGTGAGCAATAAAAAAAATAATAATTAAAATTAAGTTTTTTAAATAAAAAATAAAAAGTTAATATCAAATTTTATTATGGTGTTGTTCCTTGTATACGATATTTTTGTTTTAAATTTCAATAATAATCATTATTTTCTGTCCCTGGTTTATAGTGATGTTTGTAATACCCCTGACAGACATGGGATTTCTATACCACAATACAAATACTACGGTTTTTGATACTACCCAATAGACCAAAACCCTTTAGAAAAATATTATAATAAAGCTTGCGAGCATAAGCCTTAAGCTTTAAAAAAATTTGAGAAACTATAGAAAAACACTTTTAAATTATTGTAGAATAATCAAAAAGGAACCCTGTGATAATAGTACTGAAATAATTATTTAATAAGCTTATATTCTCAATTTTAGAAAAAGCTTCTCCAAATAAGATTTTATTAAACTAAATAAATACCCGGGGAAAATGACACAAATATAAATAATACATCATATATACCAAAACAGAAAACAAAAAGCTGAGGGAAATAATGAGAGAAGAAGGAATAGTTTTGGCACACAGAGCAAACAAGACAATAAATCCACTATTTACGCAGACAAAAACAAAAAAAGAAGACCAAAGCAATGTAGTTTATGAAATTAAATGTGCAGGAAAATTAAACGAAAACTTTGATAAAATTTACATTGGAACAACAAAAAGAAATTTAGGAGTTAGAATGGCAGAACACGAAACAGACATTAAAAAGTACCGGCTTTCTACTGCACTTGCCCAACACTGTTTTGAAAATAAACACACAGCTGATCTCGAGAATATAAGAATATTGCATAAAGAACGAAAGCATAACAAAAGATTTACATTGGAAAGTTTAAGTATACAACAAAAAACAAACATCGCAATAACCAACAACAACACAGACAAGGACAACGCTAATGCAAATTACAATATTGCACTTGTTTAAATTTTAGTTTAATTACAACTGTGATACCTGGCATTAAGAGACAATCTACTGTGATATTTTTAATTAGTTATTTTTACATTTATTTAAAATTATATGTTATATGTCGTACCTTTTGTGTCGTGAAAAACATCTTTTATTTAAAACTAAATGTAAAACTGAATAAGAAAAGATATGTAAGTCTAATTGTTGAAATAATATTATGTGCCTTATTGTTGTTATTAAAATATTGTTCTTTTGTTGCCAGATTTAATAAAAATTCATTCCCTGAAGATGTTGGCAAAATACCAACGAAACGTCGGATAGAAAATGTATAAATAAATAAAGTCTTTTATTTACATTTAGGAGGAAAACTGACCTTAAAAGCCTGTTTTAGAAATAATTTCTATAAAAACCAAGATAAATAAAGATAAGCTTATACCTACAATTGTAGAATAAGCTTATTCCAATAATTGTAGAATTTGGTTATGCTTGCAAATAAGAAAACTCGGAGCTTTGGCTACCGACGACAAGTCTTTCTCCTTAAAAAAATAAAAAAAAAACCTTTAATGGCATTCATAGTTAAAAAAGGAAAAAGTTACTCCCTGGCCCACGATGACGAACGATGACGTTCGCTTAGATAAGACTTAAGACACAAACTTTTTATCATATCTATTTTTTTACTTAATCAAGTTTGTTTATTCCACAATCAAGTTTGTGTCTTAAGTCTTATCTAAGCGAACGTTATCGTTCGACATCGTGGGCCAGTGGGTAACTTTTTCCAAAAAAAAAAAATCAAAACTTTTTGGATAAACAAAACATTTTTCCAAATATAAATTTTTATTTTAAATCAAAATTAACAATGACAAAATATTACAAGCATGTTTAATGTATATTTATTGTATTTATTATGTACTATGTTTAAAAACATATTGTGAAGGATAATAGTTTCTCAAACATGATTTAAAAAAAACTTTAGTATTTTGTTAAAAAAGGCTTCTTCTAAAGTACTATTATACTTTACTTATTTTTATACTATTTATTATATACTATGTTTAAAAACATATTGTGAAGGATAATAGTTTATCAAACATGATTAAAAAAACTTTAGTATTTTTTTAAAAGCTTCTTCTAAAGTACTATTATACTGTACTTATTTTTGGTCTGTTGGGTAAATTGCCTTGACAGACATTAGTACATATACTAGTATTTTTGTTTTTACTTTCCCAATAAACATATTGGCAAGCGTTTTGTAAATTAAGATTGCAGCAAGCTTGCATAAATAAGAGTTTTGCGAATGTCGTTGACAATTTGCTTGCTAATGCAAGTGTTTCATAAATTTAAGCAAAACGTGTCATTCTCGCTGTTAAAAATTGTGCTAATAAGTTGTGTTAATAAATAGTGTTAAATTGTTGTTAAAGTTGTTAAATTATGTGTGTTTGATACTTTTAATTATCATTTGCTATTAAAAAAGGTAAATATCTAGTTATTTAATGTCTGTAGCAAAAAGGCAGAAAAGTGTTATGCGCAGAAGCACCGAAATTTTTGAGCATATATGAAACGGTGCGGCTGCAAGTTCTCTACTGGAAAAATATAGATAAATTTTCCTTGCTTACATTTGAACGTTTACAAAATGCTTATTTTTATATGTAAATGCTGGCTGGGTTTTGACCAAAAAAAAATTAAAAGAAATTAAATAAAATATAACTGTCATTAAAAGAACTGACAATCGATTTTGTGAGAATAAATAAATTGGGTAAACCCCCCAATGTTTATTGAAAACAGCTACAGACAACATACTACATTTATACCACGATTATTTTCGTAGTATTGATACCAGATATAAACCAGCTTGTTTTATGGTTTAATTGTAGTACAAGTTAACACACATGTAGTATAGTATACTAATATGGTATGCAAATCCTATGTCTGTCTAGGGTATAAGAGATTTATGCGCAGTTAGGATATTTCCGAATGTGGACTTTATATGATTAAATACGGACCGGTCAGCATAAAATTTGGTACGCCGATTTATAAATAAAAGTGGAATATTTGTGTCGAACCATATTCTATTTTGTATGAGGGCTAAGAGATCTCGTAGACAGATGCTTACCATTTTCAACAGGACTTGTCCCATAATAAAAATAAAGTGTGCAACATATCTATATATTATCTGAATTATTTTTAAAGAAAAAACAAAAAATGTCTGAAAAATATGGAGGGTGTTTAAAGTCTCCTGGGCCAGATGGTCTTGAAGCAGTGTCCTTCGACGTTAGCTTGTCCATTAGCTACCCTTTTCAGTACCTTATACCGTGCCAGTGAATTTCCCATGTATTGGTGGGTTGCTAATGTAACACTGACTCCTAAAAATGGAGATGCTACCAACCCCGATAATTATCATCCAATAGCATTTTTTTCTGCACTTTCTAAAGTTATGGAAAGTATGGTAAATTAGCATCTTGTGGAAAATCTAGAGTCCAACAATTTACTTAGCGACCGCCAGTACGGCTTCCATAGAGAACGCTCTACGGATGACTTACTAGCCTTCCTATCGGAAAAATTATATCGATCGTTTTGGCTAAAGTAAAGTGGAAAAAATGAACACATAGGTGTACGATTTAACACCGTACGTTGTCAAAAGTGTATCACGGAAAAATCGTACACGAACGGTGTCAATTTTGTAACAAAGAATTGACAACGGATGTTGTTGCATACCTAAAGGCAATAAAAACGACAATTTTCTTTAAAATCGCGGCATTGTCATCACTTGCTAATTGTCAAAATTTTCAAACGAAATAATTGATGTTGCTCAACAAATTTCACAAATTTGAACAGAGTACCATGCATGGTGAAATTAAATACCAGGTGACAGCATTGCTACAACAATTACAACAAGGCAAGAACAACAGGCATTTTTCTATATGAAAAACTTTCGTCACTGTCAAAAAGTTTTTTTTTTATATAACTTTTTGACATTTTCAAATTCACCATGAATAATCAGCTGGCGCTACGCTGTCACCTAGTACTTAAATTCACCTTGGTACCATGCTTTACATTATTTCGCAGTTGGAAAATAATGTTGCCATACCCATTTTTTGGTTGAAAAAACATGCTACCAGAAACATTTCACAATAAGAAAAGAGTACAACTTCAGCAGCATTAGTTCGCATTTATTTGGCATCAATTTTTTTTATATGGGCTTTTGATAGTATTTCGTACGAAATGATGAACAGAATACCATGCTTTATAATCTAAATCACAAAACACACAATTATGAATAACACCAAGTCGAGTAAAATATTTCTACGATGGCTTTGATAGAAACTTGACGGCGGTGGTTCATTTAAAAGTATCTTCATATTCCAAAACACGTTAGCTTACAATTGTGGCGGCATCACATAAGAAACTTATTCAGTTACGTCGCTTGTTGCGACTTGCTGCGAGATGCGTCGTCGTCTATTTAACAACATTGTCATAAGATCACAACATTGCGTTGTCGATTCGTAACCATTTGTTTACAAATTGTAAACGTACGGCGTCGAAAAAAGTGACACGGCATACAGTTGCACTTTTGCGGAAAATAGGGGTTTTCAACTTTTCAATTTTAAAATTTTAATGATTTGGTTTTGTAAAGAAGAAGGTTTTTTATGAAAAGTGAAATTTTGTAGTAAAAAAAACCAACAGAAGTCAACGGAAATTTATTCAATGAAATTAGATTAAAATTACTGCCCAAATAAAGAACTTTTTTTGTGTGTAAGTTTATAGCTATGGCTTTTGTTTTATTTTTTAGTGAAAATATAGCACTTACTTTTTTATAAAAAAAAGAATTATTGAAATTGGAAAAGTAAACTAATTATTATAATTTATCAAAAATTATACTAAAAAATATCAACTTTTCACTTTTTGATGGAAAAAACTTTATGTGCTTTGCCTTGCTTAGCCCTCTTACTATAAAAAAAATGAAAGGTCCGAGTCTGTACTTTCAATTAAGAAAAAAACTACCGCCAATTACCGTCCCTTTTAGTAACATCGATTTTAATTTCAAAAGTCACTTCCAATATTTCATACAAATGGTCAATAAGACAAAAAATTGGGTATACTTTTCGGCTTTTGGGAATTAAAGCTTGAAACGATTTATAAGTGAAACATTATTTTTGTTTACGAATATGTAGGCGTAACTAAATTGAATGACATTTCAGTCGAAATAAAAACATATAGTTTTCACGGCTTAAAATATATTAAATTTCATTATATATTTATATAGTTCATATTAATATGAGTACTTTTTCGTTTTTAGACAAACAATTAAGCGAGGAACTTATTAACAGTGCTCGCAATGTTGATTAATTGACTGAATATATAAAATCGAGAAATTCAGGTGTAACTTATGAAGATGTTGCATATGTGAAAAGAAATATATCGCAGCGGTTTTTACCTTTATTTAATAAAAGGTGGTTTGCCGCATCTCAAAACATTGCTCGTTTTTTTGCAAGCAATTCACTTTGGCTTACAAGTAAGTTTTCGAGTAACAAGTGTAATAAACTATCTTATTATCTTTTTGTTATTTTTAAGATGCATTTGAAGTAGCATTGCCATGCACCTCCTCATGTAAAAGTATAGCGAAGGGGAGAAAAACAAAAGCTTTTGAGGAATGTAGTGATCGCGCGAAACGGTACAAAGCTGCAGCCTTGGTGTCACAGTACCCACAACAACAACTTTCACTGGCAAGTGAAATTATTGAAAAAGAAAAAAACCCGCAGCCCTATATTGATTCTTCAATTGTATTAGCATTATTAATGGATGCTGATTTAACAAAGATGCAATACAATACCATAAGAAACGTTTTGCAATCTGAAGGGTATAATATTCTTCCACCTTATAACAAGCTATCGACTGAAAAAGAAAAATGTTATCCAGAAAACATTAATGCAACGGAAACAAGCGCTTCAGTTTATCTTCAAAGTTTGCTGGACCACACAACAAACCGAATTTTTGAAACTTTTTCAACAGAAACATTGGAGTCGCTGTCGCCGTGCAACTACACTCTTACAAGTAAGTGGGGCTGCGATGGGTCATCTGGGCATGCAGAATACAAACAAAATTTACCCAAAGATGTGAATGATGGCAGCAAGGTGAATTTATACTAGGTGACAGCATAGCGCCAGCTGATTATTTTTTGCTCTATTCATGGTGAAATTGAAAATGTCAAAAAGTTGTTTACAAATAGTCAAAGTTTATATAAAAACGTTACAAAATTATTTTGTATTTGAAAAATTGAATTTTTGTCGCCGTTTTATATGCGTTAAATAGTTTAAAATTCTATTATATTAAATTATATTAAATAGTGTGTTTGTTTTTGAGTTGTTTTGCTAAAAATGTAAGTTTTTTTGTAAGATAAATATTAACAGCCTGTTTATAGAACGCGACTCGCTGATAAAAACCGCTGAAATGTTAGCGGTTTTGTTATTTTGGGTCACAGAACACGACTGTTGACAAGTTTGTTAAAAAAACGTAACTGTTGTCAATTTATTTGGTATATACAAAACGGTTAGAGTCGCCGAAGTGTCAAAATTGGACGAATATAGAATAGTGTTCGAGCGTTAAATTTAATTACAATTTCATTGAAAAAGGTAAACACAAAATGGATATTTCAACAAAAAAAGTAAGTACACATTGATATCATAAATGTTTTTGTTAGTTTATTTCGATTTGTTAAATTTTCAGCATTAAAATAACTACAACAATGCAGTTTAGGCAATTGGTGGATTGCATGAGGAATTTCCACACTTGGCCATAGGAGCTCCTCAGTTTGGTAGCAGTAAATCTACTATGGAATGTATTCGTTAAATTAAATTAAAATTTAAATTTTGTTTTACTTTTTTGTTTGTTTATGTTTATTTGATATTTTTCATAAAAGTAGGGTTGCCATCTTAATATTTAATATTTAATATTAAATTTTGTATGAAGAAATATAAACAAAATATATTTTTTAACACGTTGGCAATAGTAGGGTTTCAAACAACTTTGTCATATGCGCGATATAACGTAAGTGGCACGACAAAATCGACTCGCGTTCTATAAACGCTTTTTATTTCTCACTCGTCCACCGGTCGTCGAGTCGCGAGTTGGGCGAGTCGCGTTCTATAAACAGGCTGTAAGATTCCTCTTTAAAAGTGAATATTTTTTTTGCTGTAGAAAAATGCGTTGTTGCATCTTATGCCGTAAAAAAGGAGTAGCTGGAAGTGGCCCCTTCTTTAAGGTTCCTCAAGACCCAAGAAAAAGATAACAGTGGAGTAAGTTATGCCAAAAGAATCTTACTCCAAGCAGCTTTATTTGCATTGACCACTTCTCCCCGTCCGACATTGTATATATAAGGTACAACTTAACTAAAACTTATGTACCTTCTGCATCATTTTTCAGCAACGATTTTGATAGTTTTGTATTCGTCGGCAACACACATGACTCTCCTATCGCACAACCTTCTTTCAGCTCAGTATTAGCTTTAACAAAAGTATTCTGACCAACAACACAAAATTCCAGACAGCAATTATCATCCACTGTCGCATTGTCCAACAAAAATGCATTAACAATACGACAATTTTGTCCCAACACAGAACAGGTCAACGTTGAACTGGCGCCGACTACACTATTTTTGGCTTTTGTAGATATTATTTTTGTGGAAGATATATATATTTAATTTCACCATGGATACGACTGTCTATAATTTCCTCATTAATCAAAATGCCCCGAAAAAAATCATAACGAGTTTCGAAATTTTTAAAGAAAATAAAATTTTTCTGTTTTTTATCAATGTTTGTGTTTGTTTTCTTTATTTTATGCCAGATGTTTTTGACAGTAACGAAAGTTTTTACACAAACAAAAATGCCTGTTGTTCTTGCCTTGTTGTAATTGTTGTAGCAATGCTGTCACCTAGTATTTAATTTCACCATGGATGGCAGTATGTATTTACTCTCTATGGTCCCATTAATGCTGCAATCAGATAACAATATTGAGTATTGGCGTAATTCCAGACCTTCTTCAACTAGATATTGTCGACCAATTTCATTTGAATTTGCAAGGGAAACAAAAGAGAAAGTAATGGAAATTAACGAAAATATGAAGTCAGATATTGCTGCATTGAATATGTAGTACAAAAGTTGTTGTAATGGGCAAAGAAATTAATGTATTACACACGCTCCTTTTTACAATGCTGGATGGTAAAACCGCTCAGATAGTGACACATAGTGACAGCAGCAGTATGTTACATTTGTGGAGCGAAACCTACTGAAATGAAAAACTTAGAGTTAGTTTCAATGAAAACAATTAAACCTGAGGCATGTGAATTGGGAATTTCATCCTTACATGCTAGAATAAAATTTATGGAATATATTATCCATATAGCATATAATTTACCATTTCAGAAATGGGCTGCAACCTTCCAAAACAAAGAAATTAAAAGACAAAATAAATTAAAAATACAGGCGGCCTTTAAAGATAAAATGCGGTTGCGAGTTGATTTTGTTCAACAAGGTACAGGAACTTCTAACGACGGAAACACGTCAAGGCTTTTTTATTCAAACCCACAAATTGTTGCGGATATTACTGGCGTCAGTGAAGAACTTATTGATCGATTCAGGATAATTCTACAAATAATTACATGTGGCGAAAAAATTGATAGTGACAAATTTAAATTATATGCGTCGGACACTGCGAAACTGTTCGTACAAAAATATATGCCCCTATTGCGGTTCACAACTTTTTTAATAATTTGGTCGTCTTTCATAAATCGGTATTGCCATTCACAACTTAAATGTAGTAGAGTTAATGTAGAGTTAAAGTCGGGTTGACTGACAGACGACCAAACTTAGTTGAGTTGAGAACGGCAATAGGGGCAATAGTTGGTTTTATATGCCTGTTACTGTGCACAAAGTACTAATGGTAAGGATATAATTGATGCTGCCGTATTACCAATAGGAATGCTTTCAGAGGAAGCCAGAAACAAAGAAGTATCGATTGATGTTTTCGAGAAAGTGTGATCGAATTTCCACAAATACTGATGTATTCAACAGACTTCTTATAACTTCGGATCCTTACATAAGTAGCATAAGGCGTCATTCGAACAAAATTTCCTTCGAACTAGATCCCATTGTTAAAGATATGGTGCTTGAATAATATTACAAATAAAAGCTAACACAATTTTTCGCCTGTTACATATTCAATTTAAACATTTGGGGGATTCACAAGGTGTCATAAAGTCATATGTCTTAAAATAATAACATGAAAAAATACGACTGCTGTGAACAACCCCTCATAATTCAGTGTGCTATTTTGAATTTAAATCAGCTGATTTAAAACAAATATAAAAATTAATATTGTTTTCCACAATGCCAAAAATAAGTGAAAAAACTAAAATAATAGCCAGTTTGTGCGAAAAATACATTTTAGATGTTGTGATGGCAAACTCAAGTAAATAAACAAAAAATTTTTTAATTACGACAGCACAATAAACATAGCAAGCAAAGTTCTATTAATTTAAGACACTTTTTGTTTACAAAGCAACAACAATATTTTTAAACCATTGTAAAATGTTAGAACATTATGACAATATAACATGATAGCACACCTTGTGAATACCCCAATTGTATATTATATTGGATTTTTATCACGCTGAAAGGTATAAATAACCTCATTTGGCGTCTCAATATTGGCAACACCATTTTTTTTTTTCATTAAAAAGCTTTAAAAAGGGTCCATAACTGTATTTTATATCAATTTGTTTCAATGACTTAGGTTTTACACACTTTAACTTGGCATATAATTGACTAGAAAAGCGGCATGCATTTGTGCGATATTTTCGGTGTATTTGAAGGCTAATATCTTTCGAGGAGGGTTGTTGGGGATATTCTCTTCTTTTGTATGGAGACAACAGATGTTTAACGTTTGAATAAAAATTAATATTTTTTAACTTATATTAAATTTTCATATGATTGTAGACAGGGAAGAAAAACACCTAAAATCTACAAATTTCAGTGGGCGTAAAATCTAAAGTAGGTGTGGCATCCCCAATATGTTTAATTTTTTTCATAAGGAGAACTCAATTAAGAAGTGTCCCGAATATCAAGTCCCTAGGTCCAAAAATAAAAATTTTGACAAGTGCAGTTATATGGGAGGTGGGTGTGGCAGTGGGCGGTTTTCCAAGATTTTTTTCAAAATTTCTTAATTTAGCTCAAAATTTCATTGCTGTACGACCACACCTTCTATTTTTTTTTCCAAGAAATGTATGGGATGGTGACACTGTGCGGCATGATGTCAAAATGACGTTCTAGGCACGAGAATCCAGTGAGCCGATCTTAATAAAATTCAGCTATGACCAATTATGAGCCGATCTTGATAAAATTATTATTATAACACAGTACAACACAAAAAAAAATTACGGAGTTCCGACGATTGATTGTTGTTAAGGAGACCAAAAAAAATATACGTGTGTCTAGGGTTACCATATTCATTTTGAGAAAAAGAGGACGTCGACCAAAAAAAAAAAAAAAAAGCCGGACATTTACCATTAAAAAGAGGACAACACTCTGTAGCAAAATATTAAAAAAACAACACAAAAAATACACAAAACAAATTCAAAATTCTATTTACATATAACAACAACACAAAACTTAAACAAAATATTAAAAAAATTATATTTTATCAGTCTGATCTCATAACTACTACAACATAAAAACATAACAATTAACAAATTCATTTTAAAACTTCACATGTACTACATATACATACATATATACATTTTTAGTAGAAGTTGTCAAGTTTCATGTATATTTTTCAGCGCTTTCAATTTGAACCAATATATTATTATCGCATTTTTTTAAATATTCATAAAACTGAATTGTCAAGAGTTTTTTCAAAATTATATTTGACTCTAATAATATCAGAAATAATTTCTGTGTTTAATTTGTTTCTTTCTGGTGTCCACTGAATTCAGAACTTCTAGAACTAAGAACTTTGAGAAATATTATAAAACAAAATTCCCAAAGGTTAAGACACACATTCAGGAAAAGAATTGATCATTTTAATATTTGGAATGATTTGGAATTTATAAGAAGATTTCGTCTTTCAAAGAAAAGTTTATCAGCTGGTTTTTCCCCCTCCAATAAATTAGCACTTCTTTTGGCACCTTTTCCAGACATTTCTGGACAAAACTAAAAACGTCGTTGCAAACAATTAAATTTTGCAATTAATTGGTGTAAGTTTATTCTTTTTACCGGTTAGGTACGGAAAAGTAATTGGTATAAACTCTAGTAGTTATCTATCTATTAAAATTACAGGTAGACAAAGACCAAAAGCCAAAGCCGTTTAAAATTGTGACGGCGTATACTTATATGGCGGTCAAAAAGCATCAAACACAATGTGTTTACACAAGAAAGCATCGCGAATCAAACACCATTCATTGGGTGGTCTTTCAGAGTGTTATCTTCAAGCAACAAACATCTGTATTGAGAACTTTTGTCAAAACCTCGTGATTTCGTCAGTTTACTGTCCGCCCAGATTTTCAATAACAAAAGATCAGTATAGAGATTTTTACAAATCACTAGGTAGCCGTTTCATAGCGGCTGGCGACTACAATGCTAAGCATACATTCTGGGGATCACGACTCGTTAGCCCTAAAGGTCGTATCTTGTACGACTCCCTGTCTGAAATGGGACTGAATGTGATTTCAACTGGTCAACCAACTTATTGGCCAACTGACCAGCAAAAAATTCCTGACGTTATCGATTTCGGCGTGGCGAAAGGGGTATCCCCGGAACTCATTGAAGTCGAGGCTTCACTGGATCTTTCTTCAGATCACTCACCCACTGTAATCACCATCAGAAGTCCTCAGCAAATCGTAACTGATGCCTCACTTCTTGTCAAACGTCTGAATTGGTTAAAATACAAAAAATACATCAGCACTCACTGCACAGAGAAACTCCCGTTAAAAACTGCTGAAGACATCGATGCCTGTATAAAAAGTCTTAATGAACATGTCGAGAAAGCCGCAGAACATGCTTCTTCCACTTACCGCCCGAATAGTTACAACAGAGTTTTTTCTGCAGATGTTGAGCAACTATTGTCTGAAAAAAGGAGAGTCCGAAGAGAGTGGCAACAACATAGATCGCCCCAACTTAAAACTAGGTTGAGAGAATGTACCAAAAACCTTAGGATCTTGCTAGAAGCGCAAAAAGCAGTGTCTCTCAAACAACATCTGGAAGGTCTAGACGCAACTTCCCAGTCAAATTATTCATTATGGCGTGCAGTCCGAAATCTGAGAAAACCCGTAATCGCAAAACCTCCACTGCGTACTTTGAACGGATCTTGGGCACGAAATAACGAAGAAAAAGGCAACCTTTTCGTAAGTCATTTAAAAAATGTATTCACTCCCAATACGGATACTGACATTAGCGAACTACCGCCTGTTGTTGCCAGACCACCTGTACAAATAAGATTTCAATATCTGGAGGTTGTTGAGGCTATTGATAATTTAAATGTTAAAAAAGCACCTGGGTTTGATAAAATCAGCAATAAAATGATTTTTGAGCTGCCTCGCATTGCAAAAAGATTAATCCTCTTTCTTTTTAATGCCATCTTACGGCTTGAGTACTACCCTCCGGTTTGGAAAATTGCACTAGTAAAGATGATTCCTAAGCCGGGAAAAGATCCTTGCAAAGTTGAGTCGTATAGGCCAATAAGTCTATTACCAACTATGTCCAAATTATTCGAGAAATTGCTTATAACCAAGCTGACTCCGATTTTGAATGAAAACAACTGCATTCCCAATCACCAGTTTGGCTTCAGACGTCAACACAGTACAATAGAACAAACACATAGATTGGTACAAGTCATAAGAAAAACCTTTGAGGAAAAGAGATACTGTTCGGCACTCTTTATTGACGTCTCTCAAGCTTTCGACAAAGTATGGCATGAAGGCCTGATATCTAAATTAAAGCAGAACTTGCCGGTGAATCTTCAACACCTACTATGGAAATACTTAATCGACCGTCAGTTTATGATTAAAGAAGGTGATTATTTAAGCCGTCCTCAACCTATAGGTGCTGGCGTCCCTCAAGGTAGTATCTTAGGACCAATTCTATACTTGCTGTACACAGCAGACATGCCAACAAACAATGAAATTCACACGTCAACATTTGCTGATGATACGGCATTTCTCAGTACTCACAAAGATCCAAAAGATGCCTCGATTCAATTACAGCACCACGTAACGCAAGTGGAGAAATGGGCAAGACAATGGGGAATAAAAATAAATGAACAGAAATGCACCCACGTAACTTTTACTCTACGTAGGGAATCATGTCCCCCTATTCGTATTAATGACCATATAGTGCCTCAAAACTCACACGTGAAATATCTTGGTATTCATCTGGACCGTCGCCTCACATGGAAACCACATATAGATGCTAAGCTGACTCAAATGAAACTGAAAGCAGCCCAAATTCATTGGCTCATCGGCAGAAACTCCGTCCTTCGGCTCGATTGTAAGCTTCTACTCTACAACTCAATCTTAAAGCCAATTTGGTGCTATGGTATCCAGTTATGGGGCACTGCCTCCAACTCCAATATTGAGAAAATTCAACGCCGTCAAAACAAAATTCTACGAATGATAACTACCGTATATTAAAAACAACAACATACACAACGATCTTGATGTTCAACTTGTCAAATGGGAAATAACTAAACACGTGGCCCTTTATTTGGGTAAGCTGGAGACTCATCCAAATCCCCTCGCTCGAGACATCTTACAACATCCCGGTCATAGCCGTTTGAGAAGGAGGGACACCACCGCTCTCAGATGAATAAATACAAGTTGCTCATTATATCCTATCGAATTTGAAAACTAGATTTTGCCTAGCATTGGCTGGACTTATCTTAATTAACTTTAGTTTTAAGATTTGAATACCTATTGTTAGTTCATTTAAAATGAAGATACAATAAAAAAGAATATGCAAAAAAAAAAAAAAAAAAAAAAAAAAAAAAAAGAAAGCATGTCATGACATCGTGTGTATTTAAAAATAATAATACATCAATGCCAACAATACTTTCGATGCAATTATAGATTAAAGTTTTAAAAGTAGGACAAACCCAGGACACTTGCAAAAAAAGAGGACGTATGGCAACCCTACGTGTGTCGGCGGTTAAAAATTCCCAGCTCTGGCCTGTTCTTGCAGCATATCGGTATATAAAACTATGTTTTCTTTACATCTGAGGTGTAGGGTATGTTCAGCATTTTTGTAGATAATGGTGTGGCAAATATTTTTTTAGATAATATTAACCCTCTAACTCCCCCCTCATAACGGCATTTTTGGTTTTATTCTAAGAAATTGTAAAAAACACCCCGTAAAAGGGGAAGGCGGGGATGAAATGTTCTAGAAAAATGTTGGCAATAAAATTTTACTATATATGTCAGAACACACGAAAACCCAAAACTTAACACAAACACTAAAAACCAATCAATTAGTTATTGTTCACATATGTGGGTCATCCCATCTCTGGTGGGAAGGTTTGACACTCCAATACTGAACTTGTGTTGACTGCTATTACTAAGTATAATATCGTTTCAAAAGATAACTTTTTTAAATCAGAATATATAAAGAGTGATTTTTTAACACCTTTCGGATTTTATTAAAAAAAAAATACATAAAATTTAGAGAAATGTATGAAAACTTTATTTAAGTCGATATAACAATCTGTTTAAAGATAATGTCAACTAAATGCTAACCGTTGCAACGCCTCCATACCAAACAGTTCATTTTTCGGAATGCATTGGCAGTTTTTGCAATGCTTCTGAATGCTATTCACACTAAATAAGGAAATTTTGCTTGTTTATGTATCCATTCAACAAGAAATGAGCTACCATAAAATGGAAGAAGTGCACGATTCAGTTTCTTTACCGAGCATGAATTTTGATAAGAAAATTCAATAATCTGCATGCGTTGTTTGTTTGCAAGTCGATTCATCGTTAAATTATAGAGCAAACTGTTTAACAGTAACATGTTAAACGAACATCTGAGCTGTCAAAAACGGCTTTACCAAAAAGAAAGTTGGTAACAAATCATGCCTTCAATATTATTCCGTAATTCAGCTATTGATTTATGAATTTCATTTGTATAGATTGTTGTTATCTCTGTTTTTATTTTTAGTTGTGGAATCTATATTTTTATACCCTTCGTGAGAAGGGTATATATAAGTTTGTCATTCCGTGTGTAATTTCCACAAAAAAATTTTCCGACCCTATAAAGTATATATATTCTGGATCCTTATAGATAGCGAAGTCGATTAAGCCATATCCGTCTGTCTGTCTGTCTGTTGAAATCAGTTTTTTGAAGTCCCCAGATATACTGGGGATCCAAACCTTCAATAATTCTGTCAGAAGTGCTTTCGAGAAGTTTGCTATTTAAAATCAGCAAAATCGGTGTAGGTTAACCAGAGTTATGAACCTATATGTGAGACCACCTCCATAAAAATTTGATATTTTTCATCCATTTTATTGCAATATTTTGAAAACTATTGCAGATAATACCATGAAATTTTGTATACGTTGTTTGTACCATAAAAGAAGAAAGTGTGCGGAAAATAGTAAGAATCGGTCCATGATTTCTTATAGCCCCCATACAAATATATATATTCCCGAAATATGGCTTAATGATAAATAAATGCCTATAAAATTGGAATATCAAGACAAAATTCAGCAAAAATAAGTTTTATACAAAAACAAATCTCAAAACGAAATTTTTTTTTAATTCGGGTAATGTTTGACCATAGACCCCATATAAAGTCCACTTACAAAATTCACTTAAATACGTATAAAACAGATATAAATAATGTTAAACGGCTAAAATTTGACATAAATACTCTTTATAGGCAAATAAATTGCTGTACTAAATTTTATGGTGGTCGGCCCAGAATTGGTCATATCCCCCATACAAAAATCTTCCCGAAATATGGCTTAATGATAAATAAATGCCTATAAAATTGGAATATCAAGACAAAATTCAGCAAAAATAAGTTTTATACAAAAAGAAATCTCAAAACGAAATTTTTTTTAATTCGGTCCATGTTTGACCATAGACCCCATATAAAGTCCACTTGCAAAATTCACTTAACTACGTATAAAAGAGATATAAATAATGTTAAACGGCTAAAATTTGACAGAAATACTCTTTATAGGCAAATAAATTGTTGTACTAAATTTTATGGTGGTCGGCCCAGAACTGGTCATAGCTCCCATACAAGGACCACATCTGGAAAAGAAATTTTTCCGTATATATATTGTATAAATATCGGTATCGACTCAAAGCTTTGCACAGATCATTTAAATATATACAAAAATCATCCCACAAAATTTTGTGAATTTCGGTCTATTTTTAACCGTGTGCCCCATATAAAGCCCTCTTCCGAAAATCACTTTAATACTCATAAATCGCTTATAAATAAGGGTACCAATCCAAAATTTTACACGGATCATTTACATACATGCCTAAATCTAACTGCTGGATTTTGAGAATATCGGTCCATATTTGACTATATCCCCCACATAAAGTCCACTCTCGAAATCCACGTTAATACTAATATATATAGTATATATACCGTTATTATGTTGAAATTCGACGTGAAATATCCTCATATGCATGAAAATAACTGTTCCAAAATTTAAGAAGATCGGCCCATAATTTGTCATAGCTGCCATATAAGAAACATTTCCAAAAAACAAATAAATTCGGGTCAAAAAATATTCTTTTCGGATTTAACCCATACACTACCTTTTATTTAGTGTATTACAAATTATCAAGCACCCAGTAGTTCCCGAGATATAGGCCTATATATTTTCAACTTTACGGGCCCGCCCCCTCGAAAATAGGCCCTATTTAATTTTGTTTTTTTTTTTTTTTGAGCAAAATCACTAAAACCGAATTGTACCCCTTTTTTATACTCTGTTTGTTAAATTACACTGAAGATTATTATGAACATCAGACAGACTCTGTAAATTATGATAAGAATTGGTAATTAAATCAATTAAAATGGTAAAAATTAGACAACATTTCAAAATATTTAACATAAATTATGTTGGTCGTAAAATTGTCTTTCAAACAATATATCAAATACTAATAAAATTTGCACTAAGACTGAATAGAAAACACAGAATTAGGATATTCTAGTCTAGTGTAGTTTCTGTATTTCTTATTACGCTTAGGTGAAGGGTATTTAAGATTCGGCACAGCCGAATATAGCACTCTTACTTGTTTATTGTATTCTTTTCTAGAAACCATTCACTATATATTTTCTGGATCTAAGTTCGGGAACCTTAAATGGGTTGTTTACTTTCCGCACACATTAAATTTTTCTGCAATTAATTTTTTTTTAAAAATTTGGATTATATTTGTTGATTCATTATTTATTATAAACTTCTGAATTTAGAGCTAATTCCCATATCAATCGAAAAAGCTAGTTAGAAATTGAAGATTTATTACCAAAATATTTTTAATCTGTCCCACTGTGCTTAAAATGACAATGTTTAACAGTTGATTGTCGTATTTTAAATTAGGGATCAACTTTATTCGAAGAAAAAATGTATGTATATGCCACCAAAGACACCATGTTATAAGAAGTAAGCTAGATTTACACGATTGAAATTTTCTTCAAAATTGCTCTTCAAAATGTTTGAAACTCATATAAACAGCAAAAATTCTTCAAAATTTATTTATTTAATAGTTATTAATAGTTTAAAGAATTTTTGCTGTTTATATGAGTTTCAAACATTTTGAAGAGCAATTTTGAAGAAAATTTCAATCGTGTAAATCTAGCTGTAATGTATGTTAAAATTCAATGTTAAAAAAATAAAAGGGAACAAATTTCATGTGGAATTTTTATTCACGATAGGGGTTATGGTTGCCTATTGGCAACCCAACTCCAGTTTGGTTGCTATTGTAGTGTATATGCATGACGTAGAGCTAAGTGTCAAATATAAAAGGCCCAACTATAATATGCATATGCTAGCTTAAGCAAACGTGCGAACACATATAAATTGTATGTGGCAAACTATAATGTACTTAACGAAACTTTTCGTTAAGTTTTTCAACTGTCATTTGCTTAAGCAAAAAGCGAAACTGATCGCACATTCTGTACGGAATCAGCTGTTTGTTGTTGTTTGTTTTGAACAAAATGAAAGAAAATATATTTATTTTAAGTTTAATAGAAAATGCGGAAAAAAATAAGTGCCTTTACAATAAAAGGGACCCTTTTTATTTTAACAAAAATGTCTTTCTGTTGCGGTTTATTTCTCTGACAGAACAAGAGCGTCTTCTTCTTTTACAGTGTAGTTCATTTATTTCTTTTAATGTGCACAGGCCTTCAAGCGCTAACTTTAATATTTTTATATTATTTAAATTTTTAAGTTTTTTCTCCATTTTTGCAAACACAATACGAAAATTAACAGCCTGTTTATAGAACGCGACTCGCTGATAAAAACCGCTGAAATGTGAGCGGTTTTGTTATTTTGGGTCATAGAACACGACTGTTGACAAGTTTGTTAAAAAACGTAACTGCTGTCAATTTATTTGGTATATACAAGACGGTTAGAGTCGCCGAAGTGTCAAAATTGGACGAATATAGAATTGTGTTCGCGCGTAAAATTTAATCACAATTTCATTGAAAAAGGCAAACACGAAATGGATATTTCAACAAAAAAAGTAAGTACACATTCATATCATAAATGTTTTTTTTAGTTTATTTCGACTTGTTAAATTTTCAGCATTAAAATAACTACAGCAATACAGTTTTGGTAATTGGTGGATTGCATGGTGGAGTTTCCACACTTGGCCACAGGAGCTCCTCAGTTTGGTAGCAGCAAATCTACTATGAAATTTACTTGGGAGACTGTGGCAATTAAAATAAATGTTTGTTTAAAATGGAAGAAGTGCACGATTCAGTTTCTTTACCGAGCATGAATTTTGATAAGAAAATTCAATAATCTGCATGCGTTGTTTGTTTGCAAGTCGATTCATCGTTAAATTATAGAGCAAACTGTTTAACAGTAACATGTTAAACGAACATCTGAGCTGTCAAAAACGGCTTTACCAAAAAGAAAGTTGGTAACAAATCATGCCTTCAATATTATTCCGTAATTCAGCTATTGATTTATGAATTTCATTTGTATAGATTGTTGTTATCTCTGTTTTTATTTTTAGTTGTGGAATCTATATTTTTATACCCTTCACCATCGTGAGAAGGGTATATATAAGTTTGTCATTCCGTGTGTAATTTCCACAAAAAAATTTTCCGACCCTATAAAGTATATATATTCTGGATCCTTATAGATAGCGAAGTCGATTAAGCCATATCCGTCTGTCTGTCTGTCTGTTGAAATCAGTTTTTTGAAGTCCCCAGATATACTGGGGATCCAAACCTTCAATAATTCTGTCAGAAGTGCTTTCGAGAAGTTTGCTATTTAAAATCAGCAAAATCGGTGTAGGTTAACCAGAGTTATGAACCTATATGTGAGACCACCTCCATAAAAATTTGATATTTTTCATCCATTTTATTGCAATATTTTGAAAACTATTGCAGATAATACCATGAAATTTTGTATACGTTGTTTGTACCATAAAAGAAGAAAGTGTGCGGAAAATAGTAAGAATCGGTCCATGATTTCTTATAGCCCCCATACAAATATATATATTCCCGAAATATGGCTTAATGATAAATAAATGCCTATAAAATTGGAATATCAAGACAAAATTCAGCAAAAATAAGTTTTATACAAAAACAAATCTCAAAACGAAATTTTTTTTTAATTCGGGTAATGTTTGACCATAGACCCCATATAAAGTCCACTTACAAAATTCACTTAAATACGTATAAAACAGATATAAATAATGTTAAACGGCTAAAATTTGACATAAATACTCTTTATAGGCAAATAAATTGCTGTACTAAATTTTATGGTGGTCGGCCCAGAATTGGTCATATCCCCCATACAAAAATCTTCCCGAAATATGGCTTAATGATAAATAAATGCCTATAAAATTGGAATATCAAGACAAAATTCAGCAAAAATAAGTTTTATACAAAAAGAAATCTCAAAACGAAATTTTTTTTAATTCGGTCCATGTTTGACCATAGACCCCATATAAAGTCCACTTGCAAAATTCACTTAACTACGTATAAAAGAGATATAAATAATGTTAAACGGCTAAAATTTGACAGAAATACTCTTTATAGGCAAATAAATTGTTGTACTAAATTTTATGGTGGTCGGCCCAGAACTGGTCATAGCTCCCATACAAGGACCACATCTGGAAAAGAAATTTTTCCGTATATATATTGTATAAATATCGGTATCGACTCAAAGCTTTGCACAGATCATTTAAATATATACAAAAATCATCCCACAAAATTTTGTGAATTTCGGTCTATTTTTAACCGTGTGCCCCATATAAAGCCCTCTTCCGAAAATCACTTTAATACTCATAAATCGCTTATAAATAAGGGTACCAATCCAAAATTTTACACGGATCATTTACATACATGCCTAAATCTAACTGCTGGATTTTGAGAATATCGGTCCATATTTGACTATATCCCCCACATAAAGTCCACTCTCGAAATCCACGTTAATACTAATATATATAGTATATATACCGTTATTATGTTGAAATTCGACGTGAAATATCCTCATATGCATGAAAATAACTGTTCCAAAATTTAAGAAGATCGGCCCATAATTTGTCATAGCTGCCATATAAGAAACATTTCCAAAAAACAAATAAATTCGGGTCAAAAAATATTCTTTTCGGATTTAACCCATACACTACCTTTTATTTAGTGTATTACAAATTATCAAGCACCCAGTAGTTCCCGAGATATAGGCCTATATATTTTCAACTTTACGGGCCCGCCCCCTCGAAAATAGGCCCTATTTAATTTTGTTTTTTTTTTTTTTGAGCAAAATCACTAAAACCGAATTGTACCCCTTTTTTATACTCTGTTTGTTAAATTACACTGAAGATTATTATGAACATCAGACAGACTCTGTAAATTATGATAAGAATTGGTAATTAAATCAATTAAAATGGTAAAAATTAGACAACATTTCAAAATATTTAACATAAATTATGTTGGTCGTAAAATTGTCTTTCAAACAATATATCAAATACTAATAAAATTTGCACTAAGACTGAATAGAAAACACAGAATTAGGATATTCTAGTCTAGTGTAGTTTCTGTATTTCTTATTACGCTTAGGTGAAGGGTATTTAAGATTCGGCACAGCCGAATATAGCACTCTTACTTGTTTATTGTATTCTTTTCTAGAAACCATTCACTATATATTTTCTGGATCTAAGTTCGGGAACCTTAAATGGGTTGTTTACTTTCCGCACACATTAAATTTTTCTGCAATTAATTTTTTTTTAAAAATTTGGATTATATTTGTTGATTCATTATTTATTATAAACTTCTGAATTTAGAGCTAATTCCCATATCAATCGAAAAAGCTAGTTAGAAATTGAAGATTTATTACCAAAATATTTTTAATCTGTCCCACTGTGCTTAAAATGACAATGTTTAACAGTTGATTGTCGTATTTTAAATTAGGGATCAACTTTATTCGAAGAAAAAATGTATGTATATGCCACCAAAGACACCATGTTATAAGAAGTAAGCTAGATTTACACGATTGAAATTTTCTTCAAAATTGCTCTTCAAAATGTTTGAAACTCATATAAACAGCAAAAATTCTTCAAAATTTATTTATTTAATAGTTATTAATAGTTTAAAGAATTTTTGCTGTTTATATGAGTTTCAAACATTTTGAAGAGCAATTTTGAAGAAAATTTCAATCGTGTAAATCTAGCTGTAATGTATGTTAAAATTCAATGTTAAAAAAATAAAAGGGAACAAATTTCATGTGGAATTTTTATTCACGATAGGGGTTATGGTTGCCTATTGGCAACCCAACTCCAGTTTGGTTGCTATTGTAGTGTATATGCATGACGTAGAGCTAAGTGTCAAATATAAAAGGCCCAACTATAATATGCATATGCTAGCTTAAGCAAACGTGCGAACACATATAAATTGTATGTGGCAAACTATAATGTACTTAACGAAACTTTTCGTTAAGTTTTTCAACTGTCATTTGCTTAAGCAAAAAGCGAAACTGATCGCACATTCTGTACGGAATCAGCTGTTTGTTGTTGTTTGTTTTGAACAAAATGAAAGAAAATATATTTATTTTAAGTTTAATAGAAAATGCGGAAAAAAATAAGTGCCTTTACAATAAAAGGGACCCTTTTTATTTTAACAAAAATGTCTTTCTGTTGCGGTTTATTTCTCTGACAGAACAAGAGCGTCTTCTTCTTTTACAGTGTAGTTCATTTATTTCTTTTAATGTGCACAGGCCTTCAAGCGCTAACTTTAATATTTTTATATTATTTAAATTTTTAAGTTTTTTCTCCATTTTTGCAAACACAATACGAAAATTAACAGCCTGTTTATAGAACGCGACTCGCTGATAAAAACCGCTGAAATGTGAGCGGTTTTGTTATTTTGGGTCATAGAACACGACTGTTGACAAGTTTGTTAAAAAACGTAACTGCTGTCAATTTATTTGGTATATACAAGACGGTTAGAGTCGCCGAAGTGTCAAAATTGGACGAATATAGAATTGTGTTCGCGCGTAAAATTTAATCACAATTTCATTGAAAAAGGCAAACACGAAATGGATATTTCAACAAAAAAAGTAAGTACACATTCATATCATAAATGTTTTTTTTAGTTTATTTCGACTTGTTAAATTTTCAGCATTAAAATAACTACAGCAATACAGTTTTGGTAATTGGTGGATTGCATGGTGGAGTTTCCACACTTGGCCACAGGAGCTCCTCAGTTTGGTAGCAGCAAATCTACTATGAAATTTACTTGGGAGACTGTGGCAATTAAAATAAATGTTTGTTTAAAAAATACATCTGAAAGTAAAGACAAAATTTTAATACAATCAATTTACACTTATTTGTTTAAAAAGTTAGGGAAGACTCCTTGTTTTGTAATAGAAAACGTTTTATAATTCTTTTTTTATCAAAAAATTTTAAAAATTCGTTAAATTTTGTTTTACTTTTTTGTTTGTTTATGTTTATTTGATATTTTTCATAAAAGTATATAATAATATTTATAAAATATAGTCATTTAATGGCTTTTTGTTAAAATAAAAACATTTTTTTAAATATAAATGAGCAACTGTGGACAAAAAGTTTCAAAATCATTGTAGCCACCTGAAAGTTAATTCTGAACTGGTTATGCATTTGACAGCCTTTTCGTGAACTTTTGCAATTTGCTTAAGCTTGCTTATGCATATTATAGTTGGGCCTAAACATATTAAAACTAAACATAAACAACTCTAAATTCGTCGTCATGTGTATCTTGCAACCATAGCATGCATGTGTGTGTAATTGGTTAAGACATAGTATTAAGTATTCATGAAATATGATGAGCAAACAATATGCATTGTTTGTTTCAATGTCACAAATAGAATTTGAATTAAAAAGTGTTTTTTGTTTAAAGGGCAAAACAGTTCAAGTATGTATTTTTATTACACTCGTATAAGAAATGTAGCAAAGGATTAGAATTTCACTTTATTTCCAAAACGATAGTTCGATTTCTAAACGGACTTTGAACATAAAATTGTACGCAATCAAAAGTACACTCAATAGTAAAATTTAATGAAACATGAATAATATTGACTTACTAAAATTTATGGGACATTGATACAAGATGCATAGAATTAAATGTATAATGTAAATATTAGATTACTAAGTATTTTAAGTTATGAGTGACTTTAGAAAGTAACTCAATTCTAGATTAAGCAAATTATTTTCATGTTAGGTTTATAGGAAAGAACATTTTTGAATAAAGAAGAGTTTAACATCAGAACTCAAAAAAAAGAACTACGCCTCATAATTTAATATTACACTATACATAATCGACCCGTTAATCTACATATGTATGTACAAACGGTTGTCAGATCTTACAATGTTGTCAATCTGGAAATGTGAACTTTTTGCTTTATTACATTTCCGAATTATTGTCTAAGTGGTTGATTTTCAATATCTTTTGAAGATTTATTTTTTGATGGTTATGAAAGTTAGAAAAAGTACGATTAAAAATAAACAGGATCTTAAAAACGCTTTACTTGAAGAATGAAATTTAATTTCAAATAATTACACACAAGTATTAGTAAAATCTATGCAAAATAGATTAAGTGATGTTCTATTAATTTTTTTGTTTATTTTTATTTACTTGTAAGCCAAATAAAATTTTTATTTAATGTATGTAGACTTTTCCGTGTTGGAAAAATATATTTTATATTTTTTTGGTAATAAATGATTGTGGGAAGAAATTGTTGGTCAAAATTTATTGTTTGTTGTTTGCCGTGCTAGTGTTATGTTTTGCACGCTTTTGTTCTCTCACCATGTATGTACAAGGTGGCGCAAAAGTAATCCTCCTTATCAGAAAATGCTATAAAATTTGCGAGGCCCCCAATTTCAGTTCTGGCAGCAATATTCCGCGTTGTAGCGTAACATTGTTTATTAACGTGTATTTCGCATGTGTTTACTACACAAATATCAAAACAGCACTGACATTAGCATTTTCTGATAGAAGGAAATTAAGTTGCTCTACTGTGCAAACTATTGTAAAAAATCATAAAAATACCAACAGTACCGAAAACAAGCCACGATCTGGAAGACCGAAAAATCTTTCAAGACGTTATGTAAGTAGTGTCCTTAAGGAAATCCCGAAGGATCCAAAAATAAGTGCCCCAAAATTAACCGAACATCTTGCAAAATGCTCGAATATAACTGTTTCATCAATAACAGTAATAAACGTTTTACATGATAGCGGCTTTAAAAGTAGAACAGCACGCAAAAAGTTATTTATTTCAGCCAAGAATCGGCAACTTCGTTTGGACTTTGCTAAGGCACATCTGCAGAAAAGAATACATTTTTGGAAGCACGTTATATTTCCCGATAATAGTAAGTACAATATTTTCGGAAACGACGGTCGAAACAAGGTTTGTAGAAAACCGAACACTGCACTTGATCCCGCGAATATTATACCCACTGTGAAACATGGTGGGGGCAGTGTTATGGTGTGGGGAGCTATGGCAGCATCTGGGGTTGGTCGATTGGGTTTTGTTGAAGGCGTTATGGACAGATATCAATATAAGACCTTATTAGATCAAAATTTGAAGCCATCTGTGGGTAGCTTGGGCGTTGGAAATCAACATACTGAGCATATTGTTCGAGATTGGCTTCTTTACCATACACCAATACAGCTCAATATACCTCCCCAGTCACCGGACATCAATCCAATTGAGCATATTTGGGACTTATTGGAAAAATCTGTGCGAAAATATAATATCACAAACCGTGAAAACCTGAAAACTGATTTAACTCGGACATGGTCATGGACATGCCCAGTATTACGGAAAATTTGGTGATGTCAATACCACCTCGACTTCAGGGTGTTATTGAAGCTCAAGCTGGTCCTACAAAATATTAAAAATATTTATTTCCTTTATACGCGTAGAAAAATTTAATTTTTTATTAGAATTTTAAGATTGTATGTAGACTTTTTTCTTATGAATTTTTATTGTTTTTGTTATTTCTGTTATTGTTATGCTTCGGAATAAGTTTTTTGTTTTATAAATAAATAATGTGTTGGTGCTTCAAACATTGGTGCAACCACTTGACTGATTCGCTCTACGAATGTCTTAAAACACACAAAATAAGGGGTGTATGTAGAGTTTTTTCCTTAACTGTACATATATAGCTCAACGAATATCTTGCGTTAATAAACCAGCGCAAATTTTGTCATATCCTTCAGAAATGTTTGTTCATGCAAAAAATTATACAAATGATTCCGAGCAATGCGTCAGTTGCAACAAAAATACAATTTATTCCTTACGGTTTGATGAGAATAACAAATGTTATAAATACAGAATGAAGATTCTTAATTACTAGTTCTTATTTTACTACGGAAGCATTCCACATGGGAAACATACAAATACAAATTATCAAGTACATATAGAAAAAGTTTAAATTTTGAAACACTGATAAATAAATTTAATAAATACTAAACAAAAAAAAAACATTCGAGTTATTACAACTTCATTCTATACAAAAATAGAGGCAGAAGTTCACAATTGAACTGTCTATAAAATTATATATAGTAAGTACATACATACATACATACATAATTGAATAGTCTAAAAAATAGCATTATAATTCGGTGCGAATCGATAAAGTTTTGTCTGTACAACAATAAAACACATACTTTTACCCTACAATTACACAATCGGTCACATTATTGACGAAAGTTATTTGCACAAAAATTGCAAGAAACAAAAATTGTTTTGTTAGGTTTTTATTTTATGTTTACAATTTAAATGCAATGTACAACACACACATGCATACACATGCGCACAAACAATGATAAATGAGAATTAAAAGATCTTATACACAACAAGAGAACGACAGATTGTTACGCTCTTTCTTTGTGCTTCTTTCCCTTTTGTCTTCCCTCCCGTATCTTGAGGAAGCACAAAACTTTGTCAATTTTAAATACACTGCGTGCAACATCTTTATATATTTATAGTCTTTGATTCCACTGTTCGTCTACAATTTAGTAGACCAAACCATCAGGTTATACAAGAATTTTTATTTACATGTTTAAAATGTTAATTTGATTTTAAAACAAATATTTTTGAAGAATCTGATTTCATTTATCTACATTCGTATTTAAAATACATTTTTTCATCGTATAGATTTCATGAGTTATGAATTATTAAAAAACTGCAATTAATAATTAGTAAAAATAAAGATTTCATCAAATTTTCGAAAAAAAATTAAAAAACGCACCGAAATACACAAAAACAAGTTTGCAGTGTTGAATGAAATGGTACTCAAACAGGTGTATTTTATTGTAGAATGATTTTTTTCTCACACTGAAATAAAAAGTTGTGTTGAATTTGCTTTGGTGCCACCAAAAATTAAAAAGCGCACCAAAATTTAAAACAAAAGCGCACTGCGCACCAAATTTTAAAACAAAAGCGCACCGCGCACCAACTAAAGAATTTTTCGCACCAAAAATTTAAAAAAGCACCAAAAATGGTACGAAACGCACCAAGTTGACAACGCTGGATGTTAGATTTAAGGTGTGTTCACATTGTGTGTATTTGTCATATGGAATGTCACTTTTTCGCATGTCAAATTTGTACATATAGTCTGAACACCTTCAAACAATAGCATGTGTTATTTCTATGTGTGCAATACACATGACATTTTTTATTTAGAACGAGTTCTATTTTCTTGTGACAAACCATCTGACATCAGCTGTTTTTTATAACAACAATTTTGTGGCGGCAACAATTAATTGAAATTTTAATAAATATAATTTATATATATAATATATAATAAATAATATATAGTTTATAGGTACTTAACATACCAACATTTGAACATGTAAATTATAAACCGTATGTGAAACTCAAATTTTGACATACACATGAAAACACATGTGGATAGAAAAGTGACATTCCATATGACAAATACACACAATGTGAACACACCTTTAAACGTTTTTTTTATATATTGCATGTAAAATGTATGTACACACAATGGGAGAGAATCAAAAATTTTTTATCATTCGCTGACCTCCATCAAGATAAAACTTTTGCGTGTTGGCAATGCATTATATTCAATGCCTAAAGCTAATGCAAAATTTAAGTGTAAAGCCGGCAGTACATGGCATGTAAAAGGCCACATTCACATGTGGCTCTGACGTTATGACAACTATCAGCATTTTGTTTACATTTGTTAAATATGTAACAGTGGCTACATGTTTTAAAATTTTGATATTACACGAAATGTAGTTTTGTCACAAAATTTAAATGTGACAAATGTAGCCGAAGCGTACACATATGCAATGGCAGCACATGTGTACATTTTTGAATGGCTACATATATGTTATCAGTACACGACATGTAACATGTGTGTACATTTCATATGCCAACATTTGCGGCAATCATGTGTTTACAAAATATTTTTGTGAATTTTTGAAAATGTCAAAGAGAAAGTGGGCTGCTATTTCCCATTTGGTCACATATATTTTAAATGAGTCATCGGAAGTCATCTACTACGACTTAACACATATTAAACAGTTTTTATAATACAAAATAAATCAAACCCGAAATAAATTGCATACAGCTGTTTTAAATATCAGTTTTGCCACTGTTCAAAAAATTTTGTTACCAAATTTTTATCAGAAAATTACCGAAGTCCGTCGCACCAGGGAAAAAATCCCTAAAGAAGTTTTAAAATAAAGTGTAGAACGGCATTATGCATAATAAAAAACATTATTATTTTTTATTATTATATATACATATGTATGTATATGTATTTATAATAATAAAAAATACCCTGCAAATAACGCGACTAGTCCATACATGCATGTAAAGACTAGTCCAAAGAGGAGTAGGAGTACTCCAAAACTACTCCAAATATATGAAAAAAAGGTGGTCCATTTAACATTGCGATGTCCTAGGCTTGGACCATATAACCCATGGGAGTAGTCCCAAAACTACTCTATGGAGTACTCAAGAGGGTTAGTTTTAAACTACTCCACATAAGTACTCCATGGATTAATCAATAGAGATAGTCCCAAAACTACTCCAAGTCACTAGTTTATGGAGTACTCAATAGGGTTAGTTTTAAAACTACTCCACGTAACTACTCCATGGATTAATCAATAGAGATAGTCCCAAAACTACTCCAAGTGACTAGTTTATGGAGTACTCAAGAGGGTTAGTTTTAAAACTACACTATTACCCTACTTTTTAACACTAAAAATAACTTTACGTTTAGGCTTTTTTTTCTTTATTATAAAAACAATTCACTTCATACATATGTATAATATATTTCTATATACAGTGAAGGATTTAAGTATACATGTAGTGCCACTTAGTGTTATTGTGAAGAAAATGCTTATTTAATAAAAAGAATAATAAAATAATAATTAAAAAAAATTATTTTGTTTTTTGAATGTAAGTATGCATATTAAAAAAGTTTTATATTAAAAACAAAATAAGAGAACTTATTCATGTTTGGAACAAAATTAAGAATTTAATTCAATTACTTATTAAAAATAGATAAGGAACATTTTAATTTCATTTTAATTATAATAATGTATGTGTGTATGTATGTATATGTATTATGTATGTATATGTATTATTATAAATACATATGTGTTTTTTGCCAGCTAGCCTCAATAATCCCCAAATGGCACTGAGGCGATTATTTGATTGTTATATAAAATAAAATTTTGTTGACAAGTTGGTACTTTTTATATTTTTAGCATATGCCCCAAATTAAGGTTTTGGGTACTTTTTAAGGGGTAAAAATAAAAAATAGGGTACTTTTTAAACGGAAAAATTGGTACCTTTCGTACTTTTTATTTTTTATAGGGTACTTTTTAAGCAGTAAAAACGGGTAAAAATTTGTGTTTTTGGTACTTTTTCTCTTTTTGTTAAATGTTGTATACATACACTTTATATATACACTGGATTTATTTAAAATATAATAATAATAATTTAAGGGACAAAAACTGGTACTTTTGGTGGTCTTTAATTTTGGTACTTTTTCTCTCTTTGATAAATTTAGTATACAGATAGCATATCATTTAAACCAAATTGACCAAAAGCTGGTGCTTTTTCTACTCTTTTACTTTTGTCTTGCAATTACAATCAATAAATCCCAGGGCCAAACGCTAAAAGTGGCCGTCATATATTTAGATACCCCTTGATTTTCACATGGACAGCTGTATGTCAGTTGCTCAAGAGTATGTGTTGTCAGAAAATAAATCCTATAAAGTTGTTTATAGAAATATTTTAACATAAAATAAAAAATATATGTAGGTAAAAAAAAAAATAAAATGTATGTAAATTTATTGGATAAACCCTTAACTTTAAAACTTGCTGTAATTTTCACGTGAACGAAGTCACGGGTATTAGTTAGTATTATAATAAATTATTGAACGTTCTATCCCGCCTAAAGTTTTTCCCGTCATATAATTTCTATTATTGATATACATATATTGGCAACGCCGCCAATGCATACATGCGAATAAAAATGTTGTGACAAAAATTCTTGCTGCAACATATTTGTGACAGCTGCATGCGCATGTAAAAATTTCTCAAATGTCAGAATTCAAATGTAACAAGGAAGTATACAGCATGCAAAAAAAAAACACATGTGTGCATGTTTCTACAAAGCAGCATGCGCACACATGTGAATGTGTACTGCATGTGATTGTCACAAAAATTGGTAGTACACGACATGTTGCCAATGCAGCTTCATGGTGACGTCAAAATTACGTCAGAGCCACATGCGAATGTGACATTTTACATGTCATGTACTGCCGGCTTAAGTCATATAAAAAAACGGTTAGGCAATCATGATGGTTGGTATTGGGCCGCATGTCGGTAGATGCAGTCGGTAATCTTGTATTTATTGATGGTATTATGGACATGGTTATTTGTATATTCCGCAATTATCACCTCCTAAAAATGGCTTAAGATCGAAACATACAGCTTTAAGCTGTGTTCACATTACGTGTATTTGTCATGTGGACTGTCACTTTTTCGCATGACAAATTTGTACATATAGTCTGAACACCTTCAAACAATATCATGTGTTATTTCTCTGTGTGCAATACACATGCCATTTTTTATTTAGAACGAGTTCTATTTTCAAGTGACAAAACATCTGACATCAGCTGTTTTTTATAACCAAAAAATTGAAAAGGAGTTAACAAAAGTAAGTACATACCCTGTCGTACATTCAGTTAACTTTCATATATGAACATGTAATTTATAAACCGTATGTAAAACTCAAATTTTGACATACAAAAGTGACATTCCACATGACAAATACACATAATGTGAACACAGCTTTAGATATTAAAATGGCACAATATTATTGACCTCAAAATTTGATTCAAATTAATAAAATGTGACCATAACAAATTAATGTTTTTAATTAAATTAAAAATTATTATTTTTTAATTTTTTTGGTTTTCTTATTCTGCAATTCAAAATAAATTAATTTTTACAATTTTATTTATGAATAAAAAACAAATTTCTTCTAAAAATTAGTAGACAAAAGAGTTTTGTGATTCACTATACTATACTTATACTACATACATATATATATTTGGATGATTTTGCTTATTAAAAAAATCACTTAAATACGCTTTTCATTTTTATTATTAAATTTTGTTTGCAAAGAAAATATTTCAAAATGGTTTAAGGTACGACCCTAATATACATTTTATGTATGTGCCAATGTAGGCATTAGTATCAAGCTTCCAAATAAGGGCGACATATGGGAAGTAAAAACTTAACAGATATGTTTTAATGTATGTTATGGAAAAAATGTTTACACCATCAGATCCGTTATTTAGCAAATAGCGGACCTCCAATAAGTCAAACTATTTGAAAATCCCGAAACAATATTATTAATAATTGAATACACATGTGGTTGATATTAATGTAAATTGTTTGTAAATACAATGTTACTTACATACATACATATATACATTGCATGTATATTCATCCATTCAACCATGTGTATGTAAAAACTTGTGTGCAAGACAGAGATTTTGAAGAGATGTGCGCGTGAGTTTTTTACTATCACTCAAAATAACAAACGAAAAATTCGTCGCGGACTTTCACATACAAAATTTGTGTTTAGTATTTTTTTAAAAAGACCAAGTTTATACTTGATAAATTTGTCATGACTCATGAAAAAAAATTATCTTCATTTATTAGTGTGATTGTATCGTTAGAAGAAAAATTGTTAAAGCTTCAGCTGAGACAACTTTTTCTTTAAATAAATGTTGAAACAAGTGCTGTTATAAATATTTGTTAACTGCAAGGCATATTGATAACAAGGTAGTGTTAAGATTACAACAAACACAATAAATAAACAAATTTTGACAATTAGAAACTTGTAAACATAAACGACGTTTGACATAAGAAAACTACCAAAAAAAAAATCAACTGTGTCTTCAACACTACCTTGTATTCAATATGCCTTGGTTAACTGTCTAATGGCATTTTCTTTTCTGGCAAAAATGTTACACGTTTTTCCCATTTCGCATCTTTTTTAATTTTTTTGTGTTCTTTTCTGAAAAATTGCCAACACTGTTATAGTGTAGTGTGTTCTTTTCTATTAATGTCACAATATAAATTAAAAAAATGGTGCACCTTTCACACTCTGTATTTTTAGAGGGGGAGAATCGCACGATAAAACAGCTAACCAGTGATGCCAATTTTTGAGACTTAAAACGCGTAAACATTTTTGAAAAAAGGCTAAATGGAAAAAAATTCATATAAAACCACATCCAATTTTCTTTTTTTTCGCGTTTTGAGTGACTAAAATCCGGCTAAAGCTACCCTAAAAAGGGCTAAGTTGGCATGGCTGCAGCTGACATTTGTTTTGTTTGTGAATGTGTATTTGTGTTAAGAACCAAAAAAAATATACAAAATGGAAAATATTACTTCTTTTTTATGTTCTGAAAATTTTTTGGATGACTTGTTGGATTCATCTTCATCATCTGATGATGATAAAATATTTTATATGATTATGGAAAGAAAACCACAACCGCGAGTGAAAGGCTTTGTAGAGAACGTAATTAATGAATACTCTGAAGTTGATGTATGTCAAATTTAATAGGACAATATCTCCTACTTCTTATATATGTAATGTATGTTTATATATGTATATAATTTTTATAGTTTAAGAAGAATTTGCGTATTAGTCGGGAAGGTGCCATTAGTATTTTTGATAAATATTCAATGTCTTATTTCAAGCGATCTTACCAGGGAGCTATCTGCTTCTTCTTTTTTTAACAAAAAAAAAAACAAAAACAGCTGTACATGAAAAAAAGTGTAATACCGTGTTCACATATGAAACTTAATTGAGTCAATATTCGGTTAATTGACAATATTATTTTAAGTGTTCCGGCATACGCAATTTTCAGCTTACTCAATAATCATTTGACAGTTGGAAAACAATACAAAAAATACTCTATATGGTTGTTGTGTTTCTACGTAAACAAACTTACCTTCACATTGATTTTTTAATGATTTCTTTTGTTGACATTTGCATTTTATACAATTTTGTTCACTAAACACAGTTATGAACAGTGTTGCATTCGAAATCTTACTCAATATTATAACAATTTCGTACTTATTGCGCAATAATTAATTGAGATTTTATATGGAATATTGAGCTCAATAATATCTCATATCTGAACACGCTATTACACTGTTGTAATTTTATGTTCTATTCTGAACATTAAAAATGCGACATCTTTAAAATGTGGGGTA
The DNA here is from genome assembly GCA_916048285.2 of Bellardia pandia. Classification (NCBI taxonomy): domain Eukaryota; kingdom Metazoa; phylum Arthropoda; class Insecta; order Diptera; family Calliphoridae; genus Bellardia; species Bellardia pandia. The sequence continues at coordinate 64,763,019 of OU696533.1, forward strand.
AACATTATAAAAATGTACATAATAAAGGTGTAACATTTTATTTCAGAAAAGAAAACACCATAAGTCCCCGTTTATATTGTGATATTTTCTCACTGCAATTTTTGTCGTTTTTTTAATTTTCATTTGCGTTTATATTCTGCGATTTTTGTTGCAGCGATTGTTTGTGAAAAGGGTGTCCCAACTAGAACGCAATTTTAAAAATTTAAATAAAACACAGATATTAAAAAAAAAAAAAAAAAAAATCGTGAAACTTTATTATATCGTAAAGTAGACAGAATGAGGTTATGTATGGAACAAGATATCGTGCAGATGGCCGCCGCGGCTTTGCTGGCACACACGCAATCTTTTAATGAAATTTTCAATGACCTTTTTGCATAAATGCTGCGGTATTTGATTAATGCAGCGTCCAATTTCCTCTTTTAAGGCTTCAGTCGTCGTGGGCTTATTCGCGTAAACCATCGACTTCAAAAAAACCCCAAAGAAAAAAATCTAAAGGTGTTAAATCGCACGATCTAGGCGGCCATTCTGGTCTCCAAAACGCGAAATAACACGACCAGGAAATGACTGATACAGCAATTGAATTGTTTCTCTGGCTGTATGACATGTGGCGCCGTCTTTTTGAAACCACATGCCCTCCACAAACATTTCTTCAATTCTAGGCATGAAAAAACTAGTTATCATTTCACGATACCGAACACAATTGACTGTTTGCGCTTGACCTGCCTCATTTTCATAAAAAAGGTCCAATGATTCCTCCAGCCCAAAAACCACACCATACAGTGACACTTTGAGGATGCATTCGCTTCTCGTGGATCACTCGAGGATTTTCCTCACCCCAAATGTGTCAATTCTGCCTATTGACGAAGCCATCAAGATGGAAATGGGGCTCGTCACTGAGGATGATTTTATCGGCAAAATCAGCATTTTCGTGTTGTCTCTCCAATACCCAATTAACGCTGTTCATGGTCAGCTGGCTTCAGTTCCTGAGTCAATTGATCTTTGTATGCATGAAGATGCAAATCTTTTGTCAAATTTCGCTGCATAGTGGATGTGGAGACATCAATTTGCTGAGTTCGGTGTCGAATTGAGGTGGATGGAGTTTGAGCGACATCATCACGTACAGCTGCGACATTTTCGGTCGATCGACCTGGGGCCGAATTACCGCATTCGATATCGATAAAATTGATCGTAATTTTCTAATTTGAGATTATGACATTCGATATCGAGCAAGAAATTTAGTACATTTTTTCATAATTTCGATATCGAAATCATTTTTCGATTCGATAGCTCATTCGATCACGAATGCGGTAATTTCACCTCTGGTCGAAGGCGATTTGTTGTCTTTACATCACTAACAGACTCAGTTTCGGCAAATTTATCCATTAATCTCTTGACTCTTTTGGAGCATTATTGTGACCCAAATTGATCGCAATTTGCTAACTGTAGCCGCAAAACTTTTACCATTTTGGTAAAACAATTTCACAATGAGAATGCGTTGTTCATTAGTGTAGCGCTCCATTTTTCCTAACCTCGTACCTTCTTAGTAGAAGGCAAACAATAATAATTGTTCAAATGTCAAACAATGACACTTCGAATGGCGCCAAATTTAAAAATTGCGTTCTAGTTAGGACACCATTTGACAGAAATTAAACCACAAAAAGTAGTCGATATTTCCAATAAAAATTAATGTTTACATATTTTGTTTTATTAAACATAAAATTGTTTTGGAATAAGTAATTTAAAGGCCCAACTATAATGTGCATATGCTAGCTTAAGCAAACGTGCGAACACATATAAATTGTATGTGGCAAACTATAATGTACTTAATGAAACTTTTCGTTAAGTTTTTCAACTGTCATTTGCTTAAGCAAAAAGCGAAACTGATCGCATATTCCGTACGGAATCAGCTGTTTGTTGTTTGTTTGTGTTTTTAACAAAATGGAGAAAGAAGAAAATACATTTATTTTAAATTTTATAGAAAATGCGGAAAAAAATAAGTGTCTTTACAATAAAAGGGACCCTTTTTATTTTAACAAAAATGTCGTTCTGTCGCGGTTATTTCTCTGAGAGCACAAGAGCGTCTTCTTCTTTTACAGTGTAGTTCACTTATTTCTTTTAATGTGCACAGGCCTTCAAGCGCTAACTTTAATATTTTTATATTATTAAAATTTTTAAGTTTTTTCTCCATTTTTGCAAACACAACACGAAAATTAACAAAACATATGTAAACGTTTATTATTATTTACAATGTAGTGCTGCCACAGCTGTACATTTTAGTACTTTTGCCGATAAATTTAACAAAAGGAAAAATTATGCGTTTCGGGTACGAAGTTTTCTTTTAATTATAAAATAATATAATAATATTTATAAAATATAGTCATTTAATGGCATTTTGTTAAAATGAAAATATTTTTTTTAAACATAAATGAGCAACTGTGGACAAAAAGTTTCAAAGTCATTGTAACCACCTGAAAGTTAACTCTGAACTGGTTATGCATTTGACAGCCTTTTCGTTAACTTTTGCAATTTGCTTATGCATATTATTGTTGGGCCTTAAGGCAGGACGGTAATTCTTATAAACATACGGATATGAATCGAAATTTTCCGTCGACACATCTCATCGTAAATTGAAGCATTTAGTACTTCAGGTGACAAACGCATACGTATTTATCACCAATAAATGTCTATGGAATATATATTTGACCATAGCCACCATACAAAGTCTACTTCTGAAAATCAGTTAAATATGCATAAATGACTTAAAAATATTGATTTGCAAAATTTTACACAAGTCTTACAATTCACGAGGACTAGCTATGCCCGTTTGTCTGTTGAAGGCCTAGAAGGAAGCACATAAAGTGAAACAAATTATCCACATATTCATTGTTGATCACAAATATTTGGTATTGAAATTTAAAACAAAATACTCGTAATTAAAACACTCGCGTCGAAAAGATGTGAAACAAAATATTCCATCGTTTCTCAAAAAGTGATAAAAAAATGTTTCTGTAATTCATGTCGAAAACTATCAAAGCCGATGTGAAAATTCAATGTTTGAAATCGCTAATCACAGATATCGTTGACGGCGAACAAAACTTACTAAAATTTTCAACTACGGCGAAAAAAACATCCGACTTTAAAGTTTGTTGTTTACAAAATAATATGCAATAAAATAAATAAATAATAGTTTCGTGGTGTAAAAAAGAAAACTTGTTAAAATGTAATGTTAAAATGTATTGCAATGAAAAATATTAAATTTTTTTTATTTTTAAAATATATATCGCCGTGTTTTTATTTGTGAGTATATTTGACAAAAATTTTACAGACACACTTTTTCGGTAAATTGACGAGTAATTTTCTTAAGGTGCTATCAGACGGGATGTATTTTACATACATATGTACTGTCAAATTTTCCATCTGTAAAAGTTGTACACATCGTGTGATACATATGAAACTTTGCATGTGTAAAATACATGTGGAAATACATATGCACATATGTAATTTTTCGATTAGAACACGCTCTATTTTCCTGTGACAAACATAACCAAAACAGCTGGTTTGTTTTGAAATTTGAAAATTGTGTGAAAAAATATATTGTAAAGAAAATGGATAATGAACATGGAAAAGTAAGTATTTTTTCGATTTTTAATATTTATTGCAGTCAGATTGGCCAAAAGAAGAACTTTTTGAAATTTATACACGTCAGCTTTTGTTTACATTTATAGGTTATGTCATACGGAAAACCATAAGTAGGTGAGATCATGGTGAAATTAAATACTAGGTGACAGCATAGCGCCAGCTGATTATTTTTTGCTCTATTCATGTTGAAATTGAAAATGTCAAAAACTTGTTTACAAATAGTCAAAGTTTATAGTAATAAGTTAAGTTGTCGCCGTTGTATCTGCGTAAAATAGTTTAAAAGTGTTAAAGAACTCTTTTATATTAAATATGTAGTGTGTTTGTTTTTTTGATCTTATGCAGTAAAAAGAAGTAGCTGGAAGTGGTCCCTTCTTTAGGGTTCCTCAAGACTCAAGAAAATGATAACAATGGAGTAAATTATTAATTTAAATAAATTCATGTTTTCTGTACTAATTTATATGGATTTGCATTTATCCAGCCTACATTAACAGCAAAGAGACACGACAGGAAGGTCGTCGTTTTACCAAGGAAAACTGCGGAGAAAATCCAACATATGCTGAAATCAGAGATGTTTTATCTGTTACCAATTTAAAGGTCGGAGTGGAAAATAAACAATACTGCAGAGAGAAAAGTAGGGGTAGTTGACTTTAAGTGTTGTGCTATCAATGTTATGATCTCGATTTCACTTTATTTTATGTTTGTTATAGGAACTTAAATTCCGTGGCAGAATACGTGTACAAATGCGGAATTTCTCAGCTGAAAACACGCCAGAGAAAACTAGGAGGTGAAGCACCAGCGCAATATCAACATGTTCAACAACCCAGTAGCTCCGGTGGTGGTGGCGTTGGCAAGAAAGGCAAAGGCAAGAGACGTTAATTCTTCATTGTGTACTAAAATAGTTCCAAGAAAAATCTTTTTTGGTGTTTCAAATTTGTTATACCATACCTATACATACATTAATTTTGAAAATAAAGAATTTTGCATGTTTTACTTTGCAAAATTACGTATCACTCGTATATTTCTTTGCGAAAATAAAAGAAACAAAAAAGTTTAACAATTGTTTTCTGTTTTTATCCATGTTTGTATGTTTGTTTTCTTTATTTTATGCCAGATGTTTTTGACAGTAACGAAAGTATTTTACACAAACAAAAATGCCTGTTGTTCTTTCCTTTTTGTAATTGTTGTAGCAATGCTGTCACCTAGTATTTAATTTCACCATGGGTGAGATAGCAAAAATTATGAATCGTAAAAATGGAAATTTTGACATACATACGGAATTACATATGGGTAAGAAAAGTGACAGTATATATGTAAAATACATCCCGTCTGATAGCACCTTTACGTGACAGCTATTATTCGGCAAAAAAAGTTACAGACATATGTATGTATGTAATTTGTGAGAAAAACATGTGTTTGTTTCAATTATATAATAGTATTATCCAAAAATTAACAGATCAGGGGTGTCTGGTATTGCAAATGGGCCAAATATCTACAGTAGGGACTAAGAATTGAGACAACATCGATATATTACAAAACTATTTCGTTATTTTCTTTTAATATATTGCATATAATAGCATAATATTTTGTACATATTATTATACCCTCCACCACCACAAGTGGTGGGGTATATATAAGTTTATCATTCCGTGTGTAATACTGAGACAGAAGGACAAATTGTATAAAAAAGGAATAATCGATCCATGATTTGTTAACGCAGGATACAAATTTCAGCAACACCAAGTTTCATGAAAATCGAAATCGCAACACGAAATTTTGTTTAGTTCGGTTCATGTTTGACCATAGACCTCATATAAAGTCCACTTCCAAAAATTACTTAAATACGTATAAATTTGGTTACCGGGTAAAAATACAACACAAATAATCCTTATAGACATCAAAATTGTTGTACTAAATTTTATGATGGTCGGCCCATAATTGGTCATAGCTCCCATATAAGGACTACATCCGAAAAAGATATTAATCCTACTATATGTTCTTATAAATATCGGTGCCAACTCAAAATTTTACATAGGTCATTTAAATATACACAAAAATTGTATTACTGAATTATGTGAATTTCGGCCTATATTTGACTATATCCCCCATATCCATTTTCGAAAATCACTTCAATTGTTATAAATATCTTATAAATAACGGTACTGGTCCAAAATAATACTAATATGTATCTTAAATATACATTATTATGTTGAAATTTGCCGTGAGATATCCTAATATGTATGTATATGATTCTCTGATTCGAAATTTGCTAAGACTGAATAAAAACAGGATATTTCTATAACCAGTATAGTTTTTATATTTCTCATTTTAAATCCACACAACCGAATATAGCACTATAACTTATTTTTATTATAAAAGAAAATGTTCACTTAAAAATAGAAGGAATCGGTTCAGGATTTTTATAAAATCAACCACAATTAAAATAGTTTGCTTCTCTCTTCTTAAAGCATCAAAAACAAAAAAAAAAACTAATAAAGATCATACCAACCAGAGATGTGCATGAATACCATTCAAATGACATATTTATTATTTTGTAAAAGTGAAGACTGAGTTAGCACTATACATAACTAAACGAAAGCTGTCATTTCATGATTCACCACAGCAAGTGGTTTGTTACAAAATGCATATACATAATTGCTTGCTTCTTCTGTAAGCTCTTACCATTCACAAAAGCATTGAATCAGTATGAGTGTTATGAATATACGCAGAGCTTTTTGAGTAAATATACACTTTACTATATTTATCGCATATTCTTTTTAATTTTATTTGATAGTGCTTAAACATATGTATTATTATAGGGATAGTAATAATGATAATGATAGAAAAAATAAGTACAAATTTCAGCCATTTTTCAGAAGTTAGCAAAAGAAATAATGTAATACTTCATGTTCAATATTTTATTATTTAAAGATAAATATATGTATGTATTTGTTGTTTTTATAAATTATTGTAATGTCCCAAATTTTACTTCTGCTTTGTTTATTTTTTACAATACGAAAAACACCGTTTTCAATATTTTTTATTATTTCGGAGTTCATCTTGAAAACTTATTTAAAAAAATTAACGCACTGATTTTGCACTATGCAATCTGAGCTTTTATGAATCATTTGATTGTTTTGCTTACAAATCAAAACACAGTTTTAATTTTTGATTCGTTATTGCTAACGGCGTTTAAAAAGTGATTGAGAAAATGACAAGCAATTAGGAGAGCGCAAACACTGCAAGCAATGTTATTAGCACATGTTGATGATTGAAAACAAAACAAAAACAGTGTGTTCATACATATAGGAAAAAAGTGAATCAACTCGTGTACATCTCTGATACCAACCCATATTTTTAAAAACAAAATATAAATCACTATTTTGATTTTTGATTATATGGACGAAACATTTTTGGTCTCTATTGATAACTATATTCCCTTATAGAAATTCATATTGAAAATTATAAGTCTGTTTATTACCCTATTATTAATATCTTTGTGATTGCATAAGCTGCAATACAAATCGGTTTCAGCTTACCGATTTTTCTCTTTTTATCACGACCTGGTCCAAGACTTAAAATAAGATATAACCTGTTGACGGTTTGACGCATGGGTTCTACGTTCTAAATTTCAATGAGATCTGAATAGCCGTTTGGTCTTACAGATTTTTTCCATTTTTATACTTACCTGGTCCAAGTTTTAAAAAAATATATAGCCTATTGATGCTTCCAAGCACGGTTCTATCTACTAATTTTAATCACATCGGCTGGCGGTTTCGCGTTACCGGTTTCCCCCATTTATTAAGGCCCCATTTTTATATTATTACTATACTCAAGGGTATATGTTTGCCTAATACATAGTATTTTTATAAGTTGATTAATTTCAAGTTACTATTAAAATATTCTAACCACATTCAGAAACATATGCCATTAATTTAAAAAATTACATTTAGATTATACAGGGTGGGCCAAGTTTGACTGAATGATTTCTCGCAGAAGTGCCATTATGGCTCTTGCGGTATGAGCTGTAGCTCCATCTTGCTGGAACCATATGTTACGATTATTGAGAACTATCGGACGTAAAAAATTTTCCAACATGGTCCGGTATACCACCCCAGAGACGGTTTGTGGTTCATTAAGCTCATTTTCGAAGAAATATGGACCAATAACTTTATCAGCCATGATTCCACACCAAACAGTGCATCTGACAGGGTGTAATTGTCGCTGATGCAATGCTCTTGGATTCTCTGTACCCCAAATTCGGCAGTTCTGTTTATTCACATATCAATTTAAATGAAAATGTGCTTAATCGCTCATAATCAGATTATCCAAAAAATTGTCATTTTCTGTAGCTAGCAAAATCAATCTATTGGCATATTGTAGCCGTTGTGGTGCATCCCTCGGCAATAATTCTTGGGCCAATTGAATTGAATTGCAAAAAAAAAATTAAAAATGCAAAAGTTATAAGCATTTCAAATCAGTCAGTCCAAGTTGGCCCACCCTGTACTATACACAAAAATTATGTCCTTCCTATTTCTAGAAAAGTAGTTTCCAGTTCAGAGTCCTGAAAAAAGCCATAAAAACATTAAAATTTATTGATTTATCCCTGATTAAATAATAAATTTTACGTTGGTAGGTTCACTTATTTTGAAATATTAAAAATTGGATGGATTTGTACTACCAATTTGTACAATCAAATTTTTACCACACATATGAACAGAATTCGCTTTTCTCTAATCATTAATTAGGAAAAATGGCATTAAAAGTAGAAAAATACCATTAAGATAAAAACCATTCTTTCTGAATATACTAATATAAATATATATATATACGTAATATACATATGTATATGGGACAATTTCATTAAAAACGCAATTTTTATGTCCCCGCACTTTATACCATGTTCACACTTGAGTTTTTAAACGCGTTTAAGCAAAATGTTGATTAAGTTAATCAAAGCCGTTCACATTACATTTGAGATGATTAAGTTGACAGTTCTAGACAGGTTATAAATAAACAACACACAAATTTTGTTTTAAATATTAAAAATTGAAAAAAAATTTTAATAAAGTTTTCACCAGATTATTTTAAAGTAATTAATGATGGAATGGTGAACATCCATTTTTTTAATTTTTTTAAATTTTCACGTTCTGTCAAAAATTATTTATCGGTAGTACACCTATAAGGTATGTTCACTATGGCCGATGCTACATCCTAATCAGTTTGAGGTATGTTCAGATGATTCTATGTGATTAATGAAATGATTAAAATGTAATCATGTCAATATGAAGTGATTATCAAATCATTTCAATGTATGGTTAATCATCTAAATTTTGAAGTGATTAGAGCTTAATCACGTTTGAGGTGCTTAAACGCGTTTAAAAACTCAAGTGTGAACATGATATTACACTACTATTTTAGGTAAAAAAAAACAAAAACAAAAATGTGAGAGTGATCAGCGAGGAATATGGACAGTGTTGCCAAAATATTTTCACAATTTCCCGTCAAATTGGGGTTTAAAAATCGCCAGAAATCGCTAAATAAATTTTTTATAAAACCGTCAGAAAACCGCCAAATAAATAATTTGAAAAATTTTAATTTACGTTAAATAAAAATAGCTGGTAAAATAAAATGTAAATAATTACACATATGTATGTATTTTTTATTGAATTGTGATTAATAATTTACAAACAAAATTAGCTATTTTCAAAAATATAGTGCCAGTCTTCAGCATTTTGTGTATAAGTGGCCATTGTACCACTTCCTTTAAAACAGATTTTGGAAATTCATAGTCAAAACAGCATTTATTCTCAAGTTTGAGACCGTACCTGTAATTAAAATTGAATTCGTTTACAAAAAATTACATTGCAAAAATATTTTAATTTAATACACTAGAGCCCCGACTTGCGTCGTTAATGGGGCGGGAGAAATGCGACGCAAATCGAAACGACGCAAATTGAATCACCTTTTTCTATATAAATGCACTGAAATTTGATTTATTCGGGGAAATATTCAAAACAAAGCAAAAAATTTTGTATTTTTGATAAAAAACAAGTATAAATACATTTTTATTAATTTTATTTACTTCAACAAATGTTTATAATTACATATTATAAAGAAAAAACAAAACAATAAATTAAGAAAAAACATAACAAAAATTAAATTCATTTACATATGTATCCATAAAAAGTATGTAGATGCATTAAACAATTGTAATTTATTTAGTTAACATTGCGCTTTCTTCAGATGATAAATCTAAATCAACAACACTTATGTCCATTTGATTTGATGGTCTTACTGTTTTTTTTAACAAAAATGTCTAAAGTTTGTTGAATTTTTAAAGATTTTTTTTGTTGATAAATTTCTTTGTAACAACTAATGGCTTGATCAACGGTTGCTGCTACGCCTGTGCTACGGGTTTCCTCAGGATCGTTTTCAGAAAATATATCCATTGCATGGGAAATTAATTGCATAGCTTTTGAAATATTGGCGATTGTTAATTTTTTTTCTTCTAATGTATCATCATTTATTATGACATCTTTTTCTGAGACATGCTGAATATCAATGGCTAATAAATTTTCATTATCAAGCTCCTCATCGTGAGCGTTTTTAGTGACGCAAATGGAAATAGAAACGACGCAAATGGAAATAGAAACGACGCAAATCGGAAACAAAACGACGCAAATCGAACCGACGCAAATTGGGGTCAAAACGACGCAACTCGGACCGACGCAAGTTGAAATTGCAACGACGCAAATCGAATTTTTCCAGTTTTTAAAAAGCGACGCAAATCGAAACGACGCAAATCGGGACGACGCAAGTCGGGGCTCTAGTGTATTCTAAAATTTTATTGAATAAAAATAAGAAAACACAAAATTTAATAAATTGCTTTTTAAAACTTTTTAAAGAAATTATGTAATTGATTTAATTTTTCCAGTTTATTTTTTTAGTTTACTTAGCATTTTGAGAATTCTTAAAATATTTTAATAAAAAATGTATATAAATTTATAAGTTGGCGTTAAAAGTAAATTTACCTTACTCGAAGCACATCATTGACTGTACTGGTTATTAGCTTGTTTCGTAGTTTGGTTTTAACTAGGTTGAGTTGGCTAAACACTCTTTCAACGTCTGCATTAGACCACGGAAGTGACAAAACGTCCAATGCAAATTCTGCTAAGGGGTTATTCCCAGCAGAGTCTTTGTAGTTATAAACTTCAGTCCAAAAGTTAGGTGTTGATGTCGCTTCATTCCATTTAATATATAAAATATTTTTATATTGAGAGTTTATAGCATCAATTAAATCTTTACTTTGTGAAAATAAGGATGGAAGTGGAATTATATCATCCTTATTAGCTTTTAAAACATTTTCAACTGAAAGTAAATTTATAGTTTTTAGCATTTTTAAGTTTTCTGGCAACCTGAAAGCAGCAAAAGAAATTATTAATTGGTCAATAAATGATGGTGTTTGTATTACTTTTTTTCAATTGTAATATCAAACGGACAACAAAGTTCACGCAATCATGCCTTAAGTTTGCTTCTGTTTGGCTATCGATTTCATTTTTAAATTCTTTTAAAGATGTTTCAAAAGAAAATCCCAAATAGAAGTTATAACAAATTTGATTTTCAAAATCAGTGTTAAAAATGTCAATTTTTGTTGCAGGCTCTAAAATAAACTGTGTAAGGAAGTTAATAGAAACTTCTATATCATTTAAAAGTTTTGTAGGATCTGCGTTTTGGCTCTGAAAGCTTTTGTTCAACATTTGCCTTTTGGTTAATATAGGTTTTAAAAAGACAAGGTACAACAAATTTATATTATTGTTATATAGGTCATATAACTTAGCTGCCATAAAGCACCTTTCATAATTTTTGGCAATTCCAAAATGCGTTTTTAGTTTCATCCATTGATCTATAATTCTTTTAATGGATGTTTCAATTGACAGCCACCGAGTTTCACAAATATTAGTAATTTTTAATGCCATCTAAATCAAAAAGAATAGTACATAAAATCAAATTATTTTTTAAATAATTAAAACCATTTAATTTTACCTTTTCATCTTTTATGGCTTGAAAAATGTGTTTGTAACTCTGTTGCCGAGTGTAGCTTCTCGAAAACCAATTATACGTTTCATTAACTATAAATTCAAGGTGATTTAGCATACAATTTTTCCAAGCATTTGTAATAGCTAATTGAATAGAGTGACACACGCACTTGATTAAAAATAAATTCGGAACGCATTTCTTTAGCTCCGTAAAACACTTTTTTTATTACCAAACATGACGTTGGCATTATCCACGCCAATACCTAACATACTATTTGGACTAATTTTTAGTTATTTTTTAGCATTGCCTTCTGAATCTGCATTTTCCACCTCAGCAATTGTTAAAAATGTGGATATGATTTTTTGTTTCGTTGTACTAAAATATATTATTACAATTCCTAGAAGAAAAAATATTAGTTTATTTATTATTTAATAAATAATACAATTTTATAAAATAAATTTACCTAAAAATTTAATCACTCCAACATCAGTTGACCCATCAATGAGGAGACTAAATTTCGAATCGCCAATATCATTTCGTAATTGATTCGTGAAATACGGTGACAAAACATTTTTAATAATGTTTGTGCATTTTGTTCTATGCATCCGTATTTGTTTGCCGTCTTCAAAATGGGCTTTACACAATTCTGTTAAATGATCCACTGAATTGGCCGACGAATGTTGGCAAGTAAATAGTGTCAATGCAATTTCCTGCTTTTTGGAGCTTTCAACTATCACGGGTTGAAAGTCAAGTTTCCGCCAACATGAACCTCTTAAAAAGGCTGCGGTTTTATGTTTTTGAGTTTCTCCGTGATTAATTAAATCGCTCAACTTTCCGGATAAGGCACATTTGCAATACTTGAAATAACTTTTTGTCGGATCTTTTCCATTTTTTGTTAGCCATCCTTTAAGTTTATAATGGTCCAGACATTCGTTCCGAAATTTTTGTGGATACTGCGGTGCCATAACTATTTAAAGGAAATTCAATTTAAATGTAGTTTTTAAAATTATATTGATATAATTTATGTTGTAACAATTTTATCCTTTTTTGTCATGTACTTACTTTTTTGATTTTTTATTTTTTCTTCCTTCTTATTTTCAACACAACACTTCACTTTCATTTGAAATAGAGGCCATTTAGACGATGCAATTTTGCATGCAATTAATTGCATGCAACTGATGTTTGTTGGCGAACGGGTGAGAGAAGCAAGAGGGGTAGAAAAAGTTGCACGACTTCGTTTGTCATGCAATTGTTTGACATTTGCTTTTACCATCGTTTGTGTTTTACTTATTTTGTTTTATTCTTAAGGCCCAACTATAATATGCATAAGCAAGCTTAAAGGCCCACCTATAATATGCATAAGCAAGATTAAGCAAATTGCAAAAGTTAACGAAAAGGCTGTCAAATGCATAACCAGTTCAGAGTTAAGGCCCAACTATAATATGCATAAGCAAGCTTAAGCAAATTGCAAAAGTTAACGAAAAGGCTGTCAAATGCATAAGCAATTCAGAGTTAACTTTCAGGTGGCTACAATGTGCTTACGTGACTTTGAAACTTTTTGTCCACAGTTGCTCATTGATGTTTAAAAATAATGTTTTTATTTTAACAAAAAGCCATTAAATGACTATATTTTATAAATATTATTATATTATTTTATAATTAAAAGAAAACTTCGTGCCCGAAACGCATAATTTTTCCTTTTTTTTAATTTATCGGCAAAAGTACTAAAATGTACAGCTGTGGCAGCACTAAAATGTAAATAATAATAAACGTTTACATGTTTTGTTAATTTTCGTATTGTGTTTGCAAAAATGGAGAAAAACCCATGAAAAAATTTAAATAATATAATAATATTAAAGTTAGCGCTTGAAGGCCTGTGCACATTAAAAGAAATAAGTGAACTACACTGTAAAAGAAGAAGGCGCTCTTGTTCTGTCAGAGAAATAAACCGCGACAGAAAGACATTTTTGTTAAAATAAAAAGGGTCCCTTTTATTGTAAAGGCACTTATTTTTTCCGCATTTTCTATTAAATTTAAAATAAATATATTTTCTTCCATTTTGTTCAAAACACAAACAAACAACAACAAACAGCTGATTCCGTACAGAATGTGCGATCAGTTTCGCTTTTTGCTTAAGCAAATGACAGTTGAAAAACTTAACGAAAAGTTTCGTTAAGTACATTATAGTTTGCCACATACAATTTATATGTGTTCGCACGTTTGCTTAAGCTAGCATATGCACATTATAGTTGGGCCTTTATTCTGACTTTGAAGTGTGCGTTATAAAAATTAATGCGCAAGAACATTTTCAATTACTTCTTCTGTATTAAAATCTTCCATTTTTTATATTTTTTAAAATTTTTGTATATTGTATTTATGTAAATGTATGTATATTATTTTATATACATACATACATATATTTTTTGTATATTATATTTACATATATTTTAAAATTTTGTTTTCTTTGTTGCGAATGAAAAACTAAAGAGGAATGTGTAATTAAACGTCAAAAAATTGCATGATTTGTTGCACGTAAAATTGCATCGTATAAGTGCACAACATTTTACGTAGCAATTTTAAAAGAGAATGGAAAAAATTGCATGCAATTAATTGCATCATCTAAAAGGCCTCATAGATTTAAACTTTACGTTTTCGATTTGTACTTATTCTATTAACTCTCGACTCTCGAATACAAATATATGGTTGCATTTTTCTTACTTATACCATATAATTCAACCTTGGAAAAAACGCTAAAGCGCTGTAAAAAACTCCAGATTTCACGCTAACCACTAAAAAGCATTTTTTCCCGCAATTGGCATTGTAAAAACGTCAGATTTGACGGGAAAAACGTCAAATTGGCAACAATGAATATGTAACAAAAAAACGTAATTCTCAAATTTGTTTTTTTTTTGTTTATTCAGAATGGTATTTTGTTTCTCCCTCTGACTGCTTCCATACAAAAGAATATGTCTCCTGTTAGAATTTTTAGTAAACAAAATAAAATCAAGAAAAAAATAAATATGCAACGGTTAATAACAGTTTTCGAATTATTGTGTTTCTTTCTTGTGTTTTGATTTGTTATAGTTGTCAAAATTTAATTAGTGCGAATTTGGCGTTGCAAAGAAAGGTTGTCCCCACAATTTGCATTGAGCGTCAATTTTTTATAAATCAAGTAATATTACTAGTTTTCAATTTCAAGTTTAAATAAAGTAAATAACGTAAGGAAATTACAAAAGTAATAAAGCGAAAAAAAATCTATTAAAAAAGGTGTGCATTTGCGTAGTTTTTGTGAACACCATGGTAAGGGCACCATAAAATTTCATGAGCGTCATGCTAATTTTTTTAAAAGTGAATACAGTAGACGCTCGGTTATATGAACTAATTCAAACATAGCCTGTTCACTAAATGGAGAAGTTCACATAATCGAGAGAATATAAAATAAGTAATTCATATGTGCAAGAGAAGTAAAGCTTGCGCC
Source organism: Bellardia pandia (assembly GCA_916048285.2). Taxonomy (NCBI): domain Eukaryota; kingdom Metazoa; phylum Arthropoda; class Insecta; order Diptera; family Calliphoridae; genus Bellardia; species Bellardia pandia. The sequence continues at coordinate 64,778,173 of OU696533.1, forward strand.
TTTGTCCAAGCTTGCCAAAATGTCACTTTTTTCAGATAACGTTAACACCTTGCGCTTCATCTTGGATGCACTATGTAATAAACACTAATGATCTCAAAAGACAACCACTCAAAACTCAACACTCAAAACATTAAAAAAAATCAACGGTTGCACGTTCTTCACTTATTTCGGGGAAAAACATACTTCTAATAAGACAAACATTTAAAAAAAATCAACGGTTGAAAGCTGTTCACATAATAGAGATAGGCTGTGTTCACTCTTTAAAACCTCATGTGTTTAAATTTTGTTGTTCACTATTCTGGATGTTTACATAACTGGATATTCATATAACCGAGCGTCTACTATATATTAAATGTAAAAAATCGAAGTTGACAATCATTGTTTACATGGTTTCAACTCATTTTTTTATAATTTGTGAATTTGAAAAATAAATTGCCTACGAAAAAAAAACTAAAACAGGCAAATACTTCATGAGCATATTTTATGAAGTATATTGCTTTATAGCTTAATTTTGATTTTATTTTTTTAATTTTCAAGAGTAAAACAACAAAATTAACGGCGGAGAAAATAAAGCTCGTTATGACGAATATAAAAGAAAGAAGAAAGAAAGGTATAATCGTGGTATATTTGAGTTTAATTTTTATTGTTACTGACTGATTCTGTTTTTGCCACAAACTTAATTCGAAAGTGGTAAAAATAAATGAGAATGAAAAAAACAAAGCCGCTTGTCATTTCATGAAGTTTATACAGATTCAGCATAATAATTCGAATGAAAATTTATAAATTAAGTTAAGTTATTGTTTTGTGTCAAATATTTCCATATGTATGTGTATAAGTTTCTTCAAGAATTACTTCCTTTTTTCCATTTTTGTTAAATACATCAAAGAATGAAAAATTTTTTTTTGAAGAATTTTTGTTTTTATACCCTACACCGCCATAGTGGGGAGGGTATATTGGATTTGTGCATATGTTTGTAACACCCAGAAATATTGGCCCAACACCCACCTTAAAGTATACCGATCGACTCAGAATTACTTTCTGAGTCGATTTAACGATGTCCAGCCGTCCGTCCGGCTGGCTGGCTGTCCATGTAAAGCTTGTGCGCAGAGTACAGGTCGCAATTTTGAAGATATTTTGATAAAATTTGGTAAGTAATATTTTTTCGGCCCAAGGACGAATGGGATTGAAACTGGCGGAAATCGGTCCATTATTTTACTTGGTCCCTATACAAATGTCCTCCCGAAATTGGGGTTTAACGATCATAAATGTTTAAATTATGCGAGTATCTAAACAAATTTCATCACAAATGAGTGGTAAGCCAAATAACCTCTACAAATTTTGTGCCGATCGGTCCATAATTAGTCGTAGCTCCCATATAAGGCCCACTTCCGAAAATCACTTTTAAGTGCATAACTGACTCAAAAATGTTAGTATCCAAATAATATTGAACGCAAATATATTTTATATGTATACAAACAATACGGTACAATTTTATTGTGATCGGTCCATTCTAGGTCATATCTCCCATATAGCGCACATTTCTAAAAAACTGTTTTATACATATTCTGGGTGTAGGGTATTATATGGTCGGGCTTCACCGACTATACTTTCTTACTTGCTTTTATTTACTTTTTGTAAGACTAAAATTTTTTTTCGTTAAACTTTAAATTTGGCATTATTTCTTGTTTACGTGCAAAAAATCTCTTGATCGTCAAAAAATATCTTGAGCGTCATACTTAGTTTTTTTTTTTCTTAAAACGCTTATAATTGCATTTTTTTTAAATACATTGTTGAAGTCTTTTTTTTAACAAAAATTTACATATTTTCATCTTAAAATTTTAAAATAACTAGTCAATTTAAAAAAAAATAAAAAGCAAGGTGAATCGTGATTTTATGTTTATAATCGAAAAGATGATTTTCGCAAAAGTTATTCTTGAGAAACAAAAGAACATCGTAGTAAGTTTGAATTTCAAATATATTTGCATTTTTAGCAATTTTTATACATATTTAGTGTATGATGCTCAAGATAGAAATCGTAGAAAACCTAAAAAAAATCTAAAAATATTGATTTTTTTGAGAGCCTAAAAGTACCACCTTACAGACGAATTGAAAAACCTTTAAAAATAAGCACAACAAAACTCGTTGTGTACGTTTTTTTTTTTTAAATTAACCCATATACCTATATAATATAAAATAATATCATCAAATAAGAAGGCGGACTATACACAACATTTGTACTTCCTTATATTTTTTTTGAAATTACATAATACAGTATACGCTCGTAAATTGGATCTCTCGGATATTCGAATCCTTCGGAAATTCGAATTAAAGTTTTTAGCATACTACATGCTCTAAAATTAGAATCGTCAGTTCTAAAATCCGAGAGGGTTTTTATTTTTGGTTTGCTTTCAGCACTGAAAAATTGTTTTTATGGTTTTTATTTGGCTTCCACACATTAAAAAAGGGGAATCCCATGTTACTAACATATGTAATTTTTATTGTCAGTGAATTTTTGTTCATTATTATGTGAAATTTGATACGCGTAGTCATGTTTCGGCAGCGTTAAGTTGAAATTTTTATATGTATGGTATACATATTTTTAAAATACGTTTTTTTTTTCTTTAATCAGTGATGAATTTTAATAATATTGTATCTTTTGTGTTCGTTTTATATAAATAAAATTAAAAAATCTCTGCAGTAGTGTTTTTTTTTGTGTTTTCTAAACAAAGCTACACTTTTATGTTGCTTTTTATTAAAAAAAAACCTTTGGAAATTAGAATTTTTCGAAAATTAGAATTACCCCAGGAACAAAGTGGTTCTAATTTACAAGCGTCTACTGTATTCTTAAAAATACGATCGGTCGCACATGACTAATATTTACACAAAAAAGCGTAACCACTATTTAAGTATTTATTTGTTTATAGAAGTTTACTCGTACAAGAGTTTTTAATAGTTGCCCGAACTATAATATAATTGTATCTAGTGGTTGCGTCTTTTTGTTTAAATATTTGTAATGTGTGAACGTACCTTAACATGTTTTATCGGCATCCTTTTTATATGTACCGAATTCCAGAAGCACAACCAATTGTATTTAAACAGTTCAGTAGATGTTTATCAAGAAAGACTGGCAATTTCTCTGTTGGCACAATTTCGCAAACTCAAAAGGGACAAAGCATTAACTGACACAAAAACTAAGAACATAGTCGTATTATTAAGTTCAACTGCAACTTGTGCAAGAAGAATTATCCAAACCAAAAAGTGTGCACATATTGAACAAACACACACCAATTTCAAAAAATGCAATGAACAATTCTTGTGGAATTTAGCCAGTTTAATTTAATTCCTTACTTCGCTGTTGGCGGCATTAAAAGGCTTGAACGTATTTAAACTCAGCCAAACTCTACATACAGTATATCACAAAATTGTTTTGCATTACAGACACACAAATATTCTATTTATTCAAATGCTTGATAAACAAAACAAAAAACACACAAAAACGTTATACATTAAAAATAAACAAAATCAAATTCAATAGATTTAAATATTATTATCTAGAAAAACATTTGAAAATTTATTAGTAACGATATCCAAGAACGTTGCATATAAGGACAACGAACAACATGTTTTATTTTTGAATATGTAGTTATGTTTCAAAATTCTAGTTTCTGTTCTAAGGTATTTTAATGCCATTAATTTTAATTCAATTAACCGAGGTATTTGCAACAGTATTTCATTGATTGAAATATAATGATCCTATTGAATTGAAAAATCGATAAGCGAGTGTTTTTAGTTAGTACTTATTATATTTCTAAAAGAGATAATATCGAGAAGTAATCAATTGAACTTGGTCTGAGCCTTTATCGAGTTTGGTAAAAATTACAAAAATTACAGTATTTATAATTGTTATATTGTCAAATTAGGTATACTCTTAATAATATTACATTCAAATTTTTACTAATCTCGAACGGGCTCTGATAATATGTTTGTTAAATAGTGTACGCGTTCAAGTTATTGATTTTTTGTTTATACTGACTTTATTTCAAAATAATAATTTTTTGGTTTTAATTAACATTATTGTATTTTTTTAAGTTATTTTATCATATTCATGGATAAAGCATGGCTAATCTAAGTAAGTTAGAGAAATGAAAATAAAATTAATTCTAATTTTGTGCGATTAAAGTTGTAAAATCTTCATATAGAAAAAGCAATTTTATTCTGGCTCGCAAGCTTGTGTTTACTAATAATCGTAAATCCTGACAGTTTTAGTGTAAAAATACAAGCTTGCGATTTTTTTATATCAAAATTTTACAACATAAATTATTGATTGTGTGTCACCTCTGTATATAGTACTTTATGGTTATTCTCGGTAGTGGATCTTGTACGGGAGCAATGCCCAATCAAAATTATATAAGTATAATTTTCAGATATTTATAACTGATCTATGTAAAATTTCGGTTCGATATGGATGTTTATGTAGGTTAATGAGTTTTCGGGAGTAGTCCTCATTTGGGAACTGTGACCTATTACGGGGCAATCATCATGAAATTCTGTACGACGATTTATGCGAACTATATGTGTTTAATTTCAAAGTAATAATGATTTTTATAAGATATTAATGCGCATTTAAGTGATTTTACGCAGTGAACTTTATATGGATAGTCCGATCATCATAAAATTGGGTATGAATATTTTTATATATGTATGGTTTATTTGCGTCGAATTAAACTAGATGCTGATGCTAACAATTTAAGTGATTTCAGGAATTTGACGTTATATGAGGGCGACGGTCAAATGTAGACCGATCATCATAAAATTGAGAGTGACGACTTATATATACATTTATATACGGATTATTTGTGTTGAATTTCGACTTCTTATTGATTTTTGAAGTAGACTTTATATGGGGACAACGGTCATATACGGACCGATCATCATGAAATTTGGTACGACGATTGAAATATGCAGTTGAATTATTTTTTTTTTTAATTTCAACTTGATAGTGATTTTTATTTAAGTGATTTTCGGAAGTGGAATTTATATGCGGCTATGTCAAAATATAGACCGATGCAAACAAAATATCGTTCTGAGATTTCACTTTGCATGAAATTTATTATTGCACAATTTTCATATTTCGGGAAGACATTTGTATGGGGGATATCTGAAATCGTGGACCGATTTCGATATCTACATTATATTTGAAGAAAATAGCAGTCTGAAACTTTGATTTATGACTCGGACCAATTTTGCCCATTTTCAATACCAACCATTTTGGTGAATCAAATAATGCTAGCAAATTTCTTTGTTCTATGTCTTTTATGGCTAGATCGTCTTAGAATATTATAAGGACCCAGAATATATAGACTTTTTGGTTCACGACCATTATTTCGATGTGTTACAAACTGAATGACAAACTCAATATACCGCCATCTTTTTCATTGTGGGTATAAAAACGGCACAGGATACAAAAAAAATGTATTATGTTTTAGACTAGTTTGTTTATTGGTTTTTTTTTTCACAGGCTAAATATTTATGTGACACACTGTAGGTATTGTCTTAAATGCTTTGGTGTGTGTCGGACACGCATCGACCGCATTATATATCACACGTGGCCATTGACTTTGGACATTTGCAAAGAAAGAACATTTATAGAAAATATTCCTCTTAAATACACTTACAAAAATATCTCGATAGATAACACAGTAGTACTGGGACAATTTCTAGCTCGCAATCTTTGCAAATATCGTCTTCTGTTTATGTCCATTTTTATGCATTATTTGTAATAGACAACCAAAAATTGTTTGCGCATAAAATGTTCTTAAAACGAAATATATGCATAAATTATTATTCATATATGTATATACATATACATACATATGTATATTATAACTGACTTTGTAAGTTTGTTTGCAGATATAATTTTACTTGGAGGCGTCAATATGCTGTATATTTTCTCAAGACTTAAGGCCCAACCATAATGTGCATAAGCTAGCTTAAGCAACTGTCAAAAATTAACGAAAAGTCTGTCAAATGCATAAGTAAACTTGAGAAGACTTTTAGGTGGCCATAATGTACTTACATGATGCATGTAACCCTTGTTGCATATTCTGTCAAATACATAAGAATTAAAAAGGTGAGAAACAGATTTGATAAATTACACCAGTACCTCACTTTGCGTCGGGATTACGGTCCAAAAAAAAAAAACACGACGCAAAGTGAATTAAGATTTTCTATAGCAAACTATGTAAAGATCGAAGATCTAAGGTTACGAAGATACTAAGTCGTCGGCTTTTTCACAAGAGAATGATGCAATGTTTGCTGAACAGCTCTTTTTTAAAGTAAAATAAATTTCCTTGTAGCAATTGTCTGTATTACTTAGCATTACCACTAGCATTATCGTTGGATAAAGCTTTACTTTTTATGTCATCAAATAAGCGTTTTTTATGATTTTTGTTAATAACGTTAAAAATAATTTCATATATAGTTTTAATAACCACATCATCTACTTGTTTTAGTATTCCATATTGTAGTTTTTTAAGGACGTAAAGAATATGCTTGTCCTCCTTTAATAATTTTAGATTGGAGCTCATTATTTGTGAGTAATGGCTATTATAGAAAATATCAGTTCTAAATCTTAAGGCGTTGTGTATTTGATGAGTAAGGTCTATTAATAAATAACCATGAGCATGCTGTGTACATTTATTATATACATCAACCAAAGCTTTCGAATTTTCAGGAGCTAAATGTTGAAATTGTAACTTGTCTCTAGGAATTTTAAACATTACTACATATTTTGATTTAAGGAAATATCTCTTGAATAAGCACCTATAAAGGTGCTTATGAAAAATGTTTTGTGTTATTAATATTACAGCTAAGTTTCGATGATGGGATCCCTTAGTATAGGGTTCACAAATTTGTTTACTAGATGTTTCAAGCATTAATTCATCCAATATTATTAAAGTTGACTCTTTCTCATTAGTATTAAAATTCTCTGGAATTCCTTCAATAAACTCTATATCTTTGGAAGTGAATTTTTTTTCAGCAAAACACCATATAATTCGATCTATATCTTTGGATATTAAGTGTTGACTTTTTAGCAAATTTAATATAAATGTAGATTTTCCACATCCTTATAGCGTGTTCACATATGCACCTTAATTGCGTTAATCGCAATTAACGCCATTATTGAGCTCAATATTCCATATAAAATCTCAATTAATTATTGCGCAATAAGTACAAAATTGTTATAATATTGAGTAAGATTTCGAATGCAACACTGTTCACAACTGTGTTTAGTGAACAAAATTGTATAAAATGGCAAATGTCAACAAAAGAAAACAAAAGAAATTATTGAAAAGTCAATGTGAAGGTAAGTTTGTTTACATAGAAACACAACAACCAATTAGAGTATTTTTTGTATTTTTTCCAACTGTCAAATGATTATTGAGTAAGCTGAAAATTGCGTATGACTGAACACTTAAAATAATATTGTCAATTAACCGAATATTTACTCAATTAAGTTTCATATCTGAACACGCTATTAGGGACCGCAAACCATCATTGTAAATGAATATATAAACTGTTGAAACATGTTTACACTTTCATAAACAACATTTAAATAAATCAAAGCTGTACTTTCTTATTGCAAATATGAGTAAACAAGTTCTTGTTAATGAACTTCATCATCAAGCACGAAAAACCTTTAAACGACGAACAGTGGCACATTTGAAGAGATGGCGGCCAAAACTCTTAAAAAAAGTAAACACATAGGAACCTCGAAATCCAGAAATGTAAGTTTTTATTTCGATTATTTCTCTTCGAATAGGGTGATCAAAAACGCGCTTTTTTAAGAGAAGCTGAAATTCAAAATATTTTAGAAAATTTTTGAACTTCAAGTGGGCATAACTTTTTTGGTTTTATATATTTTTGAAAAATTATTAATTCATCTAACTCTTCTGTAAGATCTCAGAAACTTCATTGGAATAAAAATAATACTGCAAAATATTTTGTAAACCTTAATCGACTTCCTTGTATTCCCACGTTACTACAAGATATTTCTGTGGATTCATTGGTTTTAGGTGTCAAAAATAAAATTTTAGATGCTTCCATAAAAACAAGACCAAAATTTTATTTTGAGCCCAAACAAAGGTGGTTTAATTGGAAATGTTCCCGTTATCGAAGAAATATGTTAAAAAATCTTAAAATATTCCGCAAAAACCCAATAAATGCAAACAAATGCAAATATATATCAGCAAAAGCCAAATACCTAAACGTGTGTCGTAATAGTAAAATCCAGCATTACAATTCTAACATTAATCAGTTGAATAAAGTAAGAGGTAGCAAAGAATGGTGGAAATTATCAAATGATTTAAAATTACGTTCTCATTCTGCTCGCAGTGATCTATGTGCTGACGATTTTCTACAACATTTTAGCGATATATTACAAAGTTCTAATCCCGTTACTACGTTTCAATGGTGCATGCCTTACATCACAGATGCTTTCCTTGACTCTCCATTTGAATTATGTGAACTTTTTTCTGTTCTAAACGGCTTAAAAGACAACAAATCTCCTGGTCCAGATGGTATCAGTTACGAATTTTTTAAATATGCTCCAGTAAATTTTATTAATGAGGTGCTGTCTGTTCTAAATGTAATATTCCTGAAAGAAAATATACCGTCTAGTTTTAAAACTGCAATTCTTATCCCGTTATTAAAAAAAGGTGATCCTAACTGCCCCTCTAATTACCGTGGATTGTCTCTAATAGATACACTTTGCAAAATTTTTAATAACATCCTTATGAATCGCATTACTGATTGGATTAATAGAAACAATATTCTAAATGAATATCAAGCAGGTTTCCGGAAACACTACTCAACTATCGACAATGTATTCAATCTTGTTAATATCGTTCAGTTAAACAAATTAAAAGGAAAATACACTTATGCATTTTTCGTTGACTTCTCATGTGCATTCGATTCGATTCCCAGAAATTATTTGTTTTACAAATTGTCCAGTATTAGGTTGTCTTCGAAAATAGTAAGAATACTTCAGCACTCGTATGATAACACAACGAGCAAGATATTGTTTGGAAATACCTTCTCTGATTCTTTTGACGTAAATCTTGGGGTCAAACAAGGGTGCATATTAAGTCCAGTACTATTTGCTTTATACTTGAACGACCTTGCGGATACTCTACCTGGAGGAATAGTTCTTGACAACATCTCAGTGAAAATTCTGCTTTATGCTGACGACATTGTCATATTATCTGACTCTCCAAGCGGTCTCCAAACAATGATCGACTCCCTTTATGAGTACAGTAACATGTGGCATTTAAATGTGAACTTGGCGAAATCAAAAATAGTGGTTTTTCGTAGTGGAAACAGATTAGCAGGGAGCTTAAGCTGGAAGTATGGTGAAAATGTAATTGAAATCGTTAACTCTTATAAGTACCTTGGTATGGAACGTTGTTTTAATCTATCGTTTAGTAAACATCTAGAAAACAAACTAGCAACATCAAAAATGGCCATTTCTTCCTTCTGGTCTAAATATATAAATCATCCTAAAATATCAAACAAAAATAAACTAAACATATTCAACGCAGCATCCCGTTCTATTATGTTATACGGTGCTCAAATATGGGGTTACAAAAAATATGATGTAGTTGAAAAATTATTTCGATTTTTTATTAAAAAGATGTTATTCCTACCAAGCAACACTCCAAACTACATGCTCCTGCTAGAAACTGGTTTAAATTCATTGTATCTAGATACGTTAAATCTACACTTTAATTATATTAATAAAGTACTAAATATGCCATATAACAGACTACCTCGCCAACTTGCTGAACAAATAATTGCAAAACAAACTTTTTGGGCTGAAGAGTGGACTAATCTGTGCGCTAAAATCAACTTTGTTCCTGTAAATAACTCAGATATACTTAGTAAACACTGCAAAACAATTTTACCTCTCGTTGCAGCCTACGAAAAGGAAAACTTAGTATCTGATGCAAGAAATTCTCAATTCCACGACTTATACTCACAGCTAAATTATTGCTTAATGGAAATTAATACCTCTAATCTCTCGTCACGGGCTATAAGTCTTATAATAAAAGCCAGAGGAGGCCTGCTGGACATAAATTCTAGATCTTTTAGAAGTGCAACGGACGGGTTATGTACACTTTGTAACCTTGATGCAACAGAAAACACTTTCCATTTTATTGGCATCTGTCCTATTCTAAATGGATTCAGACGTCAATTCTTCAACAAAAACACTCTAAGCCTATCAGAAGTACTAAGCATTCTTAATGGTCAGCTCAGTAATTATATCAATCTTGTAAATTATTTAGACTGTTGTTCAAAATACAGAAAACTCATACATAACGAATTTGTATAAGTCAATTAACATATTAATATATAAATATTTGTATAAACAGCATTTATTTTGCCAATCTGGCTCACAACTATAAGTTATGCCAGTTATAGATAACTAATTATATTTAAATGAATTTTGTAAACTATATTTAAATTTTGTATAATATATATAATATATCTATTAAATAAATAAAAAAAAAAAATATATTTTTGAAAAAAAAAATTTTTTTCTTCACACAATATCATTTCTTAACTTATAAAATAGTTTAAAAAATCGTGCCTTACTTTGTCCCAGATTTGGGCATTGCAATAAAGGTTTAAAATATACCCAAATCTCGATGTTTAGTGGAACGCAACTTTTTTCTACGAAAAACTTTGTAAAATGACTTATAACGTGTTATAGTACGTACTTTGAGCTGTTATTATATGCTCATTTTTTAAATTTATATTTAAGTCTCTAACCAGCATAAAATTCTTGGAGCGCTCAAGGAAATTATAAATGGATAAATATATTAGACAGAATATTACTAGAATATAATTCATCTTATCATCATACTATAAAAATGGCTCCTAAATCTGTTAATCAAAAAAATGGAAAAAAGCTTCTAAATAGTGTGTACAACAACTTAAAAATTTTCAAAAAAGGAAAATACAATTTAAATGATTTTGTACGAATAAGCAAATATAAAAATGTTTTCGAGAAAGGTTATACACCAAATTGGTCTGCAGAAGTTTTTAAAATAAATAAAATTTATGTTACAAATCCTATAACATATCAGCTTGTTGATCTAAATGAAAATATAATAAAAGGAGGATTTTATGACGAAGAATTATTAAAAACTAAAGTTCCTAACATTTTTTTGGTTGAAAAGGTCTTAAAGCGCCGTGGGGAAAAACTATTTGTAAAATGGTTAGGTTTTTTTTTAAATCTTTAACAACAACAACTTCAAAATAATTTAAATGATTTTGTACGAATAACCAAATATAAAATGTTTTCGAGAAAGGTTAAAGGGAAAACTATTTGTAAAATGGTTAGGTTTTGGGAAGGAGTACAATTCGTGGATTAATCGAAATGATATTAGTTCATAACTTAAACATATATGATTGTAGTCAACAAATTATTTCATAATTTTTTCTAAAGATGTCTTCAAGTATAGAAGAAAATAATATTTATGTTACTTTATTAAGTAATGATTCATAGGATATTATTAGAGAAAATTTTTAATTTGGCTTGAGTTCATATTTTTTAATTAATAACTCGAAGAATACCATTGTGAAACTATATTTTTCTAGACAAATAGCACACTGAAATGCATTTTCTACCCTGCCAAGGGCGTCATCAGCAATGTTTATTGTCCAAGATCTACTTGTAAATATCATCTATTTAACTCACCATTTATTGAGAAATAGAATTCGGGAATAAAACATATTTCTTATTACATGTTATGAGTTAGAACGAAATTTACTTATGGTTTTTCAATGTGTGTGTATTCTTTATTCAGGTATGTGATGGAAATCGAAAACGAAAACGAGTAATATTTTTGTATTGAAACAGTTTTATCCCACAAAATATAAAGATAATTTGCTGTTAAACAAACATTTTAAAACAAAAATTTTAAAAATTTGATTAGAAATACTTTAAAATGGACTTCAAAAACTCACTCGTTTTCGATTTCCATCACATACTTGAATCAAGTAATTATTATTATTACAAATTTTTGTATTACTACAAATTTGTTGTTACTTTTGCTGCGTCTATCGTTGGTTGACAATATCAGCAAAGTATGTTGTTGTTGTCATATCTCCCTCATGGTAGATTCTTTGTTGTTCTGTAATACTATGTTTCCACGACGACTTGAATCACCTGCTTCGCTATCTGAATCATGTTTATGAAACATGTTTACATGACCAAAATACTTGATTCGATTTGACAGTTGTTTTTAATAAACAAACAGAATTTACAATTTGTGGTAAATATTTTTTTTAATGGACAAAAAAACTGAGTGAAAATTAGTTAGCTTATTTGAAAAAAAAACATACATTCGTACGTATTTACTTTCTTTACTTCCAGCAACAAGAAAATAATTTGCTTTATTTACAATAATATTAAATTTTTACAGCTAGTGCAGATAAACTTGCGATAAAAATTAGAGAAGAGTGCAATTTTTCGTGCTTCGCAAGTTGATTGATGAATCTACTTGATTCGCTCTTAAAATGGTGAAGCAAGTTGTTTCGCTCATGATTGGGGTGTGAAGCATGAATAGAGAGCGAAGCATGTACCGTGGAAACATAGTATAACTATAAAACACCAGAGATGGGATGACAACTTTGTTTTTACACCGAAGCTTACGAAAATTTACATTTCCATAAAACTAATGTTTATCATCTAAAAGCTAGAGCAGTAGTTCAAGGCCGTGTTGATCAACGTCTAATAAAACAGCTCGATGAAGAAATTTCATATTGGAGAAAAATTTTGCACATTCAGAAAAATTGGAAATTTCCTAGGAACAGTAGAGCTTCTTGCCGAGTTTGATCCATTTTTATCTGAGCATTTAAAATGTTATGCGCTAAGTATTTTGGTATCAAACGTGATATTGAACATGTCGATCAGCTTGCTATAATTATTAGATATGTACGTGAAAATGGTGAAACCATTTGTGCCAAATACTGATACAATGATATTGAAAATGCCATGTTACTCTTTAGAAAAAAACGGTTTGGATATAATGAACTGCCGCGGTCAATCTTATGATAATGCAAGTAATATGTCAGGTATATATCAGGCAAGAATTAAAACAAAATCCTTTAGCAGATTACGTGCCTTGCGCTGCGCATTCTTTGAATTTGGTAGGCACTTATGCAGCTGAATCTGTACCCGAAGCAGTCGACTTTTTTTCACCTTGCAAGAGCTTTATAATGTTTTTTACAGTATCTACACATCGTTGGGATATCTTGGTGCAGCGGCCAAATGTAAGACTCAAAATGCTATCTGGAGTTCAGGATTATTATCATTATGATGCTCGTCGAAGAAAAACCAGAAAACTTCAGTCAGATGAATAACGGGTCAATGAAAGAGCACAATTTTCTGGAGAAGAAAATTTTCGTACAAATATTTACTATCCCATTTTGGATACTCTGGGTTTACAGTTATCCGAACGTAAAACGCATATGAAAAGCTTTTTGTAAACTTCAGCTTTTTTGATAATTTATATAAAATAGATACAACTGAGTTAAAAAGTCAGGCAAATAAACTCGCAAAAAAGTATCCTGGTGATCTAGAAGAGACATTAGCAAATGAATGCATTCATTTACATTAAGAACTCGAAGATTTATTGGCAAATACTGAAGATGTGCGTTCTACACAAAATATATCCGATATATTACATTCACGGAATCTTCAAGATGTTTACCCTAATGTATACACAGCTTTAAGAATTTTTTTGAGTATACCTGGTACAAACTGTTCGGCAGAAAGATCTTTTTCCACCTTGAAAAGGGTAAAAAAAACTCTCTAGGGTCAAGTATGGGCCAAGAGAGACTTAATGCTCTTGCATTATTGTCTATTGAAGCCCAATTAGTACAAGAAATAAACTATGACGATTTAATTGACGTTTTTGCCCGAGCAAAATCCCGAAAGACTAAATTAATAAAATAAGTGCTGATTAATAAAACTTAATTATTTATTTTTGCAAAACAATATTTTATTTAAAATTTATATATAAAGTTACTTTTTCACAAAAATTTTCTTTTATTTTATGGGAAATTAAAATGTAACTACTCGATCAGATTACCGTGTTTAAAAAAATTGGTTATTATAAAATTATAAAAAAAATAATATGCAGTTTAATAATATGTCAAAATTCGAATTTGTCGGTTAATAGATTTCGCCGTTTTCTTGTTTCGTTTCAGACAATAACGAACACTCCCGCGATGACTCATTAATAGACAACAACACACAATGAATAAATCACGACAATAAAATAAATATAAAAATTTTCTACAAATATACAAATAAATATACATATTTATACATAAAATTGTCAAAAACACCTGAAGTTGTTTCATTTTTAATAGACATTGCTGTAGACAAAAGCTATGTGTTTCTGGTCATTATCATGTTGAAAATAAAAGATATTTCTTTATAGGCGCATTTTTCGGCACTGGATAACTGGAATTGACAAATATCCATATGGATCCAAAACACCTTTAAGAAATACAAGATAATTTGGCATCCATTAGTCGCACATTGAGCTATATATATAAAGATAAAGTTTCAAAAACTATGTTTTTCAATTGCATGCGCATTAAAGACATCTTATTCACATTATTCTCATTTTTAGTACAAACGTTGCTCTAGAATTTTGGGTGGAACATATTTTGCTTAAAAAAATATGCTTGTTTTAATAAAAATAAGAACAATTATCATATCTTTAGAGAAATGACTATAAAGTTGTCTCAAATTAGGGGGTTTCTCGATGAAAATTACCATAATATTTGATATGAGTTGGACCATCTCATTGGTGACATGAAGAGATATAAACTTGAAATTTCGCTCAAACACTCTCTACATTATATTCTCTTAGATCTTGTGAAATGAATAACGTCAACATTGTCATAGAACCTCATTCAGCATTTTATTCATGTGGGCTGTTCAGCCTTCATGCGTGGATAAAGACATTAGAGTGCATGCTGCTTATTGCGTACCGGCTAGAATTGAAAAAGTACATGATTCGACAACCTACAGATAAAGAGGCTGTAGCGAATCGAAAAAAATATATTCAAATGCGTTTCAAAAATGAGATGGGTCTGATTATTAATGGTGTAAAACCGTGATATGGCACGACAAATGATGGAAATACTGCCAGAGGTTTTTTATACATTATTCAAAGAGTGCTGAAATAACTGGACTAGACGATTAAGTCATTAAAAGTTTTTATATATTTTAAGTGTCTTGTCAT
This sequence comes from Bellardia pandia, assembly GCA_916048285.2. Taxonomy (NCBI): domain Eukaryota; kingdom Metazoa; phylum Arthropoda; class Insecta; order Diptera; family Calliphoridae; genus Bellardia; species Bellardia pandia. The sequence continues at coordinate 64,793,499 of OU696533.1, forward strand.
CCGGATTTGAAATTAATCTGCATGAATTTCAAGGATTCATCCAAGAAACTAGAGATAAATATTTAAAATTTTACCCTATGCCTGTAAGCGTGCACAAGGTATTATGCCATGCGATCGATGTTATAAAAAATTGCATTGTACTCATCGGTCAGTTATCTGAATAAGCTCAGGAAGCTCGCAACAAGGATTGTAGGCGATACAGGTTGGCGCACACACGCAAATCTTCAAGAATCAATACAAACAGAGATTTGCTTAACATGTAGTTGATAACATCAGATCCTCTGATCAATTCTTATCGACAAAAACTTTTCATCGCTCTCACCGGAAGTCATAAGGTTTTTAGTTGAGCCTAGTTTTGATGCCCATAAAGATTCACGTTTAGAGCTTACAGGAGCAAGTGAAACTGAAGAAACAGAAAAGTTTAGCGAATCTGATTCTGATGAATAGTAGAGTAGAAATTTGGTTTAACTCATAAATGTATGACTCATTTATTATTAAATTGAATGAGTAGTCCTATTTTCATTTTAAGTACTTATTTTATGTTGAAATTGAATAATAAGAATTTAAACAAGTTTTTCAATTCTGTTTTTTCTATTGTGTTACAAAAGTTAATAAAATTTTCATTATTGGGTCATTTATTTTGTTGTTTTTTTTGCGTTATTGATCTCCCCCTCCCTCTCAGTATTTTGTGTATTAGCCCTGTACTATCACCTCCATTCGGCGAATCATCTATAACATCACAATTCATTGGAAAAATATCGAAAAATAAAGTAAAGAAGTAATTCTTACCTCATTGACCCCTAAGGCTCTCAAGGACCCCTCGGGAGGTCTTATCGGTCCTTACTCCTGTCAAACATTTTCATGGACCCATTTTACACCAAATCCATCTATTTTAAATTTAAAAATAATTTTTCCCGGCTAACTTGTATAGGGTAGCTCACTGTGCGTCGTTCATCTAAACTCAAAATCTTGCATTTGCTTTCGCATTTGCGTGTTACAACTATAAACCAGTGGTGCGTATAGTTCATATTTAAATTTACGAAAATATAAGAAAATATAAGTACATCAGAAATAAATTAAATTCAAAGATTAAATTTATTTAATTTTTGTGGCATCTAGGCAATCTCTATATCAAAATTGAGAAACTAAAGCATTTGGAAAAAAATGCCTTTTTATTTTATAAATTATATGTATATAGGACCATTTTTTTCAAAAATTTATCAATCATATAGAAAAATATATATTTTTATATTTTGCATTTATAGTTTTTTGTTTCAATACATAAAAAGGCTTTGCGGATTTTTTAAACATTGTATGTATCCAGTGGTGATATTCGAAACAATTAACAACCGGTTCGCTTAAAAAAAATATTTTTGACAAATTTTAATTAAAATAGCGAAAATTTTAAAGTCGCATCCCAGTAACAGACACGTTTAATAAAAAAAGTTACGTTTTTAACAAAAAATTGTTTTGATTTTGCAAAATAAAAGTCAAAAAAAATTGTTTTATTTTTTTTCAAAAGATTGAAGAAAACGCTATCGAAAACATCATCATCCAAGAATCCAATGTATGACCAAAATAAAATCATTTGTTTGTACGTTTGGACAATGAACAACTGAACAATATTGTGTTTGTTGCCGAGACTATATCACCTTGATAAATACACATTATATAAAACCGTTAAAGCAAAAAACATAATCACTCCTACAGTGAATAAAAAATGCACATGAAATTTGTTCCCTTTTCACATTTTTCCTATTAAAATTCAATGTTAAAAAATAAAAGGGAACAAATTTCATATGGATTTTTTTTTCACGATAAGGGTGAATATGCAACAACCGGTACGGAAAATTTTTAAAATTTTAACAACCGGTTCGAGAGAACCGGTCCGAACCGGCTGAATATCAGCACTGTATGTATCCATATGGATACAAACGTAAGTTGTGGTAGTAAACATTATCTATATGTATACATATATAAAATACAATGTTTTTCCTCTATAGGCTCTAAAACTATCCAACCGATTTCGCCCAAACTGGTTTCACTTGAAAGGTTATAGTCCAGGTTTACGGCTATATATATTTCAAGTGGGCGTGGCCCCTCCCACATAAATTGAATAACATCATATATCTTGACTATTGTGATAGCAAGAGTTTTGAAACATTGCAGTATCCCATATGTTACTGATTTCAATAATCAGGAAAAAAAGGGCGGGATCGGACCAGTGGGAGTGGCAGCTCCCATACAAAGTAAATATTTAATATCATATATCTACAGTACTTAGTCTTAGAAATTTTTGCACGTTGATTATTTGTTAATGTAAATAGTCATGGGAAAAATGGGCGTGATCGGACCAGTGGGAGTGGCAGCTCCCATACAAAGTAAATATTTAATATCATATATCTACAGTACTTAGTCTTAGAAATGTTTGCACGTTGATTATTTGTTAATGTAAATAGTCATGGGGAAAATGGGCGTGTCAGCTCCCATACAAAGTAAATATTTAATCTATATATATAAAACTGAATGTTTGTTTCATGTGATAATCTTCGGCAAAGTTATTGTGCATGAGTACGGGAAGATTTCTCACTTGGTATGACCACGCCTACTCTAACGCCCACTTTTTTAAATTGATTAATTTCTTCTGCAATGGTTTTTACAGATTTACTTCAAACAATTTGTATACACATCTTACTGAAGGCGAGGTAAAAATAAAAATTTTATGTGACAAAGCTTCTTATTTCTTTCGACCACTCCTACTTTTTTTAAATGTGTAATTGATTCTACTCGGATTTTAACATATTTACTTCAAATCGAATACACATGTTACTCTAGTTGAGGTAAAAATTAAGATTCATACTCCACGCCCCATCTCTTGCAGGACAACGCCTGCCGGGAAGGCCAGACTGCTGGACCGATCTTACTAAAAATTTGACGGAATATAACTAAGACTCCGGCATGACTAAGAATACTTCTTTCGACCGCCTACTTTTTTTCAAAATGAGAAAAATCAATAAAATTATTCAAAATGAATTGAATATTTGTGTAATGTTTTTATTTTAAATTTATATTAATTGGCGTAGCAGCGCGCGCATGGTACATACATATGCTTTCAAACAATATTATACATTTTGAATTCAAAATTATTATGAAAATTTAAGAACTTTTTTGCTCACCACTTTCTAAAAACCAAAATTAATACCTAATTTTGGAAATTCTTGCCATTCGAATTCAAACGTTTGCAGTTCCCAGTGCCACTTGCTTTCGCAATTACTATCAACAAAGCGCAAGGACAATCGTTGCAAGTGTGTGGATTAAATTTGGAGAATCCATGCTTCTCACATGGGCAGATTTATGTGGCATGTTCACGCGTCGGAAAACCTTCTGATTTATTCGTTTACGCACCGGAAGGAAAAAACAAAAAATATTGTGTATCCAACAGCACTTCAATAAAAGACGAATTAAAATGAAACACTGCAATTTCACAATTTATCAAAATGAGCAAAATCAATAAAATTATTTGAATATTTGTGTAATGTCTTTCTTTCAAATTTAACTTAATTGGTGGCGTAGCAACGCGCGCAGGGTACAGCTAGTACACATAATACAAATAAAATCATTTTGCGTATGATGCTTGTATGAAGCAGACGTTCTTTTTGAGCTCTGATACAATTTAAATTAATTTATACTATGTTTCCACGACGACTTGAATCACCTGCTTCGCTCTCTGAATCTTGTTTATGAATCATGCTGTTTACATGACCAAAAAAACTTGATTCGATTTGACAGTTGTTTTTAATAAACAAACGGAATGAAAAAAACAAAATTTACAATTTGTGGAAAATATTTTTTTAATGGACAAAAAAACTGAGTGGAAATTAGTTAGCTTATTTGAAAAAAAACACATTCGTACGTATTTACTTTCTTTACTTCCAGCAACAAGAAAATAATTTGCTTTGTTTACAATAATATTAAATTTTTACAGTTAGTGCAGATAAACTTGCGATAAAAATTAGAGAAGAGTACAATTTTTCGTGCTTCGCAAGTTGATTCAATATGAATCTACTTGATTCGCTCTTAAAATTTTATATGGTGAAGCAAGTTGTTTTACTCATGATTGGGGTGTGAAGCATGAATAGAGAGCGAAGCATGTATCGTGGAAACGTAGTATTAGAAAGATGGCAAGAAAAATTAAGGACTCTAAAAATTGAAGAAATTGATTTCGATATTTCCGACTTGGAAGAATCGGAAGAGTCTGAAGTTACAAATAATTTATATGAGGCTTTTAATAAAATTAACAGCTTTTTATTAGAAGGACTGTCTAGATAAAGTTTATATAAGATCAACATAAAATATATTAATGTTGATACTAATAATGATATAGGTGATAGGGTTATTGAGTTGGAACCGTTCAAGTCCCACAATTTTTAAAGAAAAATATTAAATTGCCTGTCGATTATTTTTTGGAGTACTTTACAGATGACTTTCTTCAACCGCTTGTATCTTCAACAAACCAGGCGTCAATAACTAAATATGGGAAATCTCTCAAGGAATTTTAAATTTCTATATTTATTGGTACCATTGGATATACGCGTTTGGAAATGTATTGGACAATGGGCACCGTAATACCTGTTAGATATGATGGCAACATAGATATATTAATCGCTGTATGTACAACACTAATTGTTGTCATTAAATTTTCAAGTTATACTTTCTTTACCATAATAATGAACTATTGAACTGAAAGCACGCGTCTTTTTATTACATGAAGGAAAATTATAAATCATAAAGCATCCGGATTGGATTAGGCATTTGCTCAGTTCTTTGTATTGAAAATAATTAATAACCTTTAACAGGTTATGGGCCCAGTATTATTATCACGAGGAATATTAATTTATTTGTACAAAAATACTGAAAAAATGCCGTGCACAATGAAATTGCAGATTGTGAAGCTAAATGATGACAACTACCAAATATGGAAATATAAGATGGAGTTATTATTAATAAAAGAAGATCTATGGCAGGTGTGTGAGTGAGAATGCACATACAGATGCAGTACAATTAGCCAAGTGGAACAAAAAGGACGGAAAAGCCCGAGCTCATATTGGTCTCTTCATTGAGGATAATCAAATCATCCATATAAAAAATAAGGTAACAGCAAAAACGATGTGGGAATCTCTAAAGGAATATCACCAAAAATCAACATTACCAAATGAAGTTAGGCTCTTAAGAAAATTATGCCGAATGATTTTGCCAGAAGGAGAATGATTATGTCACATTTTTGTTAATTTATTTTTTATTATTGAATGTTTCTTTTTGAAATTTACAATATGTATTCAAATCTTAATTCTACTTGTTGTTTATTAGTTGTTACCAATGTAACCACTAACTGTTGTATTCAAATTTTAAAAATGTCTTCTAGTTAGGCTCAAAGTATCGGTTCTTTTTAGCCTCTGGTGACCTTCGAACTGAAGCAGACCCCAAGCGAGGTAGCTAGGGTGGTCTATTAGTTTATCGATGTAGCTAATTAAATATTTTTTAATTTCCTCCTGGATAGTGGGGACGTTAAGATCTCTGTGGATAATAATTACGTATATACCATGGAGCGCCGACAATTTGCCGTAATATTCTAGACTGTCTTCTTTGAAGCTTTTGGATGTTAGATGCGCAAGCAGTACCCCATAATTGGATGCCATATGTCCATATTGGTTTTATGATGGACGTGTATAGGAGAATTTTGTTGTCTAAAAACAAGTTTGAGTTTCGACCGAGAGGCCAATGTAGTTGAGCTGCTTTAAGTTTCATAGCCGTTATTTTCGCTTCAATATGACGAGACCAGGTCAAGCGTCTATCTATATGAATTCCCAAGTACTTAACATGGTTTTCTACCGGAACAGTGATGTTATTTATTTTTACAGCTGGGCACGTTTGTCTTCTGAGCGTGAAAGTTAAGTGAGCACATTTAGCCGGGTTAACCTTTATTCTCCATTTTTCTAGCCAGGCCTCTAGTTCATTGATGTGGGACTGCAGATTTTGCGATGCGACTTTTGGGTCATGGTTAACGCTAATAAATGCTGTGTCGTCTGCAAATGTATGCCGCCTTGGGGGACACCAGCAATAATTTTCTTGAGGGGGGAGTATTTATTTTGCGACCTTAGTTATTTTTATTGTTCTTTTTTTTATTATTTTTATTATAGGTAAGTACCTATTACAATTTTTTTTTCACCTATTACAAATATTTTTTATTTTTTCACTTTGACTCACTGATACACGTCCGTACTCGTCAAGAGCTGAAATAACAATGTTACATTTAAATGTAATGGATGAATGTATAGATGAACTAGCCACCTTATGAGAGCCATTAGCTGACGCCCTTGCAGTAGCTTTATATTTATCAAGCTTATCAGAAAGCTATAGTGTATTAATCACTGCACTAGAATCACGTGCTGAAGAAGACTTAACAAAAAGTATGGTTAAGAATAAGCTTTTAACGAACGGGATCTGCCTTAGATATTTCCGATGTGATCTCAGTAGTAATTCCACTGGGGAATATCAAAGGTATCATCTTCAGACATTTTCTTACAAATGCTGAGTATAGATGGCGTAATTTACACACATGTAGGATAGCAAGTTGATGTGGCCATCTTTTAACGAAAAACGTACTATGCAACTGATAACCCGGAATAGAAAGGATATATCAAGATTGCTGCCAGTATTAACTTGGTGACGTAGCCGGGTCAAAACTCAATGACCAACTGAGATATCTCACAGCTACAGGTTGGCTCTAGCAAGACACGACTTTTTTGTACACACATATTAGCTTCAGTATGTTGTATACGACATTAAATCTGATGAGTGGTGTGGTCTTTTAAAACGGGGTCCCTTCGACTCTACTTAAGTGTTCGCACGTAGTGAACTACCACGTAAACCAACCAACCAACTCAACAAAAACCACCGGAACAATATCCCAGAATGGTGTGTGGATTCTGGTGCATCATCGCATACTTATGTATAATAACAAATCACTATTCAAAATCTTGAATAAATCAAATAAAAGTTTTGTAAAATTTGCCGACGGTAGAAATTTAACCATAAAAGGTACAGGCAAAACTGAATTTAAAACGGAATCTAATAAATGTATATTAAATGATGTACAATTTATAACAGATCTTACATGCAATTTATTATCGGTTAACAAACTAACCAAAAGTGGTTGCGACATAGCCTTTAAAAACGAAAAATGTTTTATTAATAAAAATGGTAAAAACTGACTTGTAGTAAGGCAAAACGTCATGCATTCAACCCAACTAAAAAAGAAAATTTAAGATGCAGTGCTATTGGTAATCTGAATCTTAAAAAAGCTCCAGGTATGGATAAAATCAGCAACAAAATGCTTGTGGAGTTACCTCGTGTAGCTAGAAGAATTATCCTCTTTATCTTCAACGCTATTTTACGCCTAGAATACTATCCTGCAGATTGGAAGGTGTCTATGATCACTATGATTCCTAAGTCAGGAAAGGACCACACCAAAGTGGAGTCATATAGGCCAATTAGTCTACTGCCGACAATTTCTAAACTGTTCGAAAAATTGTTAATGACTAAGTTGACTCCAATTCTGAATGACACTGAATGTGTTCCTAATCATCAATTCGGCTTCAGAGCGAAACACAGCACCATCGAACAAACACATAGATTTGATAAGAGGGTCGAAGAGGGTCCTGCAGATTGGAAGGTGTCTATGATCACTATGATTCCTAAGTCAGGAAAGGACCACACCAAAGTGGAGTCATATAGGCCAATTAGTCTACTGCCGACAATTTCTAAACTGTTCGAAAAATTGTTAATGACTAAGTTGGCTCCAATTCTGAATGACACTGAATGTGTTCCTAATCATCAATTCGGCTTCAGAGCGAAACACAGCACCATCGAACAAACACACAGATTTGATAAGAGGGTCGTTTGAAGACAAAAAATACTGCTCCGCCCTTTTCATTGATGTGTCCCAAGCGTTCGACAAAGCTTGGCATGACGGTTTAATGCACAAAATAAAATTAACTCTGCCTGCTACGGTCGCAAATTTAAAATCAAAGAAGGCGATTTTTTAAGTACCGCTCAGCCAATTGAATCAGGTGTGCCACATGGTAGCATACTGGGTCCTACTTTATATTTGATTTATGCCTCCGACATGCCGTCAGACCCCAAAATCCATACGTCAACTTTTGCAGACGATACAGCCTTTATCAGCGTCCATAAGGACCACCAAGTTGCATCACAGAATTTGCAGAATTATGTTTATAAACTAGAGAATTGGCTAGAGCTTTGGAAAATCAGGGTAAACGAACAAAAATGTATTCATATCACTTTCACATTGCGAAAAGATACCTGCTCGTCCATCAGAATAAATAATCAAACTATCCCGCAACACAATGAAGTCAAATACCTCGGAATCCACCTCGATCGTCGTTTAACTTGGAAGTCTCATATCGACGCAAAACTTACTCAGATGAGATTAAAAGCAGTGCAACTTAATTGGCTAATCGTCAGAAATTCTACATTAAAGTTGGATTGCAAACTTTTGTTGTACAATGCAATTCTAAATCCAATCTGGTGTTATGGAATACAATTATGGGGTACTGCCTCAGCATCAAATATTGAAAAAATTCAAAGGGGTCAAAATAAAATTATACGTATAATTACTGCAGCTCCATGGTATGTTAAAAATTCTCGAATCCACAAAGATCTAGGCGTGCCATTAGTAAAAGTCGAATTTACAAAATATGCGTCAAAGTACGTCAGCAAACTTGAACACCATCCAAACCCACTTGCACGAGACATCCTTAACTTGAGTGGACACAATCGGTTGAGAAGGAGGGATACCCTTGCTTTAACTCAAGCGCAAAACAGATGACTGGATCAGTTGATGTGAAATTTTTTTTAGTATCATAAAAATTTTTGTCTAGCACTGGCTGGGCTTATTATTTTCTTTTTAGTATTAAGATTTGAAAACTTATTGTCATTTCATGATATGAAGATTCAATAAATAAATAAAAGCTACAAAAAAAAATGCATATATGACTGGCACAGAATACTTCGTCACCGCAACTTAACTGATGTCAATAGAATGCAAGAATTGGCAGCTGATTAAAACATTACAAAATGCAATCATATTGAAATTTGTGAAATTTGTAAACCGTTTACAAAAACATGTGAAAAGTTAGACTTAATACATAAAGATGTTTGTGGCCCATTACAAGTTCCAACACCAAGAGGTATCAAATATATTTTACCATTAATCGATAATTATTCCAGATATTGTTATATACATATATTTAATGAAACATACATCTGATGTCAAAGAAAAATTATTGAATTTATTGCAATGATGAAAACACAACACAATAAAGTACCTAAAATTATTAGATCCGATAGAGGTGGTGAGTACATGTAAAATGAACTACACAGATATTTTAAATATAATGGAATTTTAACAGAATTCACAGTACCAAAAACTCCACAGCAAAATAGGGTTGCTGAGCGCAAAAATAGAACTTTAACAGAAATGGTACGTTGCATGCTTAATAGTTCAGAAATTCATAAGCAATACCAAGAATGATAAAAATAAAGATTACGTCATGCGCATGATTTCCCGTTATATGACGTAGAAGTTCCATTCTAAGGGTTACCAATAATGTTTCATGTGTTAGAATTAAAATTTCTTGCGAAAAAGGTATGTTTTATATTATAGTTGACAACCCTGCAATTGAAATCACTTTGACAGTTCTAAAAAATATTACATCGGGTTTTGGATTGTTCTTTTATAATTTTCTGGAATTTTATTAATTTTTTCATGGAAACTCTCTAGACAAATTTGTGCTTAATAATAGCAAAAGAATATAGAAAAGAAAACTTTAATTGTTTAATATTTTTTTAAGTTGATATTAAGACTTAAAAAGTAAAAAGCCGGTTCATCGTACATGTACAAGAATGATAAAATAAAGATTACGCCATGCACATGATTTCCCGTTATGTGACGTAGAAGGTCCATTCTAAGGGTTACCAATAATGTTTCATGTGTTAGAATTAAAATTTCTTGCGAAAAATTTATGTTTTATGTGATAGTTGGCAACCTTGCAATTGAGTTCTCTGAGAGTTCTAAAATAAAATCTGTTTAAAGCATTAAACACATTCGAGACAGCAGGCTACCGACTACAATATGTCAAAAATAAAATACACACGTTTAGATAAAAGTGACTATATTGACGACAGCAGGCAACACGACTGCTGGTTGTTGTCCATGCTGATTTTTTCGTCGCTGTCAAATTAAACTAATTTCTATTTTTGTTGGCGACAAAACAAAAACAGTGTTGACCATATAGCAAAATGTGTAAAGCAAATTAACTAAAGTAAAAAGCAAAATACAATATTAAAATGTTATGATCATTTATGCATCAAGAGTTGTTAAATGTATCAATAATATTATATTAATAATAATACAAATGAGTGAAGTTTATTAGCATGTCTGGAATCATGTACATGTTTTTCATATTTCATAAAAAACGCTACTTTAAAAAAAATAAAAGCCTTAAGTGGCACCACTGAAATATACATAAATGGATTACTACAACAGCTGTTTATATTTTCATTGCTTTGTTTGATTAAAGTTTGTAAGTGTTTTATTGTTTAAAGATTTATTATTTTTAATGTTTTTATTTACTTTTTTGTTGTATTTTAGTAATAGCTTCTATAAAATCAACAAAATTCTCTTCAGCCAATATGTTATTTATAAAATTTGAAGAACAAATTTATTTTTTATTAAAACGTCAGATTTCGGGATCAGCTGATGAGTATGTAGCTGTCGTTTTCAAAATAATTAAGTAGCGGGCTACAGGGCGGCATAAGTACCCAGCGGCATTTGCACTCGTGTAGTCGTGTAGCCTGCTGTCTCGAATGTGTTTAATGCTTAAAAAAGAAAAACAAACAAAAAAAAAAAAAACAACCAAAAATATAAACATGAAGAGTGCAGTGAGCAAATGCACGCAAAGCATGAGTAAAAAAAACAAGTGAGAAAAAATTAGCTAATAGAAACACAGAATGTGTGACGTCACAGGGCCAAAATGGTGATAATAGATATGCGTTACTCTCTGGATTGGAAATAGAGAATGTAGATGACAAACCAACACCAAGGAATGTTGAAAACACAGCAACCAGGAAACAAATTATCTGGAGTATTTTGTCCCCCCATTTTTTTTTGTTTGATGCCAACATTAAACGATTAGTCGACCAACTAGAAGCAAAAACACCGAAACTAAATTTTTAAATAAAAAATGTCAACAAACATAAAAGCAAGCTGGATCTTTCTGATGTTTCGGTGCACTAAAGGAAAAAAATATACATTCCTACTCGTAAACGCCAAAGGAATTAAAACATGTCTCGTTTGTTTTGAGAGGCCTCTACTATGCTACGGAAATTAATGAAGTTAAAACTGCTTTGGACAAATTAGCCACCGAGGTTATTTCAAAAGTGACGCAGTTTACAACACCATATTAAAAAAAAATGCTTATAATACAGGTTTATTCCTTGTTACTTTAAATCCAGGAAAATCTCTGACAGATATGTCACATATAAGATATATCTTGAGTCAAACTGTTTCATGGGAGGTCCCAAAAATAAAGGATAAGGAGGTTCAATGCCATAGCTGGCACGTTGGGGCCATATAGCAACAAACTGTAATTCGGAGTTTCAATGTGTAAAATGCGACAAAAATCATCTGCCGGGTGAATGTCAACACATTAAATCGGAATCTTCCCCGCCACATTGTGTTAATTGCGGGGATAGGGGACATCCAGCAAACTGGCGAAGTTGTCCATCTTATAAAAATACATCTCTGCACGTAGGGACCTTATAAACAAAGCAAAGGAAGATTGCTGCCAAAAATAATGCCAACAATGTAATTAGTCAATCAATGCGTTCTCCTGGTAAAACATTTGCTAGTCTGAGGGTGCTGTAGCTTAATTGGTTAGCGCATTTGATCATTAAGCATGAGTTGGTATTTGTAGCCCGGGTTCGATTCCCAGCCGCTGCCACTCAAACAAAATCAGTTTCTGAGAATTATTAGTTTTCTTTCTATCCATTATAACTAATATTTATCACAGCGCCCTCCTTCGGTGGTATAGCATTCAAACGCCACCGAAGTAAAATAAATAAATAAAGGCTACAAAATCAAGCTTTAACATTAATGCGCCTACACACCACCAGAGGCGCTGCAATTCTGCACTAAAAACAAACATAATGCGCAATTACAGAGTTGTGATATAAAAAAGCTTTCTTCTTTCACCACCTTTACTTCTTCAACTATCCCCTTTCCAAAGAAAGTAACGCAATTATATATAGGCATATTAATTGCCTGAGTGTTACTTCTCTTTAAAAAAAAAAAAAAAAAAAAAAATAAAATGAATTGCACTAGAATTCAAATGGAAAGCGTATTTATCGAAATAGAACTTATTACAAACAATATTTGTAAGAAATATTTATTAGGTTCTATATATATTCCCTGCGTAATTGCCTCTGACGTGTTAACCAAAAATTTAAAACAAATCCTTTACATAGCAAATAACTTTGATGGTTTTATTTTAGGAGGTGATTTCAATGCCAAACATCCAAACTGGGGAGACAATACAGACAACGCCAATGGAAAAACTGTTCTTGATTGGCTACAAAACAACTGTCTTGATGCAATACGTTCTGCGATGTGACTCCGTCATTTCCAAATGGCTCATCTTATTTGGACCACTTCCTATTAAACCCCAGTATAATTAACACCATCCAGCCTAATTGTAGAATCAAAAGCCTACCAACTTTCTCGGATCATTTTCCTCTGCTGGTTGAAATTGAATTAGCGTGTACAAGCCTCAGCCTAAGAAGTCCACCAGTAGTAACCTCGTACAGAAATACCAATTGGAACGCTATCAGAAGAGATTTAGAAGAAGCGTCTATTTCCATCTTACCTCCTAAAAACTATAATCTGGATAATAGTGAGTTAGACACGCTTATTACGTCTTTTAATCAATTACATATCACAACACACAATCGGCATTCAGAAAACATTGAAATAAATGATGTAAAGTACCGTTATCCCGAAAATATTAGGAAATTTTTGAAAATAAAGCATAATTGGCAGCAGGACCTGAAAAAAATATACCATAGAAATGGGAACAGAAATAGCAGTGAGTAAAAAATCCTTTCAAGGCAAATAAGTCTTTTAAAAATGAATGTATGTATCAGAGATCAGTTATGAGTACTGAAAAAGTGAGTATACTTGAATCATGACTTATAATTTGTTATACTTATACGTACTCATACTTCTCTCAATATCATCAAACCAATATTCGTCTTTAAAGTTTGAAGTACGCATTATGTTCAGACTTAATCTCATGTATGATGTTGTTTATTTTGACTCTCCTTATCTCAATGTACGTAGACGATAAAAAAATAAGTATGACTCGCATACACTCATGCGAGAGTCGTTCATTTTTACAGTCCGCTTATAAAAATTATATAAAATAATAAATGTTATATTTTCCCCAATATGTTTTCCTATAAACTTACTTGTATGTTTTTATATTTCTTTTTTACTTATTTTGTATAAATACCTAACGGAATATGCTGAAATTTTTTTTCAATGACTTAACTGAGTTGAATACTTTATGAGTATGTGAGTATTTTTCTTAAGATGTAAATCTAAATACCGTTGTTTATGAATCAAACATATTGGGAATCGTATGAGCTCGATGTCGGCGTTGTAGTCATACTTAAATCCACCCGCATTTATAAGTCAACGTTGTTGTGAGTTTGAGTAACTCAGAGTAGTTAAATTTCAATGATTTAAAACCACTTATACTTAAAATGTTATGAGTAGTTGTGAATCGTAAAAAAACGATTTATTGCCGATCTCTGGTATGTAACGTATAAACTCCAAAACGGCTGAGCCGATTTTGATGAAAATCTCAGCATGTTACTATTACTCTGGAATTAATAATAAGCTATATGAACTTTTGATTGTACAAACGGGGGTGACACCGCCCATTTAATCCAAAAATTTAAAACGCCATATTTTGGGCATTGTTTGACCTACGTCAATAATATGTGGTACATATGGTATTGGCATAATTAGGAATACGTACCAGGAAAAAAGTGGGTGGTACCACGCCCCTTTTTAGGAAAATTAAAAATCATAATATAGTCTTAACTACTGATCGTCATTAAATTTTCACAATAGGATATTCTTACGAAATAATAAATTCTTGACTATGTAAGTGAACAAAGGGGCATGGCCTCGCCCACTGAAATGCATCGCTCATATGACGCGCTTCAGTATCCTATTATTTTTCCATATGGAGAAGATGGATATCACTTTGAAATGCGTCAAATCAATCAAGCAACCCGTAAGGCCGTTAATTATCCTGCTAAGTTCTTAATTTCACTCGATGTGCCAGGCTTTTCACCACATGTGCTACAACTTAAAATTGGAGTCCCAATTATTTTACTGCGTAATATCGATCACCACGGCTTTGCAATGGCACTCAACTTGCAGTAAAAAAACTGAGAAATAATTTAGTAGAAGCGACCATTATAACAGGAAAATATAAAGGTACAGATGTACTTTTGCTACGCATTCCAATGCTACAACAGATTTACCATTCGATTTTAAACAATTTTTTCCTGTTCGGTTAGCGTTTGCGATGACTGTTAACAAAGTTCAAGGTTAATATCCCGTGTATATGTGGATGCTCCTGATGGGCAAACTAAACCTAAAGCATTGCAATAAATATATTAAAATTAAATAAATAAACGTTTGTAAATATATAAATAAGTTTTATTTTATTTTATAACAAGGGGGGGGGGGGGAAGCGAAGCACACCGGGTTTAGCTAGTATCGATATAGACACAAAAATATCAAGATGTGTTGATGGGCTTCCGCAACATACATATATGTATATACTTTTGATAACAGCAAGAAGTTCTCTGGATTTGACGGTATTTCAAATTTCTTAATTAGAAAATTCCCAGATGCAACACTGAGACTATTGGCTACAATTTTTAACAATTGCTTAAATAACGGCTATTTTCCATCAGCCCGGAAAGAGGAAAAAATATTGGCGATCAAAAAGAAACGAGACAGTAATAAGCCTGAAGAGTTTCGTCCAATATCCTTGCTATCCAACATAGGTAAATTATTCGAACATATGTTGAAAGAAAAATTGGAAAAAGAATTCGTTATCGAGCCCATTACAGAATTCCAATTTGGATTCATGAAAAATCACTCAACACAACTTGCATTGTTGAAATTTCACAATGATACGATATCTAGCCTCAGAAATAAAAAATCCACAAATCTTTAGACATCGAAAAGGCTTTTGATTCCGCTTACCACACTGGAATAATCTATAAAGTGGGGCACTTCAGGGTAGCATCTTGGCCCCTTTCTTGTTCAACATCTTCTGACATGATTTCCCACTGATGACTGCTTGATATATGCGCACAATAATTCTCCAATAGAAGCATTGCACAAGGCTGCATTCCATCTTGGAGAAATTAGCACCTTTTACAAAAAATTAAAATAAATGCTGCCAAATCTGAAGCCATATGCATTAGAAATGCATCGGGCAAGTGTCCCAGATATATAGTGATGGAAAGCAAATCTCTTCAACTAATTTTGGATGGCATAAATATACTATTAAGAATTCAATAATATATCTGGGAGTACAATTTGATAAACTCTTACCCCCTTATACATAAAAACTTACAACAGGTTTATAAAGCAAATTTCCATACAAAATTCCCAATCTGGTTTACTATATCCCCTATAGTGGACAAGGAGTTGGAAATATTTGAACCAGAGATCGGCAATGAATTGCTTTTTTACGATTCACAACTACTCATAACATTTTAAGTATAAGTGGTTTTACATCATTGCAATTTAACTACTCAGAGTTACTCAAACTCACCACAACGTTGACTATAAATGCAAGTGGATATACATAAGTATATATAATAGTGATGGCAAAAAAAAGAATAACCGATTAATGGATTATATGATTAATCGAAAAGAAAAAATAATTGATTGCAATTAATTGGAAAGATTTAATCGATTAATCGATATTTTTTTAGGTAAAATTGAAAATTATCATAAATAAAAAAATTATTATTATTTATTGAAAAAAAAAATCATTTATTTAGCACAAAATTTAAAAATAGGAGCATTAATAGCCGTGTCGTGGTTAATCTGTTCCGTTTTTGCATTACTATTGCACCTGCTTTGGAAAAAGCCGCTCTGATGGTACAGCTGTACCAATCAAAAAGCAATACTTTTGTGCAAGAGAGTATAGCTTAGGGTAGACCGATTTCATTTCTTCTCATGCGTCTATTACGTTACGCTTTAATTCTAGCACTGCAGCATTGAGAAAGAAGCTTATGGTGTTTTATTTTCTGAAATAAAATGTTACACCTTTATTATGTACATTTTTATAATGTTTACCCCACATTTTAAAGATGTCGCATTTTTAATGGTCAGAATAGAACATAAAATCATAACAGTGTAACATTTTTTTTCATGTACAGCTGTTTTTGTTTTTTTGTTAAAAAAGAAGAAGCAGATAGCTCCCTGGTAAGATCGCTTGAAATAAGACAATGAATATCTCTCAAAAAGACCAATGGCACCTTCCTGACTAATACGCAAATTTTTCTTAAACTATAAAAATTATATATGTATATAAACATACATTACATATATAAGAAGTAGAAGATATTGTCCTATGAAATTTGACATACATCAACTTCAGAATATTCATTAATTACGTTCTCTACAAAGCCTTTCACTCGCGGATGTGGATTTCTTTCAATAATCATATAAAATATTTCATCATCATTAGATGATGAAGATGAATCCCACAAGTTATCCAAAATTTTTTCAGCACATAAAAAGTAGTAATATTTTCCATCTTGTATATTTTTTTTTTTGTTTCTTAACACAAATACACATTCATAAACAAAACAAATGTCAGCTGCAGCGATGCCAACTTAGCCCTTTTCGGCCTAGATTTAACCGGATTTTAGTCACTCAAAACGCGAAAAAAAGGAAATTGGATGTAGTTTTATATGAATTTTTTTCCATTTAGCTAGCCCTTTTTTCAAAAATGGTTACGCGTTTTGAGTCTCAAAAGTTGGCAGTGGGATTCACCCCTCTAAAAATACAGAGTGTGAAAGGTGCACCATTTATAGAAAAGAACACACTACACTTTAGCAGTGTTGACATTTTTTCAGAAAAGAACACAAAAAAATTAAAAAGGAAAAACGTGTAACATTTTTGCCAGAAAAGAAAACGCCATTAGTTCAACTTGAAGAAGTATAGAAAAAGAAAAAAAAAATAAAAAATTATGTAATGAACGCTTGCGACTCAACCCCAGATTTTTTTTATTTTGTATTTATAAAATTTTTTTTTGTAGTTCTTAAATTCTTTACCAACAATTACTCATATATTGTTTTTTTATACCCTTTACCATCGTGAGAAGGGTATATATAAGTTTGTCATTCCGTGTGTAATTTCCACAAAAAAAATTTCCGACCCTATAAAGTATATATATTCTGGATCCTTATAGATAGCGAAGTCGATTAAGCCATGTCCGTCTGTCTGTCTGTCGGTCTGTCTGTCTGTTGAAATCAGTTTTTTGAAGTCCCCAGATATACTCGGGATCCAAACCTTCAATAGTTCTGTCAGAAGTGCTTTCGAGAAGTTTGCTATTTAAAATCAGCAAAATCGGTTTAGGTCAACCAGAGTTATGAACCAATATGTGAGACCACCTCCATAAAAATTTGATATTTTTCGTCCATTTTATTGCAATATTTTGAAATATATTGCAGATAATACGATGAAATTTTGTATACGATAAAAGATATGATAAAAAAGGAAAGTGTTCGGAAACTAGTAACAATCGGTACATGATTTCTTATAGCCCCCATACAAATTTATATATTCCCGAAATATGGCTTAATGATAAATAAATGCCTATAAAATTGGAATATCTAGACAAAATTCAGCAAAAATAAGTTTTATGCAAAAAGCAATCGAAAAACGAAATTTTTTTTTAGTTCGGTCCATGTTTGACCATAGACCCCATATAAAGTCCACTTCCAAAATTCACTTACAATACGTATAAAACAGATATAAATACTGTTAAACGGCTAAAATTTGACATAAATACTCTTTATAGGCAAATAAATTGTTGTACTAAATTTTATGGTAGTCGGCCCAGAACTGGTCATAGCTCCCATACAAGGACATCTGAAAAATACATTTTTACCCATATATATTGTATAAATATCGGTGCCGACTCAAAACTTTGCACAGATCATTTTAATATATACAAAAATCATCCCACAAAATTTTGTGAATTTCGGTCTATTTTTAACCGTATGCCCCATATAAAGCCCTCTTCCGAAAATCACTTTAATACTCATAAATCGCTTAATAAGGGTACCAATCCAAAATTTTACACGTATCATTTACATACATGCCTAAATCTAACTGCTGGATTTTGAGAATATCGGTCCATATTTGACTATATCCCCCACATAAGGTCCACTCTCGAAATCCACGTTAATACTAATATATATCGTATATATAGCGTTATTATGTTGAAATTCGACGTGAAGTATCCTCATATGCATGAAAATAACTGTTCCAAAATTTAAGAAGATCGGCCCATAATTTGTCATAGCTGCCATATAAGAACCATTTCCAAAAAACAAATAAATTCGGGTCAAAAAATATTCTTTTCGGATTTAACCCATATTCGGTCCACATTTTATAATCATGATATATATTTTTAATACCTTTTATTTAGTGTATTACAAATTATCAAGCACCCAGTAGTTCCCGAGATATAGGCCTATATATTTTCAACTTTACGGACCCGCCCCCTCGAAAATAGGCGTGACCGCCAACGAATTTTTTTTCCTGGTATCTCCTCTAAAAGCCCTATTTCATTTCATTTTGTTTTTTTTTTTTTTTTTTTTTTTTTTTTGAGCAAAATCACTAAAACCGAATTGTACCCCTTTTTTATACTCTGTTTGTTAAATTACACTGAAGATTATTATGAACATCAGACAGACTCTGTAAATTATGATAAGAATTGGTAATTAAATCAATTAAAATGGTAAAAATTAGACAACATTTCAAAATATTTAACATAAATTATGTTGGTCGTAAAATTGTCTTTCAAACAATATATCAAATACTAATAAAATTTACACTAAGACTGAATAGAAAACACAGAATAAGGATATTCTAGTCTAGTGTAGTTTCTGTATTTCTTATTACGCTTAGGTGAAGGGTATTTAAGATTCGGCACAGCCGAATATAGCACTCTTACTTGTTTATACTCTGTTTGTTAAATTACACTCAAGATTATTATGAACATCAGACAAACTCCGTAAATTATGGTACTTAATTAAATTAAAAATAGTGAAAATTACACAAAATTTCAAAATATTTAACATAAATTATGTTGGTCGTAAAATTGTCTTTCAAACAATATATCAAATACTAATAAAATTTGCACTAAGACTGAATAGAAAACCAGAATAAGAATATTCTAGTCTAGGTGGAGGGTATTTAAGATTCGGCACAGCCGAATATATCACTCTTACTTGTTTATACTCTGTTTGTTAAATTACACTGAAGATTATTATCAGACAGACTCTGTAAATTATGGTAAGAATTGGTAATTAAATCAATTAAAAATGGTGAAAATTAGACAAAATTTCAAAATATTTAACATAAATTATGTTGGTCGTAAAATTGTCTTTCAAACAATATATCAAATACTAATAAAATTTGCACCAAGACTGAATAGAAAACATATAATTAGGATATTCTAGTCTAGTGTAGTTTCTGTATTTCTTATTACGCTTAGGTGAAGGGTATTTAAGATTCGGCACAGCCGAATATAGCACTCTTACTTGTTTATACTCTGTTTGTTAAATTACACTGAAGATTATTATGAACATCAGACAGACTCTGTAAATTATGGTAAGAATTGGTAATTAAATCAATAAAAATGGTAAAAATTAGACAACATTTCAAAATATTTAACATAAATTATGTTGGTCGTAAAATTGTCTTTCAAACAATATATCAAATACTAATAAAATTTGCACTAATTAGGATATTCTAGTCCTGGAACCAGTGTAGTTTTTGTATTTCTTAGTACAGTTAGGTGGGGGGTATTTAAGATTCGGCACAGCCGAATATAGCACTCTTACTTGTTTATACTCTGTTTGTTAAATTACACTCAAGATTATTATGAACATCAGACAAACTCCGTAAATTATGGTACTTAATTAAATTAAAAATAGTGAAAATTACACAAAATTTCAAAATATTTAACATAAATTATGTTGGTCGTAAAATTGTCTTTCAAACAATATATCAAATACTAATAAAATTTGCACTAAGACTGAATAGAAAACCAGAATAAGAATATTCTAGTCTAGGTGGAGGGTATTTAAGATTCGGCACAGCCGAATATATCACTCTTACTTGTTTATACTCTGTTTGTTAAATTACACTGAAGATTATTATCAGACAGACTCTGTAAATTATGGTAAGAATTGGTAATTAAATCAATTAAAAATGGTGAAAATTAGACAAAATTTCAAAATATTTAACATAAATTATGTTGGTCGTAAAATTGTCTTTCAAACAATATATCAAATACTAATAAAATTTGCACTAAGACTGAATAGAAAACACAGAATTAGGATATTCTAGTCTAGTGTAGTTTCTGTATTTCTTATTACGCTTAGGTGAAGGGTATTTAAGATTCGGCACAGCCGAATATAGCACTCTTACTTGTTTATACTCTGTTTGTTAAATTACACTCAAGATTATTATGAACATCAGACAAACTCCGTAAATTATGGTACTTAATTAAATTAAAAATAGTGAAAATTACACAAAATTTCAAAATATTTAACATAAATTATGTTGGTCGTAAAATTGTCTTTCAAACAATATATCAAATACTAATAAAATTTGCACTAAGACTGAATAGAAAACCAGAATAAGAATATTCTAGTCTAGGTGGAGGGTATTTAAGATTCGGCACAGCCGAATATATCACTCTTACTTGTTTATACTCTGTTTGTTAAATTACACTGAAGATTATTATCAGACAGACTCTGTAAATTATGGTAAGAATTGGTAATTAAATCAATTAAAAATGGTGAAAATTAGACAAAATTTCAAAATATTTAACATAAATTATGTTGGTCGTAAAATTGTCTTTCAAACAATATATCAAATACTAATAAAATTTGCACCAAGACTGAATAGAAAACATATAATTAGGATATTCTAGTCTAGTGTAGTTTCTGTATTTCTTATTACGCTTAGGTGAAGGGTATTTAAGATTCGGCACAGCCGAATATAGCACTCTTACTTGTTTATACTCTGTTTGTTAAATTACACTGAAGATTATTATCAGACAGACTCTGTAAATTATGGTAAGAATTGGTAATTAAATCAATTAAAAATGGTGAAAATTAGACAAAATTTCAAAATATTTAACATAAATTATGTTGGTCGTAAAATTGTCTTTCAAACAATATATCAAATACTAATAAAATTTGCACTAAGACTGAATAGAAAACACAGAATTAGGATATTCTAGTCTAGTGTAGTTTCTGTATTTCTTATTACGCTTAGGTGAAGGGTATTTAAGATTCGGCACAGCCGAATATAGCACTCTTACTTGTTTATACTCTGTTTGTTAAATTACACTCAAGATTATTATGAACATCAGACAAACTCCGTAAATTATGGTACTTAATTAAATTAAAAATAGTGAAAATTACACAAAATTTCAAAATATTTAACATAAATTATGTTGGTCGTAAAATTGTCTTTCAAACAATATATCAAATACTAATAAAATTTGCACTAAGACTGAATAGAAAACCAGAATAAGAATATTCTAGTCTAGGTGGAGGGTATTTAAGATTCGGCACAGCCGAATATATCACTCTTACTTGTTTATACTCTGTTTGTTAAATTACACTGAAGATTATTATCAGACAGACTCTGTAAATTATGGTAAGAATTGGTAATTAAATCAATTAAAAATGGTGAAAATTAGACAAAATTTCAAAATATTTAACATAAATTATGTTGGTCGTAAAATTGTCTTTCAAACAATATATCAAATACTAATAAAATTTGCACCAAGACTGAATAGAAAACATATAATTAGGATATTCTAGTCTAGTGTAGTTTCTGTATTTCTTATTACGCTTAGGTGAAGGGTATTTAAGATTCGGCACAGCCGAATATAGCACTCTTACTTGTTTATACTCTGTTTGTTAAATTACACTGAAGATTATTATCAGACAGACTCTGTAAATTATGGTAAGAATTGGTAATTAAATCAATTAAAAATGGTGAAAATTAGACAAAATTTCAAAATATTTAACATAAATTATGTTGGTCGTAAAATTGTCTTTCAAACAATATATCAAATACTAATAAAATTTGCACTAAGACTGAATAGAAAACACAGAATTAGGATATTCTAGTCTAGTGTAGTTTCTGTATTTCTTATTACGCTTAGGTGAAGGGTATTTAAGATTCGGCACAGCCGAATATAGCACTCTTACTTGTTTATACTCTGTTTGTTAAATTACACTCAAGATTATTATGAACATCAGACAAACTCCGTAAATTATGGTACTTAATTAAATTAAAAATAGTGAAAATTACACAAAATTTCAAAATATTTAACATAAATTATGTTGGTCGTAAAATTGTCTTTCAAACAATATATCAAATACTAATAAAATTTGCACTAAGACTGAATAGAAAACCAGAATAAGAATATTCTAGTCTAGGTGGAGGGTATTTAAGATTCGGCACAGCCGAATATATCACTCTTACTTGTTTATACTCTGTTTGTTAAATTACACTGAAGATTATTATCAGACAGACTCTGTAAATTATGGTAAGAATTGGTAATTAAATCAATTAAAAATGGTGAAAATTAGACAAAATTTCAAAATATTTAACATAAATTATGTTGGTCGTAAAATTGTCTTTCAAACAATATATCAAATACTAATAAAATTTGCACCAAGACTGAATAGAAAACATATAATTAGGATATTCTAGTCTAGTGTAGTTTCTGTATTTCTTATTACGCTTAGGTGAAGGGTATTTAAGATTCGGCACAGCCGAATATAGCACTCTTACTTGTTTATACTCTGTTTGTTAAATTACACTGAAGATTATTATGAACATCAGACAGACTCTGTAAATTATGGTAAGAATTGGTAATTAAATCAATAAAAATGGTAAAAATTAGACAACATTTCAAAATATTTAACATAAATTATGTTGGTCGTAAAATTGTCTTTCAAACAATATATCAAATACTAATAAAATTTGCACTAATTAGGATATTCTAGTCCTGGAACCAGTGTAGTTTTTGTATTTCTTAGTACAGTTAGGTGGGGGGTATTTAAGATTCGGCACAGCCGAATATAGCACTCTTACTTGTTTATACTCTGTTTGTTAAATTACACTCAAGATTATTATGAACATCAGACAAACTCCGTAAATTATGGTACTTAATTAAATTAAAAATAGTGAAAATTACACAAAATTTCAAAATATTTAACATAAATTATGTTGGTCGTAAAATTGTCTTTCAAACAATATATCAAATACTAATAAAATTTGCACTAAGACTGAATAGAAAACCAGAATAAGAATATTCTAGTCTAGGTGGAGGGTATTTAAGATTCGGCACAGCCGAATATATCACTCTTACTTGTTTATACTCTGTTTGTTAAATTACACTGAAGATTATTATCAGACAGACTCTGTAAATTATGGTAAGAATTGGTAATTAAATCAATTAAAAATGGTGAAAATTAGACAAAATTTCAAAATATTTAACATAAATTATGTTGGTCGTAAAATTGTCTTTCAAACAATATATCAAATACTAATAAAATTTGCACCAAGACTGAATAGAAAACATATAATTAGGATATTCTAGTCTAGTGTAGTTTCTGTATTTCTTATTACGCTTAGGTGAAGGGTATTTAAGATTCGGCACAGCCGAATATAGCACTCTTACTTGTTACGTATATAATTGGTCTAAAAGTTCACTGACAGTAAATTGTTTGCGTATGTATGTGTAATTCATTAATATAATTTATATGGTCACATTAAATAATCTTGCATTAATTTTTTTATCGGTGATAGTTTTAGTTTGCAAGAAATTGTATTTTCATTTGATACGTATGTATGTATAAAAGGTCAGCAAGTATAGCAATGCTATATCTATGGCAATGTTCTATGTGGCAATGTCGTTTGACTTAAATATTCATGGTGGCTTAAGTAATCATTATCTAAATAATCGGCGCCCAACCTCAAACTATTCTCAATACGTGACAAAACTTTCTTTTCATACGAGCCTTTCAACTAGACACATCGTTTACTTGGTTTTATGTAATTTTAATAATTAACCAAAAGTTTTGATAATTAAAAAGGTATGTTGTTTTTAAGAAACTTTATAACTTTTTAAAGTAATTAATAACCGCAGATTAATTCCTGCTTAAAGTTTAAGTATCGGTTGCTTACCAAAAACTGTCCAATTTTATTATCAAAAGATTCTGAAGGTCCAATTTGTATTCTCACAAAAATATCAGGATTATTCATCTTTTTTTTCTGGAAAGCATCCCAAAATCGAAGCACTACACATATATTACATTATATATGGATGAATGATCAATTCATATTTCTCATATGAATTTGATTATAATATTGACTGGTAAGCGTCTTAGAAAATACAAATTTAAATTACAACATATTTACAAAAAATTGTTTTTATATACATAAAGTTTTACTGCGCCAAATGATAACCAGTCAATAAATTAATAAAATTTTTAACAAAACAAACAACTTGCATATGCTACATAAATACGTACAAACATTTTAATCACAATATAATTACTCTTCAAAGTAAGAAAACAAAAAAAAAAGAAAGAAGATAAGTGATAAACCTAACAGCGGTGTCATGTATAATGTACAGTGACGATCAAAATTTATTCAATCAACTAAAATTTTAAAAATTAGTTTGTTAAACTAACAAGTAAGAGTGCTATATTCGGCTGTGCCGAATCTTAAATACCCTTCACCTAAGCGTAATAAGAAATACAGAAACTACACTAGACTAGAATATCCTAATTCTGTGTTTTCTATTCAGTCTTAGTGCAAATTTTATTAGTATTTGATATATTGTTTGAAAGACAATTTTACGACCAACATAATTTATGTTAAATATTTTGAAATTTTGTCTAATTTTCACCATTTTTAATTGATTTAATTACCAATTCTTACCATAATTTACAGAGTCTGTCTGATGTTCATAATAATCTTCAGTGTAATTTAACAAACAGAGTATAAAAAAATGGGGTACAATTCGGTTTTAGTGATTTTGTTAAAAAAAAAAAACAAATAGGGATTTTAGAAGAGATACCAGCAAAAAAAAATTTTTTGGCGGCCACGCCTATTTTCGAGGGGGCGGGCCCTTAAAGTTGAAAATATATAGGCCTATATCTCGGGAACTACTGGGTGTCTGATAATTTGTAATACATTAAATAAAAGGTATTAAAAATACCTTTCCAACGATATATATCATGATTATTAAATATGGACCGAATATGGGCTAAATCCGCAAAGAATATTTTTTGAACCTAATTTATTTGTTTTTTGGAAATGATTCTTATATGGCAGCTATGACAAATTATGGGCCGATCCTCTTAAATTTTTGAACAGTTATTTTCATGCATATGGGGATATTTCACGTAGAATTTCAACATAATAACGGTATATTTAAGATATATATTAGTAATAACGTGGATTTCGGTAGTGGACCTTATGTGGGGGAGATAGTCAAATATGCACCGATATTCTTAAAATCCAGCAGTTTGATTTAGGCATGTATGTAAATGATCCGTGTAAAATTTTGGATTGGTACCCTTATTTATAAGCGATTTATGAGTGTTAAAGTGATTTTCGGAAGAGGGCTTTATATGGGGCATACGGTTAAAAATAGACCCAAATTAACAAAATTGTGTGGAATGATTTTTGTATATATGTAAATGATCTGTACAAAGTTTTGATTCGGTAACGATATTTATACAATATATATAGGCAAAAATGTCTTTTTCAGATGTGGTCCTTGTATGGGAGCTATGACCAGTTGTGGGCCGATCACCATAAAATTTAGTACAACAATTTATTTGCCTATAAAGAGTATTTATGTAAAATTTTAGCCGTTTAACATTATTTATATCTATTTTATATGTATTTGAGTGAATTTTGGAAGTAAACTTTGTATGGGGTCTATGGTCAAACATGGACCGAACTAAAAAAAATTTCGTTTTGCGATTTATTTTTGCACAAAACTTAGTTTTGCTGAATTTTGTCTTGAGTCTTGGGCCGACCACCATAAAATTTGGTACAATAATTTATTTGCCTATAAAGAGTATTTATGTCAAATTTTAGCCGTTTAACATTATTTATATCTGTTTTATGCGTATTTAAGTGAATTTTGTAAGTGGACTTTATATGGGGTCTATGGTCAAATATGGACCGAACTAAAAAAAAATTTCGGTTTGTGATTTCTTTTTGTATAAAACTTATTTTTGCTGAATTTTGTCTTGATATTCCAATTTTATAGCCATTTATTTATCATTAAGCCATATTTCGGGAATATATATATTTGTATGGGGGCTATGAGAAATCATGGACCGATTTTTACTATTTTCCGCACACTTTCTTCTTTTATAGTACAAACAACGTATACAAAATTTCATGGTATTATCTGCAATATATTTCAAAATATTGCAATAAAATGGACGAAAAATATTAAATTTTTAAAGAGGTGGTCTCACATATTGGTTCATAACTCTGGTTAACCTAAACCGATTTTGCTGATTTTAAATAGCAAACTTCTCGAAAGCACTTCTGACAGAATTATTGAAGGTTTGGATCCCGAACATATCTTGGGATTTCACAAAACTGATTTCAACATCCAGACAGACAGACAGACATACAGACAGACAGACAGACAGACAGACAGACGGACATGGCTTAATCGACTTCGCTATCTATAAGGATCCAGAATATATATACTTTATAGGGTCGGAAAATTATATTGTGGAAATTTCACACGGAATGACAAACTTATATATACCCTTCTCACGATGGTGAAGGGTATAATAAAAAAAGAGAAATTAAAGATTTTATAAATTAATTATGTTTAAGCATTAAAATATTAACAAAATGTAAATTCACTACTTATGTATACTTCACAAATTTTTCTATTATAAAACTAAATTCTAAACTAAATAAGATTTTTTCTTACAACCTAAAAACAAAATACTGAAGAAAAAGGAGGCAACATGTAAATTAATTGAAAAATGATAATTACAGCAAATTTACCACCAGGTAACACTGGTTAAAAGTTTCATGTTTGGCTAGCAGGCACCGCAGTGGTGCAGAGGATTAGAACGCAAAGAATTCTGATGAGAAAAGTAGTGTTTCTCGAAACATATGTTACAGCCGTAGGGGCCAATGAGGTTTCCGACTAGCCACGGTGAACAAATCCCAGAAGGTTCCAAACCTGCTCACTGGGTACGCTTCACATAAAAAAATCAAGTACTATCTAAACTACGCAATACACAAACACAAATATACCCTACAAATGATACTTTATTTCTTTTCTTTTTTTTTAGGAAGCGGTTGTTATGCCCCAGTTTGCCCACCCTGCCATGTCACAAAAAAATCCACCACACATTTATTTGTGATTCACTAAACCACTCGACGTCTCCAACTTTAGCTTACCTTCATGCCATTAATCCTTCAAACTTAAGCCAAAAATTTCATTTTTGAATTTCAATTTAATATTAACAAATTACATATTTTATTATAAAAAGAAAATAAATTTGACTTTTAAATATACGTTTCACAAAAGAACTATAATTAAATTATTTAAAAACTATTACAAAAAAAATTTTTAATACCAATATTTAAATTTATCAAGTACAGGAAAATATTTTCTTTTATACACCGCGTATGGAATTACTTCAACAATTTTATTATAACAATTTCTTCCAATGCCTACAAATAAAATTCCTCTTTTTCGGTTAAACCATTTTCTTTATAATTTTCTAATTCATGAAATCTACCTAACCTGAAGGAGCTCCCTAAGGCTAGCACTTTGCCCTTAACATTCTCAGGACCAATAACACACAAAAAAAAATGACACTAAACAAAACGATTTAACTTTGATATAGAAAAACTTTACTTCCGGCGTAATACTTCAAAAGAAAAACCTTTTTTTTGCAAACACAAAAAAAACATATTTTTAGGCGGTACTAATTTTATGCTGATAATCACCAAAAACGTTCACTGTACTGTATAATTTAAAGAATTCAAATATAAAAATAAAAAAAAATAAAGCTAATAAAAACTATAGCCTAAACTCTTAATGTACACTTCCTTAAGGCCTTATGACACTACATTTTTAATGCATTGTTCAAGTTTTGGTGAACAGTACAAATATAATGTAATAGAAAAATTTACTAAGTGCAAAGAGTTCAGCAGTATTAACATAAATGGCAAACTGTCAAACATTTTACTAAAGTTATCGATAAAAAATGAGTTATGTCAAAAAAAATGTAAAATTGTTCAACTTAAAATTGACATTTCAAGCTTGAAATAATAAAAGTGTTGCTGAATCAGCGGTTTATGGGCAAATTTGGCGATTAACCGTTTTTTTGTTCGTTTTGTTTGTATGTTTCTCATAAACAAAAAGTTGACAACATTTAATAAAAAAAACAAAAAGGCTTTTTTGTTTACATTTTTTATGGTTTGCTTTTTCTAACATTTTCTGTTTCTTTCTATCAATTCTATATCAATTCAATGAACAAAAAATGTAGTGTCATAAGGGCTTTAATCTAGCATTGAATCTATAAACTTTTATTTTATTTTTTTATATTATTTTTCTCTTCCTTAATTCTAGATATTCTCCTTCAGAAGCCTTTGCATAATATTCCAATTTTTCCTTAATCTTCCAATTTTTATTTCTTTGCATCGCCATATTTTCTTTTTATTTTAGACTTTTCTCGACTTTCTTGCCGCCAAATGTCCATCTTTTTTTTTCTTTTTTTTTCTTTTTTTTTTTAAATATACATACAAAATTTTCCTATATTTTCTTATCTAGGTTTTCATCCTAAATACTTTTTCTTAGCGTTTTCTTTTTAATCTGCCCATTCTTAAATTTTAAAATTCAAAATTAACCATTTTTCTCACCGTGTTCCACTCCAACTTGAATGAAAATGCCGACACTGTTTTCAATATACTGTGCATTACCATGCTCCCCTTACGTCTTCTACCATAATTGACTGCACTGTAACATTTGTAAATAAACAAAACAAAACAGACAATTAAAACTAGACGTCAAAAGACAAAAGTCAAAAAATAAACTTAAATAATAAAAAATAAAATTTAACAAAATTAAACAAAAAAAAAAAAACCCACAATATTTAACAATAAAAAAAAACTCAAAACAAAAAAAAATACTACAAACCCGCGGAATTCTAGAGCTGCCTGCACAATCCTAGAAGAAGCAAAATAACAGCCAACAAAACACCAGCCGCAACACATATGTATATTCAACAACCCAGGTTCGAATCCCAAGCCAAGAAAAATTATCAATAAATTTTAATAATAATTTTCATGTAACAATTCCTACCTTCAGTAAAAATAATTTAATGAAAAATTAAATTTAATGAACTCGAGCCTAAATAAAGAAATATCAAAGACTTAAAATTAACAGTTCAAATAATAACACTGTGCTAGTTGGAAAATGTGACAAACGGGGCACCTGGCGGGTTAACCTAATTCGGGTACGCTGAATCCAGTGGTGCTAACCGTTTTTTTAGGTTAGCTCGTTTTTTCGAAATATACCGTTATTTCGAAAATGGAGGAGGTTGCACAACATATATTCGCGTAACTCAAAAACGGTTCATTTTATTGAATAAACTAAAAAAAAACGAAATTCCGCAAAGAAATTTTCTTTAAGTAAGGTTAAACTTTTTTCCAATATGCGCATTGAACCTTGCATTGAATGATATGGAGCTATTGGGCTGGAATTCTGTGAAATCAGTAATAGAAAATGTATTAGGAAATCATCGGTCTGAAAATTGGCGAATTTTAATTGGAGATATGCCAACAGCATTTAAAAACTTAAACGTCAAAATGTGATTGAAAATACATTTTTTGCATTGTCATGCAGAAAAATTTAATGAACAATCACCAGCCGAGTCTGATGAACATGGCGAGAGATTTCACCAAGTAACAGCCAGACTCGAACACTGGAATAGTGGCAAACAACTTGATTCGCTATTAGGGGATATTTGTTGGAATCTGCAGGAGGAAGAAGAATAAATTTGTAAATAAAAACTTAAACTTTAATTAACAACAAAAATAAATGTTTTAATTTTTGAAGTTTCGTCTGGTTATTATATATTTCATCTTTTGTAAATAAAATCAAAAGTTGTAGACAGATTTTAATTATTTATGTCTTGTTTTGTTTGGAACTTTGTTTGCTATACCTGCAGAAAAAATTAGAAGCACAGCTGCGTTTTCCAATTTTTTATGCCGTTTTAAAAAACAAAATTTTTGAAATTTTGCTAAAAAAAACCATTTTTTTGGTAAAAAAAAAAATTATGTTTCTACAACGACTGCGCATATTGGAAAAAAGTTTAACTTTACTTCAAGAAAATTTCATTGCGGAATTTCGGTTTTTTTAGTTTATTCAATAAACTGAACCGTTTTTGAGTTACGCGAATATGTGTTGTGCAACCTCCTCCATTTTCGAAATAACGGTATATTTCGAAAAAACGAGCTAACCTAAAAAAACGGTTAGCACCACTGGATTCAGCGTACCCGAATTAGGTTAACCCGCCAGGTGCCCCGTTTGTCACAAAAAAAAGTGTCAAATTCTAGCACAGTGTAATTGTTCTTAAGCTAAAATAATGAATTCTTAAAAACTATTATTGCACTTTCCCTAAATTTTAAACTAAAACTAAACTCTATTTTTAAAACTCTTTAAAATATCTAAATGAGTATATGCAAGACAAAATTTTTTTATTGAATATCATTTGGGACAACAACATAGGATGATCGAGAGGCCTCTACTTCGTCTTTAAAGTTGGTGAGTGTAAAAAAATTCATTTATAATTTATATAGCAAAAGATTCTTGCATATTCTCTAAAAAAAAGCAAAGTAATTTTATTCATAATGAAAACAAAAAGCAAATAACAAAAAAGCCAAAATCGGAAAATAAAGTTCAATTGTAATTTTGCAGTAAACGAAGAAGAAAAAAGAGATAAAATTTACCATAAAAGTAATGTTAATTTAAATAATAAACAAAACCAAAGCATAAAATTTTTTATTCTCATTGAGCTCTTTCTCTTACTATGTTTACATTATTACATTATCTAATTCTCTTAAATTTTTCTCCATCTTTCGATTATTTTAAAAGCTATCGTAGCATTATAATGTTTTAAGAAATAATTTTGGTATTTTTTGTATTTGTAATTTGTATAATTATGAAATCTTAATAAGTATTTAAGTATTATATATAAATATATATGTATTTATGCATTTTAAAATATCAAATTCTTAATGGGATGAACAAATTCTGAAATTAATAAATTTAATATGAATTGCTAAAGTTTATAATGTTTTCAATCATGGTGTGATAAGTTAGGATACATTTCGAATGAGGGATTCTGACAAGAAATAAACGCTTTCAGGATATAGGTAGGCGCGGGTTTTGAGGCGTAGGTTCTAAAAAACTTCTTGGACCTGAAAATATTAGTTAAAATGTTCACTACTTTTGTTTATCTCATATGTAACTATATCGGGGATTTTGTTTGTAGCATATAGTTATTTTTCTGAACAATGTAATGATTGTAACGTTAAACTTTAATGGAGTCTATATAACAAAATAATATCTGTATTATGAGACCGAATAAGGAAAGACACGAACCTCCCCATCCGGCTGAAGCTAGGGAATTAATGGCTCCCACAGTCTTTCTTTTTATTTGGCCTTTTACCAAATGTTCATTTTATGAAACATTTAAACAAAACTTTATTTATGAGGTTTTAT
Source organism: Bellardia pandia (assembly GCA_916048285.2). Classification (NCBI taxonomy): domain Eukaryota; kingdom Metazoa; phylum Arthropoda; class Insecta; order Diptera; family Calliphoridae; genus Bellardia; species Bellardia pandia. Next base: position 64,825,802 of record OU696533.1, read on the forward strand.
TACAATTACAAAAGAGGAGTCATTTTGCACTCCTTAATAAAATTCATTAAATCATAAAAGTCTTCCTTGTTGTATTCTTTCAACAAATCTTGGAGATTTATGTATTTATTGAAGACCTTGTGTTTTCTGCGAATGAAATTTGGAACATATAAAAATCAAATACTCCGCACTCTCCACGACGTTGCAGGAGTCACACAAGCCCGTGTCGCTGATGCCGCTCAGATTCAAAAATTTTCTTTCATATGCATGACCAGACAAAAGGCGATTAATGGTCTTAATTTCACCAGGATCAAGTGAGAAGCCTCGATACCAAGGTTTCAACGGAATATTAGAATTTATTGAGAAAAAGAAATTCCCCTTACTCTGAAAGAATTCCATTCTCTCAACAACTCATTGTGAATCAGTCTTATTGTTCTGTCAATCGTGTAATCCACCCTACCGGTGACCCATACTCTAACGCACATCTAGCCAACTCATCCGCTCTCTCGTTAAAAGAAATCCCAACATGACTAGGAACCTATACAAAGTGAATTGAATCAGAAGTAGCGTCATCCATAAGCCGAATAATCTCAAAGACAAGACAATTCTCCCACCGACTGTTTGCAATCGATAAAAGAGCATTCCTACTATCAGTGAAATTAACAATACGTATGGTTTTATCAACAACAGCCGCTAATAAAGCCTTACGTATCGCTACCAGTTCTGCTGCCTGGGCGGACAACTGGATGTCGCACCGGAAAATCAAGAAACGATCAATGGAAGCAAGATAGACTGCAAAACCCGCTGAGGACTCAGATAAGGAAGCATCCGTAGCCATGATGACATATCCAGAATTGTGATATTCCCGAAACAATCCATCATAGTACGCACGAAGAACAGATAAAGGGAGACAATGCCTCTTGTCAAAATAATGATCAATTCTGAGAGTAATTTTTTCAAACACCTTTGACCTAGTACATGTGCCAATATTATCAAAAATATGTCCAAACTTGGAAAATACGAAAGAGTAGCTATTGACCACATGCCTATTTTCAGATATCAATCGAAAAAGTGTCGGATTCACAATTGAAATGTTAAGAAGCTCATTTGCCGTGAGTAGTATCGCCCTAAACTTGGGTGGAAGTTCACATGCCAAGGCATAAATGATATGAACTGGAGTAGAAGGCGTAAGTCCAAGACATCTTCTCAGACTGGAGTTCTAAAAAGATTGAATTTTACGATCAATATAACTCGGAGATATATCGGGTCTGAGACCTACTCTAATACCGCTTAAACACTTCAAAAGGTTTACTGCCGAGGAACAGTTCTGTAAGGCAACATTATAATGTTCCTTAACAGACAGACTATTCAATACTTGCAGGATGCGATGACCACCGACCGAGATGTCAACCGTCTTCCTACCACCCTTAGCAAAGTACATAACATTCGTTTTTTGAACATTAAAGGATAAATTAAGAGTGCCACAAATCCTATGAAAATCCGAAATCTTTTATTGATAAGTTCCCAACAGCAAGATCAAAAGAATAGTGAAAGGAGAGAATCATTAAGTCATCGGCGAATTAAAACAAAAGAGTATTTGCATCCTCAATATTGCGTAAGGAAGAAGAGTACAAATTGAAGAGTATCGGAGACAAGCAAGTACCCTGTGGAAGACCATTAAAAACCCTAACAGAGCTTTTTCCCAGACACAATCTCCTATCTGGTAGGAAGCAAATAATCCAGTCAGTAATATCAGAAGGTATGTTGTCAGCCAATAAGAGCCGTTTCAAAGTCACGACATTAACGCAATTATAAGCTGCGGAAATGTCAACGGTTGTAGCAATTATCTTGAGTCCCTGAGATTTCAAAAGTGCTATTCTGAAGAGAATCTCATTAATACAAATCGGTGCCGAAAATTTCCTCCTATAAGCAAAAGAGCGAGGCGGGAGAAGACCATTCTCCTCAACAAAATCAGTAAGACGGTTTTTAACTATGAGATTTATGGTCTTAAGAAAGACAGAAATTAAGGCTATAGGACGAAAATTTGTGAAAGTTGTAAATCCTTGTGCCTCTTAGGAATAGGTACTATCCTAATATCCCTCCAAGATGGCCTAATTTCACTATTACAGTAAACCCGTTAAATGCACAGAGGAGGGAGACACGGGAAGAGGGAGATAAAGCCCTCAACATCTCATACGTAACACGATCACAACCACCCGCAGATTTCGACTTCCTACTACCAAGTATAGTATCAAGCTCAACTCGAGTCAGGGGGAGAAGACGGACCAATGTGCATGCTGGAGAACTCACCCAGTGTGTTGTCCGGAACCTGATCCCTTAGATACTCAAGGTATTGTAGGTCATTCCCATTGTCCCATAAGGATTTCCGGGGACCAATAGCATTCCTTACACTATTTACAAATCTCCAAGCACCACTGGTGTTAGGTCGACGGTTTAACTCCACCAATCTCCTACCAAAGGACTCCGATTTTGCCCTCCTCACAGAGACCTTTCATTTCTGAAAAGCCGAAGAGGCAGCATCCAGATTCTCAGGAGTGGGGTATTTAGAAGCTCTTTTTCTAGCAGAAACTTGTAAACGAAAGGTGGCAGATAGACTAGAATTCCACCAAGATTTGGGAGTGAAAGTATCCGATGTCCTAAAGGTTGCTGAGGAGATTTATGAGACAAAAGTTTCCTCTATACCATCAAAATCCGTTGATAGATGAGTATCGTGCAATTCGGCCAATAGTTTTCTTTTGGAAAGAAAGGGTGCCGGTCGAAAATAATTACCGGATAGTGATGACTACCACCCAACCATACAGGATCAGTCTTCTATGTTATTGGACACCAAAATTTGAGAAACTACGATCAAGAACCGTGCCATTCGAACCTTGAAGATGCGGTAAGAACGTCGGCGAGCCATCATTATGACAAATGAAGGACGAATCCGAGATCAAATTATAAACAAGGTTGCCCCTAGGGGAGTCATAATAGTCACCCCAGTGAGTAGAGCGGGCGTTAAGGTCACCCGCAATGATGACATTGTCAAAACAAGTAACGAAATCCAGTAGTCTTCCCAGTTCAGCACGACAGACATCCAGCGAAAACATCCGTTTCGATTTGGAAGAAGATATACCGAGACAAATACAAAATTTGGCCTGAGATTGAAGGTACTAAGAATCAATATATCCAAATCAGTCCTGAAAGAAATCCTAGAGACACGAGCTCTGAACATTGTGCTGAAATATTTTCATTTTGCAGAAATAAGAGATAGATTAGACGGGGAAATAAGTTCCCTGTCAATATCAAGTAAAGCATTGTCAAAATTCGCCCTGAAATCATCGAGTACCCTAACATACGAAGACTCTTTTCTTTCAGAAAAGTATTTCTTCATGACATTAGTCATCTCTGACGCAAGCTTCTCAAAAAGTGTAACCTTCTCTAACTTGCGATGAATGATCGGAGTTGTCGGATCAGTGGTTTTGGTTTTGCAACCCTATTAAATCCCTTTCTGGTCATGATCTTGTCCACTTCCTTGTCCCTGTCCAGAACCTTTACAGGCTCCGATCCAGAGATCACACCACCGATTGGTGGAAAGTTGGCATCGTAACCATCAAACAAATCAAAAAAATTTACAGAATATCTCTTCACTACCTTCTTCCTTGACAATCTCTTCAAAGTCAGAACCTTCAGAATGTCCCAGTCTATCACACTTACGACATTGTCGTAGTGGAGGGTAGTACTTGGATATCTCAATGATAGCATGGTCCAACACAACACTCGAAGGGATTTCATTGGAATTGAAGCCAAGCTTCACAGAGAACATGAGAGTGCCAGAGTTCCCTCCAGCAGAGTCCCTACTGTGAAAGCGCTCAGCAGAAATCAATGGAACAGAAGAAATGACGTTCTCCTTGATGTAGTCATCGGTATAGCAAAGTGGAATACCCCTAATGACTCCATAGGAATAGATAAATGATTTGGGGATGAAAGCCCTGTAACCTAAACTAGAAAAATCGAATGATACAAAAGAATTAGCATCAGAAGCCGAATCAAATTTAATTCTGAAAAGAGTTCTCCCTATATGCGAAATTATTTCTTTGATTTCACATATAGGGAAAGTTACAATCCTTGATGCTCTCGTAAAAAAAGAGAGAATTTCTCAAGTTATCCCTTTTTCTCTTGGATCCAGATGCGTCACAAAGCATAAGGAAGTCACCAAAATGAGTATCCGAGTATCGAACAGTCGGGCCCTCAACAGCAGAAGCCGCCGAGGTTCCCGACTGCCAAGAAGACAAATCAACAAAAGGAATCTCCAGTTCCCCCGACTGCCAGACACCCGAAATGTCAGGCATCGAAAAGGTCCGGCCCCCAGTGCGAGGGGCATCGTCAATTGTCGCAAATATGTTAATTTCCGAAGAAACATTGATAATATGAGAGTACTCACCAGCATCGTTCAAGTCATCAATGGACGCTGCCCTCTTTACGGAGCCGCTAGAAGAGCGCTCCTCTGCCGCCTTCCTCTTCAGCGACACAGGCTGTAAAAATGGCCCAAGCTCATTGTTCTTGACAAAATCATCAAAAGATACTCTGGTGCTACCAGAAGATGAAAGTTTCTCATCACCCATATCTTAGTTTCAATATTCGCAGAAAAACAAGTGCACAAAATGTTGTAAGTAAGACTTTTATGCAAAAAGAAAAAATTTAAATGCGATATGCGAGTCATACTTATTTTTTTTATCGTCTACGTACATTTAGTTAAGGAGAGTCAAAATAAACAACATCATACATGAGATTAAGCAGAGATGCCAACTTTTAAGACTCAAAACGCGTAAACATTTTTGAAAAAAAGGCTAAATTGAAAAAAATCCGTTTAAAGCCACATCATGTCAAAATTTTAGATAAAGTGCGAAAAGGGGCTAAATTATAAAATGTTTCTTTTAAAAATTAAACCAACAAACATATTTTTATAAAATAATTTATTAGAAAAAAATTACTACCATAAGATACATATCACGGTGCGATAGTTCAAAAAACCTGGGACCGGATATTATTTTTCTTGTAGGGATTGTCGAGTAAAACAAGATTCCAATAGTGAAATATTCGGACACCTCCAAAATCCGGATTTACGGTTAAAAAACCGGGTTTTGTATCTTTGCGCACTTATAAGCCTGTAATTTTGTTGATAATGATCCGAGTTAGAATTTAATAGATTTGGAAAGAAGAAACTGAGATCTTTCGAATAATATTTAAAATATCTAAGAAAATTTGAGAAATTTGGGTGGTATTGTCGAGTAAACACAATATTAAAAATTTTTCAACTTTGGTGACGTTTTTATAGATTATTTGATTAAGAAACTATAATAATATTGAATTTATTCAAAAAGTACTTTTATTTACGATTACAACACATATTTTGAGTTAAAAAATAGATAAGTAAGTGACTGAGTTATTTAACTTTTCATGAAAATAAACTTTTAAAAATTTTATACAAATTTTATTAATCAATTAACACAGTTTTACAAAAGTAACTGCAATAGAAAAACCTGGGACAGGATATTATTTTTCTTGTAGGGCATGTCGAGTCAAACAAGATTTCGATAGTGAAATATGCAGGACACTCCCAGGTTTTTCTATTTCATTCAATTTTGTATCACTGTGTATTTCAATTACATTTCATATTACATTTTAATAAATAAGATACATATGTACGTAGATTAAATACCTACATAGTATTAAATAATATACATTTCAAATTAGTCGTTACTGAACAAAATTACGATTTCTTGTTTATTATCATTTTCAGTCCATAAGACAATATTATATTTAGATTTTTTATATGTTTCATTCCAATTAATTTTTGAGCACATTTCGTCAGGTATTTTGTAGTTTAGACTATATTTAATGTGTATTAAACTGTTACACGTATTTAATGACATTTTGTTTCTAATTTTATATTTAAATAAATATTTGATATTTCTTTTATTTCGGCTCGAGTTCATTAAATTTAATTTTCATTAAATTATTACTACTGAAGGTAGGAATTTTTACGTGAAAATTATTATTAAAATTTATTGATAATTTTTCTTGACTTGGGATTCGAACCTGGGTTGTTGGTTGAATTTACATATGTTTCGAAAAACACCACTTTCTCTCATCAGAATTATTTTGCGTTCTAACTTTCTGCACCACTGCGGTGCCCGCTAGCCAACAGTCAAACATCAATCCTTTAACCAGTGTTACCGGTGGTTCGAAATTTGCTGTAATTATCATTTTTCCATTTATTTACATGTTGCCTCCTTTTCTTCAGTTTTTTTATGTTTGACTGTTGTCTAGCGGGCATCGCAGTGGTGTAGAGGGTTAGAACGCAAAAGAATTCTGATGAGAGAAAGTGGTGTATAGGCAAGAATTTTGAAAGCTACACGAAACGGTTTTCAAATAAATATGTACGTATATGAAAAAGCGGATATTCCATTCTGCCATTCTGTAGATACGCCTTGATGTTGCAAACGAAATTTGTCAGACTAATTGGAACCCACAGCAACACACTGGTAAGGGAAATATATGAGAAAGCATACTAATTGGTCCGGATCTACTTACATTTCCCCTATTGGAATTTTAAATGAAATTTCTGACAAGGATCAAGGACCTCTACACCCTTCCTCATTTTATTTGAGAGCGGCCTCCAACAACCACAGGGGTTGAAAGTGAAAATTAAGAATTTACAAAAAATCAAATAGTTAAGAAGAGCTTAGCTCTATTCAATGTGATATTTTTTAAATTTATTATTAATTTTTATTTATTTTACTGTATTCCGAATATGTTTGCTATGTTATTAACAGATCATTTGTTATTGTTATTTAGTTTTAGATTATACACAGACATCTGCTCTGTTTGCGACTTTAAAGGCCGGAAGTAAGCCTTGTCATTCTTACAATTTTGTACAATTTTACATATACCTATTATTTTAGCAAAGTAGCGTTAAGGCCCAACTATAATTGCATAAGCAAGATTAAGCAAATTGCAAAAGTTAACGAAAAGGCTGTCAAATGCATAACCAGTTCAGAGTTAACTTTTAGGTGGCTACAATGACTTTGAAACTTTTTGTCCACAGTTGCTCATTTATGTTTAAAAAAAATGTTTTTATTTAAAAAAAAACCCATTAAATGACTATATTTTATAAATATTATTATATTATTTTATAATTAAAAGAAAACTTCGTACCAGAAACGCATAATTTTTCCTTTTTTTTAATTTATCGGCAAAAGTACTAAAATGTACAGCAGTGGCAGCACTACATTGTAAATAATAATAAACGTTTACATATGTTTTGTTAATTTTCGTATTGTGTTTGCAAAAATGGAGAAAAAACTTAAAAATTTAAATAATATAAAAATATTAAAGTTAGCGCTTGAAGGCCTGTGAACATTAAAAGAAATAAGTGAACTACACTGTAAAAGAAGAAGACGCTCTTGTTCTGTCAGAGAAATAAACCGCGACAGAAAGACATTTTTGTTAAAATAAAAAGGGCCTCTTTTATTGTAAAGGCACTTATTTTTTTCCACATTTTCTATTAAATTTAAAATAACTGAAAGAAAATATTCTTCTTTCTCCATTTTGTTAAAAACACAAACAAACAACAAACAGCTGATTCCGTACGGAATATGCGATCAGTTTCGCTTTTTGCTTAAGCAAATGACAGTTGAAAAACTTAACGAAAAGTTTCGTTAAGTACATTATAGTTTGCCACATACAATTTATATGTATTCGCAGTGTTGCTTAAGCTAGCATATGCACATTATAGTTGGGCCTTTATACACTCACTTAAATATTAGAGTAAGACAATTATAGCTCTAAGAATTGTTGTTATTCTATTCGTTTTATTATTCAATGTTATCGAAAAAAAAGAAGACTTAAATAAAAAAACTTAACTTACATCGGATTTTGATAAAATAAAAATTTAAAAGCTGTTTCAAAAAGAAAAACAAACAAAAAAACAACAAAAAATATAAACATGAAGTGTGCAAATGTAAGCAAAACAATAGTAAAAAAACAAGTGAGAAAAAATTAAATTAAACTTTGCCTTATTTGTTTTTTGTCGTATAGGGTGTTTTTTTGAAAGGTATAGAACTTCGAATTGAAATAAAACACAAGAAAATCGTTTTAATGACCATCAATTTGGCTTTACTGGAAGGATAATTTTATGCCATTAATGTTTAAATATGATTTCAGGCATGTGGCCGCCGCGGCTGGCTCGAATAAAGCCAATTCTACAGGTCCAATTTTCAACCACTTTTTCGAGCATATGGGGCCGTATGTCGGCAATAACGCCACGAATGTTGGCTTCCAATTCCCCTAACGTTTCTGGTTTGTTGGCGTAGACGAGCGACTTCACATATCCCCAAAGAAAATAATCCAATGGTGTCAAATCACACGATCTTGGTGGCCAATTGACAGGTCCATTCCGCGAAATTATGTGCTCATCGAATGTTTCCTTCAATAAATCGATTGTGGCGTGCGCTGTGTGGCATGTAGCGCCGTCTTGTTGGAACTACAACTCATCCACATTTATGCCATCCAATTCGGGAACAAAATAGTCGGTTATCATGGCTCTATACCGGTCACGGTGGCGAATAGATTCATTCGGGTCCTCTTCAACACTTTGCTCTACAGCGGCAATTGTTTCTTCGGTGCGCACTGTTCGACGTCGCTGCGGATGCGTATTATCACATAGAGTAAACGTAGTGCGAAAACGATCCATGGTTAACCGAATCCATAATATGGACGGAGCTTGCGGTAAACTTCGCGAACTGAACCGTTATTTTCGAAATAAATTTGCACGATTTGCAAGCGTTGTTCTTTTGTCAACCTGTTCATGATGAAATGGCAAACCAAACTGAACATAAATGACATTAGAGTTGCCAGATTTGACCACAAAATGCCAGTTTTATCTCTTTTCGAAAAACAAACCTGTAAAAAAATTACCCTTTACCTTATACACGCAAGCGCAAACCAACAACACTTTCGTATGCTCTACTGGTAAACATTGGTGACTGCGACCGTCAATGTAGATTTTGTTTTTGTTTAACGTATGATACCGTTTAAACAAGTGTGTTGTTTCTTTGTATGTATTCAGCGTTGTCAACTGGTGCGTTTCGCACCATTTTTGGTGCTTTTTTAAATTTTCTTTAGTTGGTGCGCGGTGCGCTTTTTTTTAAATTTTGGTGCGCTTTTAATTTTTGGTGGCACCAAAGCAAATTCCACACAACTTTTTGTTTCAGTGTGAGAAAAAATCTTTCTACAATAAAATACACCTGTTTGAGTACCATTTCATTCAACGAAATGCAAATTTTTTTTTTGTGTATTTCGGTGCATTTTTTAATTTTTTCGAAAATTTGATGAAATCTTTATTTTTACTAACTTTTAATTGCAGTTTTTTAATAATTCATAACTCATGAAATCTATGTGATGAAAAAATGTATTTTATATACGAATGTATGATAAATTAAATCAAATTCTTCAAAAATTTGTGTTTGAAAATCAAATTAACATTTTAAACATGTAAATAAAAATTATTGTATAACCTGATGGTTTGGTCTACTGAACTGTAGACGAATAACCAAAAATATATAAAAACAAGTAAAAGTGCTATATTCGGCTGTGCCGAATCTTAAATACCCTCCACCTAACCGTACTAAGAAATACAAAAACTACACTGGTTATAGGACTAGCATATCCTAATTCTGTGTTTTCTATTCAGTCTTAGTGCAAATTTTATTAGTATTTGATATATTGTTTGAAAAACAATTTTACGACCAACATAATTTATGTTAAATATTTTGAAATTTTGTCTAATTTTTACCATTTTAATTGATTTAATTACCAATTCTTACCATAATTTACAGGGTCTGTCTGATTTTCCTAATAATCTTCAGTGTAATTTAACAAACAGAGTATAAAAAAGGGTTTTAGTGATTTTGCTCAAAAAAAAAAAAAAAAAAAACAAAATGAAATAGGGCTTTTAGAGAAGATACCAGCAAAAAAAAAATTTGTTGGCGGTCACGCCTATTTTCGAGGGGGCGGGCCCGTAAAGTTGAAAATATATAGGCCTATATCTCGGGAACTACTGGGTGCTTGACAATACACTAAATAAAAGGTATTAAAAATACCTTTCCAACGATATATATCATGATTATAAAATATGGACCGAATATGGGTTAAATCCGAAAAAAATATTTTTTGACCCGAATTTGTTTGTTTTTTGGAAATGGTTCTTATATGGCAGCTATGACAAATTATGGGCCGATCTTCTTAAATTTTGGAACAGTTATTTTCATGCATATGAGGATATTTCACGTCGAATTTCAACATAATAACGCTATATATACAATATATATTAGTATTAACGTGGAATTCGAGAGTGGACCTTATGTGGGGGATATAGTCAAATATGGACAGATATTCTCAAAATCCAGCGGTTAGATTTAGGCATGTATGTAAATGATCCGTGTAAAATTTTGGATTGGTACCCTTATTTATAAGCGATTTATGAGTATTAAAGTGATTTTTGGAAGAGGGCTTTATATGGGGCATACGGTTAAAAATAGACCAAAATTCACAAAATTTTGTGGGATGATTTTTGTATATATTAAAATGATCTGTGCAAAGTTTTGAGTCGGTACCTATATTTATACAATATATATAGGGAAAAATGTCTTTTTCAGATGTGGTCCTTGTATGGGAGCTATGACCAGTTCTGGGCCGACTACCATAAAATTTAGTACAACAATTTATTTGCCTATAAAGAGTATTTATGTAAAATTTTAGCCGTTTAACATTATTTATATTTGTTTTATACGTATTTAAGTGAATTTTGGAAGTGGACTTTATATATATATGGTGTCCAGATCTAATTTTTTCGACGGCGCACAGTGGCTGAAAATCGTTTTTCATTGGCCAAAAGTCGATATTTTTTGTCACCGATTTTTAAAATTTTTACATCTTTTTGGAGCTAATATATCTATATTAAGGTAGCCAAAAAATTAAGTTAAACTATTAATAACTGTGGGCGTGGCATGCTGTCAAACTCAACTGTTTTTTAATTTCAGAAAAAGGTGTTTTTTATTTGTTTTTTGTCAAAAATAAATGGTTACTACTCGCAAACTATCATCGATAATGGCCTGCGGTCTTTTTTATAATGTTGGTAGGATTATAGTATTTAGTTGTTGTAAGTGATTACCGCTCTAGCGTTTAATATTAGGGGCGTTATGAAATATTTATGAAACTACTACTCTGAAATTTAAACTTTAGTGGAATAGAACTTCTAGGGAACAAAAGGGAACAAGAAACGTATACCAATCGAAGAAATGTGAAAATGTCTTCTTTAACCCTATATATACTTTTGCACCCGCCACGACCCGCGGGTAGAACACTTTTTTAATTTTAATGAAATTACTCTAAAAAAAATTCAAATTACGATAATTTAAACGGCGCTATAATTACTCGTATACAATGGTGTATTAAATTTTCACTTTTTCGCCTAAAGGTTTATGTTTTTTTACTTTAGACTACGTAAAACTAAAATAATTAAATATAATACCTGCGAAAGGGTTTTATGGCTTTGTTTTGATCAGCAAAAATATAAGTCATAAAAATATCACAATAGGTTCTACAGTAAACATATGATCTCTTTCTAATATACCTGTTATCAACTGTTAGGGTCAACCAAAGTCATAAACAATTTTATAATAATAATCGCGACATTAAACCACTAAAGAAAAAAAAACAATATTGGCGCGATACTAATTAGTTTTACCTGATATTAACCCTTTCGGCCGCACTTGAATTTAGCTGTGACTACCAAGAGCATCACATATTTTTTCATGACTTTTTACTGTGGATCAAATGACATAATAACAATTCTCACAGTGTACAAAGCTGTAGCAGTTAAAACCCTGTTTGAATATCAGCGGGAATTCCCGTCATTAGTTTAATTAGACAACAGGGAATGACGGGATTATGCTAAGGAAACTGCAAAAATATATACAACCAACTACCCATGAAGAAATATGTCTGCAACAGTTCACAAAATCCTTTATTATGGAGAAGATATCAATAAATATCATTTGGTGCCACTTGGAGATCTATCAGAGGAGACTCAGGAAAAAAGGAACAAGGATTACAGATTTTATAAAGAGCACACTAGAAAAATTTCACGAAATTCAATAAATGAAGATCTATTTAATATATTATTGGCAACATCAGATCCGTTCATCTCCAATATTCGAAATCAATGGAAAGTGGAACATCGGGATTTAGATGAAGAAGCCAAAAAACTACTAAAGAACAGAAATAGCGCAGAACAAAATATAGAATATTTGCAATCAATATTTGATTCAAATGAATAATAATTATAATTGCCTTCATTGTTATTTAAGTACGAAAAACATAGTATTAGTAAATAATTCTTTAAAAAAAACCGACTTCAAAATTTCGGGCAAATAAAATGTTGGATTAATTTTCAAAAATGTTTAATAGAACTAATGTTGTTGCACTTTTTTGATTGAAAAAAAGAATTTTGAAAATCTTGTTAATCTTCTAAAAAAATCGGTTTATGCTAAATCTATAATGTTTTCCCATTAACAGAGCTAAATTTTTACACCCATATTCGATATATTCTTAAAAATCGGTTTATGCTATATATCCCCGATATATCTCAATCAATTTCTGAAATTATTTTTAAAATTGATTCATAAATCACGAAGTTATTCAACAATTTATAAAAGAAGCACAGAAAAAATATAGATAACGGTAAATAAAAACCGTATGTCCGTCCGATCTTCATAAAAATTAAATGGGAACCACCTGCAAGCAAACACTTTCAAACAAAAAAGAATTTCTAAAATTGGTTCAGAAATGGCGGAGTTATCGTGGAACAAACATAAAAAAAAGCAACATACCATTCGAATTGATAACCTCCTCCTTTTTGAAGTCGGTTAATAATAATAATAAATAGAACCTACTATTGTTACAAATGCTAATAAAATCTATTGCAGTTTTTATTTTTAAAATGTTTTTTAAAATTATCAAATCTGATAGCAAAAAAGAATAAATTTTTCTGTAGTAACAGCAAAATCTCCAGTTAATTTTACTATTTTTTTAGTGTAAACATTTTTTTGAGTGTAACATTAAAAAAATTCCATTAGCACAAAAAATAATTATAATTATTATTAAGTACCAAATATTAAATTTTTTAATATGTAAATAAAAAAAATAAACCCATATTTCACTTCAAAAGTTAAAAAAAAATCGAAAGTTCAACTTTGACCTAGAAGTCCTTAAAAATTCATCAATCAATTTTAATGTAATTAAAACTGAGTCAAGCTGAACTAAATATCTATCCATTAAAAAAAATTACTTCAATATTTTGATCGGTTCAAAAGTTACAGAATTTTGGCCAATTTTTTTTTTTTTGTAATACATTTAATTTATTTATTGAATCTTCAGAAATGAAATGACAATAAGTTTTCGAATCTTAATACTAAAAGAAAATAATAAGTCCAGCCAGTGCTAGACAAAATATTATGATACTACAACAAATTTACATCCACTGATACAGTCATCTGTTTTGCGCTTGAGTTAAAGCAAGGGTATCCCTCCTTCTCAACCAAACATGCCACTAAAGTTAAGGATGTCTCGTGCAAGTGGGTTTGGATGGTGTTCAAGTTTGCTGACATATTTTGAGGCGTGTTTTGTAAATTCGACTTTCACCAAAGGAATGCCTAGATCTTTGTGGATTCGAGAATTTGTAACGTACGTAGCTGCAGTAATTGTACGTAGAATCTTATTTTGACCCCTTTGAATTTTTTCAATGTTGGATGCTGAGGCAGAACCCCATAATTGAATTCCATAACACCAGATTTTGTACAACAAAAGTTTGCAATCCAACTTTAATGTAGAATTTCTGCCGATTAGCCAATTAATTTGCACTGCTTTTAATCTCATCTGGGTAAGTTTTGCGTCGATATGAGACTTCCAAGTTAAACGACGATCGAGGTGGATTCCGAGGTATTTGACTTCATTGTGTTGCGGGATAATTTGATTATTTATTCTGATGAACGAGCAGGTATCTTTTCGCGATGTGAAAGTTATATGAATACATTTCTGTTCGTTAACCCTGATTTTCCAAAGGTCAAGCCAATTCTCTAGCTTATAAACATATTTCTGCAAGTTCTGTGATGCTATTTGATGGTCCTTATGAACGCTAATAAATGCTGTATCGTCTGCAAAATTTGAAGTATGTATTATGGGGTCTAACGGCATATCGGATGCATAAATCAAATATAAAGTTGGACCCAGTATGCTACCCTGGGGTACTCCTGCTTAAATTGGCTGAGCGGGGCTTAAAAAATCGCCTTCTTTGATTGTAAATTTGCGACCATATAAATAACTTTTCATAAGTTTGTGGGTGTTAGCAGGCAGAGTTAATTTAATTTTATGCATTAAACCTTCATGCCAGACTTTGTCGAACGCTTGGGAAACATCAATGAAAAGCGCGGAACAGTATTTTTCTCTTCAAACGACCGTCTTATCACATTTACCAATCTGTGTGTTTGTTCGATGGTACTGTGTTTAGCTCTGAACCCGAATTGGTGATTTGGGATACATTGAGTGTCGTTCAGAATTGGAATCAACTTAGCTAATAACAATTTTTCAAACAGTTTTGAAATTGGCCTATATGACTCTACTTTAGTGGGGTCCTTCCCTGGCTTACGAATCATGGTAATCATAGATACCTTCCAATCTGCAGGATAGTATTCTAGGCGTAAAATAGCATTGAAAATAAATAGGATAATTTTTCTAGCTACACGAGGTAACTCCACAAGCATTTTGTTGCTGATTTTATCCATACCTGGAGCTTTTTTAAGATTAAAGCTAAGTCTTAGAGGTACAGGAGGTTTAATAACGAGTGGAGACAAATCAGATGCATTATTTGAGTTGTTTATAGTAAACACATTTCTCAAATGGTTAACAAATAAAGTCCCCTTCTCGGAATCATTTCTAGCCCAGTCACCAGTCAGATTTCGCAGAGGAGGCTTTCCTCTAACTGGTCTTTTTAAAGCTCGTGCCGCCTTCCATAACGAATAGTCAGATTGTGGGGTACTATCAAGACCCTCCAAGTAAGATTTAAGTGAAGCCATTCTTTGGGTTTCTAAGAAGTTTCTTAGTATATCTCTGCATACCCGTAGCCTAGCTTTCAGTTCAGGAGACCTGTGAATTTGCCACTCTCTTCTAACTCTTCTTTTTTCTGACAGGAGATGATGATCGAGTTTAGCGAAATAAGTTCTATTTGTCCCACTTCTGCACTCAACGTCGTATATGGAGGCGTGATGTACAGCTCTTCGTATGTCCTCAGTAAACTTGCCAATCGACCCATCAATATCCTCGGTAGTTCTCAACACTACATTTTCCGTGCAGTGGGAACTTAAATACTTTTTATACTTTATCCAACTTACTCTGGTTTTAGATATGTCCCGAAATGGAGAGCCATTCCCTTGAAGGAAACGCATTGAAATAATAGTAGGAGAGTGATCTGAAGACAAGTCTAATGAAGGCTCCACTTGTATCGATTCTACAGGGATAGTTTTCACTACTCCGAAGTCAATAACATCGGGAATCTTCCGTCGGTCCGTCGGCCAGTAGGTGGGATGCTCGCTTGAGAGTACATCGAATCCCATTTTGGCAATGGTGTTGAAGAGTTCACGACCCTTCGGGGTTACCAGACGTGAACCCCAAAAAGTGTGTTTGGCATTAAAGTCACCAGCAACTAAAAATCTAGCTCCAAGGGAATTGAAGAAGCTGTAGTATTGGTGTTCTTTTATTGAAAATCGAGGCGGCGAATAAATTGATGATAAAACAAAATTGTATTGACAGAATTCAATACAAATGTTTGTTGCTTGTAGGTAATCCTCACATATGTTGTTCATTAAATAATGTTTTATTCTGTTCTTTATAAGAATTGCCGAACCTCCACATGCTCTTCCGCGTGGATCTTTAGTATCATATAACACGTAGCCATTAATTTTGAAGTACCCTGTCGACGTCAAGTGAGTTTCAGCAATCATCATGACATCAATCTGCTTATCCATCAGGAAGTGTCCCAGTTCGTTTTTATGTTGGCGGAGGCCGTTCGCGTTCCAAAAACAAATTTTTAAACAAATCATTTCTTTAAAATGGCTTGTAAGATAGTGGATTGCATTTTCAGCATTTCCTGCATCATGGATGTCATAGTGGTCGTACAAGTGTTCATAGTTTGGACAAGAGTCTGCAATGTAGTCTCTAGAGTGTTAATATTAGGCTCGAAATATTGTGATTTAGGTTCCTGGTCCAAACCTGGCATATTAGATTTAACCACGTTTGCGTAAGAAACTTGTCTAGAACTACGTGCGATTACATGACTAGTGGACCGTAAAAATTGAGGGAAATTGTTACTCGAAGCAAAATTAGGCTGTTGAGGATGATCAGGTAATACTGACGTCTTGTTGGTTCTTATGCCTTTCAAATGAGTGTAAATTGGACAACCTCTATAGTTTGCGGTATGATTACCTCCGCAGTTACTGCATTTTTTGATTTTTGAATCAGTTTTCGACTTATCGCATTGAGCAGTTGCATGTAGCTCCCCACACGCAACACAAACTGACGGCAATTTACAATACGCCTTGGTGTGACCAAATTCTTGACAGTTAACACACTGGACGGATCCCTGACGCTTATGCGGTTCTTCCACGGTGATTCTACGTTGCAGAAGGTAAATCGGATTGTAGATGGGATGGGACTTGTTTTTCTTTAATACGACATCTCCAGGTTCCAATTCCACCCTAAACATAGGCTGTGGAATCTTTTCACGGTTTCTAATATTCACAAAACTCTTAATTTTGAACCCTTTGTCCATTAAGCCGGTCTTTATCTCCGCAGGATCAAAACATGGGTCTATACCCTTTAGAACGACTTGGATACCTTTTGCGCTTTTGAGCTGATAGGTATAGAAATCCCTATCCTCCCTCTCGAACTGGTCATTTTGTTCATATTACCCTTAATAACTTGATAGAAACTTTGATGGATATATCTCTCGTCAGTGACAGTCATTTTACCCATCAAATGGCCGACACTGTTCTTGTAGGGACGTTACCGCTTAGATCGAAACGACGCGACAGCTAAATCATTGTATATAAATTAACTAACAACATTTTAGAAATTGTTTCTGTTTGAACGGAGATTAAAAAATATAATTATAAAATTTTGATCCATCTCGTCTAGCTCTAGCATTGTATCTGGCGTGATTTTTGAAAATAAAGCGTGACACGCCAGGAAGATTTCAAAAGTGTGACAATCACGCCAAAAGCGTGACGTCTGGACTAGGTAGTATGAAAAACTTAAGTTATATTTAAATGGACGTAGTCACTGATTTAAGTTATATTTAAATATAATCTATAAAAATGAATTTGGTATTTAAACAGAACTTAAGTTTAAACACACTTTAGTTTTTATGTTAATAACTGGTCAGTAGTATTTTAGTTAACCAATGGTTAACGAATTACCGAGAATTCGGCCATAATAGGTCCAGAAGGGGAATTTTACAATGAAAGAGAAGCTGTAAAACGGTCCAACAGAGAAAATAAAGTTAAACCTGCAAAACGTTTAATAATGGAAATAAATAAAGTGACCGAAGAAAATATCAAAGATCCGCAAACGTATGAAGAAGCACTTCAGGAACCAAATTCAGAAAATTGGCTAAAAGCCATGGAAGAAGAAAGACGTACCAGGATCAGGAGTGTGATAAATGAAAGTCAGTTTGTATTATTAGAGCAACTAGTTGTCGCTTTGACCTTATTATCAGAATTGAATTTTATTACTAAATACATTCTACTTATATATACGGTGACCATCCGTCCTGTATTTTACAGGACAGTCCTGTTTTTTAACATGCTGTCCCTTGAGATTTTTTTGTAAATACAGGACAGTACAATGTCCCTTATTTCCTAATTTGATATGCAAATGTCCTCTTTTTAGCATATACATTGCACGAACATTAATACAAAATTATCATAAAAATCCACCTGTATACTTTCCCTACATTTGCAAAAGTGAAAAATTTGTTTACTGGGATATGGGAAATTTCCTATAATTTGGTAACATTGTGAATTGTCAGCTTGAAATTGAATTGTCAATGTCAACTTGTTAAAATAACAATGTTTTTTTTAAATTCACATTTAAAATAGCATTCATTTTATTAGAGATATGGCTCCAACAAAAAGAAATTGTAATTTCAATGATAACTTAAAAAGCGAGTTTCCATTTATTAAAACAACAAGTAGCTCCAATGAGGTGAGATGTGAATGTTTGGCACATTTTTCTATAGCAAATAGTGGACGTACTGATATTAAACAGCATTTGCAAACACAAAAGCATAAAAGAGCAGATTTAGCCAAATCATTACGTAAAGTTTTAACAAATTTTTTAAGAAGTAATACATTCAATGATAAAGAAAAGGACCTGGCTATTGTAGAAGGTACTTGGACATTTCACAGTGCTCAGCACAATTTTTCATTTAGGTCTAACGATTGCACATCAAAACTGATAAAATCGTGTTTCAATGAAAAATATTCTTGTGCTAGAACAAAATGTGAATCCATTGTTAACAATATTTTTAAACCAATGTCATTAAATTCAATCAAAGCAGATTTGTCAAACGTTCAATGTATCACAATATATTTAGATTGTTCGAATCACAAAAATGTTAAAATTTGTCCAATATTAATTCGATACTTTTTGCCGAATAAAGGAATTCAGATTAAGATTTTGGATGTCAAAGACCTTATTGGAGAAACTTCAGATATTATTTCGAAATATGTGCAAGAGACTCTTGAAAAAATGAAATAATTAGTAAAATGATAGCGTTTTGTGGAGAATGCACAAATTGTAATTTTAGTGGTACAGCCAGAAAAGGTCAGAATAATATCTTTCACAAAATGCAAAACTTCATTGGCCAAAAACTGATAGGTGTAAATTGCGCTGCACATATTTTGAACAACTGCATACAAACTGCAGCAGAATGCTTACCTATTGATATTGAAGTTATTATTGTTAAAATTTATTATTTTTTTATATTTATACAGTTAGAATTGAAAATTTCAAAGAAATATGTGAAGATATTGAAATAGAATAGAAAAAGTTACTAGGACATAGCAAAACTCGATGGTTAACTTTAATGCCTGCTTTGGAAAGATTCATAAAACTATTTGAAGCTTTAAAATTATATTTTATGTCTCAACCAAAATGTCCGACAATATTACGAAATTTTTTTATGAATCCTTGTGCTGAATTATGGTTATCTTTTGCATATAGCCAAGCTTCAACATTTCATAAAGCTATTCTTAATGTAGAATCACAAAATATTTCAATGCCTGAGGCTTCAACTATTTTAAAAGATTTAAAATTTAAATTGGTCGAACGGAAAAAGGAACTGTTTTTACCCCTTACCGTCAAAAATATTATTCTCGAATTACAGAAAAGTAATGATTTTGATGAAACAATAACTAAAGAACATATAACAAATTTTTACCAAACATGCATTGATTACCTAAATCAGTGGAATAAAGCTTTTAGAGATGTAGAAATTTTAG
The DNA here is from genome assembly GCA_916048285.2 of Bellardia pandia. Lineage (NCBI taxonomy): Eukaryota > Metazoa > Arthropoda > Insecta > Diptera > Calliphoridae > Bellardia > Bellardia pandia. The sequence continues at coordinate 64,845,460 of OU696533.1, forward strand.
ACTGGATATTGTTACGAAATGTGTTATCTTGGGACAAGATTGAAAAAACTTTATCCTATCTAAATGAATTTAGAAATGAATTCAAAATAAATAATGAAGATTTATTTTATGATACTTATGAGAATATACTAGAATATACTAGACGACTAATTCTTAAACTAATGTATGGGAATATTTTGGGTAATTTGATTTGACTTAAAGTATTCCCATACATATGGTCGTAGCTGAATGCGTGTGTCCATTTCGAGTGCATTACAACCCCGGCGTTTACTACAGTGTCTATTTACACCAAGCCGCTAATGGACATGCACCTTATGTATATCTGTTTGTTTTGTTTACTGTAAGAGGACACTTGTTTTGTTCAGTTACTTAAAACAATGCATTCATGTAATAATGCTACAGGAGATACACTTTCTATGCTCGTAAATAATAAATCACAGAAGCTTGAATTGGAGGATTCAGCATCTAATGTACCTGTTACTGTCTCTACATCTGGAACTTGCATAATATTATCATTTTTGTCAGACGTAAGTTCTTTTTCCCGTTGAAATTCGAAAGTACCCGGATCTGGAGACGATGAAGGCGAAGAATCAGTCATCATGTTTGTTTCTTCCACCTTAAAATGAAGTGACTTTAGGAAGTTTTTCGGCCATATCTTTTTAAGCTATAACTTTTTTTTTTTTTTGTGAACCACTTAAATATGTTATTTTCGACATAATTAAATTAATTATAAAACAATATAGACAAGTTGTTTACAACTAAGACGTCAAACTGTTAAAAACTTATTTTAAATACATTCAATAATTCACATTAAACACTTACACGCCTTACACGGGGAATCCCCTAAATATACACAATGCCAACTATTACTATCTGCACTAGTAAAGGTTGGCAGTTTTTTTATTTGTATCGCCGTATACACTTGAAAAATCACCCAAATAATTTTTTTTAGTATTTGTTAATATTTAAGCAGCGATGCCAACTTAGCACTTTTTGGGCTAGATTTAGCCCGATTTTAGTCACTCGAAACGTGAAAAAAGAAAATTGGCCCTAAACTAAAAAATGCGTAAATCTAGCACGTTTTACAATTATCTTTTAGCCCGTTATTGCTTATTGCTCGATATGGCTACTTTTTAGTTTTTTCGTACTTTTTCTTTTTTTAATCTAATAATATCGAAATAATGCTATTGGTAATAACAAATTCCTTAAACTGTCCAGCTGACATAGCCGTACTCAAACGCAGAAGTTGGGAGGAGTTTTAGTGTCATGAATTTATTAATTTATTATTATTTTATTATTAAATAAAATTAGAAACAAAATGTCATTAAATACGTGTAACAGTTTAGTACACATTAAATATAGCCTAAAAAGAGATAATGTATGTTGTTCAAAATACAAAATACCTGACGAAGTGTGTTCAAAAATTAATTCGAATGAAACATATACAGCCCAATCATGAATAAAAAATCCGCGGGTGTTTTTTCCCTTTTTATTTTTTTAACATTGAATTTGAATAGGAAAAATGAGAAAAGGGAAAAAACTCCCGCGGAATTTTTATTCATGATTGGCCTGATAAAAAATCTAAATATTTTGTTGATAGTGTCTTATGGACTGAAAATGATGATGAACAAGAAATCAAAATTTTGTTCAGTAACGACCAATTTTAAATAGTATATGTATATGTACTATTTAGTACTGTGTATTTAATCTACATATGTACCTTATTTATTAAATTTTAATTGAAATATGTATCTCATGCAGTGATGGAAAATGGTTTTTTGGATCTTGTACCAACTATATAAATAAAATCTACTTTTTAGACCTCCACGGTACCATTTTTAATATTTGATAAATAATAATAAAACTTAACGAGAAACTCACTTTAACGAAAATTCGATATAGTCACTTATGGCAAAATTTTTAAAATATCCTTATAAAACGAATGTTTTATATTATTTTATACTCGAACGACCAAATTTTTAACATTAACATTTATAACAAGAATATCTCAAAAAATCGTCGAACTCTAATGGAAATGTAGCTTTGGTATTGATTTGGTGATAAAAAGAATCGCAATCTAAATCTACTCGTATTGGAAAATGCTGCTAGATATACAACTAGTGTTCCAGGAAGAAAGTTATCAAAAGATAGAGTAACAATTTTATATTAATGCATTTGAAACAAAGATAAATTAAAGGCAAGTGGAGCTCGTTTCGTATACGAAACGAGAATATATTAAAATGTTTCCTGTAAAATATCTTTATTCGTGATTTGCTTGTATTCGTTTAAATGTATAGTTAGGCTATTTCTGAATCATTAAGAATATTATTTTCGTTTATTGTAATGATTATCTACAACATTCTTATTTATGAAGTATGGAGATATATATAAATTTAGCCCTTTTTCAGAAATTTTACGCGTTTTGAGTCTCAAAAGTTGGCATCACTGTATTTATGTTTCGGTTAATTTTTTTCTATTCCTTTTTGTTTTTGAAAATAACAAAAAAAAATTGCTGAAAATCAATAGATAAATACATAATATTTAACTTCTTTCTTTCGTGTAATCAAATATATCGGCCTTTCGCGGCCCCCATGAGGTCGGTGCCCTGGGTATAGTCGGTTAAGCCCGAACATATAATACCCTACACCCAGTATAGTATATTAAGATTTATATGGTAGTTTCGACTAATTATGTACCATATTATTTTTATAAATGGGTCAATTTAAAAAAAAACGAACACAACGAGTTTTGTTTTGTTTATTTTTAAAGTTTTTGCAATTCGCCTGTAAGAGTGGCCAATTTATGTAGAAATTGATGAAGAATCCGGTGGGACTTTAGGCCCTCAAAAAAAAATCAATATTTTTTGATTTTTTTTTTAGGTTTTCTACGATTTCTATCTTGAGCGTCACACACCAAATATGTATAAAAAATCGCTAAAAATACAAAAATATTTGAAATTCAAGCTTACTATGATGTTCTTTTGCAATTATAAGCGTTTTAAAGAAAAAAACTAAGTGTGACGCTCAAGATATCTTGTGGTGATTAAGAGATTTTGTTGCACGTAAACAAGAAATAATGCCAAATCTAAAGTTTTACGAAAAAAAGTTTATTCTTTTACAAAAAGTAAATAAAAAAAAAATTCTTCAAAAAACAAAAATTTTCATACAAAACTAAACATGTACATATTCTTTGATGTATTTAACAAAAGTGCAAAAAAAGGAAGTAATTCTTGAAGAACCTTATACACATATGTAAATATTTAACACAAAACTCTAACTTAATTTATAAATTTTCATTCAAATTCTCTTTCTGAATCTGTGTAAACTTCATGAAATGACAAGCGGCTTTGTTTTTTTTTTCATTCGCATTCATTTTTACCACTTTTGAATTAAGTTTGTGGCAAAAACAGAATCAGTCAGTAACAATAAAAATTAAACTCAAATATACCACGATTATACCTCGAGCTTTATTTTCTCTCGATATCTACGTGCTCCTTCAGCCGCCATTAATTTTGTTGTTTTACTCTTGAAAATTAAAAAATAAAATCTAAATTAAGCATTTTAAGCTATGAAGTAATATATATCAAAAGTGATGCTCATGAAATGTTTGTCTATTTTGGTGTTTTTTCGTAGGCAATTTATTTCTCAAATTCACAAATTATAAAAAAATGAGACCATGTAAACAATGATTGTAAACTTCAATTTTTACATTTAATATATTCACTTTAAAAAAAAATAGCGCGACGCTCATAAAATTTTATCGCGCCCTTGCCATGGTGTTCACAAAAACTACGCAAATACACACTTTTTTGATAGATTTTTTTTCGCTTTTTCAGTTTTTCAATAATTAAAGTTTGTATTGAAAACTAGTATTATTACTTGGTTTATAAAAAAGTGACGCTCAATGCAAATTGTGGGGGACAATCTTTCTTTGCAACGCCAAATTCGCACTAATTAAGTTATGAGTTTTTGTTTTTTACCTAAAATAGTAGTGTAAAGTCCGGGGTCACAAAAATTGCGTTTTTTTTTTAATTGACGCATATATGAAACATATTTGTGTTAAATATTATTTGGATACCGACATTTTTAACTGAGTTACGCTGTTTAAAATGATTTTAGGAAGAGGGCCTTATATGGGAGTTATGACTAATTATGGACCGATCTGCACATACATTCATTTACTAATCATTTGTGGTGAAATTTGTTTGCATACTTGCATAATTTAAATATTTATTACATCAGCACAAATCCAATCAATATACCCTACCCACTGTGTTGATGTAGGGTATAAAAATTGAAAAGATTTTAAAATTTAATATTCTTCATAAGATGGTATTTAATTATCATGTTATACATCATTTGAAAGATATTTCAATTTCAACAGTTAGTATACAAACATCTAACGTGCGGACGTGTTTTTTCCTCGCTCCGTATAAAATCATCTTTTAAGTACAAAAAGTATATAAAAAGCATATAAAAATATTGCGAAAAGACGCTAAAAAAAAAAAAAAATAAACAAAATTAAAATAAATCAGCTATCATTATCCGCTGTTAATGATGCTACATACTAAATAATAATCAAAAGTTTAAAATATAAATAAGCATAGAAAATATAAAAATGCCCATTGAGCGCTCTCCCCCGCCGGAGAGGTGCCGCTCCCCTAACAATAAAAAAAGTGATAAACATCTGTCTCAGTCAAACCTTACTACAGTAAATAGCTTATGTGTTATAAGTGCGAATGGTCAAGCACCATCAATAAGCTCAAACTCTCTTCCCGCTCAAAATACTTATGCATCTGCATCAGATTACAATCCGAATGATCACCACAAATATCCTAGTCTCACTGCGCAATCGCAATTGAAACCCCTCTCTTGGAGCTCTCAATGTACTACTCCAACAACTGATACTCAAATAACTGCAACTACATTCCAATTTATTTCAACAACCCCCACACTTACAACTAATAACACAACTCCTTACTCTTTGGTTACTACTCTCGCACCAACAACTACAACTACCACAACATCGTACTCAGCAATAACAACTCTAGCTTTAGCAACAACAACAGTAACATCAACAGCCTTCTCATACTTACCTATAATGACAACAAGTAAGTTACATGAAATTCATACTCCCTTAAATAAAGAGAAATTAAAAAACAGTAACATATCAAAGAGGCCTCGTAACTCACCCACAAAACTTATTGAAAACACAAACAGCAATAAAAAAGTTAAAACTAAAGAGCAGCCACAAAAAACACTAAAATCTTACTGGTTAAGCCAACCTTCAACCCCAAATAGGTTTGAAATATTATCTATTGATGATAATGAAAATAAAGAAGACCAAATTCAAAATGATGGTGTTCCCCACAAACAACCAGAAAAAAATAAACCTACAAAGCCCCCACCAATATATGTTCAAAACGTGCAATTCATAGATAACCTCAATAATGCTTTAAACTCCTTACCAAATTGTCATTACGAAATACGTGTTCTTAAAGAAAATGAAATAAAAATTCAACCTTTAGAATCTATTCACTACACCCAAATAGTAAACCTATTAAGAGCTAAAAACACCCAATACTACACTTATAAACCTAAAGAACAAAAAGGTTTCAAGGTTTTCTTGCGTAATATGCATTATTCAACCGATAAAGAGGAAATAAAAAAAGAACTATGTGAACTAGGACACGAAGTAACACATATCCAAAATATCCTACAAACTGGTACAAAAAAACCACTATCTCTGTTTTCTATTGAACTTAAATCAAGTCAAAATAATAAGGAAATATATTCTTTAACCCACCTTTTACACTGTAAAATTAGTTTTGAACCTCCACGTTCAAAAAGAACTTTACCTCAATGTACAAACTGCCAAAAATATGGCCACACCAAAAACTTTTGCAACAAAATCCCCGTTTGCGTTAAATGTGCTGGAGATCACAAAACTATGCTTTGCCCAATCAAACAGAAAAGCGAACATATTAAATGCGCGTTATGCGGTGAAAACCATACCGCAAATTATAAAGGATGTATGGTATACAAATCCCTCAAAATTAAGCAATTTCCTCCACTAAGAAACAAAGAAAAAATAACCGTCCAAGAACACCAAACACAACAAGCTGATAATTCTCGAAACGTACCTACAACAAACAGTAGAATAAATCCAACAGTGACTTACGCTCAAGCAACAGCACAGAGTCAAAACCCTAATACTGAGGAAATGTCCATTATTAGTAATTCTTTATTCAGTTCCACTACACCGCAAATAAGTAATGATATGCAAGACCTTAAAGATATGATGAAGCAACTGATTTCTCAAGTATCTAACATGATGAACATTATCACAGTACTTCTAACTAAGCTCGATGGACAGACTAAGTAAACTTAATATAGTACAATGGAACGCGAACGGGCTTATCCAACACACACTCGAACTAAAATTATTTTTAAATCGCTCTTCAGTAGACGTGCTACTTGTCTCTGAAACCCACTTCACACAAAAAAGCTTTATAGCCATACCAAACTACTCAATCTTTTATACAAATCATCCTGACAACACAGCGCATGGAGGTACAGCAATAATAATACGAAAATCCATTAAATGTACTGAATTACTGAATTTTAGAAAAGATTATATTCAAGCTACTTCCATTTTAATAGAAGATATACACGGTCCATTTGTATTATCTGCAGTCTACTGCCCGCCGAAACATAATAACACAAAAATTGAATATCTTGAACTCCTTAAATCTCTTGGGAATCGGTTTATAGTGGGTGGTGATTTTAACTCCAAAAATACAGTTTGGGGATCTCGATTAACACTATCGAAAGGAAAAAATTTACTAACTAAAAAAACCACTATCTCTGTTTTCTATTGAACTTAAATCAAGTCAAAATAATAAGGAAATATATTCTTTAACCCACCTTTTACACTGTAAAATTAGTTTTGAACCTCCACGTTCAAAAAGAACTTTACCTCAATGTACAAACTGCCAAAAATATGGCCACACCAAAAACTTTTGCAACAAAATCCCCGTTTGCGTTAAATGTGCTGGAGATCACAAAACTATGCTTTGCCCAATCAAACAGAAAAGCGAACATATTAAATGCGCGTTATGCGGTGAAAACCATACCGCAAATTATAAAGGATGTATGGTATACAAATCCCTCAAAATTAAGCAATTTCCTCCACTAAGAAACAAAGAAAAAATAACCGTCCAAGAACACCAAACACAACAAGCTGATAATTCTCGAAACGTACCTACAACAAACAGTAGAATAAATCCAACAGTGACTTACGCTCAAGCAACAGCACAGAGTCAAAACCCTAATACTGAGGAAATGTCCATTATTAGTAATTCTTTATTCAGTTCCACTACACCGCAAATAAGTAATGATATGCAAGACCTTAAAGATATGATGAAGCAACTGATTTCTCAAGTATCTAACATGATGAACATTATCACAGTACTTCTAACTAAGCTCGATGGACAGACTAAGTAAACTTAATATAGTACAATGGAACGCGAACGGGCTTATCCAACACACACTCGAACTAAAATTATTTTTAAATCGCTCTTCAGTAGACGTGCTACTTGTCTCTGAAACCCACTTCACACAAAAAAGCTTTATAGCCATACCAAACTACTCAATCTTTTATACAAATCATCCTGACAACACAGCGCATGGAGGTACAGCAATAATAATACGAAAATCCATTAAATGTACTGAATTACTGAATTTTAGAAAAGATTATATTCAAGCTACTTCCATTTTAATAGAAGATATACACGGTCCATTTGTATTATCTGCAGTCTACTGCCCGCCGAAATATAATAACACAAAAATTGAATATCTTGAACTCCTTAAATCTCTTGGGAATCGGTTTATAGTGGGTGGTGATTTTAACTCCAAAAATACAGTTTGGGGATCTCGATTAACACTATCGAAAGGAAAAAATTTACTAGAGGCAATAAATGAATTCAAATGCAAATTTATAAGTACTGGAGAGCCTACTTACTGGCCTACAAACATTCACAAAAAACCAGATCTCTTAGACTTTTTTATTACCAAGAATATAAGACATGACTATCTAAATATAAAATCATGCTTTGAATTATCTTCTGACCACTCTCCAGTGGTACTTATATACCAAACCGATGTACTTCTATCCAATCAAAATAAATTTATATACAACAAGAAAACCGACTGGGATTGTTTCAGGGAAATCTTAGAGACAAAACTCGAGACAAAAATATCGCTAAAAACCGAAGAAGAATTGGATAATTCTATAACTTTTTTCAATGATACGCTTATAAACGCGGTTAGTGATTCTACTCCAACCAGAACACACACAGTAGATAAATTCAGTATCCCACCTCACATCCAAGAGAAAATAAAAGCCAAACGAAGATTAAGAAAAAGATGGCAAACTACAAGGTCAATTCAGGACAAAACTCACCTTAATAGGCTCACAAAAGATCTCAAAAACTTGCTAAAGAAGGACAAAGAAGATAAACTACAAAGATATCTTACTAACCTTGGCTCATCAGCTACAACAAATTACTCGCTCTGGAAAGCAACCAAAAAAATAAATAATGGAATTTTACATCAGCCGCCGATCCAAAAACCTGATCTCACATGGGCCCGCACAAATGAAGAAAAAGCTAATGTTCTTGCAGATCATTTTTCTAAAACCTTTACAAATCCAATGGACGAAAAGGATATAACTCTTCAAAGTTTTCCAAACAGCTCTTCCAACTCTCATATCAGAAGAATTTCAATTAATGAAATTAAAAAAATTATAAAAACAACAAAAGATAATAAATCTCCTGGTTATGATCAGATCACCGGAAAACTACTAAAAGAATTGCCGAATAAGGCCCTAGTCTATTTAAGAAATTTATTTAATTCAGTTATAGATATTAAATATTTCCCAAAAGTATGGAAAGTCGCTGAGATAATCGCTATTCCTAAACCAAACAAAGATGCCTCAAAAACAACATCTTACAGGCCAATTAGCCTTCTGCCACTGCTGTCAAAGATCTTCGAAAAACTCTTCTATGAACGTATTGAACCAATTCTTCTAGAAAGACAACTCATCCCCAAACACCAATTTGGATTTAGGCGAAAGTTCTCTACTATACAACAAATTCATAGAGTAACAAATAAAATATCGTCTGATATTGACAAAAAAAACTTTTGCGTTGCAACATACCTCGACGTTGCAAAGGCGTTTGATAGCGTATGGCACAAAGGTCTTCTTCATAAACTAAAAAATCAATTGCCAAAAGAATTCTTCTTAATACTACAAAACTACCTACAAAACCGAAGATTCTATGTTAAATATAAAGACGAGTATTCAAAAATACTTTCTATAAAAGCTGGAGTACCTCAAGGTAGTGTCCTCGGACCAATGCTTTACCTCCTGTTTACATCAGATATTCCAACTCCTACAACAAATAACAATATGATAGCAACATTTGCTGACGACACTGTTCTACTATCATCACACGCAAACATCAAATGGGCTATGCAAAACTTACAACAACTGCTCAATAATACAATGAATTGGTTCCGTAGTTGGGGAATTCAAGTAAACAGTGATAAAACAATTCAAGTAATCTACACTAATAGAAAGATAACAAACACTCAACCTATCCAAATAAATACTCTACCAATTCTTATGGATACAAAGGCGAAGTATCTTGGCATTATAATTGACTCAAAACTTAACTGGAAAGATCACATCACTCAAAAGAAAAAAGAAATAAACAACAGGTTTAGACAATTATTTTGGCTGTTAGGGAGAGAATCTAAACTAACAACTCAAAGCAAACTACTTATATACAACACAATTATAGCGCCAATTTGGAAGTACGGAGTAGAAATATGGGGTACAGCTAGCACAACAAACTTAAAAATTATTCAACGAGTTCAATCTAAAATATTGCGAACTATTGTCAACGCAGAATGGTATATTAGAGATGAGGACATACATCGAGATCTAAACGTCAAAACAATAAAAGAAATTATCCGTATCAGCAGCATTAAACATACAACTCGTTTAACACAACATTCCAACATGGAACTCAGACAGTTGCCGGCAAACGAAATCCTGGCACCTAGAAGACTTAAACGGTATACACCTTCAGATCTAGCTGAGCGATACTAAAAAATTTATATATTACTTATCATTCAATAATTCGATTTAAGTTATCTTAGGTACTGATTTAAGATAATTATCATCCCACCTCTGTAAATTAAATTACTTATTGTCATCTTGTTGACAGGTGTAATAATAAAGGGAAGTTAAAAAAAAAAAAAAAAAAAAAAGTGGAACTGATGGAAGAATACCCACAACTAGCAACGGAAAATACTACATTTGGTAGCAGCAGACTGGTGGTAAAAGAAACAGCTAGCACAACAAACTTAAAAATTATTCAACGAGTTCAATCTAAAATATTGCGAACTATTGTCAACGCAGAATGGTATATTAGAGATGAGGACATACATCGAGATCTAAACGTCAAAACAATAAAAGAAATTATCCGTATCAGCAGCATTAAACATACAAATCGTTTAACACAACATTCCAACATGGAACTCAGACAGTTGCCGGCAAACGAAATCCTGGCACCTAGAAGACTTAAACGGTATACACCTTCAGATCTAGCTGAGCGATACTAAAAAAATTTATATATTACTTATCATTCAATAATTCGATTTAAGTTATCTTAGGTACTGATTTAAGATAATTATCATCCCACCTCTGTAAATTGAATTACTTATTGTCATCTTGTTGACAGGTGTAATAATAAAGGGAAGTTAAAAAAAAAAAAAAAAAAAAAAAAAAAAAAAAAAGAAACGTGGGATAATGTTGCAAACCATGTAAATGCTTTTGGACCTCCTACAAGAAATGGATCGGAATGGAAAAATGTATTTTTTGCAACGTGCATTAATTATAAAATAATGCACATGTATGCATACAGTGGCCGACAAAAGTCTACATACGACCCATATTTTTTAAATTTTGGCATTTTGAAACCATAATAAGAAAAGTAATAATACAGTTTTGTTTCAGATGTATTTTTAATAATATAACACAAAAAAATCTTATTTTATTATAAACTTAAACTATTTAGTTCGTTTATTTGACCTTTTTCAATATTTAATAGTTTCTTTTTATAAGCAATAAGGTCACTTAAATTTTATATAAAAATATTTAATTTATTTATATATATTTATTTCCAATATTTCGCTATCACAATGGATAGCTTCTTCAGGGATAATACAAGTTTTGAATTATATTAAAATAATAATTGAAGTATGAAATTGAAAAAAATTTTTAACAGAAAATGAAAAGTACAATTATGATCAGCGTTGCCACGACCAAAAAAATTTTGTAACCAAAAGGTAAAAAAAAGTAAACAAAAGCAAAAAAAGTAACCAAAATTTTTATATATTTAAAATTTTATTTTATTTATACTTCAGCTAAAAAATATATATGTAAAATATAAATTAACCATTGCATTTCAGTTTGTAGTTCAGTCTTATAATTAGGTACAATTGAAAGAAAAAAATAATTCAGCAATAACAATATTAATAAAAACCAAATGTAATTAATTTCATTACATTTGTTACAAAACACTAGTAGATAAAGTTTAAGAAATTGCGGCTAAAAATCTGTTTTGAATGTTCTTAGATGATTTATCCATATAGCGAACGACTAGAACTAGTGATTTCTTTGTGAGTACGTCTATTAACGAAAACTTTGTCGTTTTTAGTTTGGAAATTAAATTTGCTTTAGATTTAAACTATGTTTCCACGACGACTTGAATCACCTGCTTCGCTCTCTGAATCATGTTTATGAATCATGCTGTTTACATGACCAAAAAACTTGATTCGATTTGACAGTTATTTTAATAAACAAATAGAATAAAAAAAAACAGAATTTACAATTTGTGGAAAATAATTTTTTTAATGGACAAACAAAAGTGAGTGGAAATTAGTTAGCTTATTTGAAAAAACATACATTCGTACGTATTTACTGTCTTTACTTCCAGCAACAAGAAAATAATTTGCTTTGTTTACAATAATATTAAATTTGTACAGCTAGTGCAGATAAACTTGCGATAAAAATTAGAGAAGAGTGCAATTTTTCGTGCTTCGCAAGTAGATTCAATATGAATCTACATGATTCGCTCTTAAAATTTTGTATGGTGAAGCAAGTTGTTTCGCACATGATTGGGGTGTGAAACATGAATAGAGAGCGAAGCATGTTCCGTGGAAACATAGTATTACTCCCTAACATTTCTGTTAATTGAGTTGCTGTACCTGCCACATTTAATGTGTTTCGCAATTTGAGAGTCGGGACAGCGCTCCTCTAATAAGCCTGGTAGATAGTCCATTAATAAAAAAGGCAATTTGTGGGAAATAAGAAACATTACTAATGTTAGCTCTGTTTGGTGCACTTGCTTATTAAGAGTTTCTTTTTGAGAACTTGCAAATGTTATTTTTATTTTCCACATTTTGCTTATGAACACTTTTTTAGTGCGCTTTCGTAAATAACTTACGTGATTTGGAATTTTTTTATAACAGGCAGCGCAGAAACAACATCCTCCTTTGTTTCTTAGCCACGGAAACTCATCCAACCACAATACACGGAATTTTCTTTTCGGGCTGTTTTTAATATCACTAAACAACAAAATATTATTTAAAAAAAGTTATTGAAATTGAATGAAAATATACCTATTCTCATCATCACTTCCAGAAGATAACTCGACATTATTAGTTTTACTTTGAGCAGCCTTTTTAAATAAAAATCTAACAAAAATAAAAATTGTGCTTAAAACCAATATTATTATTTTTTAATTCGAAGCACATACTTATCCATTTTTTACGAAAGAAACCCAATCTTAACTATTTCAAAAACACTTTATTATTATAAAATTAAATTGCACGCTAATTTGTACAAAGCTTTTTTTTGGTTTTCTAGTAAAAAACATAATTTATGAATGTTTATTAAGGTCCGTTCATGTCTAAAACAAAAGAAAAATTAACTTGTTCCGATGTCAAACATCAATATGAAAATGCATTTAGTAGCATGTTTTTAGTTGGTTTTTCTGAAGAACCTTTTACTCGTTCAACAATACAATGATTGTGTTTGTTATGTTTGGAGACAGGCATGTATTTTTTTGTAATCCTGTGTTTAGTGTGGTTATTTTTAAAAAACTTTTAAATTGTGGTAGTTTATACCATGTTCACACTTGAGTTTTTAAACGCGTTTAAGCAAAATGTTGATTAAGTTAATCAAAGCCGTTCACATTACATTTGAGATGATTAAGTTGACAGTTCTAGACAGGTTATAAATAAACAACACACAAATTTTGTTTTAAATATTAAAAATGGGAAAAAATTCTTTAATAAAGTTTGAATCAGATTATTTTAAAGTAATTAATGAAGGAATTGTGAACATCCATTTTTTTAATTTTTTTAAATGTTCACGTTCTGTCAAAAATTATTTATCGGTAGTACACCTATAAGGTATGTTCACTATGGCCGATGCTACATCCTAATCAGTTTGAGGTATGTTCAGATGATTCTATGTGATTATGAAATGATTAAAATGTAATCATGTCAATATGAAGTGATTATCAAATCACTTCAATGTATGGTTAATCATCTCAATTTTGAAGTGATTAGAGCTTAATCACATTTGAGGTGCTTAAACGCGTTTAAAAACTCAAGTGTGAACATGATATTAGTTTATCACCAAAATTAGTGGTGTAAATTAAGTCAAAGTAAAAACAATGTAAAAAATGGTTACTTTTGTGTTAAAAAACGAAAAACCAAAACGAAAAACAAGTACACATTGGAAAATAAAGTAACCAATTTTGGTTAAAAGTAACCAAAACGGCAACGCTGATTATGATATACAATTATGATATAGATAATTTATGTCCAGCTAATCTAGTTTTCAAGTAATTTTTAGTTGTACCTACATATATTTTATTACATTCTTCATTATTTTTACCCTTACACGGTATTTTATAAACAATAATAGATTTATCCAGTGCTGATATTCAGCCGGTTCGGACCAGTTCGCTCGAACCGGTTGTTAAAATTTTAAAAATTTTGCGAACCGGTTGTTGCATACTCACCCTTCTCGTGAATAAAAATTCCATATGAAATTTGTTGGGCTGATTATGTTTTTTGTTTTAACGGTTTTATAAAATGTGTATTTATCAAGGTGATATAGTCTCGGCAACAAACACAATATTGTTCAGTTGTTCATTGTCCAAACGTACAAACAAATGATTTTATTTTGGTCATACATTGGATTCTTGGATGATGATGTTTTCGATACCGTTTCCTTCAATCTTTTGAGAAAAAAATAAAGCAATTTTTTTTGACTTTTATTTTGCAAAATCAAAACTATTTTTTTATTAAACAAAAGTTTATATCATTTCCTTCAAGAGGCTTGTGGTCTGTTACTGGGATGCGACTTTAAAATTTTCGCTATTTTTATCAAAATTTGGCAAAAATATAATTTTTTTAAGCTAACCGGTTGTTAATTGTTTCGAATATCACCACTGGATTTATCTAATTTTAATGTTTTATCCTTTACTTTACTATATAATCTATTTAATGTGTTATAAGCTATATGGGCTATCTTAAATTTATTCCTGTCATAAAATTTTTAATTTTCTAGTCGTTCAGAAATTAATGGAATATAAGTTAGAGATTTATAAATTTTAGGTTCAGAATTTATATTTGTATTATTATTTTTTGGTCTTTTATATTGTCTTATTAATTTATAAATTAGTTCATTTGGAAAACTATTATCTTTTAAAATTTGTTTGATTTTTATGAAATATTTTGTCACAAATATTTAGAACTTTACCTATTAAGTATTCAGGGATGGGATAAGTGTACCCCTATATGGCAACCATCTGGCCATATTATCCCTCAGGGATACCAATATGATCATTTCTTCCTTTTTAGATTCCTTTTAGAAATATTTTTTTTAAACATACTTCCAGGGGTGTGAAGTGTGTTATATGCTTACGTGCCAAACCCTGGTTGAGATGAATTTTGCCTAATGAGCTAGCGGGCCAGCTTTTATACCCCCCTTAACCGGTCATTTGGATCGTTAATTTTAATTTTCATTTGAAAGTAATTTAACGGCGCGTAACATATATGGATGTTTAGAATAATAACACTGTGCTAGAATTTGACACTTTTTTTTGTGACAAACGGGGCACCTAACAATTAAACTTTTTTCTAAATAACAGTATCTCGTGAAGATGCCTGAAGTGTGTGGTAGCACTGTTTAAGTACGAAGTTCCATTTTATTTGTTTTATAGCCGTATGCAGACTTTTCTGTGTTTGAAAAATGAATTTTATATATTTTTGTTAATAAAGATTGTGTGGAAAAAAAATTTTGCTCAAAATTTATTGTTTGTTGTTCAATTGAATTTGTTTGAAATGAACTTAATTGCTAAATTGTGCATAGATAACCCAAAACCCCGTTTTTCAGGGAGGGTATGTATACTTTACTGTGCGGCTGTATATACCCTTCTCATGATGTTGAAGGGTATAAAAAGAAAGTGTAAAATGATTAACGCAACATTTTTTGGAAGAAAGCCATGAAAACAGAAAACAGGCATGCGTCTTTGTCACAGTGGGTATTGCGCGTTGTCTTTCCTTGCGTTATTGCGTTTCGCATGTTTTGATTTTTTTTTTTTTTTAGGTTTGCCAATTGTTATTTACTGGCCAA
Organism: Bellardia pandia; assembly: GCA_916048285.2. Lineage (NCBI taxonomy): Eukaryota > Metazoa > Arthropoda > Insecta > Diptera > Calliphoridae > Bellardia > Bellardia pandia. The sequence continues at coordinate 64,861,243 of OU696533.1, forward strand.
ACTTTATGAGATAATTCTCATGGAGTGAAGACAAGGCATTCTCTTCTGACGGCACTTGCGACTTTTTAAAAATAACTGGAGATTTTTCCAAAATTTAAAAAAAATTTGCATTATTTTTGTCGCCCATCTTGTCAAATAATTAAAACAAACTGATAGTGTTACCATAATTTATAAGAAAATAACCATATTTTTCAACAGAGGCAACTCTCAAACAGTTTTAATTTTCCACTTTTCAGTACTAGCTACGTACTACTAGCAAAGATTTATTCACACTTTTTGTAATTTAAACTTTTCAGCATAGATAGTACTAATAAGTAAAAGCGAGTACTAGTACTTATTACTATATAGTATAAACTACCTTTTTATTCACACATCCCATTATTTCTCTTAAATAAATTTAAACTAAAAGAAGTGATGTAATATTATTAAATTATTATGTATTTATTAACAAACATACAAACAAATGAATGAATGTATGTAGTCATTATAATTACATACAGAGTAAATAAACGAGGGTGTATGATGAAGAAGAGTAGAAATAGTTAATGCAAAACTTAACATAGACAATAGAAAACGAGTTTAGAAATAAAAAATAAATGATAACATGTATGTATAGTACATTACTATTTATTAGATAGTGGGTTAGAAACAACCGTAGGCGGTTTAGTTTAGTGAATCGATTGTAAGTCAACACCATATGTTTGATGACTTATAAACTATATAAATATATTATTATATCACTACAGGTAGGATAGATATAACGTGTTTGTGCAAATGCTTGTAACACCCACTTTCTAAATGCTTTCGACGAACTACCAAGATAAAATTCAGTACATTATGTTCTTAAATTCCAAAAAATAATACTGTAAATATATTTGACACCAGTGAATATCAAATTTAGACAAATTTACTTAATCAATACTAATGCATATTTCTTGATCTTTATTTAAGAAAAGAGAGGTGCAAACATGGAAAATAAAATTATCGACGTCGCTATGGTTTGTGCCCCCATTAAGTATATACATATGTATACAAATGGTGTTTTCTTTTTTGAAATAAAATGTTACACCTTTATTATGTACATTTTTATAATATTTATTCCACATTTTAAGGGTCAGAATAGAATATAAAATCACAACAGTGTAACACTTTTGTTTCATGTACAGCTGTTTTTGTTTTTGTTAAAAAATAATAGCATAGTTCTGTATAACGAGTGACTCAAAATTTTCGCCCAAATGAGTACAAAAATTAGTTTTGGGGTTCTACAACACTAGTGTCAATTCTCTTGAGTAAAAACGTAAGACTATCTTCTTTATGGGTTCTATATTGAAATTTCAATCGTCCTAATGCCAAAAACAGACGAGTAGAAATAAGTGCTTGTGTGCATCACAAAACAATATTTTATATATTATTTCATATATTTCTACAGCATAAACTGTTGTCCACTACCTTAACTTTCAAATTCAATGTTAATTGCGATAAATTGAAACATTTTTCATTCAATTTATTACAAAATTAAAAATTTCATAGCAATTTCAATTCACATAAATTATTTTTGTATTGTAAATAAAACACAGCTGTTTTTATTTTGGTTTCTAGGGTTGCCCCTAAAATATTAAAATATTGACTAATAACATGGAAAAAAGTAAACAAAATATCTAATTAAATAATTTGGCAATAATGCAATATAACAACTCAATATTACCAAGGTAACTAACGTAAGTCAGACGAGTATATTATAGAAACTCATTTGTTTACGTAATCGCCCGTGTACCAATCGTTCGCCTGAGAATACACTCGTTATACAGAACTATGCTATAAGAAGCAAATAGCTTCCTGGTAAGATCGCTTGAAATACGATGAATATCTCTCAAAAAGACCAATGGCACCTTCCCGACTAATACGCAAATTCTTCTTAAACTATAAAAATTATATATGTATATAAACATACATTACATATATAAGAACTAGAAGACATTGTCCTATGAAATTGGACATATGTACATCAACTTCAGAATATTCATTAATTACGTTCTCTACAAAGCCTTTCACTCGCGGTTGTGGATTTCTTTCTATAATCATATCAAATATTTCATCATCATCAGATGATGAAGATGAATCCAACAAGTCATCCAAAATTTTTTCAGCACATAAAAAAGTAGTAATATTTTCCATTTTGTATATTTTTTTTTTGTTTCTTAACACAAATACACATTCATAAACAAAACAAATGTCAGCTGCAGCGATGCCAACTTAGCCCTTTTCGGGCTAGATTTAACCGGATTTTAGTCACTCAAAACGCGAAAAAAAGGAAATTGGATGTAGTTTTATATGAATTTTTTTCCATTTAGCTAGCCCTTTTTTCAAAAATGGTTACGCGTTTTGAGTCTCAAAAGTTGGCATCACTGGTCAGCTGTTTTATCGTGCGATTCTCTCCCTCTAAAAATACAGTGTGAAAGGTGCACCAATTTTTAAATTTATAGTGTGACATTTATAGAAAAGAACACACTACACTTTAGCAGTGTTGACATTTTTTCAAAAAAGAACACAAAAAAATTAAAAAAGGTGCGTAGTGGGAAAAATCGCCATAAGTAAAAGTGTGCACAAATTGTCAAAAATGAAAATAGTTTCCAAAAAAAGACATTTAAGTTGAATTATTTTAAATATGAAAATCAGAAAAGAAAAACTAGAAATAAGAAACTGGCAAATAAATACAACAAACAATACCTAAACAAAATCTAAGAATTAAAACAAAGGAAGCGATTATAAACAATAATGATTTAAATAAAAAAAAACAGCTATTTGATATACATAAGTGCTTCCACATAAAAAGTGCCTTATAGTAGACTGATGATGTGCGAATTTTATTATAAAACCTAACGACGCCAACTACGTCAACGCCACCATTGTGAACAGCTCTAGCTGTAACAACAACAACAACAAAACACAAAAATGGGTAACATTCCGAGATGCCCGAAGGAAGATGCTAGTGCGGCCAAAGCACCATCCACAGTAACAACAGAAGCAGCAACGATTGTGCACACACAATAGTATCGATCACAAAAACAACAACAATATCGTCCACCATCGTGAAGCTACCGCTAACGCAAAACCAAACATAACAACAATAGTGTCCGCTAACCTAACAACCCCAGGAATGCCAGGGATCCTATAAACCACTATATCAACCGAAACAGCGAAATCAACAATAGTAACGGCATCCACAATAACAACATATGTAATATGTAATATTATTTTTTTAATACAAACATTTTTTTATAATTATTATTTAATATACATATTTATTAACTAATATTTTGTGTGTTCGGGACACCCAAAGTCTCCCTAACGCACGTACTAACAAATAAATAACCACTGCGAAACGCAAGCGTACCTCCAGTGGTATAATTAAATAAAATAAGAAAATAAATTATAATTAACCATTAAAGATAGTATAATAAAAATAAATAGGAAACATTAGGATAGGACATGTCCCCACTAACAGTAAAATTAAGATAAGTAAATAATAATAATAGAAGAGACCACAAAAATTGTTGTTCAAGATGAACACTAAATTTTCAAAATGTAAATTAAAGGCAAATTTATAATGTATAATAATTAATTATAATTATAATGTATAATAACACTGTGCTAGTTGAACAATGTGACAAACGGGGCACCTGGCGGGTTAACCTAATTCGGGTACGCTGAATCCAGTGGTGCTAACCGTTTTTTTAGGTTAACTCGTTTTTTCGAAATATACCGTTATTTCGATGAGACGAGACTCAGTCTCGACGTGTTACTTTTAGTGCGGCTGAATTTTCGGTGAAAAAATCGTAATAGGTGAAAAAGTGTAAAAAGTTGAAATTAAACAAAAAAGTGAAAAAAAAATCGTAATAGGTTAAAATATATAAAAAAAAAAAATAAACATTAAACATCACATAAAAACTGTATGAGTGTTCCTCTCAGATGTAATTCTGAGAAAGAGCTTAGCTCGACTAGAAAAACTAGATGCATCTCTGAGGAAGAATCCATAAAAAAATCTTTGGAGAATTTTCTCACTGCAAGAGCCGTGGAACGGCGTCGTTCCTGTTCGCCCAATATTGTGATTTCAACAGATGAAAAAACATCATCTTCATCAAAGTGCAGTCAAACCCAAAAAACAAGTAGGTATGGATAAGTACATAACCGTTCTCAAGCGACAGAGGAGCCCGAAGTCTGCTCAAGTGTCATCAAATGCAAAAGCTCCTAAGACCGTGAGTAATGATCAAAATAGGTTTGCTCTCCTCCAGACGGATGAGCCAGAACTTCCGAAGAAGACGTTTAAGCCCCCACCAATTTATCTGAGAGAGCCGACTTCCAGTAAATTGGTACAAGGAATTGTTGCTGTAATAGGTGAAAACATGTTTAGCGTAACCTCAATGAAACATGGAAATATCTGCGAGACAAAGATACAAGTGAATAGGGAAGATGATTTTCGAAAATTGTCCAACCAGCTGGAAAGGGAGACTAGGGATTTCTATACCTACCAGCTCAAAAGCGCAAAAGGACTCCAAGTCGTTATAAAGGGTATAGACCCATGTGTTGATCCCGCGGAGATAAAAACCGGTTTAATGGACAAAGGGTTCAAAATCAAGAGCGTAGTGAATATTAGAAACCGTGAAAAGATCCCTCAGCCCATGTTCAGGGTAGAATTGGAACCTGGAGATGTTGTCTTAAAGAAAAATGAGTCCCATCCCATCTACAATCTGATGTACCTTCTGCATCGTAGAATCACCGTGGAAGAACCACATAAACGTCAGGGACCCGTCCAGTGTCGCAACTGTCAAGAATTTGGTCACACCAAGGCGTATTGTAAATTGCCGACAGTTTGTGTTGCGTGTGGGGAGCTACATGCAACTGCTCAATGCGATAAGTCGAGAACTGACTCAAAAATCAAAAAATGCAGTAACTGCGGAGGTAATCATACCGCAAATTATAGAGGTTGTCCAATTTTCACTCATTTGAAAGGCATAAGAACCAACAAGACGTCAGTATTGCCTAATCGCCCTCAACAGCCAAATTTAGCATCGAGTGACAATTTCCCTCAATTATTACGGTCCACTAGTCATGTAAACGCGTCTAGTTCTAGACAAGTTTCTTACGCAAACGTCGTTAAATGTAATATGCCAGGTCTGGAGCAGGAACCTAAACCCCAATATTCTGAGCCGCATATCAACAATCTAGAGACAACATTGCAGACACTTGTCCAAACTATGAACACTTTCACGACCACCATGACATCCATGATGCAGGAAATGCTGAAAATGCAATCCACTATCTTGCAAGCCATTTTAAAGAAATGATTTATTTAAAAATTTGTTTCTGGAACGCGAACGGCCTCCGCCAACATAGAAATGAACTGGAATACTTCCTGATGGATAAGCAGATTGATGTTATGATGATTGCTGAAACTCACTTGACGTCGACAGGGTACTTCAAAATTAATGGCTACGAGTTCTACGATACTAAAGACCCCCGCGGAAGAGCTTGTGGAGGTTCGGCAATTCTTATAAAGAACAGAATAAAGCATTATCTAATGAATAACATAAGTGAGGATTACCTCCAAGCAACAAACATTTGCATTAAATTCTGTCAATACAAATTTGTTTTATCATCGATTTATTCTCCGCCTCGATTTTTAAAAAAAGAACACCAATACCATAACTTCTTTAAATCCCTTGGAGCTAGCTTTTTAGTTGCTGGCGACTTTAACGCCAAACACACATTTTGGGGTTCACGTCTGGTAACCCCAAAGGGTCGCGTACTCTTCAACACCATTGCTAAAATGGGCTTAGATGTACTCTCAAGTGGACATCCCACCTATTGGCCGACGGACCGACGGAAGATTCCCGATGTTATTGACTTTGGGGTAATGAAAAATATCCCTGTAGAATGGATGCAAGTGGATCCTTCACTGGACTTGTCCTCAGATCACTCTCCTACTATCATTTCAATGCATTTCCCTCAAGTGTGTGGTTCTCCATTTATGAATATGACTAAGACCCGAGTAAGTTGGATAAAATACAAAAAGTATTTAAGTTCTCATTGCACGGAAAATGTTGTGTTGAGAACTACCGACGATATTGATGAGTCGATTGGCAACTTTACCGAGGACCTTCGACGAGCTGTGCATCACGCTTCCACTTATCACGTTGAATGTAGAAATAGGACCAACAGAACTTATTTCTCTGAACTCGAACATCTCCTATCAGAAAAAAGAAGAATGAGAAGAGAGTGGCAAATTCACAGGTCTCCAGAACTGAAAGCTAGGCTACGGGAATGCAGAGATATACTAAGACATTTCTTAGAAACCCAAAGAACGGCCTCACTTAGATCTTACTTGGAAGGTCTTGATAGTACCCCACAATCTAACTACTCGTTATGGAGGGCGGCAAGAGGTTTAAAAAGACCAGTAAGAGGAAAACCTCCTTTGCGAAATCCGACTGGTGACTGGGTTAGAAATGATTCCGAGAAAGGGACATTATTTGTTAACCATTTGAGAAATGTGATTACTATAAACAACTCAAATAATAACGAATCTGATTTGCCACCACTTGTTATAAGGCCTCCTGTACCTCTAAGACTAAACTTTCGTGATGTCCAAAACGCTATTGGTACTCTGAACCTTAGAAAGGCTCCAGGTATGGATAAAATCAGCAATAAAATGCTTGTGGAGTTACCTCGTGTAGCAAGAAGAATTATCCTCTTTATCTTCAACGCTATTTTACGCCTAGAATACTATCCTGCAGATTGGAAGGTGTCTATGATCACTATGATTCCTAAGCCAGGGAAGGACCATACCAAAGTGGAGTCATATAGGCCAATTAGTCTACTGCCGACAATTTCAAAACTGTTTGAAAAATTGTTAATGACTAAATTGACTCCAATTCTGAATGACACTGAATGTATTCCTAATCATCAATTCGGCTTCAGGGCTAAACACAGCACCATCGAGCAAACACACAGATTGGTAAATGTGATAAGAGGGTCGTTTGAAGACAAAAAATACTGCTCCGCCCTTTTCATTGATGTGTCGCAAGCGTTCGACAAAGTTTGGCATGACGGTTTAATGCACAAAATAAAATTAACTCTGCCTGCTAACACCCATAAACTCATGGAAAGTTATTTATACGGTCGCAAATTTAAAATCAAAGAAGGTGATTTTTTAAGTACCGCTCAGCCAATTGAATCAGGTGTGCCACAGGGTAGCATACTGGGTCCTACTTTATATTTGATATATGCCTCCGACCCTAAAATCCATACGTCAACTTTTGCAGACGATACAGCCTTTATCAGCGTCCATCAGGACCACCAAGTTGCATCACAGAATTTGCAGAATTATGTTTATAAACTAGAGAATTGGCTAGAGCTTTGGAAAATCAGGGTTAACGAACAGAAATGTATTCATATAACTTTCACATTGCGAAAAGATACCTGCTCGTTCATTAGAATAAATAATCAAATTATCCCGCAACACAATGAAGTCAAATACCTCGGCATTCACCTCGACCGCCGTTTAACTTGGAAGTCTCATATTGAAGCGAAACTTACACAAATGAGATTAAAAGCAGTGCAACTTAATTGGCTAATCGGCAGAAACTCTACATTGAAATTGGATTGCAAACTTTTGTTGTACAATGCAATACTAAAGCCAATCTGGTGCTATGGAATTCAATTATGGGGTACTGCCTCAGCATCCAACATTGAAAAAATTCAAAGGGGTCAAAATAAAATTCTACGTATAATTACTGCAGCACCATGGTATGTTAAAAATTCTCGAATCCACAAAGATCTAGGCGTGCCATTAGTAAAAGTCGAATTTACAAAATATGCGTCAAAGTATGTCAGCAAACTTGAACACCATCCAAACCCCCTTGCACGAGACATCCTTAACTTTAGTGGCCACAATCGGTTGAGAAGGAGGGATACCCTTGCTTTAACTCAAGCGCAAAATAGATGACTGGATCAGTTGATGTGAAATTTTTTTAGTATCATAAAAATTTTTGTCTAGCACTGGCTGGGCTTATTATTTTCTTTTTAGTATTAAGATTTAAATACTTATTGTCATTTCATTTTGAAGATTCAATAAATAATTAAATGCAAAAAAAAAAAAAAAAAAAAAGCGCAAAATAGATGACTGGATCAGTTGATGTGAAATTTTTTTAGTATCATAAAAATTTTTGTCTAGCACTGGCTGGGCTTATTATTTTCTTTTTAGTATTAAGATTTGAATACTTATTGTCATTTCAAATATGAAGATTCAATAATAAATAATTAAATGCAAAAAAAAAAAAAAAAAAAAAAAAAAAAAAAAAAAAAAAAAACAAAAAAAAAAAAAGCCATAACCGCCGAAAAAATGTATCCCACAAACTCAAAATTTTACAGGGGAAGGTTTTTTTTAAATAAAATCAGTTTGAATAAAGCCATTATTTTAAAATTTATAATGTAAATATTGTTTTGTGTAATACATTTCATTTTAATAATTTTAAATGATGTTGAACTATCGATTTCGATAAAAAAAAACAACAATCGATTATGGTGTGGGATACATTATTTTGGCGGTAATGGCTCGATATATTCGCGTAACTCAAAAACGGTTTAGTTTATTGAATAAAGTAAAAAAACCGAAATTCCGCAATGAAATTTTCTTTAAGTAAGGTTAAACTTTTTTCCAATACGCACAGTCGTTGTAGAAACATAATTTTTTTTTACCAAAAAAAATAGTTTTTTTTAGCAAAATTTAAAAAATTTTGTTTTTTAAAATGGCATAAAAAATTGGAAAACGCAGCTGTGCACCTACCAGGCAAAAATATCTAAATATTTTGAAATTTTCTGGTTGCATTGATGCTGGGTGCATAGTGTGTAGTCGTGTTTTATGGCATGGTATTGCAGAAACGAGTTGCGTAGTGTGTACCTAGCATTAGAATTAAAAAATAAAGTCATAAATTTTTACATATTTGTATTTTCTTGTGCGAACAAAAACCGCACAAATCGGTCTTGTAAAAAACTCAGGTAACGTATTCTATTGTTATACCTGGAACAGGTAGAAACAGAAATCGTCCCGGCTTTGGGTTTTTTACAAATTATGTTCATGAAGGTCTTGACAGGTACTTTGATAAAAAAATTACAGTATAAATAAGGGTTCCTCAACCCCTTCAATGTCATATGGCGAGTGCTTGCGAAAGTGAATAGTGAAGTTTAAAGTCTTTGACAGTCTTGAGTCTAATCATTTATATTGAAATATCTAAGATGGAAGCGTGTAACTTTTGTTATGTGTGTGGGAAATATACTAATATGCCAAGTCGCCGTAAAATGACTACTGAAACAATTAACTTGTATGAAACATATTTTTCTTTAAGTGTCATATGTGGCAAGAGTTGGTCACCATCAATAGTGTGTACAAAGTGCATTTACCATTTAAATAAGTACAAAAAAATGGAGCTGCCATGCCAATTGGTGTTCCAATGATTTGGAGAGATCCCATACTCCATGTTGAAGATGAGTGTTATGCGTGCATAAATCATACAGCCGGCATGAACAGAAGAAAAAGTGGTTCTATATCTTACACTGCAACAATATATGCTCAATTTCCGATGCCACATTCTGACTAAATTCCTGTTCCGGATAGCCAAAATACCAACAGAAGATATTCCCTCAATAATTCAATCTGTTGAAACCTGTGGAGCAGCTGCATCGATGTATCAACCGTCATACATCACGATTCCATGTAACCACAACGAAATCACGCAAAATCGTCTGGATATAATGGTACGACGCCTAAAATTGTCTCAAATACAGAGCATTCTCTTAACAAAAGAGTTAAAACAAGCTAATATTTTAGCACCAGACGTACAAATATACGGGGCTATCAATCGCCATCGTCGATTTACGACTTTTTTTAAATCTATTGAGAATAATTCTCTCGCGTATTGTACTGACATTCGCGGCTTGGTTTTAACAATGCAACATGAATATAATCCTGAAGATTGGCGCTTATTCATCGATTCGTCCAAAAGTAGCTTAAAAGCAGTTTTGCTACATGTCACTAATTTAAAAAGTCCTATTCCGATAGCACTAAGCACAAATACTAAAGAGACATACGCATCAATGAAAAAAATAATAGAGTTAAATAAATATGAAGACCACAAGTGGAAAATATGCGCAGATTTAAAAGTGGTGACTCTTTTAAGAGGCATGCAATTGGGCTATACTAAAAATATGTGCTTCATGTGCTTATGGAATACGCGTTTCCATGGCGACCAGTACAATACACGGGATTGGGCTATACGTGAGGAAAGCAGATTGCATAGAAATAATATTATTGAATTACTTGTGCCGATGGAAAAGATTTTGCTTCCTCCACTCCACATCAAACTGGGTATTGTAAAAAATTTTATAAAAGCATTGAACCCAGATGGAATTGCTTTTACCGAATTGCGCCGAATTTTTTCACGATTAAGCGGCATGAAAGTAAAAGAAGGTATGAACTCTAGCTACTTTATTAAATTAGATTTATAATTCATATCATAATGTTTTTATTTTACAGGAATTCTTAATGGACCGGACATTCGTCGTCTAATGAAGGACCAACAATTTGAACTTGCATTGAATGATATTGAGCTATTGGGCTGGAATTCTGAGAAATCAGTAATAGAAAATTTATTAGGAAATCATCGGTCTGAAAATTGGCGAATTTTAATTGGAGATATGCTAACCGCATTTAAAAACTTAAACGTCAAAATGTAATTGAAAATACATTTTTTGCATTGTCATGCAGAAAAATTTAATGAACAATCACCAGCCGAGTCTGATGAACATGGCGAGAGATTTCACCAAGTAACAGCCAGACTCGAACACTGGTATAGTGGCAAACAACTTGATTCGCTATTACGGGATATTTGTTGGAATCTGCAGGAGGAAGAAGAATAAATTTGTAAATAAAAACTTAAAACTTAAAACTTTAATTAACAACAAAAATAAATGTTTTAATTTTTGAAGTTTCGTCTGGTTATTATATATTTCATCTTTTGTGAATAAAATCAAAAGTTGTAGACAGATTTTAATTATTTATGTCTTGTTTTGTTTGGAACTTCGTTTGCTATGCCTGCAGAAAAAATTAGGTGCACAGCTGCGTTTTCCAATTTTTTATGCCGTTTTAAAAAACAAAATTTTTGAAATTTTGCTAAAAAAAACTATCTTTTTTGGTCAAAAAAAATTATGTTTCTACAACGACTGCGCATATTGGAAAAAAGTTTAACCTTACTTAAAGAAAATTTCATTGCGGAATTTCGGTTTTTTTTAGTTTATTCAATAAACTAAACCGTTTTTGAGTTACGCGAATATATGTTGTGCAACCTCCTCCATTTTCGAAATAACGGTATATTTCGAAAAAACGAGCTAACCTAAAAAAACGGTTAGCACCACTGGATTCAGCGTACCCGAATTAGGTTAACGCGCCAGGTGCCCCGTTTGTCACAAAAAAAAAGAGTCAAATTCTAGCACAGTGTAATTAATTATAATTAAATCAAAAACACAAGCCACAATTTTTCCTTTCAACAAATCACCAAAAAGGATTCCTACAGTCCCGCTATGTATCGGAGGAACAGAAATTCCTCTTCTTGACACTATCAAATATTTGGGAATAGTATTAGACAAAAAACTTACTTTTAGACAACACGTCATGCAAACATGTGAAAAAGCAGTAAGATGTGGGAGAGCTTTATTTCCATTATTAAATCGAAAATCTACGCTAAATTGTAAAAATAAGATTTTACTCTACAAAATGTGTATACGACCAATTATGACATACGGATGCCAAGTTTGGTCAAAATGTTGTGCAAAAACGTATGTCAGAAAACTCCAAGTGATTCAAAATAAAAATCTAAAAATTATATTCAACTTACCTAGAAGATACTCAACCAATAGACTTCATAGAAACTATAAACAAGAGAAGTTCGAAACAGTAATTTGTAATTTAACGCAACGATTTGAAGATCGAAATAGATGTTCAAATTATGATATAATAAGAAATTTGTAATATTAACATCTTCCTCACCTTAAGCAATGAAGTTGATAGAAGCGTTAATGAAAAAATTTCTTCAAATTTTAACGAGGTTTTTCCTATCTTTTTTTTCCTAACACTGTAAATATATATCTTTTTAATTAGTATATTTATTTTTAAAAACATAAGTTTATATTTGTTGTAATACCTTTAAGTAAAATCTCAAATAATGTAATTATTAAGCAAACAATTTTAATTGATGATGATAATTAAATCTAATAACAAAAAAGGGTGAATTTAAAAAAAATACGGGTTATTTAAAGTCCGAAAATAATAAATATTTGTAAAATTACAAAAAGAATCATTAAAAATGTTAACAAAATTATGTAAATCCATGAATTACTGCGATACTTATGAGTCCCTCCAGTGGTTAAAAACTAAATATTGTGACTAGCTAAAACATATATTATTGGCTATATACCCTGTAGTCGGCCTGATGCTTACACTCTTGAAACTTATTTTATATTTAATACACCACTACTAGTGATATATGAGCACCGCAAAATTCCAAAGATGAATTTTATTCAGGATAAATTAATTATCCTAGTACACGTTGAATGATCGAGTTATTAATGGAAATGTAGACTTAGGTCACCTCTTTCCAAAGCTTGAAAAAATAGCTGGTAACATTGATCTTACAACCTTAAGACTTTCACAAGATGATCGTCCTTTTAATATCCCGGGAATAGATAATAAAACCTTTCAAAATAAATAAAGTATCAAAGTCAAACAGTGGTACAAAAAGTCAAATATAATTTACAAAAAAAAAAAACTCATATACTTGGCAAAAATTTAATTGAGAAACATAAAGAAAGAAACAAACAATTTTATTATAAACTAGAAGACATTTTTAAAATTTGAATACAACAGTAAGTGGTTACATTGGTAACAACTAATAAACAACAAGTAGAATTAAGACTTGAATACATATTGTAAATTTCAAAAAGAAAGATTCAATAATAAAAAATAAATTAAATTCAATAGCTGCCATATCCACAGTGTAGTATCATTAACTATATCATTTTTTTTTTTAAATTCAATTCATTTATTATTCATTCAATGAAATTAGTTTACAATTCAGTGTTAGTATAACCCTGCGAAGCCTTTATGGCTTATCTGAAGTTAGGTTTAGTAAACAAGAAATTGTAGTGCGTTTATTTTATATAATATATAATATAAATTCTTAGTTTTACAAATTTTCTAATTTATTTATTGGGTGTTGATGAAATGTGTTTTCAGAATTTTGTTTCTAGCTCTCAAGTTGTTGCTTTTGGAAAGGACATTATTAGATATTGTGTTGAAAATTGTTGGTAACATTACTGGTAGAGTGTTTCTGCTTATTCATTTTTGAATTTTTGAACTTTCCTTGAGTGTTGTTTCGAGTTTGATGTATATGGTCAATTTTATGTAAGAACCGGGAATCATTGTAGAATTCTATGGCAAGTGTCGTACGATATATGTTGTGGACATTTAGAACATTGTAATCTGTAGCTAAGTTGTTAGTTCTAAAATTTGTTGATGCAGTGTTATGTATGTTTTGTGATTGATTAGTTGGTTTTAAAAGTTTGATTATTTTATTTTGTAATTGTTGCAATTTTTTGCAATATATTGAATTTCCCCATGCCGTAATACCATGACGTAGTTGCGATTCTACAAAGGAAAAGTATGCTTGCCTCATTACTTTGTCATTGGAGCTGTTTCTTAACTTATACATCATGTAGGATGATTTCCGAAGTTTCTTATGTAGTTCTTGTATGTGCTCTTTCAATTTAAAATTATGGTCAATATATACGCCCAGGTATTTATATGTGTTTACGACTTCTATTGTAGTATTGCATTGGTCAGTTCCATGATTGAAATTCGAAGTTCCAATACTATGTAAGCAGTCAGTGTTATGAAATTTTATATTTATATCTTGTGATTTAAGGTGCATAAGTTTTGTTTTTGTTGCGTTGATAATCAGACCTTGATCATGGAACCATCTTGTTGTGATATCTAGTTGATGTTGCATTATATTTACCGCATCTTCTAGATTTGTATGTGCTACTACTATAGCCGTGTCATCAGCATAGGCGAATGTTTTGCACGTTTTTAGCAAACTTGTTAGTTCGTTTGTGTATAATATATATAGTATTGGGCCTAGTTTCGAGCCCTGAGGTACGCCATTATCAGAATTTGTTTCTTTGCTGAGAGTGTTGCCAACCTTGATGTGATATTTTCTACAGCTGAGATAATTTTCAAATAATTGTAAACATTGACCTCTTATTCCATATCTTTCTAACGTTATAAGTAGTTTTGTATGTGACAGTGTATCAAATGCTTTAGTAAAGTCTATGAATAGTGTAAGGCAGTGGTGATTTTTGCCAAGTTCCGTGTTGATATAACTAGAGAATATTCCAAGCAGCTTATTAATATTTTTTCCTTTTTGGAATCCGTATTGGTTGGAGCTAATTATTTTGTACTTTTCGATATAACTTGTTATTCTGCTACAAATGATTTCTTCAATAACTTTTTCTATAATAAGGTTTTCTAATTTCGTTATTATCTGAGTCATTATTGCCGAGTTATTTTTCAAGTCTATGGGTCTTATTTCATCAGATCCCGCACTTTTTTAATATTCAGCGTGCTTAGGATACTGAATATTTCTTCATTAGAGGTGTGTAGGAGGTATAAGGAATTTAAAGACGTGTTAGAGGATTGGTTTATTGTGGTAATATTACATTTATGTAAAGCATTTTCGACATTTCTATTTAAATTGCTTGCAAAACTATCTCAAATTTCTATTAAGTTCATGTTTTTAAAATGTTTTATGATAAATTCATCAATATTGTTTGTTTTAACACCAATAATTTCTTTGATTATTTGCCATGTTTTTCGCATGTAATTTCTATGTCCAAAAAAATTAGATTTATAATAATAGTTTTTAGCATAAGTTATTCTTTTATTTAATGTATTCCGATATTTCTTATAATTTTTTTCAAATGTTTTGTTATTTTTATTACTACGCCATTTAATGTAAAGTTTATCCCTTATATCACACTCTTTAATTAACACCTCGGTTATCCATGGTTTAATTATTCTGTTTTTCTTTGTTTTAATTCTTATCACTGATTTTTCATATATTGTTTTGTATTTCATTAATATTGCACTAAATAGGTCATTAGGGTTTGTGCCATTTATACATTCATCCCAATTTGTTGTTCTGATTAGCTGGTTTGTTCTCCTGTTACATATTTTTGTTTGTTGGGTAGTGCTGCTTTCTGCTTTGTTATTAATTATTTTCTCCGACATACAGCAAAAATAGAGAGAAATGGTCATGTCATGCCGGAGTCTTAGTAATATTCCGTCAAATTTTTAGTAAGATATGGGGCGTGAAAGGGGGCGTGGAGTATGAATCTTAATTTCTACCTCACCTAGAGTAATATGTGTATTCGATTTGAAGTAAATATGTTAAAATCCGAGTAGAATCAATTACACATTTAAAACAAGTAAGAAAGTATAGTCGGTCAAGCCCGACCATATAACAATTTTTCAGAAATGGGCGTTACATGGGAAATATAACCTATTATGGACCAATCATCCAAAAATTTAGTATCATGATTTCTGTGAATATAAATATTGTGTATGTTAAACTTTATCTCGATATAAATACTTTTAATAATTTTATGGAGGTTAAAGTTGATTACGGGGAGTGTCTGATATGGGAGTTTCGACTAATTACGGACCGACCATTATAAAATTAGGTGTCATCATTTCTGTATATTATTTGTGTCGAATTTTATTTGATTACCAACATTCTTAAGAAATTTATGATCGTTAAAGTGATTTTCGGAAGTGGGCCTTATATGGGAGCTACGACCAATTATGGACCGATCACAATAATATTGCACCGTATTATTTGTATACATATGAGATATATTTGTGTTAAATATTATTTAGATACCAACATTTTTGAGTGAGTTATGCTCTTTAAAGTGATTTTCGGAAGTGGGCCTTATATGGGAGCTACGACTAATTATGGACCGATCTGCACAAAATTTGTAAATGTGATTTGGCTTCATTTACCACTTATTTGTGATTAAATTAGTTTGGTTGCTTGCATAATTCAAACATTTATGAGCGGTAAACCCCAATTTCGGGAGGACTTTTGTATGGGGGTCAGGTGAAATAATGGACCGATTCCACCAGTTTCAATTCCATCCGTCCTTGGGCCAAAAATATGTCACTTACCAAATTCTATCAAAATATCTTCAAAATTGCGACCTGTACACTGCGCACAAGCTTTACATGGACAGCCAGCCAGACGGACGGACGGACATCATTAAATCGACTCAGAAAGTGATTCTGAGCCGATCGGTATACTTTAAGGTGAGTGTTGGAACAGTATTTCTGGGCGTTACAAACATATGCACAAATCCAATATACCCTCCTAACTATGGTGGTGTAGGGTATAAAAAGTAGGAGAGGTCGAAAGAAATAAGAAGTTTTGTATGCAAATTTACTTCAAAATCTGTAAAAACCCAAGCAGAAGAAACTAATCAATTTAAAAAAGTAGGCGCTAGAGTAGTCATTGTAGTAACAACTGAGAAACATTGACAACAACTTTGCCGAAAATCATCACATGATCAAATGCATAGTTTACGATTCTATAAAGGACATACATACAAACATTAATTTTTTGTGATGGGGCATGAAAGTGGGCGTGGCACATGCAATTTTAATTTTTACCTCGCCTTCAATAAGATGTGAATACAAATTGTATGAAGTAAATCTCTAAAAACCCATACAGAAGCAAACAATCAATTAAAAAATGGGCGATAGAGTAGGCGTGGTCGTACCAACTCAGAAACCTTCCCGGTCTCATGCACAACAACCTTGCTGAAGATCATCTCAGGACATACATACATACAATAGATATACATAGATATTTAATATTAATTTAATATTAATTTAATATTAATTTTGTATATGAGCTAAATATTCACTTTGTATGGGAGCTGCCAGTCCACTAGTCCGATCACGCCCATTTTTCCCATGACTATTCACATTAACAAATAATCAACGTGCACAAATTTCTAAGACTATGGCTATTATAGAACTGTAGTTATATGATATTAAATATTTACTTTGTAATGTAGCTGGTACTCCCACTGGTCCGATCCCGCCCATTTCTATGACTCTGGCTATTATGGAACTGTAGATATATGATATTAAATATTTACTTTGTATGGGAGCTGACACGCCCACTTGTCCGATCACGCCCTTTTTTCCTGATTATTCAAATCAGTAACATATGGGATACTGCAATGTTTCAAAACTCTTGCTATTACAATAGTCAAGATATATGATGTTATTGAATTTATGTGGGAGGGGCCTCGCCCACTTGAAATATATATAGCCGTAAACTTAATTGGGACTATAACCTTTCAAATGAAACCGGTTTGGGCCAAATCGGTTGGATATTTTTAGAGTCAATAGAGGACAAACATACAAACATTGTATTTTATATACATACTAGCTAAACCCGGTGTGCTTTGCTACCCCCCCTCGTCATAAAATAAAATAAAACGTATTTATATATTTACAAACATTTATTTATTTAATTTTAATGTATTTATTGCAATGCTTTAGGCGAGACCATGCCCCTTTGTCCACTTACATAGTCAAGAATTTATTATTTCGTAAGAAAATCCTGTTGTGAAAATTTAATGACGATCGGTCCAGTAGTTAAGACTATATTACGATGTTTAATTTTCCTAAAAAGGGGCGTGGTCCCACTCACTTTTCTCCTGGTATGTATTCCTAATTATGCCAATACCATATGTACCAAATATCACCGACGTACGTCAAAAAATGCCCA
Source organism: Bellardia pandia (assembly GCA_916048285.2). Lineage (NCBI taxonomy): Eukaryota > Metazoa > Arthropoda > Insecta > Diptera > Calliphoridae > Bellardia > Bellardia pandia. Next base: position 64,879,206 of record OU696533.1, read on the forward strand.
AAATATGGCGGGTTAAATTTGTGGGTTATATGGGCGGTGCCACCCCCGTTTGTACAATCAAAACTTCATATAGCCTATTATTCCTTCCAGAGTCACAGTAACATGCTGTAAAAATTTCAGGCAGATTGGTCCAAGGGTTTGGCCTCCTATTAAGCACAAACATACAGACACACATTCATTTATATATATATAGATTAAAAGCAATATAATTTAAGGTGAAATGGGGCGAAAACTGGGGATTTGGTAATAAAAAAATGTATGTAGTTAAAAAGTATATAAAACTTTAGGTAAATACATATTACAAAAAAAGTATTTTGTATAGCAAACATTGTTAGTGGTATACGTAAGTATCTGAATTAAAAAAGGGGGCGATGAAGTAGGCGTGGTTCATAGTTATATGGCGACATTAACAGTATTAAGAGCAATATACTACCAAATAAAAAAATACGTTGGAATGAAGAAATTTGTATAGAGAACAAAAAGTATAAAACTTTCAAAAATTTGGCGTGAAAAGGGGCGTGGCTTAAGAAATCTTTATTTTTACCTCGCCTGGAGTATATAATGTGTATACAATTTGAAGTAAATCTGTTAAAAACTATATGGGAGCAATTACATAATTTTTAAAAAGTGGGCGTAAAAATGGGCGTGGTCAAAAAAAAGTACCCTATTATTCCTTCCAGAGTCACAGTAACATGCTGTGAAAATTTCATCAAAATCGGCTCAGCCGTTTTGGAGTCTATACGTTACAGACATACATACATACATACATACATTGAATTTTATATATATAGAAGATATAGATAGATTATCAAATGCATTGACACTTAAAATTAATGGTAATGTTTTGATAAAGAAAGAGCCGTATTAAAAATTTAAAAGTATTTATGATGACCCATATACATATTTTTAAAAACATAAACGGTGTAAATGTAACGATTTTTAAAGACTTAATAATCGTTAATAATAAATATAAAATAAATAAAAATTAATTATTAAAACAAATACTGTGAAAAATATACATACGGAACCAAACAGCCTGATCAACTGATTTGAGTTCATATTATATTTTTTTCTCTCGCAGAAATTTAAAATTTTTATTATTTGATATAATAATAGAAAATAATAATAATAAATAATAAAAATAATAATGTAATAGTAACAGACTTTATATATACATATATACATAAGCTCAAAATAAATAATATAATAAAAACTAATTTAATTACATTTACAATTTAATTATTGTAAGGAAAGAATGATCAACCCTTGCGTAGTGATCATTCTTTCTAAAAAAAGGGAGGTGTAGTGTGTTTGACTAGTCGCAGTTACCATACCTTCTGTATGTAACAGTCGCACCAGCGGCTGTCCCCAAATAATAACAAATAAACCTGTTTAAATTAATATTATTACAATCTCTAAATTCTACACTATTAATTTTGTATCCCGACGAAAGACATTGCAAAAGATGATGACAACGATCAATAACTGCTTGATCTAAGCCACTTATTTCAGTTGATATAGCTGAATTCGAAAAAAGTTCTTGCAGTGTTTCCGTCATTGAATGTGCCACTTCTGCCAATTTGTGCTTTGTCGACAATTAAACCTAATCGTGTCCTAAAGACGAAGACCCTCTGTACCATGCACATTCACAAACAAATGCAAATCAATTTTTTTTTAAATAAAAGTAAGGATATAGAGTAACATTTTGTTATGTAACTTGAAAGCGGCATAAGACGGCAACATAGTTAATATCTTAAGGAAAAAAATATACGTTCCGCAAAATACGTTTTGCTTAAAAAATTTTTAAATACATACAGTGGACGTTAAATTGTAAGGGCCGATGTTGAATGTGAACCACACCTAAACGCCAAGCTTTTTTCCGAATTTTATTTGACATTTCTCTATTTCAGACTTACTCAATTTGAACCATGGAGAGATACACAATCCAACAACGTGTTAAAGTTATCCAGACTTATTATGAAAATGGGCGTTCAAATCAAAATGCATATCGTGCACTTCGTGATTTTTTTGGTCAATTTGATCGTCCAAATGTGCGTACAATCGCAAAAATCGTGAAAAAATTCGAGCAAACCGGGTCTGTAGAAGATGTGAGAACACCAGTGCATGCTCGTACAGCTCGTACTGCAGAAAATATTGCTGCTGTTCGCGATAGTGTGGCTGAAGAGCCGTCCACCTCAACTCGTCGTCGTGCCCAACAATTGCACCTCTCACGCTCGCCGTTGATGAACATTATGCATAAAGACTTGCATTTACACGCTTACAAGGTACAATTGGCTCAAGAACTAAAGCCTCTTGACCATCCCAAACGTCGTGAATAGGCAGAATGGTGGCAAGAAATAGCAACAGTGGATGATCAATTTTCGAAGAAAATCATCTTCAGTGATGAGTACGGTAACCATCCGTCCTGTATTTTACAGGACAGTCCTGTTTTTTAACATGCTGTCCCTTGAGATTTTTTTGTAAATACAGGACAGTACAATGTCCCTTATTTCCTAATTTGATATGCAAATGTCCTCTTTTTAGCATATACATTGCACGAACATTAATACAAAATTATCATAAAAATCCAACTGTATACTTTCCCTACATTTCCAAAAGTGAAAAATTTGTTTACTGGGATATGGGAAATTTCCTATAATCTGGCAGTTAGAATTGAAAATTTCAAAGAAATATGTGAAGATATTGAAATAGAATATAAAAAGTTACTAGGACATAGCAAAACTCGATGGTTAACTTTAATGCCTGCTTTGGAAAGATTCATAAAACTATTTGAAGCTTTAAAATTATATTTTATGTCTCAACCAAAATGTCCGACAATATTACGAAATTTTTTTATGAATCCTTGTGCTGAATTATGGTTATCTTTTGCATATAGCCAAGCTTCAACATTTCATAAAGCTATTCTTAATGTAGAATCACAAAATATTTCAATGCCTGAGGCTTCAACTATTTTAAAAGATTTAAAATTTAAATTGGTCGAACGGAAAAAGGAACTGTTTTTACCCCTTACCGTCAAAAATATTATTCTCGAATTACAGAAAAGTAATGATTTTGATGAAACAATAACTAAAGAACATATAACAAATTTTTACCAAACATGCATTGATTACCTAAATCAGTGGAATAAAGCTTTTAGAGATGTAGAAATTTTAGACTGGATATTGTTACGAAATGTGTTATCTTGGGACAAGATTGAAAAAACTTTATCCTATCTAAATGAATTTAGAAATGAATTCAAAATAAATAATGAAGATTTATTTTATGAAGTGAGCTGCGTGAAAAATTTTGCAAATAATGAAAAAATAGAAGACTGGAGGGTAAAAAATATATCAGTAGATGAAAGATGGATTGAAATTTTTAATCACTTTAAGACAAATGTGATTGCATATAAAAATATATTGATACTTGTTGAATTTTGTCTATGTCTACCAGCTTCAAATGCTGCTACCGAGAGAGTGTTTTCAATAATGAATAATATTTGGACCACCGAAAAATCGCAATTGAAAGTAAATACTTTAAGATCATTATTAATTACAAAATGAAATTTTAAAATGAATTGCTCAGAATTTAAAGGATTTTTAATTAACAATCCAGATGTTTTAAAAAAATCCATTCTGTGGGAAAATATCAAACTTCATAACTAAATTTATCATTTATGGTCAAGAAGACTGTTTATAAAACCACATTTATTTTTTTAAATTATAATATTATAAAAACTTTTTATTTAACTTTTTATTCTACTCAAGAAGACTTGTATTTGTTGTTACTTAATTTTATAATAATAATAATATGATTATTTTTTCTGTTTTTCTTTTAATTTTTAACATAATTTTGTATTTGTCCTGTATTTTTCTTTCCCAAAAATGGTCACCGTAGTGATGAGGCACATTTTCACTTCAGTGGATTCGTCAATAAACAGAATTGCCGCATTTGGGCGAATGAGAATCCAAGAGTGATTGTCGAAAAACCAATGCACCCACAAAAAGTGACTGTTTGGTGCGGTTTATGGGCTGGCGGCATCATCGGGCCGTATTTTTTCCAAAATGAGGCCGGTCAGGCATTTACTGTGAATGGTGTTCGCTATCGTGAGATGATAACGAACTTTTTATGGCCCGAATTGGAAGATATGGATGTGGACGATATGTGGTTTCAGCAGGACGGTGCCACTTACCACACAGCTAACAAAACAATGGCTCTTTTGCGCAACAAATTCAATGGCCGTGTTATCTCACGTAATGGCGATGTCAATTGGCCGCCAAGATCATGTGATTTGACACCGTTGGACTTTTTTCTTTGGGGTTATTTGAAAGAAAAGGTGTACGTCGATAAGCCAGCAACAATTCAAGAGCTAAAGGATGAGATAATTCGGCACATTAACGACATAGAACCTCTATTATGCCTCAGGGTCATCGAAAATTTGGACCATCGGATGGAGGTGTGCCGCCGTGGTCGCGGCGCCCATTTGGCCGATATTTTGTTCCATACATAATTGAGTAATACCAATATATTATAACAAAATAAAATTACAATAATTTCCTAAATAGTTTGTGTTTTATTCAAAATCAACATCGGCCCTTGAAATTTAACCACGTTTTTACGTACCTTCGTTTATACGAATTTCCAATAGTACGAATGGCAAATTTTTTTCATTAGTAGTTCTGCAGTCCGAATACATTTTTTTCTCCTATTCGATAATACAAATAACTGTATTTTTTGTAAGAATATGCTTGTTAAAAGTTTTATTTTGAAGAAATTATAAATTTAATACATACATATGTATTTGTATAGTGATAAGAAGTGTCTTGTGTTCAGTGTTTGATACATTCAAAATGTTTAAAGTACAGGAAGTCAAAAAGAAGCAAATTTCTTTAGAAAATAAGTTAAAAATTATAGAAGACAGTGAAAGTGGAACATCTTTAAATGAAATTTGTAGCAAGTATGGACTAAGTCAACCATTTGCACTATAAAAAAAGATGGCGCAACTTTTAGGTGCAACAGGTGTACTAAAATCTCGCTACAGAATAATAGCAACTGGAGAATTTAAAAAAAATGGAAGATGCACTATACGAGTGGTTTCTATGCTAAAGAAAGTTTCATATTCTGGTAGGGAGTACTCAGTTAAAGTGTCAGGCTCTGGAATTTCATAAAAAGTTTTATGAAGGCGACTTTTTTGCCAGTGATGGCTGGCTCACCAAATTCAAAAAACGCTATCGTATAAGATTACTCAAATAATCTTCTAAGGAACTTGTAGCTCCATTCATCAATAAACTTTCGATGCATCTTTTTGCATGTTTTAGTAGTATATAGTGAGATTAGACCGAACTAACGGCGAAAAAATCGAATATCGTCATTTGACCACTATGTCCTACTACTGAACCACTGTGCATTGTTGCGATCAAAACAATCCTAATGCGAATGTTCTCTTAAAAAAGAAACTGATGTGTGCAAACAAATAATGTTGTATGTATCTGGGTCAATTTCAAAAAAAAAAAAACTTACACAACGAGTTTTGTGTTGCTTATTTTTAAAGTTTTTGCAATTCGCCTGTATGAGTGACCAATTTATGTAGAAATTGACGAAGAATCCGGTGGTACTTTTAGGCCATCAAAACAATCAATATTATTGGATTTTTTTTAGGTTTTCTATGATTTCTATCTTGAGCATCACACACCATATATGTACAAAAAATCGCTAAAAATGCAAAAATATTTGAAATTCAAGCTTACTACGATGTTCTTTTGTTGAAAATATGTAAATTTTTGTAAAAAAAAACTATTGAGATTAGAGGTACTTGCAAAGTAATGAGCTTACACCAATGTATTTAAAAAAACTGCAATTATAAGCGTTTTAAGGAAAAAAACTAAGTGTGACGCTCAAGATATTTTGTGACGATTAAGAGATTTTGTTCCACGTAAACAAGAAATAATGCCATATCTAAAGTTTACCGAAATAGAGTTTATTCTTTTACAAAAAGTAAATAAAAAAATTCTTCAAAAAACAAAAATTTTCATACAAAACAAAACATGTACATATTTTTTTATGTATTCAACAAAAATGGAAAAAAGGAAGTAATTGTTAAAGAACCTTATACACAAATGTAAATATTTAACACAAAACAATAACTTAACTTAATTTATAAATTTTCATTCAAATTCTCTTTCTGAATCTGTGTAAACTTCAGGAAATGACAAGCGGCTTTGTTTTTTTCATTCGCATTCATTTTTACCACTTTCGAATTAAGTTTGTGGCAAAAACAAAATCGGTCAGTAACAATAAAAATTAAACTCAAATATACCACGATTATACCTCGAGCTTTATTTTCTCTCGATATCTCCGTGCTCCTTCAGCCGCCGTTAATTTTGTTGTTTTACTCTTGAAAATTAAAAAATAAAATCTAAATTAAGCATTTTAAGCTATGAAGCAATATATATAAAAAGTGATGCTCATGAAATGTTTGCCTATTTTGGGTTTTTCTCGTAGGCAATTTATTTCTCAAATTCACAAATTATAAAAAAAAAATGATTTGAGACCATGTAAACAATGATTGTAGACTTAAATTTTTTACATTTAATATACTCACTTTTAAAAAAATTAGCGTGACGCTCATGAAATTTTAACGCGCCCTTGCCATGGTGTTCACAAAAACTACGCAAATGCACACTTTTTTGATAGATTTTTTTACGCTTTTTCACTTTTGCAATAATTAAAGTTTGTACTTCCTTACGTTATTTACTTTACTTAAATGCAAATTCAAAACTAGTAATATTACTTGATTTATAAAAAAAGGATATATATGTATATGTTTGTCCTTTCTTGTGTAACACTGAGAAATATTCAGCTGAGACCCAACGAAGTATATATATTCTTGATCCTTATGGAATTCTAAGTCGATTGAGCTATGTCCGTCCGTCTGTCTGTCTGTATAATTATACACAGTTATAATTCTTCTAAGCAATTGGTATTAAAATTTTGTACACCATATTTTTATGGCAAAAAAAAGTTTGAGGAAAATAGTAATAAACGGTTCATGATTTCTTATTGTCCACATATAAATCTCTTCCCGAATATGGCTTAATGATAAATAAATGTCTATAAAATTGGGATATTAATAGAAAATTTGGCAAAAATATTATGTAAAAATAACGAAATTTTGTTTTGTTTTGGTAGACCCCATATAAAGTCCACATCTGAAATTCACTTAAATACTAAACTTTATGATGGTCGCTCCATAATTGGTCATAGTTCCCATATAAGGACCACATCCCAAAGAAAAAGTCATTTATCTTATAAATATTGGTATCGACTCAAAAATTTACACAGATCATTTACATATACACATAAATCATACTACAGAAATTATTGAAAAAAATTTCTTATTATAATTTTCACTATGAAAAGAAAACAGTAGTCTCTACAAATTAATAAATTTAATTTTAAACGCGTCCAATTTCCAGTTCGCCTTGCATTCGCAATGACGATAAATAAATCTCAAGGACAATCTTTAAAAGTGTGTGGGTTAAATCTAGAATCCCAATGTTTTTCCCACGGTCAATTGTATGTTGCGTGCTCGAGAGTCGGTACACTGTCAGGAATATTCATTTTCTGTCCCAAAAAACAAAAAACATTGTTTACCATCAAGCTTTAAAATGATTTGTTTTTTAATTAATAATTGTTTCAATTGTTGTTGCATATAATAATAATCGAATTTTGAAGAAACTTTTTAAGCAATAAATTGATACAAATTTTTGTTATTTTTTCTTTTACTAAAATTTTTGTGTCTTAATTTTTAACTCTATATGAAATACAAATCATTAGTAAATACCGAGCGATGCCGTTGCGTTCAGCTAGTATTAAACACATTCTAATGTACATCGTATACACAAATTTCAATTGTAAACTTAGTCATAAAAAAATCAATTAAAAAAAGTAGAAAATTTATGACTGTGTTTTATTAGATGATATATTTTTCTGCACTGCAATATCGCGAATATTTTTAGGAGACATTAAAGTTTTCCATCATTTCTTAATCATGTTAGACGGTTTATCTTAAAGCTGGAGATCCACAACTCGCGTCTATGTTTTAAGTTACATACTCAAAAGCGTAGGACGCGTTGATGCTTGAAACGCGAAAAGTTCGTTTACTTTCTACTTTTGAACGCGTCGCAAGCAGCGAACAGCTGACATTGACAAATGCAAAGCAAATTTATTTTAAAGGTAATGTCACTAAAAATGATGACAGTTGAAAAAACATTTTTTATATAAATTGACAAACAAACCGATATAAAAACATATTTATATAAAAACAAAATTAGCTGGGCTTTCGGCATCACCTCGGAAAGTACATACATATACATATGTACATTAGGGTGCCCCAAAATAAAATTGCGGATGTTCCCGACTAATATGAAAATTTGATTCATTTTAAGACTACGTTTCTCAATTTATTTGTCCTGGGGTCAATATTTGGTGAGCTGGATCAAAGGATAAAAAGGACCTTTTTAGAGGTTTTTTGATTTTTTTTTTACATTTCTTCCAAAGGTACTATATGTAAATTTGGTATCATATGAAAGGTCTTTGACACGCGCATTCAATGGGTTATCAAAAATTAAAAAACAATTTTTTTTAATTTAAAAATTTTGAAAATTTCAGACAAAATTTTAGTGTTTTTTTATTTTTTCATAGAATTTAATTAAATAAATAGTTGAAATTTCTTGATTATAAACATCATGCAATTTAACCCAAAAGGTTTTTTGCGCCTCTCAAAGACAAGTTCCAGTTAGCCTTTAAATGTAATAATACTGTCAACAAATTATTCAGCAAGATGAAATCAAAATTGAAAATTGAAGAAAAACCTAACGTAGTATACAAAATTAATTGCAATGGCGACAACAATAACATATGTCAGAAGACATATGTAGGTACAACCAAAACTAAGTTAAAAACCAGACTATCATCACATAAATCTGACATGAAGGCAACTTACAAACCACTGGAACAAAAAACTCGCGGCCCACTGTGCAATTACTGGACACACACCAAATTTCAATGATGTAAAAATATTAGCAGAAGAGAAAAATTATGCGAGGAGGTTCACTCTAGAGATGTTACACATACTTAATTTAGAGACAGATGAGAGATTAAACTACAAAATTGATACAGAGAACATATCAGCTCACACATACAAACACACGATACACAAAAACAGAAAAAGACCAAAACAAAACATTAAAAACACTAGTTGACAAAAGCTTACGACTGGACAACAAACTCAACAGAGTGAAATTTGTTTTTCATTTATTTATTTTAAATGTAATTATAATTTGTTTGTGCTTTGTGTAACTTATAATAATTTGTTTAATATATTTTTGTATTTTTATATAGAACCCCTGAAGATGGTCAACAAAGTTGACCGAAATATTGGGAATAAAATAAAATAAAGAAAAATTTTTAAAACAAAATATTTTTATATTTTTCATTTAAAAATTTGTTACCTTATGACCTTATGCCGAACAAAATTTACAAACAACAAAACTAAAGGTCAACAATTTATAATTTTATAAATATTCTTTATTTTCATCGTATACATCTGCGACATATATTTCAGGGGTATGGGTACTTTCTGATAAACTTCCAGTCCTTATAGTATCTTCTAAAATTGTTTGAAACTCCATAGGTAAAAACATTGCATCGTCGTTTGCACAATTTGATGAGGTGCTAAACTGAGTCATTTTTAAAGAAAATAACTTAGCTACTGCCAAAATTAATTCATGAACCGATGGATTTTTGCAGTGTCCACCTTTGGCACGTATATATGAAAACAAGTTTTCTATAGGATCTTGGTTAAAATGGCTCGTTAAAATGCAAAGTAATTTGAATTTTCTTCAAACAGTTCTTTCGACAAAGATAAAATAGCACTCGTTGTTTGAACTAGCCCGGTGATTGAAAGTATTTTATTACCATCATATTCAACCTGTTTCATGTAGGTAATCAGCTCTTGAAGTACTTGCCAAGTTGTACTATTAAACTTTAAGCCACGTTTTAGGGGGTTGGAGTCTTTGAAGTGCCTGCTGTTTAAACAGTCAAAGTAACTGTCGAGCTTTTTTATAAATGCACATGTTGAAGTGGCTACCGCTGATGAACTTCGTGTAAACTGTCGATTTTAAATATAAATATAATTTGCAGCAAAATTTGTTTTAAAATAATGCTTCAAAATTACTACTAATTTTTAAAATTTAATTATGGTATTTAATTAATGTATGTAATAATTAAGTGATTATTTTCATAATTTGCTAGTTTTATTTCTCTCTAAATATGTAATTCTAAATATTTATATAATAAAGGTTTTTTATGTCGGTGCGAATCGATATAGTTTCATTTCTACAACAATAAAACACGTATTCTTACCCTACAATAACACAAACGGTAACATTTAATTTTCTACAGGTTATTTGCACATACATTTTGTGAAAACAAGACTTCTTTTAGTTTGCATGTATTTTGATTCGGCAATATATGTATGTACATTAGGGTGCCAGTTATTTTTCAAAGTTGGAATTTGTTTCACGGCACCCCCAGCTTGGTTCGAATTGCTAAAAAAAATACTCCCTTGAAAATTTGAGCTCAATCGGATAAAGGGAAAAGGTGCCCCTGAGCCGCCCAAAATTTGCAAAATACCTGATTTTTGACTTTAATTGTCAATAACTTCTTTAATATCTATTTTACAAAAAAAAATTTGTTAGTGAAAGTTATAGACAAAACTCAGAGGAACAACCTTTGCTCACAATTTTTTTTCGTATCTCCAATATCTACTGAATTAAGAAAAAAAATAAACGAAAAACCATGGATTTATACATATGTTTATATGGGTGATTTTATTTACTTAAGTGTAGGCATTACATGAAAAAAAAACGAAGCATCCCAGTAAAATATAGGATCATCCAAAGAGTAATCCTGGAGCGCTCCTTTGCGAGTAATGGATTACTCCATAAAACTCCGAACCTCATAGGATTTTTAACACAGTATGTCCGCAGACACGAGTACTCCTTTTAAGCTCCTTATGGAGTACTCCCTTTGATCTTGAAAATGACGACAGAGGGAGTAATCGTTTTTGTCTACTAAAAGAGCATAGCGGGAGTAATCGTTTTTGTCTCCTAAAAGAACATAAAGGGAGTAATCGTTTTTGTCTCCTAAAAGAGCATAAAGGGAGTAATCATTTTTGTCTCCTAAAAGAGCATAAATACAAATTTGGTTATTTCTTACAAAAACAAGAAAGCCTCGAAAAATAGCAACGGCGGAAATGAAATTTGCAATCCCGTTTTCTTGAATTGAGTGGCATCACCGGAAATGAATTGAGGGAATTGAGGAGATTTTTTAACAGCAACAAAAAATAGCAACGAATCCCATTGAATATAGAAAGTTTTCCGTGCAAAAAATTGTCTGATTTTTATCTTTATCCCAGAAACTAGCTCTAAATAGAAAAACAAAATGAAAATATTTTACAGTTATGTCAGAGAAAAAAAAACCAAAACGAACTGATACATCCCTCATTGATCCATTTGGAGTATTAAGCGAGGCATAGACAACAAAATAAAAAAAAGTTTTAATAGCTCGCTTATTACTCCAAATGGATGAACAACTGGGATTGATATTTTAATTTTATTTGTAGCAAGTATTTTTTGTGGCTTTGTTTTTTGTTTTAATTTATATAGTTACAAAATGTTTCCTTATTGCAATTTGGAAAACGTAAACGGTAATCCTTAACAATTTGTAAAATATATTGTTTTTGTTCTTCGCTTTTTGATAAAATATTATTATAATCCTGCATTAATTTGACTCCCCTTTCAGCGGTATCGTTCACTACTTTTAAGCCTGAAAGAGTTTTTTTTAGCTTCAATAAACTTTTTGTTACTCGGTCATTTTGTGGGAGTTGTTTTTAAAAACTCTTCAGATAATTCAAAACGCTTAAAAATGTCTATAGTGTTTATATTCACAAACTGTGCAATACCTTTTTTGATAACATCATCTACGTTTAAAGTGTTTATTAGGGCCTTTTTGCTATTTACATCAGATTCATTCTTTAAAGCTTTTACCATTTTTTTTTTTTTTGTTTTGACTGGTACATTTTCATCAAAAAATGCCAAAGCAACGCTTTGTGTCCCCAGATACCACAGGTGACTGCAAAATTTTGCAAAAGCGACGGTAGCAATTTCACTTTCAACACTTTGATATTGACTTAATACTGTAATAGGCATAAAATCGTGATACGGAGCTTTTATAGGTGATGGAGCGCAAAACCAAACCTCAACGTACACTTTGACAATAAAAATGGAAACATCGCAAAGAGCATTTAGTTTAACCTCTGTTAAATCGAACTCGTCTCTAAACAAAAATATTTTTAAGGTATATATTGCCTTTGACATCCATCTTGCGTGATGCATAGTGCCTGGGGCTCGGAATTTTATACATGATCGGGTTGGTGTTTTTCCGAGAAATATTAGAGCAAGTTCTATAAATTCCCTATAGTCATCTCGCGGTTGTTTTTCCTGCAGAACATTATTAAGAAAATTTGTAATTCGCTCTACATCACATAAACTAATAGCGTTTTTAACTTTCTCATTTTCGATACCGATCCTGCAATTATCAATGTTTATTGATGGCCAGCACTTCTGAAATCGTTGAAATATTTGAACATTAGGAACTGTCTTGCAAAATTTAATATCAAAAACGCTTTTAAGAATAAGTTCAAAGATGTGATGCCTACAAGCCAAATATAGCAGATCCCTATCTAGTGTATTAACTGCTGTTGTATCGAAAACTAAAGCTTTTACATAATCTTGTAGACCCCATTCAAAAAGCGATTTGCAAATAGCATGTGCTTGTGCTCTTCCAGTACCACTACCAAGAGAAACACATATTTTTTTTATACAGAAATGAAGAGCGGGTATTCCCCTTTTTTCTTATCGTTAAATCATGATTTTTAACTGTGGATCAATTGATGGGAATTCCCGAGATGACGAGAATCATTATCATTACGTACAACGCAGGTTGTTTATAATAGCAACTCTAACTTTGAACAAAGAATAACACAAATTAGCTGTAGCAGCTAAAAAAACTTGTTTGACTATTAAGCTTGGTATTCTGTTCGTCATTTCGTGCGAAATACTATCAAAAGTCCATATAAAAAAAATTGATGTGAAATAAATGCGAAATAATGCTGCTGAAGTTGTACTCTGTTCTTGTTGTGAAAAGTTACGAAATGTTTCTGGCAGCATGTTTTTTCAACCAAAAAATGTATATGGGAACATTTTTTTCAACTGCGAAATAATGTAAGCGGCACTTATTTCGCACGAAATTGAAAACAACAGCTGTTTAGATTTTATTTATTGTGTTTTTAATTTAATAATTTCGCACAAAAATTATTCAAATTAAAAATAGTACTAATAAAACATAAAATAATAAAGACAAAAATAAATTTAGTGAAACTGAGAAGCAGTATCGGCAGTACGAAAAAGAAAAAGTATAGGGAATAAAATTACAATAAATTACATTGCAACCACAACGCCATAAAAGCATCATGGATAATATGTAATATAATGTAAACATAAAATAAAAAACATGGCTTAAAGCATGGTACTCTGTTCAAATTTGCGAAATTTGTTGAGCAACATCAATTATTTCGTTTGAAAATGTTGACAAATAACAAGTGGTGACAATGCCGCGATTTAGAAGAATATTGTCGTTTTTATTGCCCTTAGGTATGCAACATTGATTCTTTTATGTAAACAAAAACCATATGTTTTTTATTTTATATGTTAAAGAAATGGATACAAAAATTATATTACATATTATCCATGATGCTTTTATGGCGTTGTGGTTACAATGTAATTTATTGGTTTTAATTCTTATATTTTTTCTTTTTCGTACTGCCGATATGATTAGATGCTTCTCAGTTTCACTAAATTTATTTTTGTCTTTATTAGTTTTTGTTTTATTAGTATTAAATTAAAAATTATTAAATTAAAAACACAATGACAAATCAAATCTAAACAGCTGTTGTTTTCAATTTCGTGCGAAATAAGTGCCGCTTTCATTATTTCGCAGTTCAAAAAATATGTTGCCATATACATTTTTGGTTGAAAAAACATGATGCCAGAAACATTTCGTAATTTTTCACAACAAGAACAGAGTACAACTTCAGCAGCATTAGTTCGCATTTATTTCGCATCAATTTTTTTTATATAGACTTTTGATAGTATTTCGCACGAAATGACGAACAGAATACCAAGCTTTAGCTGGAATTCCCGTCATTAGTTTAATTAAAGACAAGTGAATAACAGGAAATCCCGCATAAAAGTCGAAAGGGTTAATATTAACCTGTGCGGCTTAAATTCGGCAACTCCCGTCATTTCTTTAATATAATCCCAAAACCCTTACCTGAAAATCTTAATTCATCATATTCATATTGAAAAAATTTACTTTAAATCAAAGTAGATATATTTTTAAACAATAAAAAATATAAAAAAAACAAAAAAATACTTGCTACAAATAAAATTAAAATATCAATGCTTCCAGTTTTTTTTCATGTAATGCCTACACTTAAGTAAATAAAATCACCCATATAAACATATGTATAAATCCATGGTTTTTCGTTTATTTTTTTTCTTAATTCAGTAGATATTGGAGATACGAAAAAAAATTGTGAGCAAAGGTTGTTCCTCTGAGTTTTGTCTATAACTTTCACTAACAAATTTTTTTTGTAAAATAGATATTAAAGAAGTTATTGACAATTAAAGTCAAAAATCAGGTATTTTGCAAATTTTGGGCGGCTCAGGGGCACCTTTTCCCTTTATCCGATTGAGCTCAAATTTTTAAGGGAGTATTTTTTTAGCAATTCGAACCAATCTGGAGGGTGCCGTGAAACAAATTCCAACTTTGAAAAATAACTGGCACCCTACTGTACATTTTAGTACTTTTGCCGATAAATTAAAAAAAAGGAAAAATTATGCGTTTCTGGTACGAAGTTTTCTTTTAATTATAAAATAATATAATAATATTTATAAAATATAGTCATTTAATGGCTTTTTGTTAAAATAAAAACATTTTTTGTAACATAAATGAGCAACTGTGGACAAAAAGTTGCAAAGTCATTGTAGCCATCTAAAAGTTAACTCTGAACTGGTTATGCATTTGACAGCCTTTTCGTTAACTTTTGCAATTTGCTTAAGCTTGCTTATGCATATTATAGTTGGGCCTTAAGTGTTAAGCAGCAGCAAATTTTTCAAAGTGAATTGCTGTGGCTGACTGTGTCAGCAAAGACTATAAATATATAAAGATGTTGCACTGCCATACATTGTACTGTCAGTGCCAAATTTGTCGATGGCAAAACTACTACTGCCACTTATTGTACTCAGAAAACATATTATACTCAGAGAACGTATTATTTTCCATTCAGTCGTCGTTGAACAAGCGATGTGAACACATGCGGATGGTTATTGTCATTTTTTTTCAGAAATTTATTAAGCATTGTTGTTGCTTCTTGTTGGACGAAGCATAGCAAACACACGCGATTCAATTACAATTGAACACGAAAAATAAAAAACTGCTTTAAATGAACTTATTTTTGTTTTTTCTCAAAATAACTGTTCTAAAAATATATTATAATATTGATAATTGTTATTTATGGTCCCTGATATTTTTTCTTAAGGTGTTTATATCTGGCAAAACTCTTTCTTTTTTTTCTTATTTTTAGCGTTTGACAATATGTTTGCTGGGAAAATTCTCTCACCAATACATCTTCATTTTTGAGTACCACTGATATACACACATATGTATGTACATTAGAGTGCCAATTAACTATATGGGAAAATTTTTTTGAAGGAATTTGTTTCACGGCTCCAAACAAAAACCACAAAAAATACTTGCTACAAATAAAATTAAAATATCAATGCTTGAAGTTTTTTTTCATGTAATTCCTACACTTAAGTAAATAAAATCACCCATATAAACATATGTATAAATCCATGGCTTTTCGTTTATTTTTTTTCTTAATTCAGTAAATATTGGAGATACAAAAAAAATTTTGGGCGGCTCAGGGGCACCTTTTCCCCTTATCCGATTGAGCTCAAATTTTCAAGGGAGTATTTTTTTAGCAATTGGAACCAATCTGGGGGGTGCCGTGAAACAAATTCCTTCAAAAAAATTTTCCCATATAGTTAATTGGCACTCTAATGTACAGCTGTGGCAGCACTACATTGTAAATAATAATAAACGTTTACATATGTTTTGTTAATTTTCGTATTGTGTTTGCAAACATGGAGAAAAAACTTAAAAATTTAAATAATATAAAAATATTAAAGTTAGCGCTTGAAGGCCTGTGCACATTAAAAGAAATAAGTGAACTACACTGTAAAAGTAGAAGACACTCTTGTTCTGCCAGAGAAATAAACTGCGACAGAAAGACATTTTTGTTAAAATAAAAAGGGTCTCTTTTATTGTAAAGGCACTTATTTTTTCCACATTTTCTATTAAATTTAAAATAAATATATTTTCTTCCATTTTGTTCAAAACACAAACAAACAACAACAAACAGCTGATTCCGTACAGAATGTGCGATCAGTTTCGCTTTTTGCTTAAGCAAATGACAGTTGAAAAACTTAACGAAAAGTTTTGTTAAGTACAATTTAAGGCCCAACTATAATATGCATATGCTAGCTTAAGCAAACGTGCGAACACATATAAATTGTATGTGGCAAACTATAATGTACTTAACGAAACTTTTCGTTAAGTTTTTCAACTGTCATTTGCTTAAGCAAAAAGCGAAACTGATCGCACATTCTGTACGGAATCAGCTGTTTGTTGTTGTTTGTTTGTGTTTTGAACAAAATGGAAGAAAATATATTTATTTTAAATTTAATAGAAAATGCGGAAAAAAATAAGTGCCTTTACAATAAAAGGGACCCTTTTTATTTTAACAAAAATGTCTTTCTGTCGCGGTTATTTCTCTGAGAGAACAAGAGCGTCTTCTTCTTTTACAGTGTAGTTCACTTATTTCTTTTAATGTGCACAGGCCTTCAAGCGCTAACTTTAATATTTTTATATTATTTAAATTTTTAAGTTTTTTCTCCATTTTTGCAAACACAATACGAAAATTAACAAAACATATGTAAACGTTTATTATTATTTACAATGTAGTGCTGCCACAGCTGTACATTTTAGTACTTTTGCCGATAAATTAAAAAGGAAAAATTATGCGTTTCGGGTACGAAGTTTTCTTTTAATTATAAAATAATATTTATAAAATATAGTCATTTAATGGCTTTTTGTTAAAATAAAAACATTTTTTTAAACATAAATGAGCAACTGTGGACAAAAAGTTTCAAAGTCATTGTAGCCACCTAAAAGTTAACTCTGAACTGGTTATGCATTTGACAGCCTTTTCGTTAACTTTTGCAATTTGCTTAAGCTTGCTTATGCATATTATAGTTGGGCCTTTAGTTTGCCACATACAATTTATATGTGTTCGCACGTTTGCTTAAGCTAGCATATGCATATTATAGTTGGGCCTTTACAGTTTTTGAATTTTTCTTTAAAGGCCCAACTATAATATGCATAAGCAAGCTTAAGCAAATTGCAAAAGTTACCGAAAAGGCTGTCAAATGCATAACTAGTTCAGAGTTAACTTTCAGGTGGCTACAATGACTTTGAAACTTTTTGTCCACAGTTGCTCATTTATGTTTAAAAAAAATGTTTTTATTTTAATAAAAAGCCATTAAATGACTATATTTTATAAATATTATTATATTATTTTATAATTAAAAGAAAACTTCGTACCCGAAACGCAGTTTTTCATTTTTTTTTAATTTTTCGGCAAAAGTACTAAAATGTACAGCTGTGGCAGCACTAAATTGTAAATAATAATAAACGTTTACATATATTTTGTTAATTTTCGTATTATGTTTGTAAAAATAGAGAAAAAACTTAAAAATTTAAATAATATAAAAATATTAAAGTTAGCGCTTGAAGGCCTGTGCACATTAAAAGAAATAAGTGAACTACACTGTAAAAGAAGAAGACACTCTTGTTCTGTCAGAGAAATAAACCACGACAGAGACATTTTTGTTAAAATAAAAAAGGCCCTTTTATTATAAAGGCACTTATTTTTTCCACATTTTGTATTAAATTTAAAATAAATGTATTTTCTTCTTTCTCCATTTTGTTAAAAACACAAACAAACAACAAACAGCTGATTCCGTACGGAATATGCGATCAGTTTCGCTTTTTGCCTTAAGGCCCAACTATAATATGCATAAGCAAGCTTAAGCAAATTGCAAAAGTTAACGAAAAGGCTGTCAAATGCATAACTAGTTCAGAGTTAACTTTTAGGTGGCTACAATGACTTTGAAACTTTTTGTCCACAGTTGCTCATTTATGTTTAAAAAAATGTTTTTATTTTAACAAAAAGCCATTAAATGACTATATTTTATAAATATTATTATATTATTTTATAATTAAAAGAAAACTTCGTACCAGAAACGCATAATTTTTCATTTTTTTTAATTTATCGGCAAAAGTACTAAAATGTACAGCTGTGGCAGCACTACATTGTAAATAATAATAAACGTTTACATATGTTTTGTTAATTTTCGTATTGTGTTTGCAAAAATGGAGAAAAAACTTAAAAATTTAAATAATATAAAAATATTAAAGTTAGCGCTTGAAGGCCTGTGCACATTAAAAGAAATAAGTGAACTACACTGTAAAAGAAGAAGACGCTCTTGTTCTGCCAGAGAAATAAACTGCGACAGAAAGATATTTTTGTTAAAATAAAAAGGGTCTCTTTTATTGTAAAGGCACTTATTTTTTTCCACATTTTCTATTAAATTTAAAATAAATATATTTTCTTCCACTTTGTTCAAAACACAAACAAACAACAACAAACAGTTGATTCCGTACAGAATGTGCGATCAGTTTCGCTTTTTGCTTAAGTAAATGACAGTTGAAAAACTTAACGAAAAGTTTCGTTAAGTACATTATAGTTTGCCACATACAATTTATATGTGTTCGCACGTTTGCTTAAGCTAGCATATGCATATTATAGTTGGGCCTTTAATGCTTTTGCTGAGCTAAAAACTGTGAACGTTTGTAGTGCTGAAGTAAAGCAAGTCTTATTTTCGTTGTAGTGCTTGCTTGTGTTACAGTTATCTTTGTTGTGTCGTATATATGTATGTATGTATGTGTTTTTTATTTGTGTTTTTTTATATTGTGCACACTTTGTACACCAGAGAACGGATTGATTGGTTAATTTCAGATTTTGAATACAATAACAAAAAACGAACCTCATGTTGACAACATAAATCAATTCCGTAAAGCAATACATGTCAATAGTGCTATTTTTGTTTTTTGACTTTGTGCTCTGCTTTTGCTTGTGTATTTTCTTCTAGTTAAAGTTAAGCACATACGTAGTTTTTAAACCCTGGCAAAATGCATTCCGTAAGTTAAATAATTTTATTTTTTGTTATATCTGAACCGAAAAAATTCTTTCAACTGAGTTAAATCTACAAAAAAAAACAAATGCAACACACGCATTTCAAGATTCTTGGAATAGCAGTAAATCTAAAAGTATTTAATCTCACACGCAATAGCTTTAAGCAGCAGTAACGTCTAAAAACAATTAAAATAAAAAATATTTAAATAAAAAGACATATTGAGAAAAAAGTTGCGATAACTGAGTGTTTTTTTTTTGTTGAAAGTTGCGTTAACTAAGTCAATCGAGGAGTTGCATTTATCGAGTGTTCCGTTAAGCTACTAAGTAGGAGGCACTATAATTAACAAACACAAACTGCGAAGCTTTTTTTCTTATCTTCAGAAAAAACCCAGAGTCTTTGGCGGGAATCGAACCCCCAACCCTCTGACTGCCCCGATATACTAGGCGATAGTGGAGCACCCGAAATGCCGAATTGTAAACATCCCACATATGCTTAGGGTTTCCAGTTCGTGACGGAGATGGTTGGCACAAGGTAAACCCATATAGCTGTAATGTTAATTAACATTTTAATAATAAATATATACATACATATATGTATGTACAATTGGTTGTCCCAAACAATTTTGTTTTTTGATTTTTATGGGTGCTCATGCATAATTTAAAAGCTAATGGGGTAAAGTATTTTTGAGATTTTTTTCATATTTTTTGGAAAAGGTTTTAATAATTTAATAATCTTGAGAACCATCGCTATCAATGTTGCAGTTATCTTCCAAAAATTCCGATTTAATTTTGAGAACTCTGTTTTTTTCTTTAGATTTTTTGGAAGGTTGAGCTTTTTTCCGAACAAGCTCTTCATGTCGTGCAAGAAGATTACAAAGCAAAAAAATTTGAAATTTAAACATTTATGTAATATTCATCGGGTACAAACAAACCTTAAAAATAATATAACTGTGGAACGAGAAGATCAAATTCAAAATTATTTAGAATTAATAGATGTTTCAAACTGTGTCATTATTTTATTTCATTTTCATATAAATTTTGAAAGTTATAAAGCGTTATTTACGAAATTTATGAATAAAATTATGAAAAATTGTAACGTAAAAATTGTTTGTGAGCAAATTCATTGCTAAAACTTATAGTTTTTGCACACAAAAATAAAGCTTGGACATTTTTCTCTTAAATTGTTTCCACAAAAGTGAAGAATATTGTGGTTTTTGACAAACTTATAAAAAAAAACTCAAAAAGGCCGGCAAAGCCGATTTTTGGAAAATATTCGACTTGTGCGAAAAAAAAATCTTAAAAAAACTTTACCCTTTAATTAAATTTTTTTTGGGACAACCTAATACTGTGTTCAGATATGAAACTTAATTGAGTCAATATTCGGTTAATTGACAATATTATTTTAAGTGTTCAGGCATACGCAATTTTCAGCTTACTCAATAATCATTTGACAGTTGGAAAACAATGCAAGAAATACTCTAAATGGTTGTTGTGTTTTTATGTAAACAAACTTACCTTCACATTGACTTTTCAATGATTTATTTTGTTTTCCTTTGTTAACATTTGCCATTTTATAAACACAGTTGTGAACAGTGTTGCATTCGCAATCTTACTCAATATTATAACAATTTCGTACTTATTGCGCAATAATTAATTGAGATTTTATATGGAATATTGAGCTCAATAATGGCGTTAATTACGATTAACGCAATTAAGGCGCATATGGAATATGTACCAGTATGTGAACACGCTATAATGTACATATATATAGGTATATAATTCAAATTGAAAGTATGAAAGGACTTGAAATTCAAAGTAAAAAAGAAAAAGCTTGTGCATTACAAAACTTAAATAATACAAATTTTTTATGCATAAATTCGGATTCATTAATAATCGGTTTAATAAAATATTTCAGTGATTAGTAACATGTAAGTATTAGTTATCACAAATGTGAAAAAATATGACCTGATGCAAAAAAAAAATGTTTTCGCATAGAAGACCTAAGAAAATGACTTTTCATCGGATTGCTTTCATAAGACAGAATAAAAACTAATATGTAAGAAAAAGTGTGGATAGTAATAAAAAATAATATATTTTTTAACTCTTTAATTTTGTTTCATTACGAAGCACACAGGGTTTAAGCTAGTTACATCATAAATAAAACTTTAGTATGGGCCCGTATGGCAGGATATTGTGAAGACTACAGTTTGTGGAATATGTTAGGGTTTGGTTCATTTTGTTCAAAATTGGTTACTTGTTAAATTTCAAATTATAATTCAAATATTTTTAGATTTTGTTAATTAAGTTACCTTTGATTTCTTGAAATTTATAATAAAATTTTTTGCTTTTGTATACTGTTTAAAAATTTCATGTAACATTTCAATATTTAAATTTTTTTAAAATTTGTATTTGGAAGATAATGTAGAAAATTTGTGTGTAGGTAAATTGTTATTTTGAAAAAATTTAAATTTGAAATTTTTAAGCGTTACTTGTTTAGGATTTTTATTTTATCACGTAGGCAATGATATTGGAAATTATTTTTATTAGATTTTTCTTGAGGTTGAGAAAAAATTGATTCAGTATAGTTTTGATTGCTGGATTGATATTTAAAAATGAAAATTAGTTAATAAACGATAATATAAAATTTTGTGAAATAAAAGGATATTCTGAATATGAGATTATATAAATTATAATTTGAGCAAAATAAAACGAACTT
The DNA here is from genome assembly GCA_916048285.2 of Bellardia pandia. Classification (NCBI taxonomy): domain Eukaryota; kingdom Metazoa; phylum Arthropoda; class Insecta; order Diptera; family Calliphoridae; genus Bellardia; species Bellardia pandia. Next base: position 64,901,426 of record OU696533.1, read on the forward strand.
AGTGAAAAAGGAAGAAGGTTTTCTTATATTGAAATGAAAATTTAAATAACTAACCAAAAGTTTATTGAAGGAGAACATTTTGTATATATGTACATAATTACATAAAATCTAATTATTCGAATAAAACCTAAATCGTAAAAACAAAAGAAAAATTTATAAAAATATCAAAACTTAACAAAATGAATGTGGAAATAAAATAAAATGTATAACATATACAAATGAAAAAGGAAATGAACAGTAAATAAAATGAAGTGAAAATAATTTAATTTTTCAAATAAAAGGAAACTGAATTTTTGAAAGTGATATTGAAAGGGAAAAATAACAATGATAATAACTAATATATGTATAAACATTTGTGAACAACTATAATGATTTCAACATAAGCAAATATATTAAACAAAGAGATTTATATTGTTATTTGAGATTTGTTTGCGGGATCGAGAATTTTCATTCAAATACTGAAAAATTGGATGGCTTTAATTAAATTATAATTAGAATTGTTAATGATTAAAATAATTAATAATAATTTGTGGTTTTTAACTTAAATGATTGTTTAAAATTAGATATTATTAATTCTTGAATTTAAATTTTAATTTATTTTAATTTTTTTTTGATTTACCTATATATAATATAAAAATAATTTTCTTCGAGATGCTGATCATTGGAGTCAATGTATGTATGTATGTAAGTTTTAATTTTGTTTGTGAATACATATTTATAATTTTTAACTTTCTTTGTGGTAAATAATTTATTAATTTCTTAGTTGTTATAATTATAATATGGAAACAACTTTAGATTTTTATTAAATAACTGAATTATTTGTTAATTTGGAATATTTGAAAACAAATATGGAAGACTAAATTTTTTTATTTGAGTTGTGGAGGTATAATGAGTTAAAATTACAGCAAGATAAGTATGTATATGGTTAGGGGATTATATTTTAAATTATTAAAATATATATTAAAAATTTAAAAAATTATTTTGTATTTGAAAAAGTGAGTTTTTGTCGCCGTTGTATCTGCGTAAAATACTTTAAAAGTGTTAAAGAACTCTTTTATATTAAATAGTGTGTTTGTTTTTTTGATCTTATGCAGTAAAAAAGGAGTAGCTGGAAGTGGTCCCTTCTTTAAGGTTCCTCAAGACCCAAGAAAAAGAGAACAATGGAGTAAATTATTAATTTAAATAAATTCATGTTTTCTGTACTAATTTATATGGATTTGCATTTATCCAGCCTACATTAACAGCAAAAAGACACGACAGGAAGGTCGTCGTTTGCCAAAGGAAAATTGCAGTGAAAATCCAACATATGCTGAAATCAGAGATGATTTGTCTGTTACCAATTTAAAGGTCGGAGTGGAAAATAAACAATACTGCAGAGAGAAAAGTAGGGGTAGTTGATTTTATGTGTTGTGCTATCAATGTTATGATCTCGATTTCACTTTATTTTATGTTTGTTATAGGAACTTAAATTCCGTGGCAGAATACGTGTACAAATGCGGATAGTAGTTTCTGCAATCCCGAATTGGAAAGTCGTGAAACAATTATGTTATATGTTGCAAATAGAATTCCTTATCTGAAAACACGTCAGAGAAAACCAGGAGGTGAAGCACCAGCGCAATATCAACAAGTTCAACAACCCAGTAGCTCCGGTGGTGGTGGCGGTGGCAAGAAAGGCAAAGGCAAGAGACGTTAATTCTTCATTGTGTACTAAAATAGTTCCAAGAAAAATGTTTTTTGGTGTTTCAAATTTATTATACAAAAAATTAATGTAAATACATTAATTTTGAAAATAAAGAATTTTGCATGTTTTACTTTGCAAAATTAAGTATTACTTGTATATTTCTTTGAGAAAATAAAAGAAACAAAAAAATTTAACAATTGTTTTCTGTTTGTGTTTGTTTTCTTTATTTTATGTCAGATGTTTTTGACAGTAACGAAAGTATTTTACACAAACAAAAATGCCTGTTGTTCTTGCCTTGTTGTAATTGTGGTAGCAATGCTGTCACCTAGTATTTAATTTCACCATGCGTAAGACCAAGGTGAATTTATACTAGGTGACAGCATACCGCCAGCTGATTATTTTTTGCTCTATTCATGGTGAAATTGAAAATGTCAAAAAGTTGTTTACAAATAGTCAAACTTATAAAAATTATTTTGTATTTTAAAAAGTGAGTTTTTGTCGACTTTTTTTTTTGTTAAAAAAAAAGTGTTAAAGAAAATTTACAATTAAAACACAAATAACTCGATGGCACTGATGATACATACCAACAGATTCTAAAGGCCCAGCGTGAATTAGCCGAGGTTACTGAAAAACTACAAACAATAGAATCATGTTTCAGTACTATGTGGCCAAGGAAAAATCAATTTTTGCTAAAAAGTAAAATCGTTATTTTCGAGTTATAATGATTGGTGATCATCAGCAGCTACCAACTGCAGCAATTTTCCCATATGAATACCTCGTTATTTGAAAGGATATTTACCAAACAAGCAGAACCCATACAATTGAAAACTCAATATCGTATGCATCCAAAAATAGCCGACCTTTTGTGTAATACAATTTATAAAGATTTACATAGTGATGTTACTGTAACCAATATCCGGCTGTGCGCAAAATGTCCACAAATCTCTTTTTTATGACTCACAATATGAAAAGCAAAACCCCAATATGATTTATCATTGTGTAATCCCTTTGAAGTGGAGGAAATTATAAATTTGTCATTGCATTTAATAGAAAATTCTTTATACGCCCCAGAGGATGTTCATATACTTAGTCCTTAAGCCAAACAAGTTGATTTGATTAAAAAACAGGTAATAATTACTGGTCTTTAAGAAAATCTCATTATCCATTAACTTTTGTTTCTTTTAGTTGCAAAAATATCCCTCTCTCAACTCCTTGAAGGCATCTACACAGTTTCCAAGGTCTGGAGTGTAATATTATATTACTTTCACTAGTAGGCAACAACGCAATACCACATTTTGGCTTTCTGAAGCAAACAAATCGTATTTGTGTAGCATTGTCACGTGCCAAACATGGCATGTATATCATTGGAAACCTATAATTACTAAATCAATGCAGCAGTTCATGTTTGTAAATTTAAGAGAAAAGAAAGAAAATATTTTGTATTTATTTAAGTTCGTCTCCTTATTTATTAAAGAATAAAAAATACTTGAACAAATGATAAATTTTTAAATAAAATAAATTTTTATATTTAATTAAATGATTAAAAAAGACAACATTTACAGTGCATTCATTCCGTGTACTTTTCAGTATTATTTGATAGAATTGAAATCTCGAAATTAGGCAACAAGAGCTACATCCAGTCTATTAAAGTTTCATTTAAAAAAATATTGACCACTTCCGATAGGAACACTAAAAAATAAAGTAGCCTGTATTAACCAAATTATAAAAATCTGTTATTTAAATGGTCTCACTATTGGCATCATCGGGTAGGGGAGAACAAGGTTGTGAATCTTCTTCGTCACTGCTGCAAAAGTAATCACTTTCATCCTGTTTCAGAGGTAATTTCATCATTTTTATAGCAGCAGTCTTAATTGTCAATATATCACGATCCTCATCATTTTCTGATATTGTTCTGTTGTTAGCTTTGTCATTTATAACAAAAGCCTTCTTAACCAGTTGCTTTAAAGAGGCTTGGAAGATTGATAGATAAATATGTAAGTCTATATATAAGGTACAACTTAACTAAAACTTATGTACCTTCTGCATCACCAACGATTTTGATAGTTTTGCCCCGAAAAAAATCACGAGTTTCGAAATTTTTAAAGAAAATAAAATTTTTCTGTTTTTGTCAATGTTTGTGTTTGTTTTCTTTAATTTATGCCAGATGTTTTTGACAGTAACGAAAGTATTTTACACAAACAAAAATGCCTGTTGTTCTTGCCTTGTTGTAGCAATGCTGTCACCTAGTATTTAATTTCACCATGCGTAAGACTATCTTTTTTATGGTTTCTACTGTCAAAAACAGACAAGTAGAAATAAGTGCTTGTGTGCATCACAAAACAATATTTTATATATTATTTCGTATATTTCTACAGCATAAACTGTTGTCTACTACCTTAACTTTCAATGTTAATTGCGATAAATGGAAACATTTTTCATTTTATTACAAAATTAAAAAATTCATAGCAATTTCAATTCACATAAATTATTTTTGTATTGTAAATAAAACACAGCTGTTTTTATTTTGGTCTCTAGGCTTGTCCCTAAAAAATTAAAATATTGAATAGATATTAGCATGGAAAAAAGTAAACAAAATATCTAATTAAATAATTTGGCAAAAATGCAATTTAACAACTCAATATTAACCAAGGTAACTAACGTAAGTCAGACAAGTACTTTATAAAAACTCATTTGCTTACGTACTCGCTTGTGTACGGCTTGCTTGCCTGAGAACTTACTTGTTATGTAGAAACAGGACATAGGGTTTTAAGGCTTTATATTACAAGTTAATTTAAATATTTTATAACACGGTTTAAAAATTGCATAGACTTTTGCTTTGAGATGATAAACTGTCCCCTCACCTAAGGGCGTTTTAGGGTAGCTCTTATTAAAAAAAATCCTTTAGATGGTTTCTATAAAAAACAGCTGTTCAAACCAACTTTATGGGCAGCACTGTAAACGTTTTTTGCTGACTTATCAAAATGGCATAGTCATAACCAGGGACCGGACTTTTATGCAGTTAAAATCGTGTTTTATGCGCATAAAACATGTACTAAAAATAGAAAAATATGCGCTAAAAATTAAAAAATATGCATTAAAGTTTTTTTTTATAACATTTATTAATAATAAAAAAAAACATCAAAATAACATACATACATATTTGAACCTACATATAAAATGGATTAAGAATAAGAAAAAATTCAGTTTATATAGATACACAAATATTTTTTAATATTTTCAAAAATAAAGTTGAGTGTGTTTGGCCTTAAAAAGCTTTTAACGTCGACAGAAGTGATTGGTGCATGCTTAAATGCTGATAGTTCATTTGTGCAATATTCGTTTTCCACTTCGTTGTTTTCGTTAAAATTTAATTTAAATATATCAGCAATTTGTTTTATTTTTTTCAATCCTACATTTTTTTTTTAAACTTTATCAAGTTTGATACGAATATTTTTACTTAAGTTACTACCCTCCACAGCATAGATTTTATTTATGGCATCATCAACTAATTTATTTTGCTTACTCAATGGATTAGATTCCTCTAGTTTAACAATAGTCTCAGAGATAAAACCATAATTGGAAGACACAAACACTAATTCAGCTTTTATATTTGGTAAATTTAAAAATGTTTTAATTCGTTTTATTGAGACTGCATAATCATCGCTGAATCCTTCCACTACATCCTTAAATTGGTCAAAGTTTTTAGCATAATACATAACTGCTGCCAACCACGTTTCCCATCTAGTTGTTATAGGCTGTGGAGGAAGACATAAATCGGGGTACTTCTCTTTATATATAGCAACACGCGAAGGTGCCTTACAAAAGATTTTTTTCCATAAGAAATCAATAAATCAATACCATCGAAGTTGTCTCTTATCTCTTCTGCAACACGGTGCATCGCATCTAAACATGTAAGATGAATAATTTTGGATAAAATACTTTTTAAACCTTTCCAGACTTAACCATATATGGCGCAGCATCAGTCACATACAGCAGTATTTGGTTTTTATTGAAATGTTCACCTAATAAAGCTATAGAGTCATTAAAAACAAATAAAAGCTTGCAATAGATCCATGTTAAACTGATTTGACTTACTTTCATGGTTAGACAATAGAGGTTAATATAACTTCTCCGCATTTTTGTCTACTAAGCTTTTGTGTTTTTGACTTTTTAAATGTTGATCCACTTGGGATTTTCTCTCAAAAGCAACTCCTTTGAGGCACACATTGCAAAAAAGAATCCTTTCGTCTGTTTTAAATAAAGCTCCGTTTCCAGACACGTATTTATGCAAAATATTAAAGCAAATAGAAGACTTTTTTCAAAATATGCAACATAAATATGCATTCAAAGCAAAATATGCAAAATTATACATTTAAAACAAAATATGCACGAACAACTCGATGCCATTTTACTGAAAATTTCTTGATTCGCAAAGATATTTAGTTTATGTTGATCTCAGACTGACGACAACAAATATGCATTTGCATAAAAATCCGAACCTTGGTCATAACCATACATACCAATTGAATTTTGTTTTTCCGCCATTTCCAAGCTGACTGCAATATTTACGTACATATTTGTTGCTTCTTTTTGTTTTGATTGTAGTTTTCACACTGGTATTGTTTTGTAAGTTTTTTTATACCCTACACCACAATAGTGGGGAGGGTATATTGGATTTGTGCTGATGTTTGTAACGCCCATAAATATTTGTCCAACACCCACCTTAAAGTATACCGATCGACTCAGAATCACTTGCTGAGTCGATTTAACGATGTCCGTCCGTCTGGCTGGCTGGCTGTTTATGTAAAGCTTGTGCGCAGAGTACAGGTCGCAATTTTGAAGATATTTAAATGAAATTTGGTACGTGACATTTTTTCGCCCCAAGGACGGGTGGGATTGAAACTGGTTAAAATGTGTAAATTATTTCACCTAGCCCCCATACAAATGTCCTCCCGAAATAGGAGTTTAACGATCATAATGTTTGAATTGTGCAAGTATCCAAACAAATTACACCACAAATGATTAGTAAATGAAGCCAATTCACATCTATAAATTTTGTGAAGATCGGTCCATAATTGATCATAGTTCCCATATAAGGCCCACTTCCGAAAATCACTTTAAAGAACATAACTCTTTTACAAATGTCGGTATCCATATAATATTGAACATAAATATGTTTCGTATACATATATACAAATATTTTATGATGATTGGTCCATAATTTTTTTTTTTTTTTTTTTTTAAAAGAGAAGTAACACTCAGGCAATTAATATGCCTATTTATAATTGCGTTACTTTCTTTGGAAAGGGGATAGTTGAAGAAGTAAAGGTGGTGAAAGAAGAAAGCTTTTTTATATCACAACTCTGTAATTGCGCATTATGTTTGTTTTTAGTGCAGAATTGCAGCGCCTCTGGTGGTGTGTAGGCGCATTAATGTTAAAGCTTGATTTTGTAGCCTTTATTTATTTATTTTACTTCGGTGGCGTTTGAATGCTATACCACCGAAGGAGGGCGCTGTGATAAATATTAGTTATAATGGATAGAAAGAAAACTAATAATTCTCAGAAACTGATTTTGTTTGAGTGGCAGCGGCTGGGAATCGAACCCGGGCTACAAATACCAACTCATGCTTAATGATCAAATGCGCTAACCAATTAAGCTTTTTCGACGGCGTGACAAGTTTAAAAAAACATTTAAGCCTAAGACACCTAAGACACCGACAAGCTTTCTAAAAATAATTTTTTATTTTTATTATTTTTTAAGTTATTAATTTTATTAAATCAAAAAATAAGTCATTCATTGACTTTTCAGTTCTTGATTTTTCAATCATGTAAACACAAATATAAAACGCGTATTAAAAATAAAAAAAAATAAGTCATTCATTGACTTTTATCACGATTTTCGAATCACAAATAACTAAAAATAATAAACGAACATTTATAATTAAACTAAAGATATTTATCACTTAATTTCACTTTTTTCAAAAGTAAAATCCCTTCTTCGGTGTTTAAATATTTTTTGAATTCAGTGCAGTTCATTCTGAAATTTTGTTTTATTATGAGCTCTGCTTCCACTGTTTCTAAATGCATTCGGTTTCTCTCTTTTCTCCAAGAATTCCCCATCAAACTGAAAATTATTTCGGAAGATGCATTGGCATGTGGAATTGAATAGATTAAACTTAATGCTCTTAAAATATTTTTAGATCTGGCCCCTCTGGAGAGAACAGTAAACTGAAAAAAAAATATTAAACAAAAAATTTTACAAAAATACCCCTGCAAGAAATGTGACCGAAACCAATGATAAAATAAAGATTACGCCATGCGCATGATTTCCCGTTATGTGACGTAGAAGGTCCATTCTAAGGGTTACCAATAATGTTTCATGTGTTAGAATTAAAATTTCTTGCGAAAAATGTATGTTTTATGTGATAGTTGGCAACCTTGCAATTGAGTTCTCTGAGAGTTCTAAAATAAAATCTGTTTAAAAAAGAAAAACAAACAAAAAAAAAAACAACAAAAAATATAAACATGAAGAGTGCAGTGAGCAAATGCAAGCAAAACATGAGTAAAAAAAAACAAGTGAGAAAAAATTAGCCAATAGAAACACAGAATGTGTGACGTCACAGGGCCCAAATGCGCAGAACATTTTAAAATTTTACGCGCGTTGGCGTAATCTTTATTTTATCATTCTTGGAAAGAACTTATGTTTACTGTATGCAACATGTGTTAGGGAGAGACAAAAAATAAGTGGAAGGGAGATAAAGGGATAAAGCGTGACACGCCAGGAAGATTTCAAAAGTGTGACAATCACGCCAAAAGCGTGACGTCTGGACACCCTACTTCCATATAAGACCCACTTCTGAAAATCAATTTAAATGTCTTAAAAATGTGGGTATCCAAATAAAATTCAACAAAAATAAATTTCAAATAGAAATGATGACACCTTATTTTATAATGGTCGGTCCATAATTAGGTACTTTAACCTCCATAAATATTTTAAAAGTATTTATATCGAGATAACGCATATATATATACATATTTATATTCTCGGAAGTCATGGCACAAAATTTTTGGATGATCGGTCCATAATAGATAATATTTCCCATATAGCTCTCATTTCTGAAAAACTACATATGTAACTAATTTAATATTATTTAAAATTTTGTAGTAAATAAAATGGATTACAGAAGATTTATTGAGTTGGTACGGAACTGTTCCTGTTTTTGTACAATCTTGTTATTTAAACTTTTTATTTACAAAAAATTAAAAATATTTCTTATTCAATGTGGCTTTGCAATGTTATTGCGATTTCTTTTCTAAAGTAGTTTGTTCTGTAGTCATATGCATTATTTTTACTCCTACGTCTAAATGCTTTTACGGACTGTAATGGCCGAATCTCAATTCGTTCCTTCACTCTGCATTTCTGTCTTCCCCGTCAGTGTAGTGTTCTGGACAGTACCATCGATTTGTGTCCTGCAACATTATAAAGTTATGGAGCACCAAACATGTCAGAACGATTTTTTTGGCATTTTCTGGTTGGAACTCCATTGTTGTTTTAAGCACTCTCCACCCCGACGTCAAAATCCCTGCTGTTTACGCAGCACTAACTGTTACCAGAAAAAAGGTAAGGTTATGGCTGAGGTTATGGTATGACAATATGGGAAAGTAAACGTACTTTTGCTTGTTCACGTATCAGTTCAACCAAAAACGACCTTCGTCGCTGAACACAATTTTACGATAAAACAAGTAAGAAAGTATAGTCGGTCAAGCCCGACCATATAATAACCTACGCCCAGTATATCAATAAAAGATTTATGGTCCTTAAAGTGATTTTCGGAAATGGGCCTTATATGGGCGCTAATCATAGCTGCCAGATTTGACGATTTATCGTCATTTTGACGATTTTTGGTTTCAAAAATAGCAAAATGACGATTTGACGATTTTTTCATTGAAAATGACGATTTCCTGAATTATTAAAATTTTCTATAAATTGTTAGTTTTATTTATGTTTTTGTTACCAAATTCTCTCTTTTTTTGAGACAACAACTATTTCAAAAACAAAACTAAGTGATAGTAGTGTTTTCTTAATTATTGTTGTTAAGTTCAAGTAAAATAATTGCAAATAATATTGAGACAGGATAGTCGAAATTACTTATTAACCTGTAAACATAAAAATCAATTTTAAATACTGAATTCCATGAACTAAAATTTTAAGAAGAAACAATTTCTGAATTTCCACGAGGAAATTCTTCTACAAAAACTTCTCCTATTTTAACAAAACGTCGAAAGCATATTCAGCCGAATAAATTTAAATAACAAAAATACGGAATTCTTCGAAAATATGTTAATTCTATACTCAAAATGTTATTTAAAACTTAATAAAATAAATTGTTTTGACATTGTAATTTAACCTGAATTAAGAAAATATGCTGAATTCAACAATTTATTTATAAAATACTGTTTCACACTATTTGGTTTTAGCAATTCTCTTTTGAACTTGCCATTTCATCAAACATGTCAATTCAATTTTCGTACTTTTGTAAATCAACATGCATGAAAAAAAAACAAAAGGAAATAAGAAAGTTGACAGTACCGTCAAGTTTGTACCCCTTTTGTTCTTATTTCCCTTCTCTTCCAAAAATACTTGCCTTGACGAGTGAGAATTAGAGTGAAAACGGACTAAGATATTAAATATTACACAAGTTGTGTTTAACATAAAATTTTTTGGGATTTGTTATGTAAAAAGTTAAAATTTACGTATTTTGATATGTATTGTACAAAAGACTATATAAAATTGAATTTTTATGTTTTCGTTTTAATAAAGATTTCAAAATACTATTAGAAATAGTGACTTTTTATTTTTCCGATTTTTTTGACGATTTTTAAAATTCGAAATGACGATTTTTTTCTTTTTTATCGGGATTTTGACGATTTTTTCCGAAATTCATCTGGCAGCCCTGGCGCTAATACTAATTATGGACCGATCGACATAAAATTTTACTATGTTATATGTATATATGCGAAACATATTTGTGTTCAATATTATTTTGATACCAACATTTTTAAAAGAGTTTGCTTTTTAAACTGATTTTCGGAAGTGGGCCTTATATGGGAGCTACGACTAATTATGAACCGATCTTCATAAAATTTTTAGATGTGATTTAGCTTCATTTATTACTCATTTGTGGTGAAATGATCGTTAAACCCCTATTTCGGGAGGATATTTGTATGGGGGCCAGGTGAAATAATGGACCGATTTCTACCAGTTTCAAGTCCTTGGGCCGAAAAAATATCACGTACCAAATTTTATTGAAATATCTTCAAAATTGCGACCTGTACTCTGCACACAAGCTTTACATGGACAGCCAGCCAGACGGACGGACGGACATCGTTAAATCGACTCAGGAAGTGATTCTGAGTCGATCGGTATACTTTAAGGTGGGTGTTGGACAAATATTTATGGGCGTTACAAACATCAGCACAAATCCAATATACCCTCCCCACTATTGTGGTGTAGGGTATTAAAAGTGCAAGATGCACTTTCTTAACAAAGCATGAATTTCCTTTGTAAGTCGATGCATGGTTAAATTATAGACCAACAAGAAAACAGCTGCTAAAAACAGTATTGTCAAAAAGAAAGTTGCTAAAAAAATCACTCTTTATTTTGTTTGTTTTCTATATTAATATTTCATACTGTTGAGAAAATTTTGTCAACATGATAAAATTTATTTGAAAAATCCAACACGGATTCTTGTTTTCTGATTGCTTCCAAATTTGCCAGTTCAGTTAGTTTTATATCTTGAAGAACAAAAATAAAATTACACATCCAACATAAATAAATTTGGTCTAATTTACATTTAGTAGAGGGGCCCGCAGAAAAACATTTTGTAACAGAAGTATACAAAAATAAATTTCAAATAAATTTTATGTTTAACTAGAACTAAATCTTCGAATAATAAACAATTTTATAAAAAATGTTTACAATTAATACTCACAAGAGGAAAAATTCTCATTCATTTTGTAGGAATATCACCCAAACGAAAAACATTTCTGAATTACGGTTAGTTCAATATCTTGAAATCAATAAAATTTGTAGAGCAAAAAGTTTAAAAAACTTTTTCGAGTATGCCATTATGTTGAGCTAGTTATGGCAAAAATGTTACACACTTATTCATAAACAATCGTTAAATTCATCAAAGGTTTCCAATATAAATAGTTGACATAATTATAATTTTTAACTTAAATGAGAAAAATATTTGAAATTTGTTTGTTGGTTTTTGCGAATCTATTGGCATCACAAATTTTCGAAAGTTTTTTTTAAGAATTGTTCTGAGGTCTTAATTGTAAATTAATTTAAACTCATCAATATGCATTGTTGCAGTTATATTTCCACAACAGATTTCCAAAAAACCGTTTCTGGGGACACTGAAATTTGTATAGTAGGAAGCACAAATGTTTGTACTTTCTGCACTTGTTATTGTCATAATAATAGATGTTCTTATCTACAAAATCATGAAGATGTGTCTGCAAAATACGCAGATAGTCTTTGTTTGTCATTATTCCGACGATTCTTTGAAATGGTCAACCAACCCTTTACCATGACGCTTCCACCACCGTGCTTCACTGTTTCCTTAACGTGGTGTCTTTGAATTCACATTGTAAATTATATATTTTGTTTAGTATTAAAGCTTAAACATTGTTCAACTGGCTTTATTTTCATGCAATAAAAAGTGCACAAAATACAAACATGTAATCATTTGTATTTCCCACTATATGTGTCTTTCATGGGTTTCAGTTTAAATGCACATTCATTAAATAAGCTGGTTTTAATTTTATTGCAATATCTGCTAATAATTCGATAGTCATTTGATTTATGTACTTACTTTATATCAAATATGAACTTATTTTGTATTATTCCTACTATAGTAACATTCAGCACAATAAAACAAAAAGTTTAAGTATTATTGACAATATATACATATATGTATGTATATGCATGTAACATAATGCCATGCTAATATGAATTGTCTCATAAAATGTAGGTTTTTGGTAATAAATAGACACTTTCTTAAAACTATTTTTTAATATTTATTTAAGATCAAAATTTTCTGTTTGACAGAAATTTAATTTAATTACAATTTGTTATATAATTTAAAAAAAAAATTAACTAACTACGCATGCTTAATGTAGATAATATAGAACAAATAATAAAAAAGTTATTTGTTCCATACATATATAATTGAATATTTCACGGTAAACAATTACGTTTTACGTCAGATTTTTATATGGTACGATATGTAATTAAAATAAAAAGTTTATAGAAATATCTTTTTCAGAATACTAGCATGCACATGTATGTATATATTTATTACTAAATAAAAATAACTGATCACGCTCGCTCTCGATCCGTTTTTATTAATATTAGACTAATATTGTACGAAATATATTTACTCATACAAATCAAAAATGTTTAATAATAATTCCTATCATTGCACATTATTATTTTCAAATATCAATATATAATTATATATTTATCATGGCACTATTTAATTTGTATTTTGTTAAATTAATATTATAAAAGCTGTTGAAAAATCGCAGATTTAATTAAAAAAAAATAGCTTTTTATTTCAGAATTAATTGAATCTGCGTTAATGGCACTTCGTTACAATCAGGGATTTGTATGGGATAAATGTGTACTAAATATATAATATAAATATATATAAAGTATGATATGATGTGTGTGTGTTTATGTTGTGTATGTGATTTGAAATATTTAATGAAATTGCATTTATAGCCTTCCTTGTAAGGATTAACATTATGTACATATCTGTGTAAACATATTTGATTGATATAAAATATGTCATATTTATATACTTATATAACAGAATATTATATTATATGTAAGTACTAGTTTTTTGAATTCTTTTTAATATATGTAGTGAGTTGGAGAATCAGTTAAACTTATTTCAAAATTGGGTATAAAATAGCATCTGAAATGACTAGTTCAATACACATACCTATTTGCTATTTGCAAGTGTAAAGCAGCATGCGACTGACGACACATTCATTTTTATTAAATACTTTTAAAAAAATAAGAATATTAAGTGTATGCAATATTTATAAGAGAACGAGATCTTGGAATATAAAATTTGTTTTGTTTTGTTATAAATGACTCATGGAATAGTGAAACCACATCATGTTGTATTCAGTATTGTAAAGGTTTATACAAAATATTAAAACTCACTCATATCTTTGAGTTGGAAATTTACATTTGAAGTTAAATTACATATACCGGTAGAAGGAAATTTTTCATCTTTTAGACATTCACTTGTGTGTAATTTAATACGATTTTAGATTTTTGAAGGCATTTTTACCGCTGTGGATGTGTATGTGACATATGAGAATGTGTGGAGTGTGGGACATGTGGCACATGCGAATGATGAGCATGGCCATGCGTGTATGCTTGGGAATGAGAAAGAGGGGAGGGCTGTCCACCGCTATATGGCGACTGCATTATACTTTGGTCAAGAGCATAATGTGAAGATGCAGTTTGCGGATGTCCGAGGTGAGCGTGACCATGATGACCATAAATTAATTGTCTTACTTTTGAGTCCTCATCTGCAATGTTGTAGCTGAGTTCTGTTTCTTCAAATCCAGTAGCTGACATTCTTTGGTCGCCACCCCCAACACTTGGTGGGTCAGGAGAGTTTAAGCATGTTTGTATTAACTGCTTACCAGCTTCTGAAGTTATCATTGGTTGTAATTTACGTGTTGCAAACGTATAAACGTGACCAGTTTCTGAAGCAACTAACAACATGACTTGAGTTCCAGTAAGTGTTGAAAGTTCATATGCCTGAAAAGAAAAAATATAATTATTATGAAGTTTTAAGTTTAAACATATCGTATAGGTATAATAAATTTTAAAATTTTTTACAAATACAATTCATTTATAATTGAAGGGTCTGCTACAATATATCGATAAGTATTGTTTTACTTTAGTTTTAGCTAACCAGTTTTTCTTCAATTCTATTTTGAACTTGCCATTTCCACACGTCAATTCAATTTTCGCACTTTTTAATGCAAATCAACATGCAGGAGAGAAAAAAACAAAAGGAAATAAGAAAATTGACTACTGTCGTCAAGTTTCTACCCCTTTTATTCTCTTTTTCCTTTCTCAACCAAAAATACTTGCCTTGACGAGTCAGAATTGAAAAGTGTAAAAGCGGACTAAGCCACAAAAACAATAAAAAACCGACTTCAAGTTTTAAAAAATTTTAGAAGTAAATTACATGTAACGATTGTTAGGATAGACAACTACGTTTACTTCTCATAAATAATTGTTACATTGAAATACATATATTAAAAAGTTATTAATAACAAGTAACCTTTGTTGTGGATGCATAATTCTACACTTTGTTTGATAGTTTTTTGATGAAATTTTCAGAGATTGTCTCGGATTTTTGCTCATATCCCCGTTATTTTAGACGGATTTTGCTAAATAGCAAACTTCTCGAAAGCATGTCTGAGAGAATTATTGCAGATTTGGATCCCGAAGATATCTGTAGCTTAATTGCCGTATAACCGATACTAATATGATTTCTGGATTAAAATTTCTGATCCATA
This sequence comes from Bellardia pandia, assembly GCA_916048285.2. Taxonomy (NCBI): domain Eukaryota; kingdom Metazoa; phylum Arthropoda; class Insecta; order Diptera; family Calliphoridae; genus Bellardia; species Bellardia pandia. The sequence goes on from OU696533.1 coordinate 64,916,728, forward strand.
TAAAAGTTGGTTCGATATCGATATTTATTAGACATTTTTGTGGGTTTATTTGTTTTTTGGAAATGGTTCTTATATGGCAGCTATGACAAATTATGGGCCGATCTTCTTAAATTTTAGAACAGTTATTTTCATGCATATGAGGATATTTCACGTCGAATTTCAACATAATAACGCTATATATACGATATATATTAGTATTAACGTGGATTTCGGTAGTGGACCTTATGTGGGGGATATTGTCAAATATGGACCGATATTATCAAAATCCAGCAGTTTGATTTAGGCATGTATGAAAATGATCAGTGTAAATTTTTTTTTTTTTGATTTTCGGAAGAGGGCTTTATATGGGGCATACGGTTAAAAATAGACCGAAATTCACAAAATTTTGTGGGTTGATTTTTGTATATATGTAAATTATCTGTGCAAAGTTTTGAGTCGGTACCGATATTTATACAATATATATAGGGATAAATGTCTTTTTCAGACGTGGTCCTTGTATGGGAGCTATGACCAGTTGTGGGCCGACCACCATAAAATTTAGTACAACAATTTATTTGCATATAAAGTTAATTTATGTCAAATTTTAGCCGTTTACCGTTATTTATATCTGTTTTATACGTATTTAAGTGAATTTTGGAAGTGGACTTTATATGGGGTATGGTCAAACATGGACCGAACTAAAAAAAAAAAATTTTGTGTTGCGATTTTTTATAAATAAAACAAAAGTGCACAAATTTCATTACTTTATATATTTATTTTTTTAATTAAATTCCTATATGTGTACCTAGTTAATTCTCTTTAAAATAAGGTATGTATTAGGGCGGGTCGATTTAATAATCGCCCATGGCTCAGTGAAAATCGTATTGTAGGGATTGATAGAATACGATTTTCACTGAGCTATGGGAGATTTTTTTGCCTCCCCACAAATCGACCCGGCCTAGTATGTATCTATATATATTTGAACAAAATTGCCAAAAAAAAATCAAGTGCTAAATTGTCATTATGATTAAAATTATTAGTGAGCTGTTACGCAGAGTGCATAAATGACATTCCCAAGTTAAATTCACTAGTCAAAAGCTTTGTGACTGTATAGTCACAACATAGAATGAGTACTAGACTGAAAAAAGTTGTTTTGTTGCGAAGGCTTAATATTACAAATAAATAAATAAGTAAATAAATAAATTGGTTGGAACTCGTTAGAAGTTATATAACTCCTGTCATCGCATGCAATTTTTCATATTCAAAAGCACAGAGTGCAATATATCAAATGTTTATGTTGAATATTTAACTAAATATTATGATATCATCTTCTGGCCATCATTATTTTCAAAATTCGAAGAAAAGTAAACATTTTTGCTTTGATTAATCCAACAATTTTTATTCAACAATTGTGCCACAAATCTCATATACATATATATTTAAATCATACGTAAATAAATCATACTTTTCGTTACATACATATTATAATCAGTAATTCTGAGTACATCTTTGTTACAGACAAATCAGACAAGTTATAAGAAAATCTTTTTTCAATAGACAATGTAAGGACGCACTTTAGCAGTTAATACTATTTTATTTTTTTACATACATATGTATATACTACATATTTATATTGAGAAAATATTTACGTATACTTATATTATATGTTACGACATTTGTACTTTTAATTAAATGACGACACTACACAGTTATAAAAATGAGCTCATTTTCTCAACAAAGGTATATTAAAAAAAACACTTTGCTTTACCGCCATAATATTTGTTTCCAATTTTGGAAATCTTTTCGTGTTTATAATTTTTTAAATTTTTTCACCCACGAATTTTTATTTTTTAGGTTTCAAAAAACTTTTATATATAGTATAATTTATTATCGTTATTTACAGCAGTATTCAAATACCCTGTACTAACTAGTGAATGCTTGAAGACATAGTGAATATTGTTAAAATATTTGGCAAAAAGTAAAATATAGTTTACTTTGCTTTTAGCATACATATATCTTATAATGAAAGAAGCTTTCATAAAAAAAATCATTATTATATAATTTGATGTTTGAACACACTTTCAAACAGTTGCAGCTAACTTCGTACAATTTTAGCAATGTGAACTAGAACTTAAATTTAAAATTTTTAACCACTGTTAAGTTAACACATGTGTTATGTATTGATTTTGATGTTTATAAATCCCAAAAATATTGGTCTAAGAGCTAGTTTCTGGGATAAAGATAATCTACATTTTTCGCTTAAACCTAGATTAAACTAAAAATTGTGTTTCTCAGTTATTTGTTTTCATGTTTGTAATGTCAAAAAAAGCTGACTATTGTTTACAAACATTCCTATAGAAAAAATGAATACATACAATTTTTAATTTCAAGATGACACATGTGATTCTCTACTTCTTAGGGCGCGTTTTCACTATGTCATTTTTGTTGTCAAATTGTCCAAATTGTTAGCAATTTTATGAAAACGGGTTGTCATATAGCGTCATCTATGTTTGCAATCATGATAGATGACATATGTAGATGACGCCATACCGTCGTACCATGTCGTACATTCTAACTATTTCTCAAGTAGTGGTGGTTGACACTTGGATTACTTTTATATGCAATTAATTAACTATTTTAACATTGCGATGTCCTAGAAAGTAGTCAATTTTCCGACTCTGGATTACTTTCAATTAACTGTAAGTTAGTTACCTAGCCGTCAACTTAAAGCTAACTTATTGTAGCTAGCTATAAGCTTACTGCTTTAAATTAGCTTTAAGTTGGTTTTTTTAAACTAACTATAAGTTAGCTAAATGTCAGTCAACGAAAAGTTAGTTTTTTACACGTTGGTTTTAAACTCACTATTTGTAACCTGCTACAAGCTTAGCTATAATATTAAGTATTCGAAATAAAACAAATTTTAAAATTTGTATTACATTTTAAAAGAAAATAAAAATTTATTCATTTAAAAATAAAAATTATAAATTTAAAAAATGAAATTCAAGGTCAATAAATTTTTATTAAATAATTTTTAAGCTTGAGGTCACTTTTTTGTTTTTTATAAAAGATTTTTTTATTTTTATATATAATTAACTCAATATTTAGATTTCCTTTGGAAATCTTCTTCAGGAGTTATTTTAATATTATAACAAATTTGTTATATAATATTTGGCACAGTTTTGGCATGGTTCCGTCTTATTCTGATCTGTAATATAATAATTTATTAACACAAGTCATTAACAAAAAAAATTTAAGTGATTTTTATTTACATGTAGCTACGGGTTTTAAGCCAAGAGTTTTACGGCTTATTTATTGATTAGACATCTAAATATTTTAATATGTATGTATTTATTAATTATTTTTGTGCAAAAGTTAAAATTTTTTTTAAACGTTTTTTAAATTTTTATATCTTTGAATGTGGTTTTTTATTACATGCAACCATGCAAAAGTGGTACTAAAAGATATTTGTTTTGATATTGATTTTTGTTAAATAAAAAATTCTTTCTTTTTTAAAAAGCCTCCTTAAATTTCTTTTACTTGCACCTTTCATGTTTGTTTTGTAATGAATCTTAAAAAAACCACAACCTTTTGAATATATTACAATCTTTATATATCTTTTTTTTAATTATTTTACACAACCGATATACTTGTAAGTTTAAGAAAAAAAATTTTAAGTGAAAAGATGACTCGCGGTTTTGTTTACTAAGCAAATGTCTAAGATGTTAACTAAAGTCGACGGCGCTTAAAATTGGACGGCGTTGGTGACCGTTAGCTGATTCAATCTGAATGAAGCCGATATTTAATGACATTATTAAAAATTATTTTATGAAAATAATACAAAAGTTACTGATAAAAAATATATTTAGTCTTTATATGTTAGGTATATAGTAACCTTCGTATGTTAACATATAAAAACGATAATAAAGGTGATTTTTACAAATGCAAAACTATAGATAAGTCCAACATAGTCGAAAAATTTTATTTATTTATTTATTTAATTTTTTAATTAAACTATAACCTGGCTATAACCGTTTACCAATTTCTACTTAATAAATTGTAATAATAGCCCTAAATAAATTAAATCTTTTGTGCGTTTTGGAGCCGTTTGGTTGTCAATCGACATTGTTCTCTAAATACTTCAAAATTACATTTTAAAAAATAGTTGCAGTGTTTGTATACACTTTAGTCAATGTACATTTTGCATTTCGTAGTAGCTGGCTTTAAGTAAATCTATACAAGCTAACTTAAAGTTGATTTTTTTTTGTAGTCAGCTACTCATTTGACGGCATGGTATGACAACCCGTTTTCATAAAATTGCCAACAATTTGGACAATTTGACAACAAAAATGACATAGTGAAAACGCGCTCTTAGCAATTTCGCGGGCTGAGTAATTGCACTGTGCTAGAATTTCACACTTTTTTTGTGACAAACGGGGCACCTGGCGGGTTAACCTAACTCGGGTACGCTGAATCCAGTGGTGCTAACCGTTTTTTCGAAATATACCGTTATTTCGAAAATGGAGGAGGTTGCACAACATATATTCGCGTAACTCAAAAACGGTTTAGTTTATTGAATAAACTAAAAAAACCGAAATTCCGCAATGAAATTTTCTTTAAGCAAGGTTAAACTTTTTTCCAATATGCGCAGTCATTGTAGAAACATAATTTTTTTTTTGACCAAAAAAAATAGTTTTTTTTAGATAAATTTCAAAAATTTTGTTTTTTAAAACGGCATAAAAAATTGGAAAACGCAGCTGTGCTTCTATTTTTTTCTGCAGGTATAGCAAACAAAGTTCCAAACAAAACAAGACATAAATAATTAAAATCTGTCTACAACTTTTGATTTTATTCACAAAAGATGAAATATATAATAACCAGACGAAACTTCAAAAATTAAAACATTTATTTTTGTTGTTAATTAAAGATTAAGTTTTTATTTACAAATTTATTCTTCTTCCTCCTGCAGATTCCAACAAATATCCCCTAATAGCGAATCAAGTTGTTTGCCACTATACCAGTGTTCGAGTCTGGCTGTTACTTGGTGAAATCTCTCGCCATGTTCATCAGACTAGGCTGGTGATTGTTCATTAAATTTTTCTGCATGAAAATGCAAAAAATGTATTTTCAATGACATTTTGACGTTTAAGTTTGTAAATGCGGTTAGCATATCTCCAATTAAAATTCGCCAATTTTCAGACCGATGATTTCCTAATACATTTTCTATTACTGATTTCACAGAATTCCAGCCCAATAGCTCCATATCATTCAATGCAAGTTCAAATTGTTGGTCCTTCATTAGACGACGAATGTCCGGTCCATTAAGAATTCCTGTAAAATAAAAACATTATGACATGAAATATAAATCTAATTTAATAAAGTAGCTAGAGTTTATACCTTCTTTTACTTTCATGCCGCTTAATCGTGGAAAAATTCGGCGCAATTCGGTAAAAGCAATTCCATCTGGGTTCAATGCTTTTATAAAATTTTTTACAATACCCAGTTTTATGTGGAGTGGAGGAAGCAAATTTTCCATATGACATTCAAGGGTTCCTCAAAACTCTTATTTATACTGTAATTTTTTTTATCAAAGTACCTGTCAAGACCTTCATGAACATAATTTGTAAAAAAACCAAAGCCGGGACGATTTCTGTTTCTACCTGTTCCAGGTATACCAATAGAATACCAGGCAAAAATATCTAAATATTTTGATATTTTCTGGTTGCATTGATGTTGGGTGCATAGTGTGTAGTCGTGTTTTATGGCATGGTATTGCAGAAACGAGTTGCGTAGTGTGTACCTAGCATTAGAATTAAAAAATAAAGTCATAAATTTTTACATATTTGTATTTTCTTGTGCGGACAAAAACCGCACAAATCGGTCTTGTAAAAAACTCAGGTAACGTATTCTATTGTTATACCTGGAACAGGTAGAAACAGAAATCGTCCCGGCTTTGGGGTTTTTACAAATTATGTTCATGAAGGTCTTGACAGGTACTTTGATAAAATAATTACAGTATAAATAAGAGTTCCTCAACCCCTTCAATGTCATATGGCGAGTGCTTGCGAAAGTGAATAGTGAAGTTTAAAGTCTTTGACAGTTTTGAGTCTAATCATTTATATTGAAATATCTAAGATGGAAGCGTGTAACAAGTTTCATAACTTTTGTTATGTGTGTGGGAAATATACTAATATGCCAAGTCGCCGTAAAATGACTACTGAAACAATTAACTTGTATGAAACATATTTTTCTTTAAGTGTCATATGTGGCAAGAGTTGGTCACCATCAATAGTGTGTACAAAGTGCATTTACCATTTAAATAAGTACAAAAAAAATGGAGCTGCCATGCCAATTGGTGTTCCAATGATTTGGAGAGATCCCATACTCCATGTTGAAGATGAGTGTTATGCGTGCATAAATCATACAGCCGGCATGAACAGAAGAAAACGTGGTTCTATATCTTACACTGCAACAATATATGCTCAATTTCCGCTGCCACATTCTGACGAAATTCCTGTTCCGGATAGCCAAAATACCAACAGAAGATATTCCCTCAATAATTCAATCTGTTGAAACCTGTGGAGCAGCTGCATCGATATATCAACCGTCATACATCACGATTCCATGTAACCACAACGAAATCACGCAAAATCGTCTGGATATAATGGTACGACGCCTAAAATTGTCTCAAAGACAGAGCATTCTCTTAACAAAAGAGTTAAAACAAGCTAATATTTTAGCACCAGACGTACAAATATACGGGGCTATCAATCGCCATCGTCGATTTACGACTTTTTTTTAAATCTATTGAGAATAATTCTATCGCGTATTGTACTGACATTCGCGGCTTGGTTTTAACAATGCAACATGAATATAATCCTGAAGATTGGCGCTTATTCATCGATTCGTCCAAAAGTAGCTTAAAAGCAGTTTTTCTACATGTCACTAATTTAAAAACTCCTATTCCGATAGCACTAAGCACAAATACTAAAGAGACATACGCATCAATGAAAAAAATAATAGAGTTAACTAAATATGAAGACCACAAGTGGAAAATATGCGCAGATTTAAAAGTGGTGGCTCTTTTAAGAGGCATGCAATTGGGCTATACTAAAAATATGTGCTTCATGTGCTTATGGATTACGCGTTTCCATGGCGACCAGTACAATACACGGGATTGGGCTATACGTGAGGAAAGCAGATTGCATAGAAATAATATTATTGAATTACCACTTGTGCCGATGGAAAAGATTTTGCTTCCTCCACTCCACATCAAACTGGGTATTGTAAAAAATTTTATAAAAGCATTGAACCCAGATGGCTTTTACCGAGTTGCGACGAATTTTTTCACGATTAAGGGGCATGAAAGTAAAAGAAGGTATGAACTCTAGCTACTTTATTAAATTAGATTTATAATTCATATCATAATGTTTTTATTTTACAGGAATTCTTAATGGACCGGACATTCGTCGTCTAATGAAGGACCAACAATTTGAACTTGCATTGAATGATATGGAGCTATTGGGCTGGAATTCTGAGAAATCAGTAATAGAAAATTTATTAGGAAATCATCGGTCTGAAAATTGGCGAATTTTAATTGAAGATATGCTAACCGCATTTAAAAACTTAAACGTCAAAATGTCATTGAAAATACATTTTTTGTATTGTCATGCAGAAAAATTTAATGAACAATCACCAGCCGAGTCTGATGAATATGGTAAGAGATTTCACCAAGTAACAGCCAGACTCGAACACTGGTATAGTGGCAAACAACTTGATTCGCTATTAGGGGATATTTGTTGGAATCTGCAGGAGGAAGAAGAATAAATTTGTAAATAAAAACTTAAAACTTTAATTAACAACAAAAATAAATGTTTTAATTTTTGAAGTTTCGTCTGGTTATTATATATTTCATCTTTTGTGAATAAAATCAAAAGTTGTAGACAGATTTTAATTATTTATGTCTTGTTTTGTTTGGAACTTTGTTTGCTATACCTGCAGAAAAAATTAGAAGCACATCTGCGTTTTCCAATTTTTTATGCCGTTTTAAAAAACAAAATTTTTGAAATTTTGCTAAAAAAAACCATTTTTTTTGGTAAAAAAAAAATTATGTTTCTACAACGACTGCGCATATTGGAAAACAGTTTAACCTTACTTAAAGAAAATTTCATTGCGGAATTTTTTTAGTTCATTCAATAAACTAAACCGTTTTTGAGTTACGCAAATATATGTTGTGCAACCTTCTCTATTTTCGAAATAACGGTATATTTCGAAAAAACGAGCTAACCTAAAAAAACGGTTAGCACCACTGGATTCAGCGTACCCGAATTAGGTTAAACCGCCAGGTGCCCCGTTTGTCACATATCCCAACTAGCACAGTGTTATTATTTGTAATGCCCACCACTTGGTTTTCTAAAAAGTCTGAAATGTTTCTCATTTTAATTAAAAGCACGCGATAAGTTTAAAATTTGCAAAAAAAAATATGAACAATTTGAAAAATTACATTTACTGTTGCTTTGATATTTTTATAAATATCATATAACGGTGCTTATGTACATAAATTCGCTCCAACCGTCCATTTATTCTTGCTGCCAGATTAAACGAACTTTAACGTGTAAAAGTGGGTACATTGCCATTTCACATAAATTTACCCTAAACTCCACATTCACTTTAATAATTAAGGAATTTCAATTTATTTTTATTTTTGTTCTATTTATTTAACATTTTAAATAAAAACCATTATTATTTTTAAAAATTTAAGAGTTTATTCGGTTTTAAGTCATATTACAAAACATCTTCCATGTGTACTCGCCACTGTATATATATAGGGTGTTTTTTTGAGAAGTATAGAACTTCGAATTGAAATAAAACACAAGAAAATCGTTTTAATGACCATCAATTTGGCTTTACTGGAAGGATAATTTTATGCCATTAATGTTTAAATATGTTTTCGGGCATGTGACCGCCGCGGCTGGCTCGAATAAAGCCAATTCTACAGGTCCAATTTTCAACCACTTTTTCGAGCATATGGGGCCGTATGTCGGCAACAACGCCACGAATGTTGGCTTCCAATTCCCCTAACGTTTCTGGTTTGTTGGCGTAGACGAGCGACTTCACATATCCCCAAAGAAAATAATCCAATGGTGTCAAATCACACGATCTTGGTGGCCAATTGATAGGTCCATTCCGCGAAATTATGCGCTCACCGAATGTTTCCTTCAATAAATCGATTGTGGCGTGCGCTGTGTGGAACCACAACTCATCCACATTCATGCCATCCAATTCGGGAACAAAATAGTCGGTTATCATGGCTCTATACCGGTCTCCATTAATTCGGGTCCTCTTCAACACTTTGCTCTACAGCGGCAATTGTTTCTTCGGTGCGCACTGTTCGACGTCTCTGCGGATGCGTATTATCACATAGAGTAAACGTAGTGCGAAAACGATCCATGGTTAACCGAATTAATTGCTCTGATGGCCGATTATGTCGACCATAAAATGGACGGAGCTTGCGGTATACTTCGCGAACTGAACCGTTATTTTCGAAATAAATTTGCACGATTTGCAAGCGTTGTTCTTTTGTCAACCTGTTCATGATGAAATGGCAAACCAAACTGAACATAAATGACATTAGAGTTGCCAGATTTGACCACAAAATGCCAGTTTTATCTCTTTTTCGAAAAACAAACCTGTAAAAAAAACACCCTATACAAACAAAACAAAAATTGGCATAACGAACATGAAAAAAAAAAACAGCTGGCGTTTCAACACCACCTTGTAGAGTGATTTCACCATGCTTTTGACATAAGTAAATTTTAAACAAAGTCAGTCAGCTGGGCTATTGCACTCACGCTGTCAAAATAAAAGAGATTCTATTTTCACGACCGCATTCTCTGGCATAATTTTATGTCAAACTGTATGGAAAAAAACGTTCAGCCCTAATTCTGTTTCATCATTAACTCCCATATTAAAGTTCGATAAAATTGGTTATACGTTCATAAATATTATAACAGGATAATAAAGCAATGACAGGCAAAATGCGAAAAAATTGTATTCATAAATGCATAATAGCTTGTTAGCTGGTTATAAGTCCTTTGTTTGTTTTGATATTTTTATTGTGTTCTCTACCCAACTTTAACCATTTAATAAAGTGACACTTGAATTTTTGTTTGCAAAATATTTTAACAGATACGTGAAAGTTTGTATTTTTTTTATAAAAGTTAAAAAAAAAGTTTTAAAAAAAAATAAAAACAATGTTTACAATAAATTTGGCTTAAGTCGGTTTTAGTGACTTTTTTCAAATCACTTCCAAAATTTTATCACTAATAGAGTTTTAAGTTTTGATTAAAATAAAAAAACTTTTGGCGGCCACGCCTATTTTTGAGTGGGCGGGGCTCCAAAGTTTATAATATATTTAGATATATGTTGAAAACTACATTTCTTTATTAGACGATATATATATCAAATGATAGGCATTTTCAAGGATATATAACAACTAAGCTGAATAGTGTGGGATTTTCCGATAATTTTTTAAAATGGATATCTTCATATTTAAGAAATCGTAAGCAGTGTGTCTTATTCAACAACTCGAAATCAAAATATATAGAGCAATTCCATATGAAAACGATCAAAATTGGCAAATTTTTGGACGACCCCTCTCCGATTTTAAAATAAATAGTCTCAATCGATTGCCCAGCAAAAAATAATGTACCTACATATTTTTTTTTTTTTTTTATAGTGACTGGTTTAGTGGTGGTGTACACCACTGTCTGTGACAAAATTGAAGAATTCTTCATAAGGGACCTCATTGAAAGTTGTTTAAAAAAAAACTACTAAAGCGATCGCAACGAGTGATAGCTCGTTGGAAAGGTATTGAATCAGGCTTTAATTAAAAAATAAAATTTTCCTAATTTTTCTTAGAAATTTACCTTTAAATTTTCCCATGAAAATTAAATTTTCCGATTTTCCACAGAAGCTCCTAAATTTTCCGGCTAATTTATTTTTTTTTGGATTCCTCATAATTTTTGCTTTAAGAATCAGCAATAAAAAATGGGCCCCGACTCCTTGTTTGGACAGGAGAAGAGCATTTAAGAGACCACCTTGTTAAAAATACATTTTAAAAATTATTTTACAGTTAAAATACATTTATGAAGAAAAAATCTTTCTTATTTTGCTGCTTATACTTAATTACAATATTTATTAAAAATTTCAATTGTCTTGGCATCATTATAGAATTAAAGTAACTTTAAATTTAGCACGTCGGCAGACGAAGAGTACCGCTTTACATTAATTGACATATCAGAAATATTTGGTATGAAGCAATGAAACTTCTGCGTTCCAGTTATAGTTTTGACATTATTATATCTGTTTTGAATTCGTCGCTCCATGGCATCGTGTTCTTTTTGAGTGCATAAAACTGTGTTAATGGCAATACCTTTCCAACGAGCTATCACTCGTTGCGATCGCTTTAGTAGTTTTTTTTTAAAACAACTTTCAATGAGGTCCCTTATGAAGAATTCTTCAATTTTGTCACAGACAGTGGTGTACACCACCACTAAACCAGTCACTATAAAAAAAAAAAATATGTAGGTACATTATTTTTTGCTGGGCAATCGATTGAGACTATTTATTTTAAAATCGGAGAGGGGTCGTCCAAAAGGTGATCGCTTTCATATGGAAATGCTCTATAGATCTAACTTCAGGTGTTCCCCAGGGAAGCCATCTAGGGCCTCTTCTTTTACTTAAAAGTAGCAATATTCTCATGTATGCTGACGACGTCAAACTCTTCTCTTCATTTGATAAGGCTGCGAATAGTACTTATTTGCAAAATTATCTAAATAGCTTCAGTAACTGGTGCAGTGTAAACCTAATGGAACTCAATCTTAAAAAGTGTAAATCTGTGACTTTCTCTAGGTATTCTCCATTACCCAGTGATTACTTTATTAAGGGCGTTAAGTTAGATACAGTTGACTCATTTTGGATCTTGGAATTATTTCGATATGAGACTTAAATTCAATTCACACATTATAATGACTAGTATTAAGGCTAATAATGTGTTAAGCTTTATAAAACGTTGGGCAAAGGAATTTAATGATCCCTATGTAACGAAATCTTTATTTACAACTCTAGTCAGGCCAATACTTGAATACGGGTCTGTAATATGGGATCCTCAATATAACGTTTATATAAAAAATTGGAATCTGTACAAAAACAATTCTTGCTGTTTTGTCTTCGTAACTTGAGATGGAATCCTAATATTAACCTGCCGCCCTATCGCAGACGCCTAGCGCTTATAAGCCTGCCAACATTAAAAAGTCAAAGGATTGCCTTTAACATTGCATTCTTTATAAATTTAATTCATGGTAATATAGATTCCATTTGTCTTCATGATAAAATTAGCATCAATATACGTAACAGGCAACTTAGATCATATGAGCCAGTTTATTTAAGTTTTCACAGATCAAATTATATTAACTTCGATCCATTACGTAGAATCTCTGCTGAAGTGAACCAATTCTACAATCTAATAGATTTATCTGATTCTGTTGATAGTTCTAAGAGAAAGCTTATTATATTCTTAAACTCAAATGACTATACTTATCAGGACAATCATGAATATTCCCTAGGAATTTCTTTCTCACGGAAAATATATTTCTCGAGAAAAAATTCCTCCAATTATAAATTCCGCGGGAATAAAAAATTTAAAAAGTGGCATCATTGAATTTTGAAGTCAGCTGTTTTGTTTATTTAATTTTTTACTATTAGTGCAAACATAAATAAATTTGTTTAAAAAAATACAAATGAATAGTGTTTATAGCAGGAAAGTGATGGTTGGAAACTGAAGAGGAGACCAGTGGAATGTAAATAAAATAACTTTGATTATTTTATTTACTCGAAATAAAACCCCAATAAGAAATGAAAAGAAATGAACAAATAAAATATTAGGGTTTTGGACAAATTTAGTTTCTTTTATTGCGGATTGAATTACCTCTTTTCTTGTTAAGCTCAGAATTCAAACTCAATTATAATATAGAAAAAAAAACGGAAGCAGTGTTAGGACATATTTAGCCAACTTGACGTTTACCTTTAGGCGTTAAAAAACTTAGAAAGAGATGAATAGTTATGTTTATAATTATTCATCTAGGTAACTTACAGCTTTTATATATAATAAACGAAAACTAAGTTTGTTAGAGTTATAGGGTTAAAACATGAACATATTATGTTGTTGGCGTAAACATTGCCGCCCGCCTTGCAGGATACGTGCAAATTAATGAAGGAAGTCATGTGGCCATGTCCTAATACTGCTGTAGAACAAACATTATTTAGAAAAGGTAGACTTAAAATTAATAAGTAAAAAAAGGAATTAATAATAATTAATAAGAATTCAATTCAATTTTAGTAATATTCAAGTTCTTACATACTAAATACAAATGTAAATTTTGTAGAAATTAACAATTCAATGAATAAGATTAAATAAATGTACGTTTCGTATTTTGCATGCCTAAAAGTGCATTTCGAAATTATAGTGAACATGGACCATAAATAGTCCACCCGAAAATGGTGCTTTGTGCTGTAGGACAGCCAGGTTTTGAAAAAACACCTTCAAGATTGACCTTATGATAAAGGTCTGCACCGATAATGATGTCGATCGAAGCCGATTCGTAGAATTTAGAATCGGCGAGGAACATATCACGGAAATGTTTCTTATAGTCTTCGGGAATGGATTCAGACGGGGTTCGGAGAGTTATGCGATTGTCGACACGGAATGTTCCCTCGATTTTGGAACTCGAATCGAATCGGGATTTTAGAATTATTGGACAAAATGTTTCGTCTCGTAAACTAAACGCTGTTAAGTTCAGTTTATCCACGAACCTTTTCGAAACTCTACTAACGGTAGATCCTGAGTCAAGTAAACATCTTGCGTGGGTAGAAGAAACCTTAACAAGGACGGTAGGCAAAAGGATTACTATATTTTGGCGTAATATCGAGGTCAATGAAGTTGATTTTGAGGTCAAAGGTATTGATGTTTCTGCTTCCGACTTGGACGAAGAGTTGCTTTTCCGATAGTTTGTAGGACGTGGAGAAGGCGAACGAGATCTTGAGCGGCGTGACAATAAGTCTTTCACTAGACGTGGATTCACATGCAGGAGGGTGTGGTGGCATTTGTGGCAATGCTTGCATCCTTGCTTTGAAAAGCATATGCCATGTGAATGCTCATGTGCTAGGCAGTTGGAACAATATTTGTGCTTACGAACAGCATTGATGCGATCACTTATATTCATCGCCAAAAATTTCCTACAGGTGCGCAAAGGATGTGGTCTGTTACATATTCTGCATGGAAAAGCATTATATGATCTGGTAAGTCCATCGCGGAAACTTTTCGAGTTGGAGGAAGTGGTTTTAGGCATGTTAATCTGAAAAAGAAAATATAATAAGTAAAGAAAAGAGTAGAAAAGTAGACACCTAAGATTCTGTCGGCAGAAGAATAAGTTTAACGATTGGACGAGTTATCATTCCTCGTTGTGTTAATATTTCAGCAACGCGTACTCGATTATCTAACCCACTGTAGATTTTCGAAACTCTACCAAGTCGCCATGAATTTGGTGGTAGGTTTTCATCTCTTACGACGACGAGTGCACCTTCCTGTAGATTTTGTTCAGGATTTTTCCATTTTATTCTCTTATGAAGCTCTTTCAGATATTCATTTTTCCATCGTTGGCAGAAATTTTGGTGAACAAGTTTTAATTTTTGCCATCGGTTAGTTATGGATACGGAAGAATCATTTATTTGTGGGTCTATAGGTGCGAGGATAGGTGATCCTATAAGGAAATGACCTGGAGTTAGGGCGCAGAGATCTGATGGATCAGTGGACATAGGAGATATCGGACGGGAATTCAAGCAAGATTCAATTTTTGACAATAGTGTGGAGAACTCTTCATATGTGTATTTAAAACAACCTGCCGTTTTCCGGAAATGAGCTTTAAAACTTTTTACTCCAGCCTCCCATAGTCCGCCCATATGAGGGGCACCTGCTGGAATAAAATGCCACGTGATATTTTGTTGTGCATAGATCGTTTGAATGCGTTGTTGTGTAGTTTTAAGAAACTCTTCCGCTAGTATGCGAGATGCCCCAACGAAGTTTGTGCCATTGTCCGAATAAAGGTTTAAAGGGCATCCCCGACGTGACACGAATCTACTGAATGCTGCTAGGAAGACGGGAGATGAGAGGTCGGATGTAGCCTCTAAATGAATAGCTTTTGTAGAAAAACAAACGAAGACACATACATATCCTTTTGTAATTCGGCAACCTCGACCAGAATAGCTCTTAATGTCGAAAGGACCCGCGAAATCTAGTCCTGTATTAGTAAATGGACGACTGAATTCACAACGTTCGGGCGGCAAAGCTGCCATTATTTGCTTTTGACAGCGTTTCTTATATATGAGACATGTCTTACATTTGTTTATTGTAGATTTTATGAGATTTTTGGCTTTCGGGATCCAATATTGTGTACGAAGCACTCGAAGAACTAATTGATTTCCACCGTGTAAACTGATATCGTGGATAAATTTTACCAGAAGTCTAGCGAATTGTGAATTGTATGGTATGATTATCGGGTGTTTTTCATTATACGATAGGTTCGAAGACAACTCCAATCGACCACAAGAACGGATTAAACCTTCTGGATCCAAAAACGGGTTAAGGTTCAGAATACTGCTAGATTTTGGAAGAATTTGTCGAGATGAAAGAGCTTTGTAGTCCTTTGCAAACGCAACCTTTTGACAAACAGAAATAAGTTTGTTGCGGATCGAAATTATTTCGGAACTAGTAATCGAGGTGGAGTCTCTGTAGAAATTTGAACGAAATCGTGGATGAGTTCTGTAGAAAAACCTGTAAACATATGCCATCACACGCATTGCCCTGGAAAAGGATGAAAACCTTTCTAACAAATCTTCAAAGTCCGACAAGTATGTAAAATGTACTCGAATAGGCTTGATTTCTAGGTTTGTAGTTGGAATATTAGACAAATTTCGACTTGGCCAATCGGAAACAGACTTCTTAAGCCAAGATGGACCAAACCACCATATTTCACTCTTCTTTAATTCAAGGGGTGAGAGCCCACGGCTTGCTAAATCAGCAGGATTTTCCTCGGAGGCTACATGATTCCATCTAGAAAAGGGGACGATTTGCGTAATTTTTGAAACACGGTTAGCTACGAAAGTTAGCCAATTACATGGTGGTTTTGCTAGCCAAGAAATCACAATAGTCGAATCTGTCCAGCATGATATTGTATAGTTATCGATATCTAGACACGGCAGCACGTTTTCAATCATCTCAGCAAGAAGTAGTGCTCCACACAGTTCAAGTCGCGGAATGGACAGGGTCTTGATTGGAGCAACTTTGGTTTTAGAAGATATCAAGTTTGTTTGAACCGAACTATTTGTTGAAACTCGAATGTATAATGCTGCTGCGTATGCCTTCTCCGAGGCATCGCAGAATCCATGGAATTGGACTTCAGCATGCGGAATATAACCAATCCATCGAGGAATCCGTATGGAATTGATTGAAGAATAACTCTCCTCGAACAACTTCCACTGATTGAGAGTATCAGGAGATAGGCTCTCGTCCCAATCCGTACCATCTATCCATATTTTTTGCATAAGTATTTTAGCAAGAACTATACATGGAGCTAACCATCCAGCGGGGTCAAACAATTTAGCAATTCTCGAAAGTACTTCTCTTTTTGTGTATATAGTTATTTTCTCGAATTGTTTTGCATCGAAATAAAATTCATCGGAATTAGCCTTCCAACGAATACCAAGCGTCTTTGTAGAACTATTATCCTCGAATTTCAGAAAGTGTTCATGAAGTAAATGGTCCTTTGGAATATCTTCTAATATGTCCACGGAATTGGACGTCCATTTTCTCAGCTCGAACCCAGCTGATTGTAGAGCTCGGATTAGCTCGTTTTTTGCTTGAATAGCATCGCTTTTTGAATGTGATCCGGTCAAAACGTCGTCTACATACATTGATTTTTGAAGAATTGAGCTTGCTAATGGAAAAGTGTTCTGAACATCGTCCGATAGCTGTAGAAGCGTTCGAATTGCCAAATATGGCGCACAATTCACACCGAAGGTGACTGTTTTCAATTCATAGTCATGTATTGGACTATTTGGAGAATCGCGGAATAGAATTCGCTGGTATGGAGTGTGTCTTGGATCCACTAGTATCTGCCTATACATTTTTTTGAATGTCAGCATTGAAAACAAACTTAAAGAATCGCCACCGAAGAATGAGTAATGTAAGATCGTTTTGCAGTATCGGACCTACATGTAGAACAGAATTCAGACTCGACCCATTAGAAGAAGGAGACGAGGCATTGAAAACTACACGGACCTTCGTAGTGATGCTCTCAGGCTTAATGACGGCATGATGCGGAAGATAGTATACCTTATCTTCTGTCAACTTGGGAGAGTTGACTTTGGTCATATGACCAAGTTCTTCGTATTCACGTACAACTTTGTCATATTCTAATTTAAGGTCAGGATTTCGAATCAGTCTAGCTTCATTTCTAAGAAATTGTGCCATTGCACTGGATCTAGAATTACCAATGTTTGGATTATTTGGAAAATCTTCCTTAAAAGGTAACGAAACCACGTAACGGCCATCTGAATTTCTCGTTGTCGTTTGAACATACCGTTCTTCACATGCTCGATCAGAAGCAGATAAAAAGTTCTTCTTTGGAAGATTCTCCACCTCCCAAAAGCGTGAAATTGCCTTATCTAAGGTAATTTCACAAAAATTTGAAACAACAGTAAGACTGGGATTGGAGTGACGAGAAATTGGACCAGTAAGAATCCACCCGAAAATGGTTTCTTGGGCTAAAAGCGATTCACAAACGTTATGTATAATCCCTGAACGAAGAATCAAAGGAAAAACGTCACCACCAATCAACATGTCAATTTTCGAACTTGAATAGAACTTAGGGTCTGCTAACTGAATATCAGGCAAATTCGAAAATGTAGAAAGAGAAAGGCTTTGAAAGGGGAGATTATTAGATAAGTGAGGAACTACTAGAGCTGTAACAGGAATTGCAATGTCGCTATTTATGTTGGACCCTAATACCAGCGTACATTGATGTTGAACTTTTGCGGAAATGGTATTATTTAACCCCGAAATCTGAGCATTAATAGGGTTTGATGGTAGATTATAGGTGTTAAAAAGGCGTTCTGAGATAAAGGTACCTTCTGACCCAGAATCTATTAACGCTCTCACTTGGTATTTCATGCCTAAATGAAGAATATTCACCCAAGCTGTTCCCAAAAGTACACCCTTTGAATTCGAAGCGAAACAAGATTGAACATGAGCTGAAGTTGAAGCTTTGGTGGACTGTATTGTATTTGAATTCGAAGATGAAAAAGGAGCTGAATTAGGATTGAGGGTAGAACTCGAACTTGGACCTTGGAAATTTGCATGAGAGTTATCAACTTCCTTATGAAGAAGAGTATTGTGCTGTTTTTTGCATTTGAAACATTTATGTTTGCTAGTGCAGTTTTTTACGCTATGGGTTTTTGAAAAGCAATTCAGACACAAGCCCTCCTTTTTTATCTCAGTAAAGCGTTGTTCATAACTCATTTTCAGAAATTTAGGGCACTTACGGATCGTATGTTCTTCTTTTGGACACAGTTGGCACTTAGGAAGGGATACATTAGTCTGAAAGCTATGAACCTTTTTATTGGAAGTAGAATTGGAATTATTCTTTGCTTTCGAATCAGTAGGTTTAGGTCCACTTGACCCACGAATCTCAGACACCGATTCTAGAGTCCTATAGCGGTTAGTTAGGAATTTATCTAATTCTAACCACTGTGGAATAGAGGTCTTATCTTTCAACTGTTGTTCCCATAATGTTAATGTATTCTCTGGAAGTTTACTTGTACATAAAAATACGAAAATAGGATCCCAGCTTGCTACATCTATATTGTACAGTTTGAGGATAGAGAGACAGGAATTAATATCTCTTTGCAATTGTTTTATAGAGTTGCCAGATTCGGAATGACAAGCCTTTAGGTTAAATAGAATCTTTAGCTGACCGTTAACCAATATCCTTCGGTTTTCATATTGTAAACATAGATTTCTCCATGCCAAGTCGAAACCTTGATTTGTTAAGGGACATTTTTGAACTATTTCTCTGGCTTCACCTGTTGTTTTTCGCGTTAAAAAGAACAATTTTTCGACATTGCTGGCCCGAGAATTGGATACGACAGCGTTAAACATATCTCGAAAGGTTGGCCAGGAGGAATAGTCACCATTAAAAGTTTCGATATCCACAGGCGGCAAGTGAAAACTTCCGGAATTGGAGGACAAATTTTGTGCTAAATCATGCGATGAACAAGGTCGATCGGAAATACCGGCTTGAGGAGGTAATACTTCGGGCTTTGAAGTTTGCTGGCTACGAAGCTCATCCGAAATCTGGCACAATTTTGTCAAACAATTACAATAGGTGATATACGTATTTTTGTACTTTTCCTTAAATGATTCTAAATCAATTGGATCATCAGGCTCTCTAGTCTCCTTTTCCGCTTCCACTAAAAATTCTGAGTAGGCCATTCCAATACGGCTCCAGCTCGTTTTAATTTCGTTGCGATGCACCTCGAGTGCATGTTGCGAAGTCAACGGATACCTGTTGCTATTTAAATCAGCCTCAAACTCAACTATATTATCTGCGAGTCGAATAAATTTATCTAACGACATCTTGAATCTTTTTAAACAATATCAGATATTATATGAATTTCGAACAAAGTAGATTTGAAAACAAATGAGCGACTAAATTATGAAAAGCCAAGCGAAATCTTATACCAAATATCAAAGAATGAGCAATCGATAATAGTATGATATGACAAAATGGTAGGGAAATAATAACGCAAAGATTAATTAAGGAAATATGTATAAATGCCAAATGATGTATATCGAATCTTTACAAATAGAACCAAAAAAAATTTTATGATCTTATTTTCGAAAATTGGACTAAAATGTAAATCAAAACTTTAATGAACAATTAAGAATTTATTCATTGGAATCACTGCAATGAAAAAAGTTTGAATCTATTTAATTATCTGAAGCTACAATCAGCTGTTGACTATGGAAAAACCAACTAAAGTTCATTAACCTTTTAGATAGTGGATGCAAAAGTAAATATATTGGAACGATTTGAAAATAATAGGCCTGTTCACTGATCGATGATCGAAAAAGGAAAGAATTTTATGAAAAATTGCAATTATTTTCGAAATTTCTAAACAAGTATAATTGTAATAGTAATATTCTGAAAATGTCACTATACTCAAGGTACAAAAAAAATACTAAAACAAGAAATATAGTTCCGCTCACAAATCCAAGAAATTGATTTACAAGTTGAATGAGCGCACCTATTGTTTTCTTTTACTTGTACAAAATCAATGGAATGTATGTTAAAAACCAAACAGAGTTACCGCGGTGCTTTTTTTTTTTTTTAATTATGTTGTTTATTATAAATTTCAAATTCTCGGGATAAGAAATGGAGTTTAAAGGAAAATTGGACAAAGGAAAGGCTGTTAAACGAATTAAAATTGAATAGATTCAAGTTTAACTTATATGTAGGTATATTAAATTTTTCCCAATACAACCTTTAAATTAAATTTGCAATGTAACTTTTAATCCAATTTTATTTTAAATCTGCTGCAAATTTTTTCAGGAATAGAAAAATAATAACAAGAAACAAGAGAAATTGTAATTTTATCGAATTTTAAACAAATAATTTTTTTCTTTAATTTTATGAATTGTTTGTCTTGTATGTATACTGTTTTTCTAATTAGTAAAATAAATTTCTGGTAACCCTTATGCTTTGGAATGAATTCTCAGTAGAAGAGACTAAGAGTCCGAAGTAGAAAAAGAGAAAGATAGAAGGGGAAACAATGTTTGGAAGAGATCAACAAAATTCTTTAAGCTAAAAGAGTTTAACTGCTCGTACCCTTTGATAATAAAATGTAAGAGAGCAACAAATTGTATGTAAATAAACAGAGAATAAAAGGGGTAAATGTATTAAATATAAATAGGAGAATGTAGGAACAAATTGAAAGGTAATTTTTACGAGGAAAAAATGTATGGAAAAAAGGGAAATTTATAAACGGAGTAAATTTTTGTTAAACTGAAAAAAAAGGGAAAAGAAATATTTATGTTCGTACCGTTGAGAATAGGAAAAAAGATGAAAGATGCCCTACACAACGCACTGGACGAACGATTTGAAGTTTGTGTGTTATGAATTTTTTGTAGGTATAAGATGAAAAACTTACGGCCAATGATGCAATTTTCTTCCTCTGCAGTTTGTCACGTTTTTCAGAAATAACTCTTCGCTGCTGACTCTTTTCCTATATGTTGTTATCCTCTTTCTTTAGGTTTTCTTTTTGAAAATTTCGTTTTTCTTTTTCTCACTTTTTAAATTTATTTCTTTTTGAATTTCTTTTTAGTTTTAATATAAAAATTCTAATTTTCTTTATTGTGTTATTATGTATGTATGTTATTTATTATTTATTTCCAAAAATCTTCAATTTGATGAATTGATTTTGTTCTACATACAGCACGTTGTAACGAGAACCGAACAAAAAAGGTAGCACTGACGCGTAGGAATCGAAATGCACTCACTAACTAAATTGGAATAAATGCAAAATACTAAACGTACCTTAATGTTAAGAACTAGATGATGAGATGATGTTTGTTGTAATTATAATCCAATCGCAAGAGAATGAAAGACTGATTTCCAATCCGGCTCGAAGGACCAATGTTTATAGCAGGAAAGTGATGGTTGGAAACTGAAGAGGAGACCAGTGGAATGTAAATAAAATAACTTTGATTATTTTATTTACTCGAAATAAAACCCCAATAAGAAATGAAAAGAAATGAACAAATAAAATATTAGGGTTTTGGACAAATTTAGTTTCTTTTATTGCGGATTGAATTACCTCTTTTCTTGTTAAGCTCAGAATTCAAACTCAATTATAATATAGAAAAAAAAACGGAAGCAGTGTTAGGACATATTTAGCCAACTTGACGTTTACCTTTAGGCGTTAAAAAACTTAGAAAGAGATGAATAGTTATGTTTATAATTATTCATCTAGGTAACTTACAGCTTTTATATATAATAAACGAAAACTAAGTTTGTTAGAGTTATAGGGTTAAAACATGAACATATTATGTTGTTGGCGTAAACAAATAGTTTAATTATGCGAGTACTATTTGAGGAGATTGTTGTTGCAGAGGAACAGCAACAAAATAGCCAAAGAATTGCCAGAAGGCATTTAAGAGATGCATCTAATCCGTTTGAGTTGCCGCAGACACTGTAAGTACATAAATACTAAGAAATTTTACTCGGTTTGAATTATTTATCTTCCGACAGGTTCCAAAAGTATTATAGAGTAAATAAACCGGCTTTTCGGTATTTACTAGAAGTTCTGACAGCTCACTCTCTACTAACAAGAAAGCAATTTGGAGTTGAACCAATTGTGAAATTAAGTGCTAGTTTGCGTTTTTTCGCCGAAGGTGGTTATCAGACTGGTGTTGGCAAAGATTCCGACGTGTCATTAGCACAGTCAACTTTCAGCAAAGTGCTTGCAGATGTCATCAAGATATTTGAAACCCATCTTTGCAAAACTTGGATTGAAGTACCAAAAAACACAGAGAAAAAAAGAAAAATTGCTCTAGCATTCTACAAACAACACAATATTCCAGGTGTTGTCGGGTGCATCGACGGAACGCATGTGCAAATTATAGCCCCTTCAGCAAATAAACACCTTTTTTATAATAGAAGAGGAAAGTTTAGCATGAATGTTTTGTTGGTAAGTTGGCCCATAATATATTTGCAAAGAAAAAATTTATTGAACATTTTTCAGCTTTGCGACAACCAGCTAAAAATTCGATATGTGGATTCATCACATCCTGGTGCGTGTCACGACTCCTTTATATGGAACGCCAGCGATCTGAGAACTTACTTTGAGCAAAGGTGAAAAAATTTTTGCCTGTTAGCTAAAAACTGTTAAAATAAGGAATACCTAATATTAATTATTATTTTTTAACCAAACAGGAGATGCTGGATATCCTTTATTGCCATGGCTCTTAACAACACATCGAGTTCCTAAAGACGGTACGCCAGAAATAAAGTTTAATGAAACACACGTATGCATTCATTTTAATGTTAGAGACGAACCAAGCGATTTTCTAGAGTTAAGTATGCCGGAGGAGGATGCAACACCACCAATTTCTAACCAATACCAAGCCGCCGCTTAAGCTATTAGGGCCAATATTGGACAATCTCTTTTCTAATTAAATAAGTAGTTTTTTATTAAAATTTTTTTATTAATATTTTTTATTAAAAATAGAAAAAACAAATGCACAAAAAAACAAACATTAGAGTTACTAAATGTTGCAATTGCACTTTATTTGTACTTTTAGACCTAAAATAACAATTATATATTTTTTAATTTATTTAAATTTCGGTTTGTAAAAATATTACTTACATTTTTTCTTAAACTCTCTTCGGTTTTAAAAGTGAAATATTTTTAGGGAAAAACTTAAATTCAAAAGCATTTAGAATAGCTACTTTTTCCCCGTTACATTTTATTCCCTAGCACACGGTTGATAAAAATGGGACAAAAATTAAAAAAGGTAAAAGTGAGAAATTTGATGAGGAGTTTTTTATTTATAATAGGAGGAATGAGAAAAATTAAAAAATTCCCTCGGAATTTGTATTTGTGATTGGGCTGTATAACTGTATTTAATATATTTTTATTTAATATTATTATTGTTTAATATGTTATGTTATTATTGTTTAATATGTCTGTATAAAATGTGTAAAATGTTCAAAATTGCTCAGCTGTTACCATATTGTAGCTGATTAAATAAATAAATAAAAATGACCACCTATAGGCAGCGTTGCCACGACCAAAAAAAATTTGTAACCAAAATGTGAAAAAAGTAACCAAACGCAAAAAAAAGTAACCAAAATTTTTATTTTATTTATACTTCAGCTAAAAAATATATATGTAAAATATAAATTAACCATTGCATTTCAGTTTGTAGTTCAGTCTTATAATTAGGTACAATTGAAAGAAAAAAATAATTCAGCAATAACAATATTAATAAAAACCAAATGTAATTAATTTCATTACATTTGTTACAAAACACTAGTAGATAAAGTTTAAGTAGATGAGGCTAAAAATCTGTCTTGAATGTTCTTAGATGATTTATCCATATAGCGAACGACTAGAACTAGTGATTTCTTTGTGAATACGTCTGTTGTTTCGTCTACTATTAACGACAACTTTGTCGTTTTTAGTTTGGAAATTAAATTTGCTTTAGATTTACTTCCTAATATTTCTGTTAATTGAGTTGCTTTACCTGCCACATTTAATGTGTTTCGCAATTTGAGAGTCGGGACAGCGCTCCTCTAATAAGCCTGGTAGATAGTCCATTAATAAAAAAAAAGCAAATTGTGGGAAATAAGAAACATTACTAATGTTAGCTCTGTTTGGTGCACTTGCTTATTAAGAGTTTCTTTTTGAGAACTTGCAAATGTTATTTTTATTTTCCACATTTTTCTTATGAACACTTTTTAGTGTGCTTTTGTAAATAACTTACGTGATTTGCAATTTTTTTCACAGGTAGCGCAGAAACAACATCCATCCTTGTTTCTTAGCCACGGAAACTCATCCAACCACAATACACGGAAATTTCTTTTCGGGTTGTTTTTAATATCACTAAACAACAAAATATTATATAAAAAAAGTTATTGAAATTGAATGAAAATATACCTATTCTCATCATCAGTTCCAGAAGATAACTCGACATTATTAGTTTTACTTTGAGCAGCCTTTTTAAATAAAAATCTAACAAAAATAAAAATTTTGCTTAAAACCAATATTATTATTTTTTAATTAGAAGTACATACTTATCCATTTTTTACGAAAGAAACCCAATCTTAACTATTTAAAAAACACTTTATTATTAAAAAATTAAATAGCACGCTAATTTGTAAAAAGCTTTTTTTGGTTTTCTGGTAAAAAAAAACATAATTTATGAATGTTTATTATGGTCCGTTCACGTCTAAAACAAAAGAAAAATTAACTTGTTCCGATGTCAAACATCAATATGAAAATGCATTTAGTAGCATGTTTTTAGATGGTTTTTCTGAAGAACCTTTTACTCGTTCAACAATACAATGATTGTGTTTGTTATGTTTGGAGACAGGCATGTATTTTTTTGTAATCCTGTGTTTAGTGTTTTATTTTTAAAAAACTTTTAAATTGTGGTAGTTTAGTTTATCACCAAAATTAGTGGTGTAAATTAAGTCAGAGTAAAAAATGGCTACTTTTGTGTTAAAAAAAAGTAACCAAAACGGAAAAAAGTACACAAGTACACATTGGAAAAAAGAGTAACCAATTTTGGTTAAAAGTAACCAAAACGGCAACGCTGGTTATGAATACAAATTTTTATCAGTAGCTTATAAAACGAAAATAAACTTATAACTATTATCAGCTTATAAGTTAAAATTTGAAATTTTTATGAATTATACGGAAAGTGTATAATTTCATGAATTAAGCGCGTCTCTTTTTATTTAAAATGACATTTTGGAGTTGTTAACTAATTTCAAAAACATTCACAAATTTTTTTAAATTAAACCAAATTTAAGGTTTAAGACTTATTTAAATATCATTATGCAAGTTATTGTCAAACAAATTAAAAAATCAGGAAATTTTGAAGCGAAAAATCCTGCCCAAAACAACAACTGTCCAAGGTTACATTCAGAAACAAATGGACAAATGATGGATTTGAGACACTAGAAGTGCTTATTCACACACTTTCCGGTTAACTTGCTGTTAAATTCGGCTCGCAGATCCCAACTGTATATACGAACACGTTGATAAACAAAAATGAGTCATACGTAGCTTCAAACCCTACAAGTTTTCTGCAACTGATGGTACAACAACAAAGATCTCATCATGTTGTCATAATTATATAAACCCAATCGAATTAACGTTACATTAATTAAAATTAATGTTATACTATGTTTCCACGACGATTTGAATCACCTGCTTCGCTTTCTGAATCATGTTTATGAATCATGCTGTTTACATGACTAATAAACTTGATTCGAAACATGGAAGATTGATATATTCGGCTGTGCCGAATCTTAAATACCCTCCACCTAAACGTAATAAGAAATACAAAAACTACACTGGTTATAGGACTAGAATATTCTTATTCGTTGTTTTCTATTCAGTCTTAGTGCAAATTTTATTAGTAGTTGATATATTCACCCCTATTCTGACTTTCGATTCGAATCAAAATTTTCTCCGTTTGGCAAATTTGGTATTCAGAGTTTCGATTCCGCTACGTTTCTTTCGATTGTAGGTGTTCTGAATTACGATCGTAGTTACGTTTTTCTACGCTTATATTTTAGCAACGGAATTTTTTCGATTGCTTTTTTTTGTAAACTTAAAAAGTGTTTAATTTAATTAAAATTTCAGGTAGTTTTTTATTACTATGTAATATATTTTTATTTTGACCGAGAAGGCTTAATATTACAAATAAATGAATAAATAAATAAATAAAAATGTAAGTAGGTATAAAATGTTTAAAAAGTGATTTAAGTGTCATTGTTTGACATTTGAACAATTATTATTGTTTGCTAGTACAAGGTACGAGGTTCGCAAATTGCGATCAATTTGGGGTCACAATAATGCTCCAAAAGAGTCAACTGTAAAGAGATTAATGGATAAATTTGCCGAAACTGGGTCTGTTAGTGATGTAAAGACAACAACGCGCCTTCGACCAGGTCGATCGACCGAAAATGTCGCAGATGTACGTGATGATGTCGCTCAAACTCCATCCACCTCAATTCGACACCGAGCTCAGCAAATTGGTGTCTCCACATCCACTATGCAGCGAATTTTGACGAAAGATTTGCATCTTCATGCATACAAAGATCAATTGACTCAGGAACTTAAGTCAGCTGACCATGAACAGCGAAGGGAGTTCGTTAATTGGGTATTGGAGAGACAACACGAAAATGCTGATTTTGCCGATAAAATCATCTTCAGTGACGAGTCCCATTTCCATCTTGATGGCTTCGTCAATAGGCAGAATTATCACATTTGGGGTGAGGAAAATCCTCGAGTGATCCACGAGAAGCAAATGCATCCTTAAAGTATCACTGTATGGTGTGGTTTTTGGACTGGAGGAATCATTGGACCTTTTTTTATGAAAATGAGGCAGGTCAAGCGCAAACAGTCAATGGTGTTCGGTATCGTGAAATGATAACTAGTTTTTTCTTGCCTAGAATTGTCGGATAAGAACAACACTAATTTAATTTTATCTGTGTGTTATTTAAAATTTAAAAATTGCGTTCTAGTTGGGACAACCTTATAAATGTTTTTTGTACGGCCAATCAAGAGGTGATATGCAGCAACAAAGAACATGGTTAAACAAATGTGTAATGGTAGAACCAAGGAGTTTTGAATTACTGTCACTATAAACAGGAAAGCAGCCTATTTATTTATTTTTCCAGGTCAAAAACAACGACATCAGAGCAATACGAAAAGCTGGCAAGTTTAATGTCAACAAAACAGGATATTGATTGCGGCTACCATAAACGATCCAAGGCGGAAGTTCAGGTATTTTCTTTTCAAGCCTTACCTCTGTGAATACTTTTGGGAGTATTATAGTATATCTATTATAGATGTTAACTAAAGTGACGATGAGAAAGGGGGTTGACCTATAACAGGATTAAAGGGGGTAATCTATAATAAAGATATAATTATAATTACTCAGAAATTGAATAATTATAATTGTGGGTTGAGAGAAATTTAAGGGTGAGATGACAAAACTCATAGGCTGGTTCATATAGAAAAAATATCACTTTTTTGCTTTTATACAATTACAATTCAGGTTCCTTTATTTGAATTCTTCAATGTTCGATATGTTAAAGGTAAGTATTAAATGTAAATGCCCAATATGCATTGAAAAATTATTTCTCCAATGTTAGAAAAAAAAGCTTAATTCTCAAGTTGATTTCTAATGTAATTCTCAACTTAAGTTGAAACATTTTTCTCCTTTTTTATTTTCAACTTGACATCAATTTGAGATTTAATATTTTATCCAATCTTTGAGAAAAATTTTAATTCTCAAGTGGATATCTAACACTTCTCCACTTGAGACCAAACATTTTTTGAACTTGAATACGATTTGAGATAAATTTGAGATTTTTTCTAATTTTTTTATTCTCGTATGTCAATTATAATTTTGAATTATTTTTATTTTTTTAATCAAATCAAAAGATTGACAAGTTCCAAAAAAATGTGCTCAAAGGTGTAACGCATTAAGCATATTTCTATAAACAAAAACACAATGCACATTTCCAATATTTTTAGAACACGAAATCACTCAGAAATTACTAAAAAGAGTACTGGAAGAGGTAAAATCGGGGGGAAATAAGACGACCTTAAAGCGAAAGCCAATTTTGCCAAAAACACCATTTCAGCTAGTGTCGGATTTCAGCCTATTGGAAGATAAAATTCAAGCATCTGAAAACAAGTTTAACGACCTGGTAAGTTTGACAAAAATATAAACAAAATTCCAAATACTAAAGTTTAACAATTCCATAAAATTTTTAAAATAGCTTGGCGTAAAATGATAACGGATGAGGTAGCTATCAAATATTCCTGGCAAGGAACTAAGACAAAACAACCTGTACGAGCTCTAAGTGTCACAGGGGCATTAAAACGTAATTATGTTTTTATGTTATTTTTTTTTTTTTTTTTTTTTATTATTTATTATTTATTGAATCTTCCTTGATAGGAATTTACAATAAGTATTAAAAACTTAACCTAAGGATAATAAAATTGCTTCTGTCAATACAGGTACAACTATTAGTGCTCAAAAAAAAATTTAACCAATTAAATCAGCGGTTTCTCTTCTCTTAAGGCGTCTATGACCCTCAAATGAAAGCAAATCTCTTGCAAGAGGATTAGGGTGAGTGTAAGTAATTACTGGTAGCTTTTCTGATCTCCTCTTTAATTGTGAGGATATTGAGATCCTTATGGATGTTACTATTTTTTATAAACCATGGAGCACACGTTATTTGCCGCAAAAGTTTAGATTGTCTTCTTTGTAGTTTTTCAATGTTTGATGGTGAGGCTGTGCCCCAAATCTGGATGCCGTATAGCCATATAGGCTTTAATATTGCCTTATATATTAGTACCTTTAAGTCTAAATTTAGAGCTGACCTCTGTCCTACTAGCCAATAAAGTTGGGCGGATTTTAACTTTATCTGACTGATTTTTGCCGCAATATGATGGGACCATGTTAGGCGGCGGTCCAGGTGAATACCAAGATATTTAACATGATTTTGTTGAGGAATTCTTATATTGTTTATCAAAACATGTGGGCACGTGTCCCTCCTGAGAGTAAAAGTTATGTGCACGCACTTGGCAGCATTGACCTTTATCTTCCATTTGTTTAACCATGCTTCCAGCACATTTATATGCTCTTGGACAAATTCGGATGCAACAATTGGGTTTTTATTGATGCTCATAATTGCTGTATCATCCGCAAAGGTAGACGTATGTGTTAATGTGCTTGTAGGCATATCTGCTGTAAAGAGAATGTAAAGGAATGGACCTAGTATACTTCCTTGCGGAACACCAGCGTGAATTCTCTTGGTCGAAGACGTATCATCCTTAGATCTTATCCGAAAAGATCTATTTGTTAAGTAGCTTTTTAGTAATTTGTGTGTACTCTCAGGGAGACATCTTGTAATTTTGAACAACAAACCGTCGTGCCAAACCTTGTCAAATGCTTGAGAAATGTCAATAAAGAGTGCAGAACAATACTGTTTATTCTCGAAAGCCCCTCGAATCAAGTTTGTTATTCTATGTACTTGCTCCACTGTACTGTGCTTCCTCCTAAAACCAAATTGGTGATTGGGAATAATAGCACTGATGTCATTTTGTGATACTAGGCTATCAAGAAACATTTTTTCGAAAAGTTTCGAAAGTATGGGCAGCAAACTTATTGGGCGGTAAGAAGTTACTTGGGTTAAGTCCTTACCCGGCTTGGGAATCATTTTAATGTCCGATAATTTCCATGCCGATGGAAATATACCGATGCGCAACAGGGAATTAAAAATAAATAAGATAATGCGCATAGCAGACATTGGGAGATTAATGATCATTGTAGCGGTAATTTTATCATTACCCGGTGCTTTTTGTGTCTTCAGACCTTTGACTGCTGCTCTAACATTTGAAAGTCTAAATTTCATTGGTTGTTGAAGTATTTCCCTAATAGGTGATAGGTTGACAGAGGATGTAGAAACATTTGGAGTAAATACACTTTGTAGGTGGTTTGGAAATTCTTCAAGTTTTTCAAGTGAATTTTTAGCCCATTCACCGTTTTGTAGGCGAATAGGAGAGTCATATGTCGTAGGGCATCGCATTTTACTCGTAGCCTTCCATAAACTGAAGTTCGTGTTATCCGTTGGTGTTAGATTTTCCAGATAATGCTTGAGATTTAATTCTTTGTCACTCTGAAGTGAGGAGCGCAAAAGTTTTTGGATCCGATTTAGTTGGGCCTTTACGCCAGGAGAACGAGTTTGCTGCCATTGACGTCTTAATTTCCTTTTTTGCCTTATAATACACTCTATGTGATCTGTGCAATTGGAAAATTTTTTCTTTATCACAGGTGCAGGAGGCGTGGATACTCTGGCCGCTTCAACTAAGACTTTGGTGAATATATTAACAGCCGCTTCTACTTCATTTTCGGATTTCAAAGAGAGGTTGTGTGGTATATGGGCACTTACATACTTTTTATATTTCAGCCAGTTTGTTCTCTTATTAGGATAACGATGACAACTGAGCTCCAAGTTAACTGGTTCATTATAAAGAGTTAGAAACGTTGGCGAATGGTCAGAGGAAAAATCCAGTGAAGGGGTCATTGTTAAACGTTCACGATTAATATTTTTGATAACAGCAAAATCTATTACATCAGGGATCTTTTTGAGGTCTGCTGGCCAGTACGTGGGTTGACCTGCAGAGATAGCGTCCAATCCATGAGATGATACCGCATCAAGTAATTGCCTGCCTTTTGGACTAATTAGTCGGGAACCCCAAAAAGTGTGTTTTGCATTGTAGTCACCAGCTGCTATGAATTTCGGGCCCAGTGATTGAAAATAAGCGAGAAACTCTTCCTTGCAAATATTGTGTTTGGGTGGACAATATACTGCCGATACTGTGATACCGTAATGGGTTAAATTAACTGACGTGGCCTGGATATAGTCTTTTCGATATTCTTGCATAGAAAAGTGCTTGATAGTTTTATGAATTATTATCGCCGACCCTCCGCAAGCCCTACCACTTGGGTGTTTTGTATCGTAAGTATAATAATCCTTTACTTGAAAGAAGTTTTTTTGCGTAAAGTGCGTTTCTGAGACCAGAAACACATAAATTTCATTTAAATATAAAACTTGTTGCACTTCATTTTTATGTTGGCTTAAGCCGTTGGCGTTCCAGAAGCATATTTTTAAAGGGTTCATTTTTTATTAAGCAGAACCTGCATGATCATGCTTTGAGTCTGTATTAGCTGTTGTAACATGTTCTGAATATTGCTCATGAAGCTGTCAATTGTTTTAATGAGGCTCTCAATTGAGTTTTCTACGTTTGTTGTAGGCACTCCTACTTTTACTGCAGAAGCGTACGAGAATTGCCTAGTGTTTCCACTGTCTATTACTTGGGATACTGCATCACGGGCCCTAGTTTGTTGTTGGTTATTTACACCTGTTGGTAAAGAAGGAAAATTTGATTCCTGATAACGTGCATATACAGGCCTTATAGAACTGTTGTTTTCCTTAAGTTGTAAAAATACTTTACAACCACGGTAGTTTGCAGTATGTTTTTCTCCACAGTTGCTGCATTTCCTAATATCAATATTGGTTTTATCGTGGGGGCACTCGAGACTTTTGTGGATGTCTCCACATCTGACGCAGACCGATGGTAGTTTGCAAAATGATTTTGTATGGCCGAATTCTTGACAATTCTGGCACTGCGGAGGACCTCTACGTTTTATAGGTTCTTCCACCGTTATTCTGCGGTTCAAAAGATACCTCATTTGATAAATAGGGTGGGAATCATTCTTTTTCTTTAGGTCTGAAGTATTAAAAGATATCTCGATCCTAAAAATTGGTTGAGGAATTTTGTTTTTGTTTAATATATCGAGCCATAACCGCCGAAAAAATGTATCCCACAAACTCAAAATTTTACAGTGGAAGGTTTTTTTTAAATAAAATCAGTT
This sequence comes from Bellardia pandia, assembly GCA_916048285.2. NCBI lineage: Eukaryota > Metazoa > Arthropoda > Insecta > Diptera > Calliphoridae > Bellardia > Bellardia pandia. Next base: position 64,949,069 of record OU696533.1, read on the forward strand.
TGAATAAAGCCATTATTTTAAAATTTATAATGTAAATATTGTTTTGTGTAATACATTTAATTTTAATAATTTTAAATGATGTTGAACTATCGATTTCGATAAAAAAAACAACAATCGATTATGGTGTGGGATACATTTTTTTGGCGGTAATGGCTCGATATTGTGAATTGATTTCACTTCATATCCTTCTGCCTCCAGGGCCTCTTTTAAATCTTTGATTGGCACAGAACTGTCAATACCTTTTATGATTACTACCAGTCCTTTTGCACTTTTTAATTGGTAAGTGTAGTAATTTTTGTTTTCAGCGTCTAAACTATTGACCACCGACCTATAATCTTTTTCATTGCTAATTTGTATTTTTGTTTCCTGCACGTTACCTTTCCGTAGTGATACGACATAAAAGTTTTCCTGACCTATAAGTTTTATCAACTTATTTACCAAGGCGTTCGTGGTTACTTCGCGTAGATATAATGGAGGTGGTTTTAGATTTTTCAAGGGTATTGCAGATTTGGGTTCAGTATCTTGGCTTGCAAGAATAGCAAATCTATTTTGGTTTAGAGTGTTGTTTTTTGGCTGCTTAGGTTGCGGCTCCATATTTATCTTATTGGGGCTAGACTTACGTTTGGTAATTGTTATATAACGGTCCATACCCGTCAAAGTTTTTTCAATTTTAGCTTTAGGCACTGCACCGGTATTTTTAATTTTTTGGGAGATAGACTCTTTGATATTGATTGACGTTGGTACTGACAGAATTATATTTGTGCTTTGTTCATCACATTTATTTAAGTTTGGTTCACTTGAACTCAAGTTTGTATTTTTTTAAAAGAGATTTAAAGCCTGTTGGCTTTGCAGTTAAATAATGTTTGTTAGACGAGGGCCCACAAATGTTTTCGTTGCTTGCGCTTGGGGAGTGCATCACTATATACGCATTACGATTATTTGTTTGGGTCTTGCCCTCTTTTTCCGTGGAGTTGTTAACACTCATGCACGATCACACCTATTACAAGTGTTTTACTAGTGCAAATACTTAACTTTATTCACACACCGTAGATTTTTTTTCACCTATTACGAGTTATTTTTTCACTTTTTTGTTTTTCACCTATTACGATTTTTTTTTTTTTTCACCAAAAATTTAGCCGCGCTTAAAGTAACACGTCCGAACAGTTCGATGAGAAACAATTAAAAAAATGTTTTTATGTTATGATTGAAATTAATATTAACTAAATCTAATTAATCTTTCCAGAAGCTTATAATCGAAAATTTGCTGCTGCATCATCGGACAGCGAGTTCGAAAGAACTCTAATATCATTTTTCCAACACGCCAATAACCGCCTTCATAAGAAGAACAATTATGCAAATGGAAAAAAGGAAAATATCTCATATTAATTAATGTTTTTTTTTATTATTAAAAATAACTGTAATGAATTGTTTGTTATCAATTGTTTTTATGATCTCATTATTTTATGTTTTCTTTTATTTAATAAATAAGTTACAAAACTAAGTAAAAAACATTGTTTATATCTTAAAGTTATATAAATAAGCTTTCTTTAATATGGCAATTCCGTACCATACATTTGAAACCAATTGGAGAAATTTCTTTGATATCAAGTTGAGAATCACAAATTTCTCAATTTGATAACTAAGAAAATCACCATATTTGAGAAGTCTATAATCGGACTATTGAGGTGCATTTGAGAATTAACGTTGGAGATTTGAGAATGGTATTTGATATCAAATGCATCTCAAGTTGATATCAAACAATAATGTTTATTGTGTATTATAAAAAATTAAAATTTCAAATAAATGTGTATGTGTATTAAATTTGTCAATTATGTAGTTTTAAGGTAAGTAGAAATTTTAAATAAGAACTGAACTTCTTGATGGTTTTAGGGCAAGTAACTTTTCTTTTCTTGTAAAATCTGTTAGTTAAGGCCCAACTATAATGTGCATATGCTAGCTTAAGCAACACTGCGAATACATATAAATTGTATGTGGCAAACTATAATGTACTTAACGAAACTTTTCGTTAAGTTTTTCAACTGTCATTTGCTTAAGCAAAAAGCGAAACTGATCGCATATTCCTTACGGAATCAGCTGTTTGTTGTTTGTTTGTGTTTTTAACAAAATGAAGAAAGAAGAATATTTTCTTTCAGTTATTTTAAATTTAATAGAAAATGTGGAAAAAATTAAGTGTCTTTACAATAAAAGAGGCCCTTTTTATTTTAACAAAAATGTCTTTCTGTCGCGGTTTATTTCTCTGACAGAACAAGAGCGTCTTCTTCTTTTACAGTGTAGTTCACTTATTTATTTTAATGTGCACAGGCCTTCAAGCTAACTTTAATATTTTTATATTATTTAAATTTGTAAGTTTTTTCTCCATTTTTGCAAACACAATACGAAAATTAACAAAACATATGTAAACGTTTATTATTATTTACAATGTAGTGCTGCCACAGCTGTACATTTTAGTACTTTTGCCGATAAATTAAAAAAAAAGGAAAAATTATGTGTTTCTGGTACGAAGTTTTCTTTTAATTATAAAATAATATTTATAAAATATAGTCATTTAATGGGTTTTTGTTAAAATAAAAACATTTTTTTTAAACATAAATGAGCAACTGTGGACAAAAAGTTTCAAAGTCATTGTAGCCACCTAAAAGTTAACTCTGAACTGGTTATGCATTTGACAGCCTTTTCGTTAACTTTTGCAATTTGCTTAAGCTTGCTTATGCATATTATAGTTGGGCCTTTAGTTATTAAATTTCCTGTACGTTAACACTTCGTGTTTTTAACGAAAACTGGTGATTGAAAACTTAGCGCTTCCACATTTTGTGTCTTTTACAATATAGCTTACACTACGAATGCTTATATTAATTGAGTTTTAATAATTAATATAAAAATTATATAAATTTACATGTTATAATTTTACGGTCTAATTCATAAAAATTTCAAATTTTAACTTATAAGCTGATAATAGTTATAAGTTTATTTTTGTTTTATAAGCTACTGATAAAAATTTGTATTCATAACTACATAATAAGAGTAAATTAACAATTTGTCGGTTTTAATGGTTTTGTAGTTTTATGTTGGCAATAACATGTTATTTTCACTCTCATTTTATACTTAGTGATGAGTATAATTACAATTGATTATTTAAGTACCCTAATAGAAAACTGAAAATAATATAAATTATTGCACATAATATAATAGAAATGTTAAAAAACATTTGTTTTATTACTTGTTATTATATAAAAAGTAATTTCAATAGTAAAAAAAATTGCTTTTAAATACAATTATTCACCGCTGGCACAGAGTTGAAAGAGTACTCTGTGCCGCCGTCAACAACAGGTAGTCGACTACTCACTTTAATGTAATTTTTTATGCATCTCCATAATTATGTTTATTTTTATTTAAGTAATATTTATATAAATAAAAAGAATGGACACAATTTATGATGCTTCTCCTTCCGTATCGTGCTAGCAATTGTTTTTGCTCGTCTTGTAGTAGATGTCGACATTTCTGCTATGTAATAGTTGCTATGAAGATACCATTTGTATATACATATACATACATATATATGTATATACTTACGAATTCGGTTAATTAAATTTATGGAACAAGTCGGTTTTACTGACTTTGCTCAAAAAAAAAATCATAAAATAGGGCTTTTAGAGGAGATAAAAGCAATAAAAAATTTTTTTTGGCGGCCATGTCTATTTTCGAGGGGGCGGGCCCTCAAAGTTGAAAATATATTAGCCTATATATCGACTATTGGGTCTATGATAATTTGTAATACATCAAATTAAAGGTATTAAAAACACCTTTTCAACGATATATATCACGATTGCAAAGTATGGACCAACTATGGGTTAAATCTGAAAATAATAGTTTTTGACCTGCATTTTTTTTAATGTCTAAAAAATTTTAAAAAAATCTACATAAGTGTTATTTAACTTTATTTATATAAATAGCCAAGACATAAAGCTTTAATTTAAGGTATGATATGTGTCTATAGATACTATAATCACCGAATTATAAGATCTGAAAAATTAAAAAAAAAAAACATATTTCTTCAAAATTTTGTATGCAGGAAACGATTTTCTTCTCTATGGTATACATTTTACCGGCTTAAGATTTCCTGTATTGCGTAAGGATTTTCTCCTCTATGGTATACAGATCACCGGCTTCACATAGTACAGATTGTATTTTTTAGGGTGAAATGTCATAATCTTTCTTTTATATCTTCGGATCTACATTACCTACATGATCATGTTATACCTTAAAGCTTGAAGCTTAATTTCTTGATTTTAAAATTTTGAGATTTATATATCTACTCATATAGACCTTTTTCCAGAATTTTTAAGATTTTTAAAAAAAATATAGGATCAAAAAATAATTTTCCGAAATTGACCTATCAGTGGTTCACATGTTATATATCGTTGGAAAGGTTATTAAAGTGTCTATCATATGATATATATATCGTCTAATAAAGAAATGTAGTTTTCAAGATATATCTAAATATATTATAAACTTTGAAGCACACTGCCCACTCGAAAAACACTCAGACAGACAGACGGACATGGCTTAATCGACTCCGCTATCTATAAGGATCCAGAATATACAGTATCGGACAAAACCTAAGCACCCCCTCAGAACATTTTTTTTAAATGATAATTTTTTTAAGATAAAGTTATTAAAAAATTTTTTTTATTTTTTTTTATTTTTTTATATCTTTATTATTGAAAAACACTAACTTAAGGAATTCAGAATTTAAGAAAACAAAGTTAAAATTCAAAAAACAATTTAAGTCGGAAATATAGGTGGACAAAACTAAAGCACCCTCTAATATTGTGTTTGAAAATTTTACTACACTACTGCTACATTACTGCATTAGTTAACGGTAAATTCCAAAAATGCAACAGCTATTAAGATGCAGTGTTAAGAAGAAGAACTTGTTCGAATTTATGCGAAAATTGTCATTGTATTAAAGTTTTCGTTGAGATAAAGAGTAATGGCGCGCAATAAGTATTCAAGTGAATTTAAAATTAGAATTCTTGATGATTTTAGAGCCGGCTTATCAAGACATCAATTGAGTGCAAAATATTCGATCAACAGATCAATTATTTCTAGGCTAATTAAAAAGTTTTTGGAGACTGGTCGCACATCTTCTACTCAATCTGGAGGAAGGCCACGTGAAACTTCGCGACATGAAGACTCCTTAATTAAAAGGACAATCTAAAATGATCCTACAGCATCTTCTAGCCACATACGAAATCGCTTAAATTTAAAAATTAGCGAAAGAACGATTCGCAGAAGGGCGGTAGACGCCGGATTATTCAGTCGACGACCAGCAAAAAAACCTTTCATATCGTCAAAAAATAAAAAAGCGAGACTCGAATTCGCCAAGACCCATCTCAACTGGAGTGTCCAAAAATGGATGACTGTGCTGTTTTCTAACGAATCTAAGTTTAATTTAAAGGATTCAAATGGCATAAGGCATGTACGCAGAGCAAATGGACAACGGTTAAATCCTAAATATTGCAAAGGCACTGTAAAGCATGGAGGCGGTAACATAATGGTCTGGGGTTTTTTCTCTGGGCAAGGGATTGGGCCAATTCATAAGATTGATGGAATTATGGATCGTTTCATGTATCGTGACATATTAAAAGACGTGATGTTGCCTTATGCTGTAGAAGAGATGCCACTTAAATGGACATTCCAGCAAGTAAACGACCCAAAACATACGTCAAAAATGGTTCCAGAACAATTTGATAGAAGTTCTTCGTTGGCCTGCCCAATCCCCCGATCTTGACCCAATCGAGAACTTGTGGGAGATCGTTAACTTAAAACTCAACCGAGAAAATTGCAAAACCAAAGAAGATTTATTTGAAACCGCAAAAATAGCCTGGGAAGCAATATCACCTGATATAATTAATAATTTAATATCCTCTATGCCTAAAAGATGTGCGTGTTTCATCCAGAATAAAGGATTCGCAACGATATATTGATTTACTGAACTGTCCCCGCTGTGTCCTGATAGCTTGGCTACTGTATTTCAACTCCCTGTGTTCTATTTCTGTCTGTCCGATGTTCCTCTTCATATCACACTAACTTCTATTCTCTTATTCCAGTCTCTCATCAATTCAATTTACTATCTACTGTTATTACTCGCTATCGATTACCTTGTCGCCCAACCCTTGGCACCCCTACATGTATACCCTTCCCATGCAGGTGAAGGGTATAAAAACAGAATTTACAATTTGTGGAAAATAATTTTTTTTAATGGACAAAAAGTGAGTGGAAATTAGTTTCTTTACTTCCAGCAACAAGAAAATAATTTGCTTTGTTTACAGTAATATTAAATTTTGTAAGCTAGTGCAGATAAACTTGCGATAAAAATTAGAGAAGGGTGCTTCGCAAGTAGATTCAATATGAATCTACTTGATTCGCTCATAAAATTTTGTATGGTGAAGCAAGTTGTTTCGGGCTGAGTAATTATTATTTGTAATACCCACCACTTGGTTTTCTAAAAAGTCTGAAATGTTTCTCATTTTTATTAAAAGCACGCGGATAAGCTAAAAATTAAAAAAAAAAATTATGAACAATTTGAAAAATTACATTTACTGTTGCTTTGATATTTTTATAAAGGTCAAATAACGGTGCTTATGTACATAAATTCGCTCCAACCGTCCATTTATTCTTGCTGCCAGATTAAACGAACTTTAACGTGCAAAAGTGGATACATTGCCATTTCACATAAATTTACGTTAAATTTTACATTCGCTTTAATAACACTGTGACACAAAATCAAACTTTTGGAATCCGAATGGGATGAGACCAAATACAAATGATAGCTGACATTGTCCATAACAAAACCTCCAAGGGATTTTTTTGGTTCAGTGCTAGAATTTTTTTTACAAGCATTTGAAATTTGTGATTTTCTAACCCTGGTGATAGAAAATAGGTAATTCCAATAAAAACTAATTTTTCCATGAAAACAGCATTTTTTGTTAAAAAAACGTACTGGCAATAATAAAATGTACTTTGTAAAATCATTATAATTATATTTTAAAATAAATCCAACAACAAAAATTGATTATTCAGCCTCAAGAAAGCATATGCACCGTTTTTTCTATGAAAGTCTACAAATAATAACGCAAATTGTATGACAGCGCCACCTAGCGTTAGTTTTAGGTAAAACATAATATCAAAAATGGATTCCCCGACCCCATAAACATAAATATATCACATTTCTCCCGGATAGTAAAAATATATAGCCATTATTTTATCAAAATTGTAATGAGTTTTTCTCGTTAGCCAGGGTTAGAAAATCACAAATTTCAAATGCTTGTAAAAAAAATTCTAGCACTGAACCAAAAAAATCCCTTGGAGGTTTTGTTATGGACAATGCCAGCTATCATTTGTATTTGGTCTCATCCCATTCGGATTTTGGTTGTTGCACTGTGTAATTAATGAATTTCAAGGTGTCAGAAGAGGGAAGATAATGAAGTTTTATACTTGCCTCTTTCTTTGAGAACTGCCTTTTTGTTTTCTTTATGTTACTATTTTTCTTTATTTTTCTGGCGCAAGAAAATTCATTTTTGGCACAGAGTACATAGTGCTTTGCTTTTTCACTTACCAACATACTCAGGGGTGTCATAGAAACCAATATTGTCAGAATTGGTTTTAAAACCGACAAGAAAAAATGTCATAGGGCACTGCTACACGTTCAATAAATATCGAGATATTTCTAGTATCACCAATTCTGACAATATTGGTTTCTATGCCACCCCTGAATATGTACCACAAAATGTTTTCTTTCTCTTTTTAAGAGAACGGCTTTATTGTAGCTGATTGTAGCGATTTTGAAACTTCAAAATTGTTCCCTCTGTATAATTTGTGATTGAAACTCATATACGAATGTCTATTGACCAAGAATTACTATCGTCATAAAGGCGAATTTAAATCAGCATTGAAGCAAAACGAAAACGAAATTAAAAACCTAGAGGCCCTTTAGACGATGCAATTAATTGCATGCAATTTTTTTAAAGTTGCTACGTAAAATGTTGTGCACTTATACGATGCAATTTTACGTGCACCAAATCATTAAATTTTTTGACATTTAATTACACATTCCTCTTTAGTTTTTCATTCGCAAAAAAGAAAACAAAATTTTAAAATATAATACATATACAAAAAATATATGTACATATGTTTGTATATAAAATAATATACATACATATAAGTACTACATAAATACAATATACAAAAACTTAAAAAAATATAAAAAATGGCAGATTTTAATACAGAAGAAGTAATTGAAAATTTTCTTGCGCATTAACTTTTATAACGCACACTTCAAAGTCAGAATAAGAATAAAACAAAATAAGTAAAACACAAACGATGGTAAAAGGAAATGTCAAAAAATTGCATAACAAACGAGTCTTGCAACTCTTTCTACCCCTCTTGTTTCTCTCCCCCCCTTTCCAAAGCAAACATCAATTGCATACAATTAATTGCATGCAAAATTGCATCGTCTAAAGGGCCTCCTACTTGAAACAATTGAAAAGAGATACAACGAAAGATTAAAAAAATTAGATGAGGCACAAAAACACTGTGAAATAAATGTACAAGAAATAGAAAAAGTTTACGAAAAAATAAATGAACAAAAAACAGTAACGAGGAAATATGCAAAAGAATTTTTAAACAAGAACAATAAAATATGTGAAGAAATAAAAAAACAATAACAGAAACAAACTTTAAAACAAATAAATTATTACAATTTTCTTATTACAATTCTGGTGCATTGAAAAATAATATGGTGATGCCAGATTAAAATAAACAAAACCCACATGTCATAAAACCCAAAAGAAAAGCAAACTGTTATAAAAACTAAAGAAGATGTAAATAAAAAAGTTAATCTAACGAATTTTAAAATTTTAAACGTGGAACAAAGGAAAAATGAAAATAATGAGGAAAGGGGAAAAATTAAGGCAGCATTACAGAATGAAATGAGTGATTTATATAAAATTAAAGTTCCAAGTCAAATGGAAATGAGAATAAAACTAAAGCTATGTGTCCACAATGGTCAGATATTACAACGTTGTCATATCTACCAATGTGCTAGCAATGTACTGACATAGAAAAAATGTTAGCAAAAGGTAAATTGTCAGTTTACACGACTGTAAGAAAACTAACAATTTCATTTGCACACAATTGCCACACAATGAATTTATCTGTCAACCGAAATTGTCAGTTTACACGGTTGTCAGATTGCCTGTGTGTGTGTGTGTTTAAAAATTTTATTAATGCACACATTAATTTATGGTGTTTTCTTTTCTGAAATAAAATGTTACACCTTTATTATGTACATTTTGATAATGTTTATCCCACATTTTAAAGATATCGGATTTTTAATGGTCAGAATAGAACATCAAATTACAAAATTAAATTTTTTGTTAAAAAAGAAGCAGATAGCTCCCTGGTAAGATCGCTTGAAATAAGACAATGAATATCTCTCAAAAAGATCAATGACACCTTCCCGACTAATACGCAAATTCTTCTTAAACTATAAAAATTATATACATATATTGTCCTATGAAATTTTACATATGTACATACATCAACTTCAGAGTATTCATTAATTACGTTCTCTAAAAGCCTTTCACTCGCGGTTGTGGATATATTTCCATAATCATATAAAATATTTCATCATCATCATGTGATGAAGATGAATCCAACAAGTCATCCAAAATTTTTTCAGCACATAAAAAAGTAGTAATATTTTTTATTTTGTATATTTTTTTGTTTCTTAACACAAATACACATTCATAAACAAAACAAATGTCAGCTGTTTTATCGTGCGATTCTCCACCTCTAAAAATACAGAGTGTGAAAGGTACACCATTTTTTAAATTTATAGAAAGGCAGTGTTGATATTTTTTCAGAAAAGAAAACAAAAAAATTAAAAAAAGGTGCGAAATGGCAAAAACGTGTAACATTTTTGCCAGAAAAGAAAACGCCATTAATTCTTTAATTTTCTTCCACTTTTTTGAAAAATTTTTTTTAATGCACACTTTAATTTAATTCTTTAATTTTCTTCCACTTTTTTCAAAAAATTTATCAATGCACACTTGTTTGTTTATTATTTATGTACATATATACAGAGTTGCATTTAGAAATAATTTATATGACAATGCTGCCATTGGCAGATGAATAAAATTTGCACATATGGCAATGAAAAATGTTTGTCAATTGTCTTAAAAAAATGACAAAATTGTGTGTTTACACGATTGTTAAGCTATGTGTCCACGATGGTCAGATATTACAACGTTGTCCGAAAAATGTGCAGAAAATGTCTAACAACCATGTAAACTTAAAATTTGTGTCTTCCAACGTTGTAAGAAAAAGCATTTTCAGTACATTGGAATTGACAATTGACGTGGGTGAGGCTGAAACAGAGTTAACAGGTTACAATCATTTCTCATCCCTATCGATCTCGAAAAGGGCAGGTAGAATTATATAATATAATAGATATAATAATAGATAGTGCTAAATATAATCCTAATGAAAACACCAATAAGGAAGTTGAACTATTTAAATATAATAAACACCAATTTAACATGGAAATACAAAGTTTACAAGGATTGAACAGCAATAATGATTTAAACTGTACAGTCAATCTTTTCGATAAATACTTGATAAATGCAGTAAAAAAATAACTACAAGAAAAACACATAGAGAAAATTATAAATGTAAATGGTTTAACAACGAAATACAACGAGTAAAAAGAGAAAAAAGTGTATAAATATCAAATCGCAAGATACGAAAATACAAACGAAGCATGGACAAATTACTTAAAAATTCGAAATATTTACAAAGTTAAAATTCAAAATTAAAAAAAGAAATATTTAAACAATAAAATCACTTTTACCAAAGATAAAAAAAAAAATGTGGAGAAAAATGAAAAATCTAATTATAAACAAAAAACCAAAAATACAATTGAAACTGTGATATTTAATAAAATCGGATATAAGGATAATTTTGAAATAGCTGAAAATTTTAATATATATTTTATAAATAGCGTGAAATCAATAAGATCTGGGGGTTGCTCTCTCGCTTGATACTCGCATCGCAATAGAGAGTAACCCCCCTAAGATAAATAGCATACAGTATTCTCAAAACGTAGCTTTGATACATTCCTTATTTAAAATTCGTGCAATAACGTTAGAAGAATTAAAAGTAATATGTAAGAATTTAAAAAATAAACCGGACATTTACAAAATAAATACCAAAACAAGTAAGAGTGCTATATTCGGCTTTGCCGAATCTTAAATACCCTTCACCTAAGCGTAATAAGAAATACAGAAACTACACTAGACTAGAATATCCTAATTCTGTGTTTTCTATTCAGTCTTAGTGCAAATTTTATTAGTATTTGATATATTGTTTGAAAGACAATTTTACGACCAACATAATTTATGTAAAATATTTTCAAATGTTGTCTAATTTTTACCATTTTTAATTAATTTAATTACCAATTCTTACCATAATTTACAGAGTCTGTCTGATGTTCATAATAATCTTCAGTGTAATTTAACAAACAGAGTATAAAAAAGGGGTACAATTCGGTTTTAGTGATTTTGTTAAAAAAAAAAAAAACAAATAGGGATTTTAGAAGAGATACCAGCAAAAAAAAAAATTTTTTGGCGGCCACGCCTATTTTCGAGGGGGCGGGCCCTTAAAGTTGAAAATATATAGGCCTATATCTCGGGAACTACTGGGTGTCTGATAATTTGTAATACATTAAATAAAAGGTATTAAAAATAGCTTTCCAACGATATATATCATGATTATAAAATATGGACCGAATATGGGTTAAATCCGAAAAGAATATTTTTTGACCCGAATTTATTTGTTTTTGGAAATGTATGACAAATTATGGGCCGATCTTCTTAAATTTTGGAACAGTTATTTTCATGCATATGGGGATATTTCACGTAGAATTTCAACGTAATAACGGTATATTTAAGATATATATTAGTATTAACGTGGATTTCGGTAGTGGACCTTATGTGGGGGATATAGTCAAATATGGACCGATATTCTCAAAATCCAGCAGTTAGATTTAGGCATGTATGTAAATGATCCGTGTAAAATTTTGGATTGGTACCCTTATTTATAAGCGATTTATGAGTATTAAAGGGATTTTCCGAAGAGGGCTTTATATGGGGCATACGGTTAAAAATAGACCGAAATTAACAAAATTGTGTGGAATGATTTTTGTATATATGTACATGATCTGTACAAAGTTTTGAGTCGGTAACGATATTTATACAATATATATAGGGAAAAATTTTTTTCAGATGTGGTCCTTGTATGGGAGCTATGACCAGTTGTGGGCCGACCACCATAAAATTTAGTACCACAATTTCTTTGCCTATAAAGAGTATTTATGTCAAATTTTAGCCGTTTAACATTATTTATATCTGTTTTATGCGTATTTAAGTGAATTTCGGAAGTGGACTTTATATGGGGTCTATGGTCAAATATGGACCGAACTAAAAAAAATTTCGTTTTGCGATTTCTTTTTGCACAAAACTTAGTTTTGCTGAATTTTGTCTTGATATTCCAATTTTATAGGCATTTATGTATAATTGAGCAATATTTCGGGAAGATTTTTGTATGGGGGCTATGATCATTTCTGGGCCGATCACCATAAAATTTGGTACAATAATTTATTTGCCTATAAAGAGTATTTATGTCAAATTTTAGCCGTTTACCATTATTTATGTCTGTTTTATGCGTATTTAAGTGAATTTTGTAAGTGGACTTTATATGGGGTCTATGGTCAAATATGGACCGCACTAAAAAAAAATTTCAGTTTGTGATTTCTTTTTGTGGAAAACTTATGTTTGCTGAATTTTGTCTTGATATTCCAATTTTATAGGCATTTATTTATCATTAAGCCATATTTCGGGAATATATATATTTGTATGGGGGCTATGAGAAATCATGGACCGATTTTTACTTTTTTCCGCACACTTTCTTCTTTTATAGTACAAACAACGTATACAAAATTTCATGGCATTATCTGCAATATATTTCAAAATATTGCAATAAAATGGACGAAAAATATCAAATTTTTATGGAGGTGGTCTCACATATTGGTTCATAACTCTGGTTAACCTAAACCGATTTTGCTGATTTTAAATAGCAAACTTCTCGAAAGCACTTCTGACAGAATTATTGAAGGTTTGGATCCCGAACATATCTTGGAACTTCACAAAACTGATTTCAACATCCAGACAGACAGACAGACAGACAGACAGACAGACAGACAGACAGACAGACAGACAGACAGACGGACATGGCTTAATCGACTTCGCTATCTATAAGGATCCAGAATATATATACTTTATAGGGTCGGAAAATTATATTGTGGAAATTTCACACGGAATGACAAACTTATATATACCCTTCTCACGATGGTGAAGGGTATAATAATACTTAATAGATGGCATATATTAGGAAAAGTAATGCTTGATATAATAAACAAGTCTTTAGAAACAGGCATATTTCCGGAAAAATGGAAAGCTTCAATGATAACCCCAATTGAAAAGGTGTCAACAACCAAAAAATGTGAAGAATCCGACCAATTAATCACCCTTATTCTGTTTGGCGTCGTCAACACAACACAACGTCGTTTTTAATCATTTTTTATAAATCCGTATTCTAGTTGGCAACATTGGCATTTATCGATGACTGTCAACTTATGTTTGGTATTCTGTAACTTGAATTGACGTTGCTGTTGTCTTATATTGTTGTTGATTTTGTCGATGGTATGTTTGGTGTTGTCTTCTGTTGTGTTTGAAAAATTAAAAAAAAAATGGAAAAAATTAAAATAACAACAAAGTGCCAGTTCGAGGAGCTAGTGGAAGAGCTTGAAAAGAATCCATCACTAGCCAGAGAATTTTAAAGGGGTTCTGTTCCTTTTAATTTTAAGGAACAGTGGGTGGCTATTGCCACTGTAATAAATTCTCTCGGTCCACCAATTAGAACTGGTGATGGATGGCAAAAGGTAAGGTAAATAGTTTGTTTTAAAACTATGATGTCTGATGGAATTGTTTTTACAGATTTGGAGGAACATAAAATTTTAAGTGAAAATAAAACTGGCCACATATAAAACAGAAAGTAAAGCAACTGGAGGTGGTGTATTTAGCAGGTAATGCTGAGTCCCTTGGAGGAAGCTGTGGCAAATTTGTTGCAGTTTGGAAAACAAATAAATCCTGAAGATGTATATTTCTCGGAATCACTTGAAATGGTAAGACATATTTGTTCAAAAGTCCGTCCACATTCCGGCAGTCCATTGATATTTTACTATTTACAGGAAAGATTACCCACTAGCAGTAGCGAAACTGTAACATCTGCGCCACCATCAAAACTAGCGACATCAACAGCTTCAACGTCAACAGTAAACAGGTTAAAGCAACCAATAACGGCAACAACCAGTTCTCCAAACCCGATAAAAAGGAAGACCAGTTTTGCGTTGAAAAAAATTAAAAATCCTCTAAACGGAATGAAATGCTTGAAAGGCCAAGCCAGAGTATTGACAGAAATGTCAAATTCTATAATGTCATTAAAACGTAGCCTTAGGGATACATGTAATAGACATTGAAGCCAAAAAATTAAAATTAGAAGTGGAGAAACAAAAATTTTGTTTTGTTTTCTTCGTCACTGGACGAGTCAGAATCAGAAATAAAAAACCTTTTTGTTTTAGTTCTTTACAAACAAATTTTTATTAAAACTTTACATTTTTTTTATCAAAAACAATAAACAAAATGAATCAGCTGACTCTAATATTAGAGATGTGTGCTGTATTTTATTATCATAACAGTCAACGTCGTCATAATAACCTTACAGAATACCAAATTATCATAAAATTTATGTTGTCTTTGATTAGAATTGATGTTGCCTTAAAACTGACATTGTTATTGCCGACGCCAAACAGAATAAGGGTCAATATGTTGATGACAGTAATGTTGATGAAGTAATAAAATTATTGGAATATTCCTGGGTTTTAAAAAGAGCCTTTTAAACTATAGACAGACATATTCTTTTACAAAAACTACATTGCTACGGAGTACGGGATACAGAATTAAAATGTTTTGAATCATATTTTATTACTATGTAATATATTTTTACTTCGGCCGAGAAGGCTTAATATTACAAATAAATGAAGAAAATAAAAATAAATAAATATGATTGGAAGGAAACAAATAACAAAAATAAACAACTTTCAATCTAATTCAATTACTAACGAATATGGAGTACCAGAAGGATCAATTCTGGGAGCTTTGTTTTTCATAATATATATAAATGAGTTGCAAAAAATTTTGGCTAAATGCGAAATAATTCTATATGCGGATAATACGCTTACCTTTACAGAAGATGAAACAATGCTATGACAATATCACACAAGATATGGAAAATGTTAACATATGGTTGAAAATTAACCAACTTAAATTGAACGAAAACAAAACAAAAATATTAGAAATAAATAAAAATATGTAGTAACCAAGTTTTTAAAATAAATAATCAAGTGATAGAAAAAGTGGACAAGATAAAATATTTGGGATTTGTTATTGACAAAGAACTGAAATTTCAAACACATATTGACTATATTTGCAAAAAAATAGGCAAAAAAATGTTTTTTCAAAAGAATAAGAAATCAAGTTTCAATTATAACGGCAATAAAAATACCATAATAAAACCACATTTCGAATTCGGCTCTACAATATTATATTCATGCACTACACAACAGATAGATCGAATACAAAAACTTCAAAACAGAGCAATGCGAACCATATTAAAATGCAACAGATACACATCAATCAACTTTATGCTTGAATCTCTAAAATGGCTAAACATAAGGCAGAGGCTTGTACTCAACACTTTAAATTTTATACAAAAATTGAAACATGAAGAAGCACCGGAATATTTAATGGAACAAATAGTATGCATATGTCAGAGAAGCACAATCATACCAACTAAGAAATATGAACCCAGTAAAAAATATATGGTTTAATCCATAATCGAGCAATAACGGAGTAATGACTTGTTCATCCATTTTGAGTAATAAGCGAGCTATCAAAACTTTTTTTGTTTTGTTGTTTATGCCTCGCTTAATACTCCAAATGGATCAATGAGGGATGTATCAGTTCGATTTTGTTTTTTTTCTTCTTCTTAAATGTTTTCGTTTTGTTTTTCTATTTGGTCAGTTAGTTTTAAAAAGTGAAGGACGTGTTATTAAAAAAAGCGAAAAGGTACGGATATAGTAACAAATTGTTAAAAATGTGTTTGGTTTCTAAGCGTCATTTAAGACGACTAGTTGAGAAATAAATTGAAAAATTCTCAAATTGTAATCAGGAGACTTTAAGTGAACAAGAGGCATCAGCACCTAACAAAGTCAATGAATTATCAAATGAAGATAGCCAAACAAAAAACTAAGTTGATATTCTCACAAATGAAATCGGATCATTAAAGCAAATTATGTGTAAACAGACTGTTTTATTAGAACAGCTTGCTAAACATTTACGCCCAACTAGTAGGGATCTTAAAATTTTCCCAATTAATTCTTTGGAGGAATTAAATTCGGCAGAACAGCTGATTAAAACCGAGCCTGATTCAGAAGTGGTAAGACTGAGTTTTTTTAATGCAATCAGTTAACATGTTGACTGCCAAGGCCATTTTCAGAAAACTGGCCAAAAATGTCGTTTTGATTTTTTCACATTATATTACTAAAAACTGTATTTCAAGATGATAGGTATCATTAAAAAGCAAAAATGTATGATGTCTTTTTAGGACACTTTTTCTTTTCCCAGAAGCCATTTATCGATACTAGCACTGATATAATACGGTTTTACTCGTAACTACACAACAAGTGGCAGTTTTAGATAGTACGAGATAACTCGTAGTTGGCTTCCTGGAAAGGAAATCAATCTACGAGTCAATCGGCAGTCAACGTGTTAAACAAGTGTTCAAAATTCTTTTTTTATTTTAATTTATTTCAGATTTCGTATATTAAATTCAGGTTTCACAAAATCAAAATTGAAAAAGCACAACGCAAAATGATCGGCGAAAATATGATGCTCAAATTAAATTGGTATCCAACATACCCGGAATATGAAAAATCTTTCAATTCGTAAATGTAAGGCAACTGTTTACCGGCAGACCTACTCGTCAAAAACTAAGACGTCGTCGAATCCAACAAAAAAAAAACAATAATAACATTTTTGAAAAAATTTTAAAAAATAAATGAATATTTTCTTGTTTTTGTAAAAAATAACCAAATTTGTATTTTATATGAATCTTTACTGCCTTTATGCTCTTTTAGGAGACAAAAACGATTACTCCCTTTATCTGTCGTCATTTTCAAGATCAGACATGCTGTGTTAAAAATCCTATGAGGTCCGGAGTTTTATGGAGTAATATATTACTCGCAAAAAGCGCTCCAAGATTACTATTTGGATAATCCTATTTTTTACTGGGAACTTTAGAGTGGAAAGAATACATACAACAGCAATGCAACGAAATCTTTTTTACAAATGCTTACAACTCCACAACACATTACCAAATTATAAAAATTAAAGTAATCAAAATATATTTAGAAAACATATCTAATTTTTTGTAAAGTACAATCTATATTAGAGCTAAAACAAAGTAATGCGAAATTTAAAATATTGTATGTATGTGAAAGTATTATTAATACTAATAAAATAAAATCAAAAAAAAATTTCAACATGCATTTATGAAGGAGAAATCGGTTGAGACGGCAACCTACTAGTTAGTTACTTTGAGAAATCACTCGAATTTGCCAATTTTACACTAGTAGCCTTTCTAAATATAGAAGGGGCCTATAATAATGTAAAATCTGCAACTATAGGATCTAGTCTACAAAATTCAGGATTATATTAATCAATTGCAAGGTTTACTATAAAACGACTTAACTATAGGATCATATGTTCCAAAATGGAAACTGCAAAGCTACTGAATTGGATTCCCGAGAATGTAATGGGCAAGAAATATTAACATGACATTAATAGCCATGGAAGCATGGATATTAGCGACCATAAATCTTTTTAAAATGTTGGTATCCAAAAAAAATTTAACACAAATAAGATCAAATAATACAAAAGTCATTTCGCCTAATTTTGTAACCACCGGTCAATAAATAGTATTAACTCTCATATAGGATACTATTGTGAATATCACTTTAACATACATACAAGTTGATATCACTATAAAATTTAATACAAATAAATTGTGTATACACAGAAGCCATGCTACAAAACTTAATAAGTCAGTTCCCATTCGTCGGGTTTTATCGGCTATACTTTCTGAATTGTTTTTTTTTTAATTTATGTAGTTTCACAAAGTGTATTATTAATGAGTAAAAAACTGCAAAGGCTTCCTGAATGTTTTGTAGCAGTTTCTTAATTGTTGCTTAACATACGTGTTTTACATACACATATTTTTAAATGATTTCTTCAATACAAAATAATAATAAATAATAATAATAAAGTCTACCGAAGCTTTTTGAACATTAATGTATTTTTACAGAGCAAGTTTTATTATTTTTCACTATATACCTACAATACTTTGTATTTAATTTATTGTTATCTATAAAACTATGCGACAGTCAAAATCGGGATGGGATGAAACCAACGGGAAATGTTATATCAGTAAAAAAGAAGTTATAGGTGTCCCGGCGTTTCGCTGGGTCACGTCTAGGAATCGAGATATATCGATTTGAAGTTAGTAACTATCATATAGGGGCATTTGTCACCTTTGGTGGTCCAAAATAGGCGTGACCGCCCCAATTTTTTTTTTTTAATCAGAATTTAAAATTCTATTAGTGATAAAATGTTGATAGTGATTTGAAAAAAGTCACTAAAACCGACTTAAGCCAATTTTTGAAATTCATACCTTTACTTAATTGTGAATAAAAGCGAAACGCGTTCATCGATTTTCATGATTAATTTCTCATTTTCTTCATAGGTTTTGCGACTTTACGAGAAAGTAATAGGACTTGACACTTTTTTTACCTAAATACGGTATATTCTTTAACTTCATTAATCATTAATCTTCATTAACTTTGTTTTAAATTGTCCTGTAATATGTTTGTTTTTCGTTAATTTAGTTTATGCTCTAGATTAAATAAAGCTCCATTGACTAGTTAAATCGAAGTTAGAACTTCAATTCAAAAACAGCTGGAAAAATAAAATAAAAAATTTAGTAACCAGCTATAAAATAATTTGTATTTCACATTTTTAATATAATTTTTTGTAAAGTTTTGCAAATCGAATCCCAGTAAAGTGTTTTAAATTTAAGACTAATTATTTATTGCTTTATTTTCGAATGTCCAATGTGCAAATCGTGTAGATATGATTAGGATTGTGGTTAGGAAGAAATTATGCTTTCCATGTTTTAGTAAGGCCTAATATTTCGGAGTTTTTTAGAATCCGTTTAATTTTATTATATATTTAAATAGATTTTAATATTGTATTTTTCAGATAGCTTATATGGGAGCTATCAACTATTATGAGGCGAGTTGGGTTATATGTGATCTATGATAAATTATGGGCCGATCACCATAAAAATGTGTACGACGATATAAGTGGGTCTTATGTGTGAGCATTGAGTATGTGAGGAATATTATTGCGGAATATACAAAATTCTTTTATTATTAAAATTCGTTACAACGAAAAATCAATTTAATGGTCAAGAGTTAATTGCCTAAATTTTATTGAAAACATTTTATTTGCTTTAAAAATAATGATGTGAACGATATTTTAAATTTTGTATTATGGTCCGATTCTATGTGTGGGAAGATAAATTCGAATTAACTAGCAAAGACAAAAACCACATTTCTTAACTTTTACAATGTTACAATGTAAATACATTTTTTTAAATACGTTTCATTCAAATTCCAAAATTATTTCAGAAATTCTACTAATGTAGTCTCATTTAGGATCCTTTGGACTACCCTTTCTATATAGTGGGATACGTGTGCAACTAGATATTTTCCAAATTCTTCTAGATAATTTCATCCTAAAAGCTACATTTTTCAAAATTAAAGTAAATTTGACTTTTAAGTGCTTAACAGTGGTCTGTTGACTGTAACATTATCAATGTTAAGAAATATGGTTTTTGTCTGTGCTGGTTAAATTCGAATTTATCTTCACACATATTATTTCTTAATATGTATAGATTTTTTTCTTATTCTGAAATTATTTCAGACATACATATAAAGATTTGTGTATCAAAATTCAAGTTGATGACTGTTAAGTGAATAATAGTGCTCTGTTAAGTGCAAAATCAACTTGGCTAAAAAATGTGGTTTTTGTCTGTGCTAGTTAAATTTAAATTTCTCTTCACACACATCATTTTTTGGGGTTATTGATGAAATAAAAATTGAATATGTTCTAGGCCTTACTTAGAGTTTTCTTTATTCTTTCGACGATAATGATTTTAATGAACATGAAGATTCGTGTAAAACATATTTCGTTATATTCGTAGTATAAAAAATTAACTGGAATTTATTTGTTATTTTTTATAATATCTGATTTAAAACAAATATTTTAATTATTTTCATTCATATATAAAGTTTTATTAATTATCAACAAAGAGTAATGCAACAATTTTTAATAAGTAAAAATTACAATAAAAAAACTTTATGCAAATTGTGCTATTTAAATTGTCGCTACTGTAGATTTGTCTTGTGTATTTCGTATCCATTGTTGTATACACATTTCAATATTACCAACTATTGTCATGGCAAAGCATAGATCCTCACGAAAATACATATTATCACAGTCATTGTCATTGGAACCGCAATTGTTATTTGTTTTATTTTTCTTATTGGCATATGCACATTAATACCCACGCTTGAGAAGACACACAAAATCCTCGAAATTGTACAATTAACTATGCTTTGACAAAGACAAACGTAAAAAAATAGTAACTACTGGTATTCTATTGGAATTACAAAATAACAATAAACAAGAAAAGCCAATACTAAAACTATCGAAATGCGTGCACAACTACTTATTGGCTGGGAGGACTTTTATATTATCTTAGTAAGGAAAATATACATAAAAAGTATACAAGTACCCAAGTTTGTTTTTGATTGTTTATCCTTAAATAATAGAAATGAACTTATTAGAAGATGCCGACATACTTAAACGTTACCGGAATTGTTTGTGCTTTTTTACAAATTACTATAAGTATTCAACATATATAGGTACCTACATTCTAAATTTTAATGTAATGAGTTTTTCTGAAATACTAGAAGTAGTCACTCAACTCACCTTTTTCATTATTCCAGTTTTACGCTTTGAAAATGTCGTGTAACGTCGTAATTTGTTATCTATATATTCCATTTTTATTTTGACGCGACCTTTTGTTTTTTTACCATTGGCCGGAGGTGACTTTTTACTTTGTAAGTTATTATAAGTATCGTCCACAATATCTTGTACATTACCACTGCTAGATTGTGGCTGCTGTTGGCTACTATGTTGAACATTAGATGTACTCCCGCATGTATCAAGACCTTGAAGGGATGTAATACTACCGGCACCAACACGGTGATGAGAATCGTCATAACAATCTGAGCCGGCTCTTTTTAAACCTCTCTGTTGGTTGCTGCTGTGGCCACTTGTGTTATTGTTACCCAAAGACTGGCATTGTGTATTTGCCATAAGATTTCCAGCTGGACGTGATAAAAGTCCACCACCTGGACCACCTCCGACACTACCCATGCCTTGTAAGATACCAGCACTAGGTGGTCTTCCACCTAAAGCTGCTACAGCAGCTGGATTGCCGTACATATCTGCTTGATCGGCTAATGATAGTCCAATACTACTCATCGAGTAATTTAAATTATAACGCGAATCTCCGCGAGAAGGATCCATTCTTAAATAAAAATTATCCACCTCGAAGCTGTTTATTCAAATATGTTTATTATAGTATAATTGTTTGACGAAAATATAAGCCTTTCTTAATAACGGTTCCGAAAAGGCAGCCACACTTTCAAAGATTATTTCATTGAATAAATTTTATCGATATCGGTATTTATTTGGCTTGTTTGATGTAGATTTACATCCAAAAATAAATATAAAACACACGCACGCACTTTTACGTTTGTTAACTCACAGGTATTAGAACAGACATTACGACCGCTAATATTTCAGCAGCTGGTAATAACTTTTTAAATTAACACGAAGTACAAAAGCAATATTGATGAAATTTCACTTTTAACGTTATATTATACACTTAAATATTTCAATTTCATATAATTTGCAAATAATATTTAATTCAATATTTACATTTTTATATTATTTATATTTCTTATACACAGTACCACGAAAATTTTGACAACTACAACGTATGGAATACTGTCAGGCCGCTCCAATATGTCAAAAACTGTAGTGTTGCAAAATGTTTTAATTTTTTTTACTAGAGTTGCATTTTTCATAACAGTTTATTGTAGTTAGAAAAGCAGAACACACAATGTAATTATATTATTATAGTATTTCCTCTTAAAGTTAATAGGCTGTGTTTTAGCAAAACTGCTATATTGTTCCAAAAAAGTACAGAGTAATATACGTGGGTTGATAATATTTAATAATATATGGAAGTTAATGCGGTTGCTTTGCCTTATGTGTTCTTTAGATGGAAGCAGAATGCCGAATACGAATACTACACGTTTTAAAACAAATGAAAACCCAGACAAGTTCATAAACACAAAACAAACAAAAATATCCATTTATAAAGAGAATGAAACACTTTATGCTCTTAAATAATAAGAGACGATCGTTGTTAGCTTTACTCTTTCTAACATATTCTCTTTCATGAGAGAATTGATATATACATAGTAACTTGCTTTAAGCAACTATTATTTACAATCCATCGATATGCATATATAAAATTTAAAGATCGTTGATTGGTTTTAGAAAAGGCCCAGTAATATACATTTATTTCTATATAAATACATACTGACAATTTTGTTGTATGTACATAACTATATGTTATGTACATACAACTCGTATAAGTATATTCCCAGTAAACATTTTTTACCGGTATTTATGTTTGAAGTTTGAATTTACTGATATAATTTTCAAAGTTTGTCAGAAAATTAGCATTATTTCCTAAAATTTTTAGATTGTACTTTAACAGTTTTCATTTTCATATTTTTTACTTTTAGTATTCACCATCATAATTTTCTGAAGTACTGTCATATTCATTCAAAATGTATGTATGTATATTTGATTTACATTGTTAATAAATGTTATAGTATCAGCTAAAAGGCTTTAAATTATTAATTAAAGGAGATGTTTATTAATATGTCATGCTTATAATTAAGAAAGCTTATTTTTTTGTTTTATTTCGCTTTATAAGTTTCAGTTTAGGTATAAAGGAGTGTAAAAATATATATTTTTATTTATTAACAAATATTGCAATATTTATATTTATTTTTCGTGATTTGATAAATCGATTTTTTAAAACAAATCTCGGGAATCTCCTTAAAAGAAACCACGAAAGAGGGATGATTTACTCAAAACTTTTTGAAAACAAAAGACAAAATTGAAGGGTGAATTTGGTAATAATATAAGTAGAAATATTTGTTATTGGAAATGAACTAAAAATGTTGATTGTAAAACGAATGAAATAACAACACCTGTAATGATATGAAATCAAATATTGAATAAGAAATATGTATGTATGTAATTATTTGTTTCGGACGATGAGAAATGCAATCAGCATACAATAATTTGTTAACAATTTGATCACATGCGTTGTTGTTGCAACAGCAGTAATTGTTGAGTTGACAGCCCTTGGCCGAGTGATCTCGGGTCATTCCGGTGCGTAGAACCGGCTGTCGTGGGAATGCATGCGTTGATTGTGAACGATGTCTTTCGCCAGCTTCATACATTGGTTTAAAAATTCAATCAAGACTGTCTTTACCTTAATGCCTTAATATTTTAAGGTTGAACGATAATTTCTATTGCTTTTAAACATATTTTTTCTATCTAATAGGTATGTTGTTATATTTTTAAATTTTGAATGGTTTATAAAATTTTAATAAATTTAAAAATTTTAGGTATGAGAACAGAAAATATTTGTTTTCAAACATATTTATATATAATATAAGTTATTGTTTTGAAAAAAGTAGTTTTTATTATTAATAAACCAATTTGTTTTAATATAAACAAAAATTCCGGGATCCCGGGATTTGCAAAACCAGTCTCGTTTGACATCCCTAGTACCTAACTACATATTCATATAAATATACAAATAAAATTTATATACATATACATAACTATATAAATGTACCTACTAATTTTATTTATTTATTATTTCAATACCAACCCTAAAATAAGTAGGTAGGTATTTAAAGAAAGATATTAATACAAACAAAATTTATAATTGTGCGAATCCAATTAAAACAAAACTGTACAAAAATATAAATATTAAAATTTTAAAAATATTATAGGTTCTGTTTAAAAATAAAGGTATTCAGCGTTTTAAAATACTTACTAAATAAATCTTCACTGGTATGACTTTATAACACGTTTATAAGAAAAATCTGTATTTAAATGTATGTATTTAATGTATTATGTATTTAAGTAAAACTACTTTAAACATTCTTTCAAGGTTAAGAAGTACCTAATTTAAATTGTAAATTATTAATAAAATAATAAAACAGAATTTAAGTATTTTATTTTGAAAAGTCAGATAATGTTCAGATTAAATAGACATATGTACATAGGTACATACCTACTGTTTTTAAAAGTGATATATAAGTAGAAATAATGTTTTGTCAGAGTTTTTGTCATTGATCTTTGAAATTTCCCTAGGAAGTTTCTTCAGAATTAAAATGCTTTCGGAATTTCCTAATACAGAGAGTTCATTGTCAACCGCTAACAAATTTCGGTAGATTAATGTAACGAGATCGTATACAAAATCGGCAACTTGTGCAGAATGTCGGTAAAAATCCTGACCGAATTCGCCTACAAAAATGTTTAGTGGGTACATTGTATGTAAGTTTGAGGCTGTATCAAACAAATAAAATGTCAATCTTTTAAAAATATATTATAATATAAGTACATACATATGTAGGTAAATATGCCTTTATTTTATATAAAAATGTCGAAGAACTTTAGTAATATACGAGTACATACATACATACTTATACCCCTGATAGATATAGGATTTCTATACCATAATACAAATACTATGGTTTTTGATACTACATTGCCTTGACAGACATGTAGTACATATACTAGTATTTTTGTTTTTACTTTCCCAATAAACATATTGGCAAGCGTTTTGTAAATTAAGATTGCAGCAAGCTTGCATAAATAAGAGTTTTGCGAATGTCGTTGACAATTTGCTTGCTAATGCAAGTGTTTCATAAATTTAAGCAAAACGTGTCATTCTCGCTGTTAAAAATTGTGCTAATAAGTTGTGTTAATAAATAATGTTAAATTGTTGTTAAAGTTATTAAATTAAGTGTGTTTGATACTTTTAATTATCATTTGCTATTAAAAAAGGTAATTATTTACTTATTTAATGTCTTTAGCAAAAAGGCAGAAAAGTGTTATGCGCAGAAGCACCGAAATTGTTGAGCATATATGAAGCGGTGCGGCTGCAAGTTCTGTACTGGAAAATATAGATAAATTTTCCTTGCTTATATTTGAACACTTATTTCTTATGTAAATGTTGGCTGGGGTTTGATCAAAAAAAAATTAAAAGAAATTAAATAAAATATAACTGTCATTAAAAGAACTGACAATCGATTTTGTGAGAGGGTTTCCCCAATGTTTATTGAACACAGCTACAGACAACATACTACATTTATACCACGATTATTTTCGTAGTATTGATACCAGATATAAACCAGCTTGTTTTATGGTTTAATTGTAGTACAAGTTGATACACATGTAGTATAGTATACTAATATGGTATGCAAATCCTATGTCTGTCTTGGGTATTATATTATTTAATAAAATTGTTCAGCATTTGTAAAATTATTATAAAAATCTTATGGTGTTTTCTTTTCTAAAATAAAGTGTTACACCTTTATTATGTACATTTTTATAATGTTTACCCCACATTTTAAAGATGTCGCATTTTTAATGGTCAGAATAGAACATAAAATTCAACAGTGTAACACTTTTCTCATGTACAGCTGGTTTTGTTTATTTTTTGTTAAACAAGAAGAAGCAGATAGCTCCCTGGTAAGATCACTTGAAATACGACAATGAATATCTCTCAAAAAGACCAATGGCACCTTCCCGACTAATACGCAAATTTTTCTTAAACTATAAAAATTATATATATAAACATATATTACATATATAAAAAGTAGGAGATATTGTCCTATGAAATTTTACATATGTACATCAACTTCAGAGTATTCATTAATTACGTTCTCTACAAAGCCTTTCACTCGCGGTTGTGGATTTCTTTCTATAATCATATAAAATATTTCATCATCATCAGATGATGAAGATGAATCCAACCAGCCATCCAAAATTTTTTCAGCAAATAAAAAAGTAGTAATATTTTCCATTTTGTATATTTTTTGGTTTCTTAACACAAATACACATTCATAAACAAAACAAATGTCAGCTGTTTTATCGTGCGATTCTCCCCCTCTAAAAATACAGAGTGTGAAAGGTGCACCATTTTTTAATTTTATAGTGTGACATTTATAGAAAAGAACACACTACACTTTAGCAGTGTTGACATTTTTTCAGAAAAGAACACAAAAAAAAATTAAAAAGGTGCGAAATGGGAAAAACGTGTAACATTTTTGAAAAACGACATTAAATAATCAGTTTTTTGAGCTCGATGCTAATAATAAAATGTGACGTCATACATATAAGCTGGTTTAGGGCAGAATTTCATTAGGATGGTTTTGTGGATTTTAGCAAAATTTCTGAACACTACATCCATTTCGTTTTTAGGGATTTAAATGTTAAGACCTTTTTAATGTAATTATACATATGTATATATACATACTAATTGTTGCCATATTTAGTTAATTGCAATTAACCATGGTCATATTACGTATACATACATACATATGTTTTAACAACTAATATGAATATTAAAATATGTTACAAAATCTCTGCTGGATTTAATGAAAATCATTTTATTTTTCGGCATTCTTATATTATTTATTAAAAGTTTGCTAAATCCAGATTAAATTAATAGTAAAGAATTTATTAATAACAAAGGAAAGGATCGTACAATAAAGCACTATTACCTATACCGAATTTGTTAAAATTCAATAAATCGACAATTATTCTAATTCATTATGATTAAAAGATCAACACATAATTCTTTTTTAGTTGTTCAATAAGTTTTTATTCAAAATCTAATTAGATTAGAAATGTTGATCCAAAACGTTGTGAATTGGTATACATATTAGAAATATTCTAGAAACAATAGCACTTTTCTGTAATCCTACTCATAACATTTGGAATAATTGGACATATTTTCTGACTGAACATTACTCCAATATGAGTAAAATTCAATCTAAATTATTGAAATCATGTAATTTTTAAACTATTTTTTTAATAGTGAAAAATAGTTAAAACTTAATAAAAATATCATCATAATCGGTATTTTGAAAAATTGGAAATGTGAAAAGTACTAATCATACACTTAGGCCCAATAAAACGGTGCATATTTAAGTGGCATTTATTTGTATAGTGCATTTAAGTACAAAATTTTGTTTTTCACTGTAAAATTAAATGCAACTTAAATGGCCAATGATGTTCATTTAAGTGCAACCTAAGTTGTAAACATTGAATATCTCGGTAGTTCAATTCCAAACCGTGCTATGTCGACTTAGCATGTTTTTAATTTTTTTGCGTTTTTGAATTTAGATTTTTTGAACTTAAATTCTGTCAAATTTTGGTTATGATTGGCTAGTCCAATCAATAGTTATAAACAACAAAATTCTACCTCATATGGTTTTTTAGAAATCGCCTGTAAACTTTAGGAGCTTTTCCTGCAAAACTCATTTTTTCGACTTAGCATATTTTGGAATTGAGCTGTCGATATGGTTTTGACTTTGTTTTTGTTTTTTTTCAATCACGCTGCTGTATTTCTTAACAGCGCACTGTGAGCTAAAAGTAAGATTTTTTGGCATAAAGTCAATTTTTTTTGGATTCATCTTTTGAAATTTAACTGATTTCCTTAATCTAGATCACCATATTAGAAATAAAATTATTAAATATAAATTTGGGTGGCAACCCTTCTTGCTGGCATGCTTTTAAAGTCAGGTGATTAAATATCACTTTGTTTTGGTACAACTGGCGGTAAACATCATCTGAGTTCGAGTGCTTGTGAAAGTTGAAGTTGAATAAAATTAAAAAGTGGAGGTATGAAAAATTATTACCTGTTACCAATTTTGTCATTATTATGTGTTGTTGTCCAATTGTGCAATGTTTTATTTATGTATAACTAGCTGACCCGGTCCGCGTTGCTGGCCCTAAGCAAACATTAGTGTTGTATTACCACACGATTTAAATTAAGCTTTTAAATAAATGTACGGCCTTTAAATAAATTTATGGAATATCTGTCATAAAGATTTGTTACAGAATAACTTACATATGGTCTAGGTATGGGCTCAATCAAAAAAGAAACGCATTTATTTAAGGCAAATTGGAAATTATATTTATTTATTACTTCATCTTGGGGCCAGCGGATATACAATGTTTTTTGTTTTTTGGCGTGCCGTGTGGAAAACATAAATTTTCCAAAATTAAGCCAGCAATAGTTAATGATGTGACTCTTGCTTTATTGATGGCAATAGTACAGGTAAGACGCAAATGGAATTGGAGCCGCTTTAATTGGAATGGTAAATCGTTGGAAATCATCCGAATTCGTGGAACAAGTACATCTTCGCCTTTGAATCTGCCACCGATGATTGTTGCCTCGATTAAATTTGGTGAGCAGTTTTTGATGGTCAATGTTCCGTTGCATAACTTTGGTGCGTTTAAGTTGCGAATAAGAATATCCGGTGATCCAACGTTTAATGTTAGCACATGCGGTGGCATTCCGGGTGGTTCCAATGAATTTAAAAATTCAGTGGGATAATGGATGATAATCATACAATAATGGATGATGATAATTATTGTATCGATCGATTTGTATTTGATTAATTTGCCGGGCAGTTTCAATTGAATTTGCTCATTGAGCTTGTTGGCATAATAATATGTTGGTGCCAAAATTGCACGTTCCAACAGCTAATACGATTTTTTGTAGAAGATTGTTAGACTTGGGAAAACCTTGTCGACAACGGCTTGAATATTTATTTGCATTCGACAGAAGTTAGGCGGGAACGAAATCTCGTTCGTGGCGCGATTAATT
Organism: Bellardia pandia; assembly: GCA_916048285.2. Taxonomy (NCBI): domain Eukaryota; kingdom Metazoa; phylum Arthropoda; class Insecta; order Diptera; family Calliphoridae; genus Bellardia; species Bellardia pandia. Next base: position 64,978,520 of record OU696533.1, read on the forward strand.
GGAATTTTTCCATTTCCGATGTCAAGAAGTTGTTCTGAGAATGTTTGGGCAGACGGGTCTTTCAACAAATGCACATGCATGTTCGTCGGTAGCGTGATTTTCTCGACTCGGTTCCAAAGATATAAAGCTTTGAAGCATGCGTTCAGCTCATCTGCGGTCATTGATAAGGGGCAAAGTTTGACGCAAATCACCAACAAAAAGAATAAGAGCGCCTCCCATCGGTTTGTAGTATCCTCGAAAATCACGTAGAGTCCGATCAAGCGCTTCAAGCAATTTGTTTGAATGTACCGTTATTTTTTATCAGCGTTTGAAAAAAACTCACAAATGTGCACAAAATGTAGGTATCATAAATGCAAGGGTATATAAAGTTTTTATCATCGATTGATGATATAATATTATTTTTAACTTATTGTATAATGTTGCACCTTAGTAAGCGTGGAATATATTCTGTTATCGAATTATGTAAATATTTTGTAAATAAACCGAAAACTCGGATTTTTGAATACAACATTTCGAAAGTTTTAAAATTTTGATATTGGATCGTTAATAACATAAGTTTTTTGCAAATATCTTCGGAACTACATAACCGATTTAAGAGTTTGATATCTCGTTTTGAAAAACGTGGCAACGGCTTTGAAAAAAATGAAATAAAATAAAAAAAAGCAAAATATATGTATGTATGCTCGTATGTCATTGGTGATGCAATATGAAAATTGGATTTTGCCACGCCCCTGTGCCCGCAGACTGAAAAACCATGCAAACATTAATTTTTTTATTTTTACCTCGCCTTCAGTAAGATGTGGATACAATCTGTATGAAGTAAATCTGTAAAAACCCATGCAGAAGCAATTAATCAATTAAAAAAAGTGGGCGTTAGAGTAGGTGTGGTCGTACCAATGGTGAAGGCAATGGTGGTAATTTGACCTTACCACTGAGATAGCACAACCCAGGCGATTTTCCGGTGAACTTTAATGCACCGCAATGGTTGCACACAATCTCCATTGGGCCAATTTGAACGGAAGGATGCGAGCTGTAGTTAAAAGTGCAATCGTAATGAAACGCTACTCGATTCAAATCAACACTTGAAGCTCTTCTTCTTACGCGTTGATTTAGATTTTCACGTTGTTGAATTGCTTGATTTAATCCATGAATTCTCATTGCTAATCGAGCCGTTTCATTTGTCGCCTGTCTTTCTTCTTGTGTTTGCGTTACGCGAAGTCGGGCTATACTAACACGGCGCTGATCTCGTGCGATTTCTTGTTCATCCGTATTCAATCGATTGGTAATATTCCGATTTGTAATTGCATTACGGGTTCGGTGCGAAAGATCAGATCTTCTGGGTCGCGGCATTATGAATAACACTGAGAAATTAATGTCACAAAAACAATGTCACAAAATCATTTAGGAAACTTACCTTTTGAAATCATTTTTAAAAAAGGTTAAAAATTTTTAAATACTACAAAAATAAATCTGGTGTCAAAAGTTTATGCACACAACGCCATCTACTGGCAATAGCAGAACCAGAATTTGTTTTTGTAAAAAAAATGAACAAAACAAGTTTTCAATCAAATTAGGTGGAAAAACAATTCTCGTAAAAATTGTGATATACAAAAGAACGACATTTGATTTTTGGATTTTAGAAGATAATAATTAAAAGTAATGGGTGATACAATTTGAAGTAAGTCTTTTAAAACCCTTGTAGAATCGATTACACAATTTTAAAGCTGTACACTGCGGGCGTTGCTACGGCATCAATTTAAAAAAAAGTAGGCGGTCAAAAAAGATCGCTAGAGATGGGACGTGAAAGGAGGCGTAGAGTATGAATCTTAATTGTTGATCTCGCCTAGAGTAAAGTGAATATGTTAAAATTAGAGTAGAATCAATTACACAATTTAAAAAAGAAGGCGTTAAAGTAGGCGTGGTCGCAAAAAAGAAGTATTTTATAAATACTTAGTGGTGTGATGTGAAAATTTCAGGCAGATCGCTCCAGCGGTCTAGCTTACCTGTCAAGCGTCTTGCATGTGATGGGGCGTGAAAGTGGGCGTGACACATAAAATTTTTATTTCTACCTCGCCTACAGTAAGATGTATATACAATTTGAAGTAAATCTGTAAAAACCCATGTAGAATTAATTAAAAAAAAAGTAGGCGTTAGAGTGGGCGTAGTCATACGAACTTACAAACCTTCCCGGGATCATGCACAACAACTTTGCCGAAGATCATCACATGATAATTTACGATTCTATAAAGTACATACACACACTCACACATAAAAGCATTAATTTAAACAAAGTAGGCGTGGTCAATTTCTGAACTTTTTCCGGGTATTCTTCTTCTCTGGCGTGAGACCAGCCTGAATTCGTGCGAATCGTTGCAATCGGTCTTGGCGTTCTTTAGTTATAAAGCTAGTAACTAACGTCACTCTCTTTTATATATATAGATTATTTTATTTTTTTTAATTCTAAAATTTTATAATTATTATTAATTAATTAATACAAAAACAAAATTTTTTATAATTATTATTTAATATACATAACTAATATTTTGTGTGTTTGGGACACCTAAAGTCTCCCTGACGCACGTACTAACAAATATATAATCACTGCGAAACGCAAGCGTCCCTCCAGTGGTATAATTCAAAAAAAAAATAAGAAAATAATTAATAATAAAAATAAAATACGAAATAAAATACCTTCGAGTCTCTCTTAAAAAGTATAAACTGAGTCAATTAAAATAGAAATTTTTAACAATATATGGAGTGGCAAAATATACTTACCAAAGTAAGGTTAATAAAAGAAAACTTTGATAAGTCCCATAAATGTCTGAATACCGATAGATTTACGACGGACGAAACAGAAACTTTAATAGATTCTAATTAGAATTTTACTTAATGTAAATCAGAGGTCGGCATCAGCGTTACCGTTGGAAGAAAGTCGCACAAAAAGGGGATTTATTAAAACAAAGGGGCACCACTTTTAAAAAGATGGAAAATAAACAAAACAAAAATAAAAATCGTATTTTTTTCATTTAAATGTTGTATATGATGTATGTTTACATATGCATATAATAAAAAAATTAATAAAAAAAACTAATATGTATCAAGTAAAACAAAAAAAAGGTACACAAAAAGTGGCAAGGCATCTATAAAAGGGTCAAATTGCCACTTTAGTCGCATCAACGGTAACGCTGGTCGGCATCCTATAGCACAATAGTGCAGAGAGCACTTCACACATACGCTTAATCTCTTTCATTCAGTCGTCATTGAGACAGCAATGTGTGCACATGCGGCGGATGCTTCTATATTTTTTTCAGAAATACTTCCCAACAAACATTTCAAATTAATAATAAATTACGAAAAATATTTTATGATTGATAATGCATTTGGTAACATGCATGTAATCAGCTTTTGAAGTATTAGAAGTTCCGTTTGTATATCAATCTATTTGTTAATTTCTTATATGTTACGGAAAATACATTGTGAGTGTATGTTTCCTATCTAAGTTGTTTTGTATAATTTATATAATTATGTTTATGTTTGTTGGGTAGTTTTCTCACACACACAACCTCATTTTACGCTTTGCCGACCTCTGATGTAAATCATTGGTGGCCAACTCTTGTTGAAACGACGAAGTTTGGTCGGGTTTCACACACACACAGCACGAACGTTTACGAAACAAAACAAAATAGAGAGGAAAAAACAAAAAAATTCACTCAGTTGCATACCAGCATCAACAAAGGCAGGTTGTCGTCGCTTTGTTTGATAATTTATGATTAAATTTTATGAAATAGGTACACTGGTAAAATATTCAAACAGCACATTAAAATACAACTTATATATATATTATATTTTTATTTTAAACATTTGATTTAAAATTAAATAGATTTTATTTAATAATATTTATTTTCTTAATTTAAAATTTTTAATTAAATAAAATTTTTTAAAAATTATATAAATTTAATATATAAAATTTTTGATTTTTAATAAATACATTTTTTGATTTTCATTCAATATGTGGGATATTGGTTGGGAAAATTCATTTTTATTTTCATTAAATATTTTTAATGATGCAGAATGCCTTGTTGTAACCTCTGAAAACCAAATAATTATAATATTTTTAAACTTATTTTTAAGATAACATACTATGTGAAAAGAACTTACGTACCTGTTTTCTTAAAGAAAAAAAAACATAATAAGTTAACATTTAACATATATAAGCAAAAATAGTAAAACAATCCAACAACGCAAACAAAAGAAAACAAATGCATTTCTCCATGCGTATATTTACCAATACACTCTCACTTTTGTTAAACACAACTAAACATTCTCATTTCTCTTTTTGGCCACCAATGATGTAAATTATACTAGACTAAAGGCCCAACTATAATATGCATATGCTAGCTTAAGCAAACGTGCGAACACATATAAATTGTATGTGGCAAACTATAATGTACTTAACGAAACTTTTTGTTAAGTTTTTCAACTGTCATTTGCTTAAGCAAAAAGCGAAACTGATCGCACATTCTGTACGGAATCAGCTGTTTGTTGTTGTTTGTTTGTGTTTTGAACAAAATTTATTTTAAATTTAATAGAAAATGTGGAAAAAAATAAGTGCCTTTACAATAAAAGGGACCCTTTTTATTTTAACAAAAATGTCTTTCTGTCGCGGTTTATTTCTCTGACAGAACAAGAGCGTCTTCTTCTTTTACAGTGTAGTTCACTTATTTCTTTTAATGTGCACAGGCCTTCAAGCGCTAACTTTAATATTTTTATATTATTTAAATTTTTAAGTTTTTTCTCCATTTTTGCAAACACAATACGAAAATTAACAAAACATATGTAAATGTTTATTATTATTTACAATGTAGTGCTACCACAGCTGTACATTTTAGTACTTTTGCCGATAAATTAAAAAAAAGGAAAACTTATGCATTTCGGGTACGAAGTTTTCTTTTAATTATAAAATAATATAATAATATTTATAAAATATAGTAATTTAATGGCTTTTTGTTAAAATAAAAACATTTTTTTAAACATAAATGAGCAACTGTGGACAAAAAGTTTCAAAGTCATTGTAGCCACCTAAAAGTTAACTCTGAACTGGTTATGCATTTGACAGCCTTTTCGTTAACTTTTGCAATTTGCTTAATCTTGCTTATGCATATTATAGTTGGGCCTTAACAGCTTCACATAAAACATTAGCCGAAGCATTTTACTTAGACGTTAGAGGAAAACTACTAACAGTAGCCTCAAGGAAGGGCGTAGAACTAGAAATACCAAATAGCCTCCATGAGGAAATAATAAAAAACCAAAAGGGTATTGAGAAAATACGGACAAATACTAAAATTAGTAACAATACAACAACACAGAAAAAAAGCAATATGCCTCAGACATCAATAGAGCTTTTGAACACAGCTGCTAAATTAATACCGGAATATGATGGTAAAGCAGATAACCTGCAAAGCTTCATAGATGCGTTGTGCTTAGTGGATTTCATTAAGGAAACACATGAACAATTAGTTTAGTGAAAACCAAATTGAAAGGTGCGGTAAGAAATACTATTTCTAGTGAAACCACCTTACAGGAAGTCATAGTTAAACTAACGAAATCTATTAAGGGAGAAACAGTGGATGTGGTCACAGCAAAATTAATGAATATCAGGCAACAGAATAAAAATGCTAATTCATACGCGAGTGAGATAGAAGACCTCGCCAAAAGATTGGAAAGTGCATACATTTCCGATGGCCTACCAATCGAAGTTGCAAGTACATACGCTACAAAAACAGCGGTTAAAGCTATAATAAAAAATGCCACTAATGAAAAAGTGAGATTAATAATGGAGTCAGGAAACTTTTCAACTATGAACGATGTAATAGCAAAGTTCGTAAATAGTTGTACGGAAGTATTCGGCCAACCTAATTCAATACTCTTTTATGGTTCCAAAAACAGAGGAAATGGTTCAAAACTTGTAGGCCCCCCTGAATGTATAATTGCAAAAATTTATAAATCAATATTGGTCTATACAGCTATCTTAGCTGTAGATCATCGTTAAATGCCAGTAAAACGACATTTCTCATCGACATGGGAGCGGACATTTCTCTTATTAAACAAACAAAGGTTTTTAACGAACATATAAATTATGGTATCACTACTAGTCTCAGTGGAGTAGGCCATGGTTTAACTACTGATGATAGAAGATATTCTTATTCCACATGACAAGGACAACTTTCCTATTCCAGTGGACGGAATAATTGGAATGGATTTTGTACGAAACTACAATTGCATTCTAGATGATTCACGAGATCGAGATTAAATAATACTACGGCCAGATGATTTTGTTTCAGACATAGCGATTCCGTTATTAAATGCACCAGAGGAAAACTCGATATCGATTCCAGCGCGATCAGAAGTTATAAGATTTATTAATGTTCAAACCACTGAAGAAGAATATTTAATTCCACATCAAATGATAGAGGATGATGTTTTTATTGCAAATACCATTACATCAAAATCTTAATCAATGGTTCGACTTATAAATACAACGGACAACAACCGTATTATCAAAAACGTTCATATTAGAACGGAAAGTCTTAACGACTACAACATAGTCCAGCTAAAAAATAATCGTAAAGATAATGATAAAAAAGAAATATTAAGAAAACTTTCTAAAAATTTTCCAGAATTTGTGGATGAAGAGTTAACAACCATTTGCTCCAAATTTATTGACATTTTTGCATTAGAAACGGAAAAAATAAGCGTTAATAACTTTTATAAACAAAAACTGAAATTAAGTGATAACCAACCCGTCTACATAAAAAATTACAGAATCCCTTATTCCCACAAAGATGAAGTTAATTTACAAGTGCGTAAATTAATAGACGATGATATAGTGGAACCATTCGTTTCCGACTACAATAGTCCAATATTATTGTAATGCAGTTTATTTTTCCAGCTGAGGTATGTCTCAGTCTGTCCAAGGTTCGATTCAGAGGTCTGCTTCCTTTGAAATAAAACACGAATATTTTTGGGTGTTATATAAAAAATATTCAAAACAAAGCTTTTATTAACGAAACCTTAATCTACTTATTAAATACTTAAATCTACGAAGGTATTCAGGAATTCGAATCCGTTGAAATGATGAATCGTAGTAGCGGCGGGATGGTAGAAACGTATACGATGATGAAACGTAGTAGCAGCGGGACGGTAGATATTGATGATGAAACGTAGTAGTGGTGAGACGGTAGATCCTCGGAGAAAAGAAAGAAAAGAACAAACGAAAGTTTGTAGTGAAATATAGTTCGGGTTGTTTAGCAGTCTAGTATCTATAGTCGGCTACGGACGCAACAATACGATGGTAAGAGGAATTCGGGAGCTCTTACGATCGGCTAACTAATTCGACTACGGATGCAAAAATACGATTGTAAGAAGAATTCGGGGGCTCTTACGATCGGTGCAAACTATAACGAAGCCAAGAAGAATTCGGAAGCTCTTGGGTTCGGTTACGGATAAATACGATTGTAAGAAGAATTCGGGAGCTCTTACGATCGGTTAACTACGGATGCAAAAATACGATTGTAAGAAGAATTCGGGAGCTCTTACGATCGGTTAACTACGGATGCAAAATACGATCGTAAGAAGAATTCGGGGGCTCTTACGATCGGTGCAAACTATAACGAAGTCAAGAAGAATTCGGAAGTTCTTGAGTTCGGCTACGGATAAATACGATTGTAAGAAGAATTCGGGAGCTCTTACGATCGGTTAACTACGGATGCAAAATACGATCGTAAGAAGAATTCGGGGGCTCTTACGATCGGTGCAAACTATAACGAAGCCAAGAAGAATTCGAAGGCTCTTGGGTTCGGCTACGGATAAATACGATTGTAAGAAGAATTCGGGAGCTCTTACGATCGGCTAACTACGGATGCAAAAATACGATTGTAAGAAGAATTCGGGAGTTCTTACGATCGGTCAAACTACGACTAATTCAAGAAGAATTCGGAAGTTCTTGAATTTGATTATGACCAGCGTTGCCGTTTTTGGTTATTTCTAACCAAAATTGGTTATTTTTTTTCTCAATGTGTACATGTGTAGATTTTTTCTGTTTTGGTTATTTTTTTACTGAAAATATTTAGATTTTAAGACAATTAGTAATATATTGCAAGCAAAAGAATTGTGCAAAAATCAACAAAATGCCCATTTTGTTTGGTCTGCCAAAGACAAATTTTAAAACTCAAGCTGTGACATTTTAAGTAAAAGTGATCTCCATATTTATTGTAATATAATTACATGTTTTTTAGTATTTAAGAGAGTAACTTTCTAGTTCCTTATTTTATTGCCAATGAAAAATTTTTTGTTTTTATTATATACTTTTTATTTTTGTTTAAGACATTAAAAATTAATAATTAAACTTGCAAAACTTAATGTAAAGTATTGGAATTTTAAATTTTACAAATTGTAGCATTAGCTTATGTTTCTTTGCATTACTTTTTGCAAAATATGACGCTTAGTTTTTTAAAAAAATAATTTTTTAGTATTAGGAGTTGTGTTGTAAAATACGTTGTTTTATGTTTTTTTTGTTACCTTACAGTACAAATTATAGTTAAAATTACAAAAAATAAATAAATAGTACATGCATTTAAATTTGGTTATTTTTTTTTTCATTCAGTCTCGTCTCATCGAACTGTTCGGACGTGTTACTTTTAGTGCGGCTGAATTTTCGGTGAAAAAATCGTAATAGGTTGAAAAGTGTAAAAAGTTGAAATTAAACAAAAAGTGAAAAAAATCGTAATAGGTTAAAATATATAAAAAAAAAAAAAAACATTAAAAATCGTATAAAAACTGTATGAGTGTTCCTCTCAGATGTAATTCTGAGAAAGAGCTTAGCTCGACTAGAAAAACTAGATGCATCTCTGAGGAAGAATCCATAAAAAAATCTTTGGAGAATTTTCTCACTGCAAGAGCCGTGGAACGGCGTCGTTCCTGTTCGCCCAATATTGTGATTTCAACAGATGAAAAAACATCATCTTCATCAAATAGTGCAGTCAAACCCAAAAAACAAGTAGGTATGGATAAGTACATAACCGTTCTCAAGCGACAGAGGAGCCCGAAGTCTGCTCAAGTGTCATCAAATGCAAAAGCTCCTAAGACCGTGAGTAATGATCAAAATAGGTTTGCTCTCCTCCAGACGGATGAGCCAGAACTTCCGAAGAAGACGTTTAAGCCCCCACCAATTTATCTGAGAGAGCCGACTTCCAGTAAATTGGTACAAGGAATTGTTGCTGTAATAGGTGAAAACATGTTTAGCGTAACCTCAATGAAACATGGAAATATCTGCGAGACAAAGATACAAGTGAATAGGGAAGATGATTTTCGAAAATTGTCCAACCAGCTGGAAAGGGAGACTAGGGATTTCTATACCTACCAGCTCAAAAGCGCAAAAGGACTCCAAGTCGTTCTAAAGGGTATAGACCCATGTGTTGATCCCGCGGAGATAAAAACCGGTTTAATGGACAAAGGGTTCAAAATCAAGAGCGTAGTGAATATTAGAAACCGTGAAAAGATCCCTCAGCCCATGTTCAGGGTAGAATTGGAACCTGGAGATGTTGTCTTAAAGAAAAATGAGTCCCATCCCATCTACAATCTGATGTACCTTCTGCATCGTAGAATCACCGTGGAAGAACCACATAAGCGTCAGGGACCCGTACAGTGTCTCAACTGTCAAGAATTTGGTCACACCAAGGCGTATTGTAAATTGCCGACAGTTTGTGTTGCGTGTGGGGAGCTACATGCAACTGCTCAATGCGATAAGTCGAGAACTGACTCAAAAATCAAAAAATGCAGTAACTGCGGAGGTAATCATACCGCAAATTATAGAGGTTGTCCAATTTACACTCATTTGAAAGGCATAAGAACCAACAAGACGTCAGTATTGCCTAATCGCCCTCAACAGCCAAATTTAGCATCGAGTGACAATTTCCCTCAAGTATTACGGTCCACTAGTCATGTAAACGCGCCAAGTTCTAGACAAGTTTCTTACGCAAACGTCGTTAAATGTAATATGCCAGGTCTGGAGCAGGAACCTAAACCCCAATATTCTGAGCCGCATATCAACAATCTAGAGACAACATTGCAGACACTTGTCCAAACTATGAACACTTTCACGACCACCATGACATCCATGATGCAGGAAATGCTGAAAATGCAATCCACTATCTTGCAAGCCATTTTAAAGAAATGATTTATTTAAAAATTTGTTTCTGGAACGCGAACGGCCTCCGCCAACATAAAAATGAACTGGAATACTTCCTGATGGATAAGCAGATTGATGTTATGATGATTGCTGAAACTCACTTGACGTCGACAGGGTACTTCAAAATTAATGGCTACGAGTTCTACGATACTAAAGACCCCCGCGGAAGAGCTTGTGGAGGTTCGGCAATTCTTATAAAGAACAGAATAAAGCATTATCTAATGAATAACATAAGTGAGGATTACCTCCAAGCAACAAACATTTGCATTGAATTCTGTCAATACAATTTTGTTTTATCATCAATTTATTCGCCGCCTCGATTTTCAATAAAAGAACACCAATACCATAACTTCTTTAAATCCCTTGGAGCTAGATTTTTAGTTGCTGGTGACTTTAACGCCAAACACACATTTTGGGGTTCACGTCTGGTAACCCCAAAGGGTCGCGTACTCTTCAACACCATTGCTAAAATGGGCTTAGATGTACTCTCAAGTGGACATCCCACCTATTGGCCGACGGACCGACGGAAGATTCCCGACGTTATTGACTTTGGGGTAATGAAAAATATCCCTGTAGAATGGATGCAAGTGGATCCTTCACTGGACTTGTCCTCAGATCACTCTCCTACTATCATTTCAATGCATTTCCCTCAAGTGTGTGGTTCTCCATTTATGAACATGACTAAGACCCGAGTAAGTTGGATAAAATACAAAAAGTATTTAAGTTCTCATTGCACGGAAAATGTTGTGTTGAGAACTACCGACGATATTGATGAGTCGATTGGCAACTTTACCGAGGACCTTCGACGAGCTGTGCATCACGCTTCCACTTATCACGTTGAATGTAGAAATAGGACAAACAGAACTTATTTCTCTGAACTCGAACATCTCCTATCAGAAAAAAGAAGAATGAGAAGAGAGTGGCAAATTCACAGGTCTCCTGAACTGAAAGCTAGGCTACGGGAATGCAGAGATATACTAAGACACTTCTTAGAAACCCAAAGAACGGCCTCACTTAGATCTTACTTGGAAGGTCTTGATAGTACCCCACAATCTGACTACTCGTTATGGAGGGCGGCAAGAGGTTTAAAAAGACCAGTAAGAGGAAAACCTCCTTTGCGAAATCCGACTGGTGACTGGGCTAGAAATGATTCCGAGAAAGGGACATTATTTGTTAACCATTTGAGAAATGTGTTTACTATAAACATCTCAAATAATAACGAATCTGATTTGCCACCACTTGTTGTAAGGCCTCCTGTACCTCTAAGACTAAACTTTCGTGATGTCCAAAACGCTATTGGTACTCTGAACCTTAGAAAGGCTCCAGGTATGGATAAAATCAGCAATAAAATGCTTGTGGAGTTACCTCGTGTAGCAAGAAGAATTATCCTCTTTATCTTCAACGCTATTTTACGCCTAGAATACTATCCTGCAGATTGGAAGGTGTCTATGATCACTATGATTCCTAAGCCAGGGAAGGACCATACCAAAGTGGAGTCATATAGGCCAATTAGTCTACTGCCGACAATTTCAAAACTGTTTGAAAAATTGTTAATGACTAAATTGACTCCAATTCTGAATGACACTGAATGTATTCCTAATCATCAATTCGGCTTCAGAGCTAAACACAGCACCATCGAGCAAACACACAGATTGGTAAATGTGATAAGAGGGTCGTTTGAAGACAAAAAATACTGCTCCGCCCTTTTCATTGATGTGTCGCAAGCGTTCGACAAAGTTTGGCATGACGGTTTAATGCACAAAATAAAATCAACTCTGCCTGCTAACACCCATAAACTCATGGAAAGTTATTTATACGGTCGCAAATTTAAAATCAAAGAAGGTGATTTTTTAAGTACCGCTCAGCCAATTGAATCAGGTGTGCCTCAGGGTAGCATACTGGGTCCTACTTTATATTTGATATATGCCTCCGACATGCCATCAGACCCTAAAATCCATACGTCAACTTTTGCAGACGATACAGCCTTTATCAGCGTCCATCAGGACCACCAAGTTGCATCACAGAATTTGCAGAATTATGTTTATAAACTAGAGAACTGGCTAGAGCTTTGGAAAATCAGGGTTAACGAACAGAAATGTATTCATATAACTTTCACATTGCGAAAAGATACCTGCTCGTTCATCAGAATAAATAATCAAATTATCCCGCAACACAATGAAGTCAAATACCTCGGCATTCACCTCGACCGCCGTTTAACTTGGAAGTCTCATATTGAAGCGAAACTTACACAAATGAGATTAAAAGCAGTGCAACTTAATTGGCTAATCGGCAGAAACTCTACATTGAAATTGGATTGCAAACTTTTGTTGTACAATGCAATACTAAAGCCAATCTGGTGCTATGGAATTCAATTATGGGGTACTGCCTCAGCATCCAACATTGAAAAAATTCAAAGGGGTCAAAATAAGATTCTACGTACAATTACTGCAGCTCCATGGTATGTTAAAAATGCTCGAATCCACAAAGATCTAGGCGTGCCATTAGTAAAAGTCGAATTTACAAAATATGCGTCAAAGTATGTCAGCAAACTTGAACACCATCCAAACCCCCTTGCACGAGACATCCTTAACTTTAGTGGCCACAATCGGTTGAGAAGGAGGGATACCCTTGCTTTAACTCAAGCGCAAAATAGATGACTGGATCAGTTGATGTGAAATTTTTTTAGTATCATAAAAATTTTTGTCTAGCACTGGCTGGGCTTATTATTTTCTTTTTAGTATTAAGATTTGAATACTTATTGTCATTTCAAATATGAAGATTCAATAAATAATTAAATGCAAAAAAAAAAAAAAAAAAAAAAAAAAAAAAAAAATTTTTTTTTTAATTTGGTTATTTTTTTCATAAATGTTGGTTACAAACAATTTTTTTTCGTGGCAACACTGATTATGACTACTAAAATACGAATGCGAGAAAAAATTCGGGAGTTCTCACAATCGGCTACAATAATTCTACGATACGGTTAGTATGAGTGTAAGAAAGATTCGGAAGTTCTTACAATCGGCAAACTACAAGAGAGATCTCTCTCTTTTACCATACAACTCTGAATACTTATATAGAAATAAAAATAAACTACTTGGGAATTATATCAACATACATCCAACTGTAACCAGTTTGTACGTATTACTCTCAGCTACTGAGTTTGTGTGTGTGCGTGTGTGTATTCTATTATTACATACAACTAGTGCTTCTAGTGTTATATATTAAGTTTTTATTCTTATGTATGTATATATATTTGGAACGGCACGTTATATTATTAGTCCCAAAGAAACCTTTACCAGGTTCAGACCAAAAGAGATAGAGAGTAGTCGTTGACTATAGGGCAATTAATAAAAAGTTAATTGCCGATAAAAAGTTCTTTTCGGTTCAAAAGATTACCATACGGAATAAAAATAGCACCAAACTCATTTCAGAGAATGATGTCCTTAGCCTTCTCAGGTTTAAAACTGAGCCAAGCAAGACGATTTGATCATAATCGGGTGCTCAACTGACCACATGTTACGAAATCTTAGAGACGTCTTTGACATATGTCGAAAATATAATTTAAAACTTCACCCTGACAAGTGCTCATTCTTCTGCCGAGAGGTAACATTCTTGGGACACAAATGCACTGACAAAGGAATTTTACATGATGACAGCAAATTTTCCATAATAAAAAATTACCCAACACCAAAAAATGGCGATGAGGAAAAACGCTTTATAGCATTTTGTAATTATTATGGAGATTTATTCCAAATTTTGCGGAATACTCAATACACCTGAGAAAATTATCCAGGAAAAACTTCCCTTTCGAATGGTCTCAAGAGTGCGAAAAATCTTTCAACAACCTTAAAATTAAACTACTTAGTCCCAAAATACTACAATATCCTGATTTTGAAAAAGAATTTTGCATTACTACTGATGCAAGTAAATACGCATGTGGCGCCGTTTTAAGTCAAGAATACCAAGGTATTCAATTTCCCGTAGCGTACGCATCCAGAGAATTTACAAAGGGCGATATCAATAAGTCGACAATAGAGCAAGAACTAATTGGGCAATTCTATATTTTCGACCATATGTCTATGGCAGAAGATTTTTACTCAGAACTGATCACAGACCACTCATGTATCTATTTTCAATGAAAAATCCCACTTCAAAATTAACTGGCATTAGACTGGACCTAGAGGAATACAACTTTGTAATTGAATACATCAGGGGAAGAGAGAACTACGCGGCTGATGCTTTGTCGCGAATAGAGTTCTCTGATATTTGCAAAACTAATATAAATGACATTTTTAAAGTAACTACTAGACTACAAACCCGAAATAAGCAGGGAAGAACAAGTGATATAAGAAATGAAGATAAAAAGAAACTATCAGAAATGCTAAATGTAGAGTACAATAAAAAGCCTCGTTTATATTTAAAAAACAACAATTTTATTATCCAACGTGAAAAAATTAAACTTTATGAATCGCAGAACCATATTATTAATGGAAATATTGATTTAGAGCAATTATTGCCAAAGCTTGAAAAAGTAGCTAATAATAATGGCCTCGCGTATTTACAATTATCATTGAGAGATAATTTGTTTGATAATGTGCACATTGAAACATTTAAGAATACAGGTAATAGAATATTTAAAAATTTTAAAATAGTACTCGTACCAGCACTAACAAATGTAGAAGCAAAATCTGATAGGGCTAAAATAATCAAAAGATATCACGATGATCCAGTATGGGGTGGACATCCTGGAGCAACCCGCTTGCTCAAGAAGATTAGGAGAAGATATCACTGGAAGAATATGACAATAGATATTTCTCGTTATGTCAAAGCTTGCAGTGAATGCCAAAGTTTTAAGTCTGGCTTTAGACCTAAGGAACCTCTTATCATAACGCCAACACCAGCAAAGGCATTCGATATCGTTATAGTCGATACCATAGGTCCCCTGCCAAAATCTGACATGGGTAATGAATATGTGGTCACAATAATGTGTGATCTGACAAAATACCTAGTTACGATTCCAATTAAGAATAAATCTGCTAATGAAGTTGCAAAGGCAATATTCGAAGGATTTGTTTTAATTTATGGTCCGATGGCAAAATTGCTTACTGACATGGGAACGGAGTATATGAACAAAGTCTTGCATGAATTATGCATCCTAATGAAAGTTGAAAAATTAAACTCTACTCCGTACCATCACGAGACTTTCGGAACGATTGAAAGATCTCATAGGACATTAAACGAATATTTGAGGATGTACATTTCATCCGACAAGACGGATTGGGACATATGGTTAAAATTTTTTCCACGGCACACGATTATTGCCCATTCGAACTCGTATATGGAAAATGCCCCCCTGTCTTAGATTTCATTCGTATTAATCTTTTAGACCCATTGTATAACATAGAATCATACCAAAAAGAGGTAAAATTTAGATTACAGGTTGCAGATCTTCTTGAAAAATCCAAATTAGTTAGAAAGAAACAATCAGAAATAAAATCATATATTTCAAATATTAAAGTTAATGATTTTGTTTTAGTCCGAAATGATACAGGACACAAATTGGATAAAATTTATAATGGTCCATTTAAAGTAATAAAATTAGATTATAAAAATAATGCATTAATATCAGACCATAATAATAAATCGACATAGATACATATAAATAGACTTAAAGTTTATAATACTTAATTCCATTTAAATATTAATTACACTAAGATATATTGCAAGAAAAAATATATAATAATTAAATTTATACAGATTAAACTAAAAATTAACTAAATACATAACATGTATCTTAAACTGTATAAAATATGACAACTAATAAACAAAATAATACATTTAGAAATAAGTATAGAATAATCAATAATGTTATATAGATTATTCTTTTTGTGAAAAAGGAGGTGTGATGTACAGTCACGACTAAGTGTCATAACACCAACGGTCTGGTTCACATGATGAAACCCGACTAAACCCTTTAGATAGATGTAAGTTAATAAAGATGCAGTTTAACAACAAAACTCAAACAATAAGGTTGTTTTAATCACATTTCATAAAATCGCTTTTGTTTTTCAGAAAATACCAAATGTAATTAAAAAAATATCAATTCAAATTTCATTAGTATTTTTATACCCTTCACCATCGTGAGAAGGGTATATATAAGTTTGTCATTCCGTGTGTAATTTCCAGAAAAAAATTTTCCGACCCTATAAAGTATATATATTCTGGATCCTTATAGATAGCGAAGTCGATTAAGCCATATCCGTCTGTCTGTCTGTCTGTTGAAATCAGTTTTTTGAAGTCCCCAGATATACTCGGGATCCAAACCTTCAATAATTCTGTCAGAAGTGCTTTCGAGAAGTTTGCTATTAAAATCAGCAAAATCGGTTTAGGTGAACCAAAGTTATGAACCAATATGTGAGACCACCTCCATAAAAATTTAATATTTTTCGTCCATTTTATTGGAATATTTTGAAATATATTGCAGATAATACCATGAAATTTTGTATACGTAGTTTTTATGATAAAAAAGGAAAGTGTGCGGAAAATAGTAAGAATCGGTCCATGATTTCTTATAGCCCCCATACAAATATATATATTCCCGAAATATGGCTTAATGATAAATAAATGCCTATAAAATTGGAATATCTAGACAAAATTCAGCAAAAATAAGTCTTATACAAAAATAAATCGCAAAACGAATTTTTTTTAGTTCGGTCCATGTTTGACCATAGACCCCATATAAAGTCCACTTCCAAAATTCACTTAAATACGTATAAAACAGATATAAATAATGTTAAACGGCTAAAATTTGACATAAATACTCTTTATAGGCAAATAAATTGTTGTACTAAATTTTATGGTAGTCGGCCCAGAACTGGTCATAGCTCCCATACAAGGACCACATCTGAAAAATACATTTTTACCCATATATATTGTATAAATATAGGTGCCGACTCAAAACTTTGCACAGATCATTTTAATATATACAAAAATCATCCCACAAAATTTTGTGAATTTCGGTCTATTTTTAACCGTATGCCCCATATAAAGCCCTCTTCCGAAAATCACTTTAATACTCATAAATCGCTTATAAATAAGGGTACCAATCCAAAATTTTACACGTATCATTTACATACATGCCTAAATCTAACTGCTGGATTTTGAGAATATCGGTCCATATTTGACTATATCCCCCACATAAGGTCCACTCTCGAAATCCACGTTAATACTTATATATATCGTATATATAGCGTTATTATGTTGAAATTCGACGTGAAGTATCCTCATATGCATGAAAATAACTGTTCCAAAATTTAAGCAGATCGGCCCATAATTTGTCATAGCTGCCATTTCCAAAAAACAAATCAATTGGGGTCAAAAAATATTCTTTTCGGATTTAACCCATATTCGGTCCACATTTTATAATCATGATATATATCGTTGGAAAGGTATTTTTAATACCTTTTATGTAGTGTATTACAAATTATCAAGCACCCAGTAGTTCTCCAGATATAGACCTATATATTTTCAACTTGACGGGCCCGCCCCTTCGAAAATAGGCGTGACCGCCAAGAAATTTTTTTCCTGGTATCTCCTCTAAAAGCCCTATTTCATTTTGTTTTTTTTTTTTTTTTTTTTTTGAGCAAAATCACTAAAACCGAATTGTACCCCTGTTTTATACTCTGTTTGTTAAATTACACTGAAGATTATTATGAACATCAGACAGACTCTGTAAATTATGGTAAGAATTGGTAATTAAATGGTAAAAATTAGACAACATTTCAAAATATTTAACATAAATTATGTTGGTCGTAAAATTGTCTTTCAAACAATATATCAAATACTAATAAAATTTACACTAATAGCGTTTTCTTTTCTGACAAAAATGTTACACTTTTTCCCCATTTCGCACCTTTTTGAATTTTTTGTGTTCTTTTCTGAAAAAATGTCAACACTGCTAAAGTGTAGTGTGTTCTTTTCAATAAATGTCACTCTATAAAATAAATAAAATGGTGCACCTTTCACACTCTATATTTTTAGAGGGGGAGAATCGCACGATAAAACAGCTGACATTTGTTTTGTTTATGAATGTGTATTTGTGTTAAGAAACGAAAAAAAAAATATCTATACAAAATAGAAAATAATACTACTTTTTTATGTGCTGAACAATTTTTGGATGACTTGTTGGATTCATCTTCATCATCTGATGATGATGAAATATTTGATATGATTATAGAAAGAAATCCACAACCGCGAGTGAAAGGCTTTGTAGAGAACGTAATTAATGAATACTCTGAAGTTGATGTATGCCAAATTTCATAGGACAATATCTCCTACTTCTTATATATGTAATGTATGTTTATATATGTATATAATTTTTATAGTTTAAGAAGGATTTGCGTATTAGTCGGGAAGGTGCCATTAGTCTGTTTGAGAAAAAACAAAAACAGCTGTACATGAAAAAAAAAGTGTTACACTGTTGTGATTTTATGTTCCATTCTGAACATTAAAAATGCGACATCTTTAAAATGTGGGGTAAACATTATAAAAATGTACATAATAAAGGTGTAACATTTTATTTCAGAAAAGAAAACACCATAAGACTGAATAGAAAACACAGAATTAGGATATTCTAGTCTAGTGTAGTTTCTGTATTTCTTATTACGCTTAGGTGAAGGGTATTTAAGATTCGGCACAGCCGAATATAGCACTCTTACTTGTTTGAGTTACATTTGCAATTTTTACCGAGGGTTTTCACGTTTTCGATTTTGTTCACGTTTTAGATTGCATTTTTTCTATAAAATATTTTAGTCTCTTATATTTAATTTAATTTAAAATAATGTATGTACGATATTTTCACCTATGAAACATGTTTTGATTCTACTTTTTGTAAGTTCCTGCCATATTTTAATATACTACACAGCTACTATGGTTTGCAAAAAGGTTTCTAAGATACTAATTTCTAAATTATGTTATTGAATTCGTCAAAAAGAGGTTAACTGAATTTTAACTGCGAGGAATTCCAACATTTTTAAATAAGCTTACAAAATTTAATTTCTGGTTCACGTTTTAGAGTAGTTAATGTAAAAAAAAATTTCATGTTTTTGGGTAGTTTATGTTACATAATAATGCTAAACGGCTAAAATTTTACATAAATACTCTTTATAGGCAAATAAATTGTTGTACTAAATTTTATGGTGGTCGGCCCAGAACTGGTCATAGCTCCCATACAAGGACCACATCTGAAAAAGACATTTTTACCGACTCAAAACTTTGCACAGATCATTTACATATATACAAAAATCATCCCACAAAATTTTATGAATTTCGGTCTATTTTTAACCGTATTCCCCATATAAAATTTTACACGGATCATTTACATACATGCCTAAATCAAACTGCTGGATTTTGAGAATATCGGTCCATATTTGACTATATCCCCCACATAAGGTCCACTACCGAAATCCACGTTAATACTAATATATATCTTAAATATACCGTTATTATGTTGAAATTCGACGTGAAATATCCTCATATGCATGAAAATAACTGTTCCAAAATTTAAGAAGATCGCCCCATAATTTGTCATAGCTGCCATATAAGAACCATTTCCAAAGAACAAATAAATTCGGATCAAAAAATATTCTTTTCGGATTTAATTCATATTCGGTCCATTTTTATTTAATGTATTACAAATTATCAGATACCCAGTAGTTCCCGAGATATAAGCCTATATATTTTCAATTTTACAGGCCCGTCCCCTCGAAAATAGGCGTGACCGCCAACAAATTTTTTTTGCTGGTATCTCCTGTAAAATCCCTATTTGATTTTGTTTTTTTTTTAGCAAAATCACTAAAACCGAATTGTACCGCTTTTTTTATACTCTGTTAAATTACACTCAAGATTATTATGAACATCAGACAAACTCTGTAAATTATGGTAAGAATTGGTAATTAAATCAATTAAAATGGTGAAAATTAGATAAAATTTCAAAATATTTAACATAAATTATGGTGGTCGTAAAATTGTCTTTCAAACAAATATTAACAAAATTTGCACTAAGTCTGAATAGAAAACACAGAATAAGGATATTCTAGTCCTATAACCAGTGTAGTTTTTGTATTTCTTATTACGTTTTTATTTACGTATTTAAGATTCGGCACAGCCGAATATAACACTCTTACTTGTTTTAGCTACTTTTTTTGTTTCTGCGTTTTTATTTTGCTTGTGATCGGTAAAAAGTGCATTGCCCATCACTACAGATGTTAACGGTATACCTCCTTATTCAAAAAAAAGCTTTCAACATATATTAGCGTACTAAATACATGTAAGTTTTAATCAATTGTCATTAATTTGTACATAGAATTAATGTTTTTTTTATCTCAGTGACTATGGGTAAGCCTACTTACATATGTTCAAAAGTTTAGACAGGAGTGGAAGACTAAGTCAATGCTTAAAGACTGGATTCAAGAAACTGATGATTTCGATAAATATGGTCCGACCATTATAAAATTAGGTGTCATATCTTCTGTATAGTATATGAAACTTATTTGTGTTGAATTTTTATAGATACCAACATTTTTAAGAAAGTTATGATCTTTAAAGTAATTTTCGGAATTATATGGGAGCTATGACTAATTATGGATCGATCATCATACAATCGTAAAAATATATTTGCGTTTAATATTATTTAGATACCAACATTTTTGAGGGATTTATGATATTTAAAGTGATTTTCGGGAGTGGGCCTTATATAGGAGGTATGATAAATTATGGACCGATCTGCACAAAATTTGTAGATCTGATTTGGCTTTATTTGCCACTCATTTGTGGTGAGATCTGTTTGCATACTTGCATAATTCACACATTTTATAAAAAATTTCACGTATCAAATTTTGTCGAAATATCTTCAAAATTGCGACCTGCACTCTGCGCACAAGCTTTACATAGACAGCCAGCCAGACGGACGAAGGGACATCGTTAAATCGACTTAGGAAGTGATTATGAATCGATCGGTATAATTTAATGTGGTTGTTGGACCAATATTTCTGGGCGTTACAAACATCAGCACAAATCCAATATACCCTCCTTACTAGGGAGATCGATTATTCGACTTTTTTCAAAAACAGGTTTTCGAATAATTCGAAAGGCAGCATTTTGAGAAAAACCGGTTTTCGGTAAAAATTGTGGGGAAAAACCGGTTAACCGGTTTTTTTATTAAAATAAACATAAATATAAAAACAAATTCCAATACAAAGTAAAATAAAGTTTATTTAAACAAAAACAAAGTATTCCACAAAAGTAACAAAACAAAAAGGACTTAACACTATTTAATAATCAGATTGTTTATTAATAAACTAAAGTATTAAAAAATGTACACAGAGTTCGATTCCAATGTTTATTGCTCATGACTATAATACATATATGTACATTAGGGTGAGAATGAAAAATCAACTTTGGATTTTTGATGATAAATGTGAAGATTCTTTTGCCACTTGGTCTAAAACTTACTTGCTGAAAATTTGAGCCAAATCGGATAACTCTATCCCGTGCACCTTTGAGGTCAAAGTTCAAATTTTGCGAAATATAGTGTATTCGCCTATATTGCAGCTAAAAAAAATAGCTTTTCGATATGAATTATACCGAAATCCAATGGGGTTAATGTGCCACATAGTGTTGAACTTGCATGCTGAAAATATTAGCCGAATCAGGTAACTCTATGCAGTGCACCTTTGAGGTCAAACTTCAAATTTTGGGAAATTCTGTATATTTAACTATAATTGATCTAAAAATATCGTTTTTTTAAGTATATTCATTTAAATTTTTCAGAAACTGGATGTTTTAGATATTTTTAAAAGTATTCTGAAATATTATGAGTAAATTTAACCCTTTTTTGCAACGTGGGTCAAAACGACCAAATTTCTTAGCTTTAAATACAACATTTAAAAAAGGTGATATACTAATCCTGAAAAACGAAAAATATTTTTAATAGAAATATTAACCCTTTTTAGCTACTAGGGTCAAAACTACCCATTTGAAATATTTTGTTTTCATAATAGACCCAATAATCACGAGCTTTCCTGATACTTTGAATAGTTCACAAAAACAAAATACTTTAAACACAAAAAGGCCATCTAAAGAAATTTTAACGCCCAGACTTGCTGCAGTTGTAAATAAATTAAAATTAAGCTCTAGAGATACTGTTCACATGCTTATTGCAGTTTTGGATGCAGTTGGATTAAACTCATCAGAGTATGTTATTAACCGCACGTCTATTTATCAGCAAAGGGATGCATTTAGAAAAGCAAATAGTACTCGAATCGGGTTAAAACTTTAATCCAATACTCAGCCACTAACGATACACTGGGATACAAAACTGTTATCTGACATATCAGGAAAAAACGAAGACCGACTGTCAATAATTGCAACCGCTCCCGATTTTGAACAAATAATTAATATTCCTGATATACCGGCTGGAACTGGCGTTGAAATAGCATCTGCAGTATATGATTCATTAGAAGAGTATCAAGTTTTGGATAGAATCGAGGCATTTGTCTTTGACACAACCGCCTCAAACACTGGCAAATTTAAAAGGGCCTGCAATATATTAGAAAAAAATACGTAGAGACATTTTGTTCCTAGGATGCAGACACCATGTGTTTGAAATAATTTTAGCAGCTGTTGTTTTTGTTCTTTGGCTGGCCCAGAAGTCATCTTATTTAAAAAATTCAAAAAACAATGGTCGAACGTAAAAAAGGATTAGTATATGACGGGATTAGCAATACCTCGAATAAAAGAAATAGTAGGTGATGATTGCGCTAAAATTTTAGATTTTGCAAATATAAAAGTTAAAGAGGACTTTCCACGAAATGACTACAAAGAATTCATGGAATTGATTATCATATTTCTGGGTGGAAGTCCTCCTAGTGGCATAAAATTTTTTAAACCCGGTGCTCTTCATTTAGCTAGATGGATGGCTAAGGGAATATATTGCCTTAAGATATTGATGTTTCGCAATCAATTCCCAGAAATCACAGAATTGGAAATAAATGGTCTAGTTGAAGTTGCAGGTTTTATTATAAAGTGCTATGCAGTTTTGTGGTTCAATTCAGATAAAGCGGAGCAAGCTCCCTTAAACAACATATTATTTTTGAGAAATTTAGAAGATTATAAAAAAATAAAAGCACAAATTGCTGATAGATCCATAACAAAGTTTATTAATCATCTATATTACCTTAATGAAGAATGCGTAGCATTCAGTTTATTCGATGATAGAATAGACTTTGAAAAAAACAAAATGGCTAAAAAAATTTGAATTTTATGGAAGAAGAAAACCTTGAGGAAGAAGAAATTTTGAAAAAGTTTTTAATTAAAAAAGAAAATCTTAATACTTTCTTCTCATTTTTGTGCTTGATACATCGAACAGTTCGGACGTGTTACTTTTAGTGCGGCTGAATTTTCGGTGAAAAAATCGTAATAGGTGAAAAAGTATAAAAAGTTAAATTAAATAAAAAAGTGGAAAAAAAACTCGTAATAGGTGAAAAACTTTACAAAGTCAAATAATTGCACTAGGTGCAATAAAAAATTAATAATTTGTAATAATTTATTTTTAATTATTTGAAAACTACAAAATTAAATACAGTGAGACAGTGAATGAGTAGCAATTCTAACAGTGCGAGTGGGCCCCAGAGCCGAAATGCTTATTTCGTGTTGAGCTCGGCAAGTGTTAGTAATGAGAACATTAAAAATCCCGAATTTAATAAAAACTACTTAACTGTGAAACCAAAAATAAGCACAAATCTGAATTTAAGTGCAAGTGCACCAAACTTGAATAAATGTGTTGAACAGGGCACAAACTTAGCCCAAAGCATATTTAATTTAAATAGAAAAATCACTGAAGGACCGTCTTCTTCACGGTCCTCGTTATCAAATATTGGAGAGACGTCAACAGCTGCAAAAGGCACATTAAGTCCTACAAATAAGACCGCTCCTATAGTTGCTGTTGAAGAAAAACAAAAAACACAGGTAGGAATGGACCGTTATATAACAGTATCGAAGAGAGGCAGAAGCCCAAAATCTGCCGAAATTACACCAGCCGCAAAATTATCAAAGAATGCTGAAGAGCCACGCTCGCAAAATCGTTTTGCCATCCTCCAAGAGAAAAATGATGTCCCTAACGCTGTGAATAAGCCAGTAAAACCACCTCCAATATATTTAAGAGAAAAAAATTCAAACGAACTTATAAAATTATTAGTTTCATTAATTGGTGAAAATTCTTTTTATGTGACTCCAATTAAGCGTGGAAATATTAATGAAACAAAGATTCAGGTTAATAATGAAAACGACTATCGGAGAATAGTTTCGGAATTTGAAAAACGCAAAAAGAATTTTTACACGTATCAACTTAAAAGCGCAAAAGGTCTACAAGTCGTAATTAAGGGAATTGATTCTTTTGTTGATCCTGAGGAGATTAAGAGCAGTTTGGCCGACAAAGGCTTTAAAATCAAGGCCGTATCAAATATAAGAAACAGAGATAGGATCCCTCAACCATTATTTAGAGTGGAGTTAGAACCTGGTGATGTTAAGCTGAAGAAAAATGAAACACATCCTATATATGACTTGAAATTCATAATGCACCGAAGAGTTACAGTGGAAGAACCTCATAAGCGATCTGGCCCAGTACAGTGTTCGAACTGCCAAGAATATAGTCACACTAAATCTTATTGTAAGTTGCCTACTGTTTGTGTTGTTTGTGGGGATCTTCATGACGCCTCAAAGTGCGATAAACCTAAGGATGATTCCAGGGTAAAAAGATGCAGCAATTGCGGTGGAAACCACACTGCCAACTACAGGGGTTGCCCTGTTTTCGGGGTCGTTAAACGCTCCTTGATCAACAAACCCGCTTCTACCCCTACTCAGACGACAAAAGTACCTATTACAATTATTCCCCCCGTAGCACAAGCATCCACTAGCCAATTTTCATATGCCAACGTGCTAAGATCTAACCAACCAACAGTGCAAAATGAATCACCAATAAATGATACAAACAGCCATAATTTTAGCCGTCTTGAAGGTATAATGGAGAATCTGGCGCAATCCATGAATCATTTCATGACAAGCATGACAAGTATGATGCAGGAGATGCAAAAAATGCAGTCCACGCTACTGCAGGCCATACTTAATAGACCATGAACTGTCTCAAAATATGTTTCTGGAACGCAAACGGCATACGCCAACACAAAAATGAACTTGAATATTTTCTTTTTAATAAGAAAATTGATGTAATGCTGATTTCCGAGACTCATATGACGTCGAGAAGCATTTTTAAAATAAGTGGTTATACATTCTACGACACCAAGGACCCCAGAGATAGATCATGTGGTGGCTCGGCAATATTGGTCAAATCGCGAATCAAACACCATTCATTGGGTGGTCTTTCAGAGTGCTACCTTCAAGCAACAAACATCTGTATTGAGAACTTTTGTCAAAACCTCGTGATTTCGTCAGTTTACTGTCCGCCCAGATTTTCAATAACAAAAGATCAGTATAGAGATTTTTACAAATCACTAGGTAGCCGTTTCATAGCGGCTGGCGACTACAATGCTAAGCATACATTCTGGGGCTCACGACTCGTTAGCCCTAAAGGTCGTATCTTGTACGACTCCCTGTCTGAAATGGGACTGAATGTGATTTCAACTGGTCAACCAACTTATTGGCCAACTGACCAGCAAAAAATTCCTGACGTTATCGATTTCGGCGTGGCGAAAGGGGTATCCCCGGAACTCATTGAAGTCGAGGCTTCACTGGATCTTTCTTCAGATCACTCACCCACTGTAATCACCATCAGAAGTCCTCAGCAAAGCGTAACTGATGCCTTACTTCTTGTCAAACGTCTGAATTGGTTAAAATACAAAAAATACATCAGCACTCACTGCACAGAGAAACTCCCGTTAAAAACTGCTGAAGACATCGATGCCTGTATAAAAAGTCTTAATGAACATGTCGAGAAAGCCGCAGAACATGCTTCTTCCACTTACCGCCCGAATAGGTACAACAGAGTTTTTTCTGCAGATGTTGAGCAACTATTGTCTGAAAAAAGGAGAGTCCGAAGAGAGTGGCAACAACACAGATCGCCCCAACTTAAAACTAGGTTGAGAGAATGTACCAAAAACCTTAGGATATTGCTAGAAGCGCAAAAAGCAGCGTCTCTCAAACAACATCTGGAAGGTCTAGACGCAACTTCCCAGTCAAATTATTCATTATGGCGTGCAGTCCGAAATCTGAGAAAACCCGTAATCGCAAAACCTCCACTGCGTACTTTGAACGGATCTTGGGCACGAAATAACGAAGAAAAAGGCAACCTTTTCGTAAGTCATTTAAAAAATGTATTCACTCCCAATACGGATACTGACATTAGCGAACTACCGCCTGTTGTTGCCAGACCACCTGTACAAATAAGATTTCAATATCTGGAGGTTGTTGAGGCTATTGATAATTTAAATGTTAAAAAAGCACCTGGGTTTGATAAAATCAGCAATAAAATGATTTTTGAGCTGCCTCGCATTGCAAAAAGATTAATCCTCTTTCTTTTTAATGCCATCTTACGGCTTGAGTACTACCCTCCGGTTTGGAAAATTGCACTAGTAAAGATGATTCCTAAGCCGGGAAAAGATCCTTGCAAAGTTGAGTCGTATAGGCCAATAAGTCTATTACCAACTATGTCCAAATTATTCGAGAAATTGCTTATAACCAAGCTGACTCCGATTTTGAATGAAAACAACTGCATTCCCAATCACCAGTTTGGCTTCAGACGTCAACACAGTACAATAGAACAAACACATAGATTGGTACAAGTCATAAGAAAAACCTTTGAGGAAAAGAGATACTGTTCGGCACTCTTTATTGACGTCTCTCAAGCTTTCGACAAAGTATGGCATGAAGGCCTGATATCTAAATTAAAGCAGAACTTGCCGGTGAATCTTCAACACCTACTATGGAAATACTTAATCGACCGTCAGTTTATGATTAAAGAAGGTGATTATTTAAGCCGTCCTCAACCTATAGGTGCTGGCGTCCCTCAAGGTAGTATCTTAGGACCAATTCTATACTTGCTGTACACAGCAGACATGCCAACAAACAATGAAATTCACACGTCAACATTTGCTGATGATACGGCATTTCTCAGTACTCACAAAGATCCAAAAGATGCCTCGATTCAATTACAGCACCACGTAACGCAAGTGGAGAAATGGGCAAGACAATGGGGAATAAAAATAAATGAACAGAAATGCACCCACGTAACATTTACTCTACGTAGGGAATCATGTCCCCCTATTCGTATTAATGACCATATAGTGCCTCAAAACTCACACGTGAAATATCTTGGTATTCATCTGGACCATCGCCTCACATGGAAACCACATATAGATGCTAAGCTGACTCAAATGAAACTGAAAGCAGCCCAAATTCATTGGCTCATCGGCAGAAACTCCGTCCTTCGGCTCGATTGTAAGCTTCTACTCTACAACTCAATCTTAAAGCCAATTTGGTGCTATGGTATCCAGTTATGGGGCACTGCCTCCAACTCCAATATTGAGAAAATTCAACGCCGTCAAAACAAAATTCTACGAATGATAACTACCGCTCCTTGGTATATTAAAAACAACAACATACACAACGATCTTGATGTTCCACTTGTCAAATGGGAAATAACTAAACACGTGGCCCTTTATTTGGGTAAGCTGGAAACTCATCCAAATCCCCTCGCTCGAGACATCTTACAACATCCCGGTCATAGCCGTTTGAGAAGGAGGGACACCACCGCTCTCAGATGAATAAATACAAGTTGCTCATTATATCCTATCGAATTTGAAAACTAGATTTTGCCTAGCATTGGCTGGACTTATCTTAATTAACTTTAGTTTTAAGATTTGAATACCTATTGTTAGTTCATTTAAAATGAAGATACAATAAAAAAGAATATGCAAAAAAAAAAAAAAAAAAAAAAAAAAACTTTCTTCGCTAAAGATAATTCATCAATTTTGATTAAACTTGTATCCAAAAATACAAAAACTGTTTTGAAGAGATTCTAAATTTCAATGGATTTTTTACAAAAAGACCCAAGTAGCTGGAAAGATGGTGAAGATTATAGAAAAGGAAAATTTATTATTCAAAAACTAAAGGTTGTTAATGACTGCGCCGAACGAGGTATTAAGCTTGTTGAAAATTATCATGAGAAGATCACAAAAGATGAACAGCAGCGACAAATTTATTCAAAGTAAGTTATATTTAAATTTAACTAATTTACATTTAAATAATTATTGTGTTTCTTTTTAGGTTATTCAAAACTATCGACAACAATATACGAAGCATGCGAATTTAAATAATTTAAGAAATGATTACATTTAATCAAACTTACCGAAAAAGACCTTTCAAGTTGCCTTACTTTTTATATTAAAAACATATTTGTATTACAATTAAAATATACTGCTTTTGCTTCTATACGAAAAACATTCACATAAATATATATTTTTAAATATTGGTTTTAAAATTTCAGTTTTTCGTTTTTAGAAATAATATTTTACATTTTTTTTAAATATTGGATTTATAGCTAATTTAAGCAAATGTGTAGTTTTTACCCCCATTGCAAAAAAGGGTTAAATTTACTCATAATATTTCAGAATACTTTTAAAAATATTTAAAACATCCAGTTTCTGGAAAATTTAAATGAATATACTTAAAAAAACGATATTTTTAGATCAATTATAGTTAAATATACAGAATTTCCCAAAATTTGAAGTTTGACCTCAAAGGTGCACTGCATAGAGTTACCTGATTCGGCTAATATTTTCAGCATGCAAGTTCAACACTATGTGGCACATTAACCCCATTGGATTTCGGTATAATTCATATCGAAAAGCTATTTTTTTAGCTGCAATATAGGCGAATACACTATATTTCGCAAAATTTGAACTTTGACCTCAAAGGTGCACGGGATAGAGTTATCCGATTTGGCTCAAATTTTCAGCAAGTAAGTTTTAGACCAAGTGGCAAAAGAATCTTCACATTTTTGTTTAAAATTCTGGAAAAAAATGTTTCCCATATATTTCATTGTCGCTCTAATGTACATACATATATATTTTTATGAATGAATGTATGTATGTACATATGTATATCTATATACTTATGTACATTCATAAGTATTCTAAAAATTATAATATTTTACTTAGGTAAAAAATATATTCAAAATCAAGTAAATTAAAAAGTATTATTGATTGCATTTGTTAATCTTATAAAAACCAGATGCAATTCAAATGTTTTGAATGGTATCTATTTTTCTCTTTTGTTTTTATGAAACTGGACATTGAAAATGATCGTTCACAAAGTGTGCTTGTTGGACTTATAGAAAATAAAGCATTAAGCAATTTTTGTAGTCTCTCAGATCTCTGATGACACTTGTCTAAATAAAAAAAATCTTCTACATATATGGCCTATTTCACGATGTCGAAAGATAACGTTTGCTTAGATAAGACTTAAGACACGATTATCATGAATAGAATTTTTTGGCGTTTGCATACATTTAATGGTATTGCTAAGTTAATTTTCTAAATTTTGCTCACTATCATCGCTATTAAGATCTTCATCCACATCTGTTGAAATGTCGTCTTTATCAGTAAACAAACGGTTATATAATTGTGAAGCAAATTCCTTTGTATCACTCTTATTAGAATATTTAAGAAAAGAATTGTTTATGGGAAAATTTCCTGTGCTGAGATATAAAATTAAAGTATTTAGCAGTTTATTACGTCGTTGTGTAATACGCGATTTTAAGGATTCCAATATATCACATGAAAGCGGATTGTCAATTTTGGAAAACTTAGAAAACAAAAATTTAAAAATACCTTCAGCTTGAACTAACGTAGTGCAGTTTTTTGACAATTCATTTATGGCTACTTCCAATGGCTTCAAAGTATTTTGAAGAAATCTTAACATTCCAATGTCGTTTTCACCAAATGGAGTTAGGCCCAGCTCTAAAAGTGCGTGGTTTACACATTTGTAAATTCTTAAAAATTGCGAGATCATTTTTAACAGAGAATTCCATCTATGTCTTACATCGTGAATTAATTTAATTTCTTTTTTCTCTTGCTCTTTAACATATATTTGAAGCTTGTTTTGTTTCTCGCTTGATTTGTTGAACATTTTTACACATTTTCTAACGCTAAATATTATGTCAGCAATATTTTCATGCAGAAAAGTTAAAATTAAATTACACATTTCATCTCCGGAATCTTGCTCATCGAACTCTGACTCATCGGAACTCAAATTCTCATTTAAGGTACAATCTTTTTTTCTGTATATTGTGTCCACAACACAAAGATGGATTGCGTGATTTATTACCGCTGCACCATCATGGGTAGATGCTACAATGTCACTTTCAATATTTAACGAAAATTCAGATAATTTATTTTTAATAATTTCATCAACGTTGTTCGCTGTAGCTCTAACACTAAGTGCTTCCAGCCCAAGATTGTATATTTCGCAAATCTTTTTCTCATCGTTATAGCAACGAAGAGTTACATTAACATATTTTGTATACGAAATATCGCTCCATTCATCGACCACAATGGAAAACCTACCATGGTTTTGTTTAATTTCTTCAATTTTACTCTTTAGTTCTTCTTGCTTTATTAAATAAAATTGATCAATTTTCTCCCATATAGTTGATTCCGCCGGCATATTAAAATTTCTAGCACGTAAATATGTTAGAACAACTTTGGACTTCTTCAGAGCCTTTACGGACATTCCAGCCTCGGCAACGCAACGTGCGAATATTTCACCAAGTGATTCCTTTTTGGCAGGGCATCTAAAAGGATTGTTATCAGCGGACGCCTTAGAGCTACTGGTAATAGAATTATTTTTTTCTTTTTGAGCAATAATTTCAATTTTATGGACATGTTTAATGTGGCCTAGAAGTCCTGATGTCGAAGAGCCTTTGCAGCTTAGTATTTTTGGACACTTTATACATCTGGCTTTATCTCTTTCATCACGTTCAAAATATTTCCACACTTCGGAAGACATCTGCGTAAAAATATAAATATGATGTATGTACGTAGTCGAATATGTACAATTTTGTATTTAAAATATTTTCAGTAAGTAATATTCACCTTTTTCAACGCTTTCTGGTAAAAATAGCAATGTAATTTTTTAATTATATTATGAAACAAAAACAGACGCGTCTATAATTATATTCGAAGAAAACTTTTCTTAGTCCCCTTTTACAGTTGAGAAATTGAAAGACAGACATTTTTCTCATTCCGCTTTGAACTTGCCTAAACCTTTTAGAGTTGCGAAATTAATAGACAGACAGAAATTTTTTGTTTATTTTTTCGTTCTTCTTCTTTGTTGATTGTTGTGGAAATTTTTATTATAAAAACGCATTGAAAATAAAAGAAATTAAAAAACATATTCAAACAACTGTTAATTATAAAGTTTTTGTTATCAATAAATCTATTTGGTTAATAAATTTAATTATTTTTGCAATACGCGCGTTAAAGTGAGAAAAATGATCTGAAGCAACATGAAAAATGCGAAGGGTGGAAACTGTAAACTAAAAATGTCTTAAAATGTCCAGTACAGTAGAGGTCTACCGCACACTCTTCCCTCTTCAATATATCGCCAACAAACTTCGTCTGTCTGTCTTTCAATTTCTCAACTGTAAAAGGGGACTTAATTGTGGTTCGTAACGCTTTTTTACTTTTTGTTTTGATATTTTTCACAAAGCGTTCAGAGTTGCCATATGTGTAAGTACTAAACGGTCTATGTTACACTTAGAAAAATTTTGAAGAAAGAGCATAACTACGATTAAAAAAAATTGGAAAAAGTATACAGATTAAATAACCGGTTAACCGTGCTAAAAAAAACCGGATTATTCGATATTCGAAAACCGCACTTAAAAAAAACCGGTTTCAGTAAAACCAAAAAAACCGAGAAAACCGGGTAGAATAATAACCGTTCGATCTCCCTACTCCTTACTATGGTGGTGTACAGTATAAAAACCACATGTAATTAAAGCATTTAAATTATTCATGTAAGAGTTTATACTTGGTAGTACATATTTATATATGGTAGTATTTAGCCGAATTTCAACAGGTTCATTTTTAACGTTTAGCGGTTTCTGGCGTTTGTTTTTATCCATTATGGCTATTTTTTGCTGGCATGTTTTGGCAACACTGCTTATATAAAAATGAAATCTTGTGTGTTGCTATGCGCATAACTCGAGAACGGCTTGACTGATTTTTTTTTTTTTTGCTTTTAATTATTTATTGAATCTTCATATATGAAATAACAATAAGTATTCAAATCTTAATACTAAAAAGAAAATAATATGCCCAGCCAGTGCTAGACAAAAATTTTTATGATACTAAAAAATTTCACATCAACTGATCCAGTCATCTGTTTTGCGCTTGAGTTAAAGCAAGGGTATCCCTCCTTCTCAACCGATTGTGGCCACTAAAGTTAAGGATGTCTCGTGCAAGTGGGTTTGGATGGTGTTCAAGTTTGCTGACATACTTTGACGCGTATTTTGTAAATTCGACTTTTACTAATGGCACGCCTAGATCTTTGTGGATTCGAGAATTTTTAACATACCATGGTGCTGCAGTAATTATACGTAGAATTTTATTTTGACCCCTTTGAATTTTTTCAATGTTTGATGCTGAGGCAGTACCCCATAATTGAATTCCATAGCACCAGATTGGCTTTAGTATTGCATTGTACAACAAAAGTTTGCAATCCAATTTCAATGTAGAGTTTCTGCCGATTAGCCAATTAAGTTGCACTGCTTTTAATCTCATTTGTGTAAGTTTCGCTTCAATATGAGACTTCCAAGTTAAACGGTGGTCGAGGTGAATGCCGAGATATTTGACTTCATTGTATTGCGGGATAATTTGATTATTTATTCTGATGAACGAGCAGGTATCTTTTCGCAATGTGAAAGTTATATGAATATATTTCTGTTCGTTAACCCTGATTTTCCAAACCTCTAGCCAATTCTCTAGCTTATAAACATAATTCTGCAAATTCTGTGATGCAACTTGGTGGTCCTTATGGACGCTGATAAAGGCTGTATCGTCTGCAAAAGTTGACGTATGGATTTTGGGGTCTGACGGCATGTCGGAGGCATATATCAAATATAAAGTAGGACCCAGTATGCTACCCTGTGGCACACCTGATTCAATTGGCTGAGCGGTACTTAAAAAATCACCTTCTTTGATTTTAAATTTGCGACCGTATAAATAACTTTCCATGAGTTAATGGGTGTTAGCAGGCAGAGTTAATTTTATTTTGTGCATTAAACCGTCATGCCAAACTTTGTCGAACGCTTGCGACACATCAATGAAAAGGGCGGAGCAGTATTTTTTGTCTTCAAACGACCCTCTTATCACATTTACCAATCTGTGTGTTTGTTCGATGGTGCTGTGTTTAGCCCTGAAGCCGAATTGATGATTAGGAATACATTCAGTGTCATTCAGAATTTGAGTCAACTTAGTCATTAACAATTTTTCAAACAGTTTTGAAATTGTCGGCAGTAGACTAATTGGCCTATATGACTCCACTTTGGTGTGGTCCTTCCCTGGCTTAGAAATCATAGTGATTATAGACACCTTCCAATCTGCAGGATAGTATTCTAGGCGTAAAATAGCGTTGAAGATAAAGAGGATAATTCTTCTTGCTACACGAGGTAACTCCACAAGCATTTTATTGCTGATTTTATCCATACCTGGAGCCTTTCTAAGGTTCAGAGTACCAATAGCGTTTTGGACATCACGAAAGTTTAGTCTTAGAGATACAGGAGGCCTTATAACAAGTGGTAGCAAATCAGATTCGTTATTATTTGGGTTGTTTATAGTAAACACATTTCTCAAATGGTTAACAAATAAATCCCTTTCTCGGAATCATTTCTAGCCCAGTCACCAGTCGGATTTCGCAAAGGAGGTATTCCTCTTACTGGTCTTTTTAAACCTCTTGCCGCCCTCCATAACGAGTAGTCAGATTGTGGGGTACTATCAAGACCTTCCATGTAAGATCTAAGTGAGGCCGTTCTTTGGGTTTCTAAGAAATGTCTTAGTATATCTCTGCATTCCCGTAGCCTAGCTTTCAGTTCAGGAGACCTGTGAATTTGCCACTCTCTTCTCATTCTTCTTTTTTCTGATAGGAGATGTTCGAGTTCAGAGAAATAAGTTCTGTTTGTCCTATTTCTACATTCAACGTGATAAGTGGAAGCGTGATACACAGCTCGTCGAAGGTCCTCGGTAAAGTTGCCAATCGACTCATCAATATCGTCGGTAGTTCTCAACACAACATTTTCCGTGCAATGAGAACTTAAATACTTTTTGTATTTTATCCAACTTACTCGGGTCTTAGTCATGTTCATAAATGGAGAACCACACACTTGAGGGAAATGCATTGAAATGATAGTAGGAGAGTGATCTGAGGACAAGTCCAGTGAAGGATCCACTTGCAGCCATTCTACAGGGATATTTTTGACTACTCCAAAGTCAATAACATCGGGAATCTTCCGTCGGTCCGTCGGCCAATAGGTGGGATGTCCACTTGAGAGTACATCTAAGCCCATTTTAGCAATGGTGTTGAAGAGTACGCGACCCTTTGGGGTTACCAGACGTGAACCCCAAAATGTGTGTTTGGCGTTAAAGTCGCCAGCAACTAAAAATCTAGCTCCAAGGGATTTAAAGAAGTTATGGTATTGGTGTTCTTTTATTGAAAATCGAGGCGGCGAATAAATTGATGATAAAACAAATTTGTATTGACAGAATTCAATGCAAATGTTTGTTGCTTGGAGGTAATCCTCACTTATGTTATTCATTAGATAATGCTTTATTCTGTTCTTTATAAGAATTGCCGAACCTCCACAAGCTGTTCCGCGGGGGTCTTTAGTATCGTAGAACTCGTAGCCATTAATTTTGAAGTACCCTGTCGACGTCAAGTGAGTTTCAGCAATCATCATAACATCAATCTGCTTATCCATCAGGAAGTATTCCAGTTCATATTTATGTTGGCGGAGGCCGTTCGCGTTCCAGAAACAAATTTTTAAATAAATCATTTCTTTAAAATGGCTTGCAAGATAGTGGATTGCATTTTCAGCATTTCCTGCATCATGGATGTCATGGTGGTCGTAAAAGTGTTCATGGTTTGGACAAGTGTCTGCAATGTTGTCTCTAGATTGTTGATATGCGGCTCAGCATATTGGGGTTTAGGTTCCTGCTCCAGACCTGGCATATTAGATTTCACGACGTTTGCGTAAGAAACTTGTCTAGAACTAGGCGCGTTTACATGACTAGTGGACCGTAATAATTGAGGTAAATTGTCACTCGATGCTAAATTTGGCTGTTGAGGGTGATTAGGCAATACTGACGTCTTGTTGGTTCTTATGCCTTTCAAATGAGTGTAAATTGGACAACCTCTATAATTTTCGGTATGATTACCTCCGCAGTTACTGCATTTTTTGATTTTTGAGTCAGTTCTCGACTTATCGCATTGAGCAGTTGCATGTAGCTCCCCACACGCAACACAAACTGTCGGCAATTTACAATACGCCTTGGTGTGACCAAATTCTTGACAGTTGCGACACTGGACGGGTCCCTGGCGCTTATGTGGTTCTTCCACGGTGATTCTACGATGCAGAAGGTACATCAGATTGTAGATGGGATGGGACTCGTTTTTCTTTAAGACAACATCTCCAGGTTCCAATTCTACCCTAAACATGGGCTGAGGGTTCTTTTCACGGTTTCTAATATTCACTACGATCTTGATTTTGAACCCTTTGTCCATTAAACCGGTTTTTATCTCCGCGGGATCAACACATGGGTCTATACCCTTTAGAACGACTTGGAGTCCTTTTGCGCTTTTGAGCTGGTAGGTATAGAAATCCCTAGTCTCCCTTTCCAGCTTGTTGGACAATTTTCGAAAATCATCTTCCCTATTCACTTGTATATTTGTCTCGCAGATATTTCCATGTTTCATTGAGGTTACGCTAAACATGTTTTCACCTATTACAGCAACAATTCCTTGTACCAATTTACTGGAAGTCGGCTCTCTCAGATAAATTGGTGGGGGCTTAAACGTCTTCTTCGGAAGTTCTGGCTCATCCGTCTGGAGGAGAGTAAACCTATTTTGATCATTACTCACGGTCTTAGGAGCTTTTGCATTTGATGACACTTGAGCAGACTTCGGGCTCCTCTGTCGCTTGAGAACGGTTATGTACTTATCCATACCTACTTGTTTTTTGGGTTTGACTGCACTATTTGATGAAGATGATGTTTTTTCATCTGTTGAAATCACTATATTGGGCGAACAGGAACGACGCCAGAGAGCCATTTAGTTTTCCTAGACGAGCTAAGCTCTTTCTCAGAATTACACCTGAGAGGAACACTCATACATTTTTTTTACGATTTTTTTGATGTTGTTTTTTCATATATTTTAACCTATTACGATTTTTTTTCACTTTTTTGTTTAATTTCAACTTTTTACACTTTTTCACCTATTACGATTTTTTCACCGAAAATTCAGCCGCACTAAAAGTAACACGTCCGAACAGTTCGATGAGACGAGACTGAATGATGACTGATTTCGCTAATTTTTTTTTGAAATGTGTGTAATAGTATGAGAAAGGTTTGTATGGAAAGAAAAATTGGAAAAGTTGCTTGGAAAATTTAAAAATTCTGAAAAAACTAAAATTGTGTTTTCAATGTGATTTTACATTTTTTATGTTATTTTTTTATATATTCCGCTTACACTTAGTACGAATAACGATTAAGTTTGGAAAATATGCATGTTCAAGGTTAATGGACAACCCCCATTGTACGTCCACTTCGG
This sequence comes from Bellardia pandia, assembly GCA_916048285.2. Lineage (NCBI taxonomy): Eukaryota > Metazoa > Arthropoda > Insecta > Diptera > Calliphoridae > Bellardia > Bellardia pandia. The sequence continues at coordinate 65,015,658 of OU696533.1, forward strand.
TATACGTAATATACGTAATATACGTATTATTTGTTGTTTGATGGTCGTGAAGAAGTTTTGAATTAAGGAAATTTACAAGTTTTTAATGCACTATTATAAACGTTGTTATATGTTAGAAATATTAGAAAGCAGATACAGATAATGTTGCTCAAACCTATACATAGATACATAATTTATAAAAACAAAAACCCTAAAAATGAAATTATTATTTTTCAATATTTTTTTGTTTGTGTAATATTTAAAATTTTTTATTCTGACAATTATTGTTATTTTGAAAAATATTTTAGTTATTAATAATTTTTGTAGCGAAATATTATAATTAATAAAAAAATACGAAATTTTGACCTTCTTCTCAATTAAAATATATTAATAACTTATTTGTTTTTACTTTTGTTTTGCTTGCTTAGACAGATCGCAATACCGCAGATACCGTTATTTTATTAATCTTAAAAATTATTTTGCCACGTGTGCAAATGTCGTTTGACTTCTTAATGTCAAGGTCAAACTGGCGCAATTGGTTCCGCCACCAGAGCCATTACGCTCATTGGTTTCTGGTATAGGAACAGATTCCAAACATTTCTTGACACAAATTCAGAAATACAACAGTTACTTCCAAATGACTTCATTTGGTGCAACAAATGTAGTTCGGCACCAGTTTTTACCCACTTTCAAGGTAAATGATTGTGTTCATCTACAGTATTTATTTTTTTACATAGATAAAGTATTACAGATTCAAGGTCAAATATATCATCGAGCTGGCTCGCTATTACCACACCTAAATGCAGACTATAAATTTCTGCAGATTTATTTCATGGGAAATACAACAGAAGAAATAGATCACCGCTGCGCACACAACAGTTCGCTTAAAAGACAAATTGTAGAACAACTGCAAACTTTTTTTCATCAACGCAATGAATTGGTTACATTGTTCAAAACCGCGCTGGACCGAATGCCATCTGATAACCATAAAATTGTTATCAGAGCTGATAAGACGCCTGCAGGAGAACACGCAAGACGTTTTAATGCGCCAACAATTGATGATGTCGCCATTGTCGTCGTTGGTGAAAATTTTGAATCGCGTGATATCGTTCTACATCGGCGGAACAATCAGCTGCAACGCGTTTACGAAACGCACCGGTCGTATGATGCATTGCAATATCCCATTATATTTTGGCAACTTCACCTTGCCACGGCTATGATTTCTCGATCAAGATAATAAATCCGCTTACAGGTGAATATAAAATCTTTCTCTCTTGAATAGGACTTATTCATTTCATTGACACAAAAATTAATTTACAGGCGCTGAAACGAAGAAAAAAGTTAGTTCAATGAGTTATTATTCATATCGACTGATGGTTCGTGAAAATGGGGACAATCACATCTTGAAATGTCGCCGTCTATTTCACCAACAAAAACTCCGTTCCGAAGAGTATATTCACCTTCGAGATGCTATAAATGCTGACGGAAACGCACAAAATGTTGGTCGAATGACGATCCTCCCAGCAACATACTTTGGAAGTCCGCGACATATGCAGGAATATGCTCAAGATGCCATGTCGTACGTTCGCCATTATGGCACACCAGATTTTTTCATTACTTTTACGTGCAATCCGCAGTGGATAGAAGTACGACAAGATTTATTCCCTGGTCAATCACCCATCGATCGCCATGACATCACCGCAAGAGTCTTCAAACAAAAACTGAAATCACTGATGGATTTCATCGTGAAGCATCGAGTTTTCGGCGAGACGCGTTGTTGGATGTATTCTGTAGAGTGGCAAAAACGCGGATTGCCACACGCACATAATCTCATTTGGTTGATTGAGAAGATAAGACCCAATGAAATCGATGATGTTATATCGGCGGAAATTCCTAATGAAGAAGAAGATCCAGGCTTGCACAAGGTGGTTACTACTAACATGATTCATGGCCCCTGTGGATCATTAAATAGCAATTCTCCGTGCATGGTCGACGGCAAATGTTCGAAGCGTTATCCAAGGGCATTAGTTGCAGAAACAATTACCGGAAATGATGGTTATCCACTGTATCGTCGCCGATCTACTGCCGATAACGGAAGATCAACAATTGTGAAAGTGCATCAGCAGGATATTGAAGTTGATAATCGTTGGATTGTTCCGTATTCGCCATTACTCTCAAAGACTTTCAAAGCGCATATCAACGTCGAATCTTGCCATTCCGTGAAATCCATCAAATACATCTGCAAGTATGTGACCAAAGGAAGTGACATGGCTGTGATTGCAGTTGGTGCGGAAAATTCTAATGATGAGGTCACTCAATATCAAATGGAACGCTATGTTAGCAGTAACGAAGCAATTTAGCGCATTTTTTCATTCGCCATTCATGAAAGATATCCCACTGTTGTTCATTTGGCCGTACATCTGGAAAATGGTCAAAGGGTATATGTCACTGCGGGCAACGCATTACAACGAGCCGACCGGCCACCATCTACAACATTGACCAGTCTTTTTCAAATGTGCCAGTATGATGACTTCGCCCGAACGCTACTATACTCTGAAATACCGAGTTATTATACTTGGAATCAATCGTCAAAGAATTTTCAACGCCGTAAACAAGGAAATCCGGTTCCAGGTTACCCTAATGTATTTTCCACCAGCGCGTTAGGTCGAATTTACACAGTCCATCCAAGCAACGATGAGTGCTTTTATTTGCGTTTGCTCTTAGTCAACGTTCGTGGTCCAACATCATTCCAACATCTGCGAACTGTTAATGGTGAATTATGTGGCACATACAGAGAAGCCTGTCAACGTTTGCGATTGTTAGAAAATGGATTACACCCTTGGAGATGCTGCAATTTCGTCAAATGCTCATCAAATACGAACATTATTTTCGATAATTATCTCAACATGCTTTCCATCCAAACCAACGGATTTGTGGACCAAATACAAAGATTGCATGTCGGATGATATTTTGCATCAGATGCGTACTAGAACGTCAAATCCAGATTTGCAACTGAGCGAAGAAATTCACAACGAAGCATTAATATTAATTGAGGACATGTGCATGATGATGTCGAACAAGGTCTTATCTCAATTAGGCCTGATAGCGCCTAATCGTCCGATGCATGAGGCATTTAATCATGAGTTGTTACGCGAAAAACAATACGATTGTGATGCACTAAGAGAATCTATTCAAACGAATATTCCACTGTTGAATCGACAACAAAAATATGCGTACGACACCCTCATGGAAGTTGTGAACAATGGAACTGACGCTCCCGGTAGAACCGTTTTGGTGGCGCGATGATTTTGTTGGCAGGTGATTTTCGCCAAACGTTGCCAGTGATTCCGCGGTCAACGCCAGCCGATGAATTGAATGCATGCTTGAAGTCGAGCTTTTTATGGAAACACATCAAAAAACTCAAATTAAGTACCAACATGAGTGTCGAGTTGCAGAACGACCAATCTGGAGATATATTTTCAAAACAATTACTAGACATTGGTAATGGCAAAATCCCCGTTGATATTGCGACTGGCTACATTCAATTCCCTGTTAACTTTTGCCAGTTCACTGAATCGAAGAGCGAACTCATCCTAAAGGTGTTCCCAAACATTGTACAAAATTACACAAACCATGTTTGGTTGAGCGAACGTGCTATATTGGCGACAAAAAACATTGATGTAGACGAATTGAATTTCAAGATTCAAAGTGAAATTGCTAGCGAATTGATGACGTACAAATCGGTGGATTCCATTATTAATCAAAATGATGTCATCAACTATCCAACCGAGTTTTTGAACTCGCTGGAATTACCCGGTTTGCCACCACACAATCTCCAACTGAAAGTCGGTTCAGTTATCATAATGTTAAGAAATATCAACCAACCACGTCTTTGTAATGGCACCCGGCTGGCCGTGAAAAAACTCATGAACAACGTCATCGAGGCAACAATTCTAAAGGGAAAGTATAGAGGAGAAAACGTTTTAATACCACGCATTCCAATGATTCCGACCGACAGTCCGTTTGAATTTAAACGCATGCAGTTTCCGGTGAGGCTTGCATTCGCAATGACAATAAACAAATCACAAGGACAGTCATTAAGTGTTTGCGGCATTAACTGGGAAAATCCATGCTTTTCGCATGGTCAATTGTATGTCGCCTGTTCTCGTGTTGGAAAACCATCAGCATTGTTTGTTTACGCGCCAGACAACAAAACAAAAAATGTCGTGTATCATAAAGAATTGGAATGAACGAAATGGTGAAAGTGAACCAACCGAAACAAAACATTTTTTTTTTGGTACTCGAACGTCGTTATTGCAGTCGAAGTGTAAATAAAACACCTTTCGAGTCTATGTGATCTCAGTTTAAAATAAAACATGTTCAAAATCTTATAAACATTTTTAAAACAATCCTCAATCAGAAATGTCTTTTTTTTCTTAATTTTTACTTTGTTTACACATTTCCAATAGCTTTTTACAAATTTATAAAATTTTCACAAAAAAATTTATTTAAATTTAGACAGGACAAGGTCAGCTAGAAGGCCTCGCTTTCGAAAGAATTTAATCCACTAAACCTGAGCTAAATTCCTCTTCGGTGGTTCTCTGACATTATGGGGAATGGCCTCGCCCACTGAAATGCATTGCTCATATGACGCGCTTCAGTATCCTATTATTTTTCCATATGGAGAAGATGGATATCACTTTGAAATGCGTCAAATCAATCAAGCAACACATAAGTCCATTCATTATCCTGTTGAGTTCTTAAATTCACTCGATGTGCCAGGCTTTCCACCACATATAAAATTGCTAAATTATTGCAGTTTCCTGTTCGGTTAGCGTTTGCGATGACTGTTAACATCCCGTGTAGGAAAACCCACCGATTTATATGCAAACTAAAAATATTGTATATCCTAAGCATTGCAATAAACAAATTAAAATCAAATAAATAACTTTATGTAAATATATAAATACGTTTTATTTCTTTATAATGAGGGGGGTAGCGAAGCACACCGGGTTTAGCTAGTATTATATATAAATTGTATGCAAAATTTATTACAGTTAATAGAACTAAAATAACGTATACGTCGTAATTTTTTATTTAAAAAATTGAATTATACTTTGCCACTTTTAAATTATTCTAGCAGGATGGTTAAAGATGCTTATCATACGTCGTTTGGTCAGAAAAAGAATAAACAAACATCGACAAAAAAGTTGACAAATTAAAAAAGTCGGTAAGTGGATTTTTGTAATTTTAATTGAACCATTTTAAGAAATTCTTTTTTCTCACTAATTAATCTAGGAACCATATATTGCTAACATTAAAATTTGATAAATAGTTTACTTTTAAATTTTGTTTCATCTATTGCAACTATTGTACGTTCATGTCGTATTTAGTTTATTTTCTATTGTTCTCATTTAATTTTCAGTTAAAATAACAAATGACAAGGTTCTCTCTGTGACTTCTAATTCTACTGCCAATAAATCTCAAGGTTCAATTGCGTCTTTACTAAATCGGGTCTGATGATAGACTGCGATGTTCCTGTGCCTTTAGTCAAAATGTTTTCGACCGTTAATGTACCAATAAACAGTAAGATTGCTGTTTATCTGCTGTATTACTTGCCCGGTAGTGCTAACTCGTTTTCGTGACTCTTGGGATAATTGATTGTTTGCCTACCGGTTATTTCTTGATGAGGAAACAGATTCGTTTTCTAGCTGCTTTGCAGTTTCGCTGAATATGATCGGCTTTACAGTTATAACATTTTACTTTAGCTTTGCTTTTCATCTAGTGCCTGTATAACTGCCTTTTTTAAATCATCATTCATTTTCAGCGCTAACCTTGATGTTTCGCACCTTGCATATTTGCGGTTTAGATATTATTTTCTTCGTTTCCTGTGCAAGCGCGAATGAGACGGTTTCTTTAAATGATGACTTTCGTGTAGCACAAACTGCATGTTTCACTTCAGGATCACGAATGCCATTTACAAATGCCTCGATCTTGAATTGTTCCAATATGGAGTCCTGTACACTCTCATTAGCATTCAGCACTCTACCACGTAATTCTCTTCGATAGTTCTTTCTTAAGTTCTCCACCATATTTACGTTGTAGTGCATCCATTATGTCATTATAACTTTTTCTGTTGCTAATTGGTATGCTTTCAAGAACTACTGCTGCGTTTTGGAACTGGAATTATTCGAACTGGTCCATCTTGACATTGAAGATTATTAATTTTTATTTCCATATCATGCAGTTTGTCGTCAACATCTTTGGCTTGTAGTTTCATGCCATTTTCTAGTTTGGATAGCTTTTTGTCAAATTTGCCGACGTGTATTTCAAGTTTGTCTACTCTGCTGTTTATGGCATTCAAAATTTCTTGAAATTTCTCGTTTATGCTCTAGAACTTTCTTGAACTTCAGCTTTAACATCAGCGTACAACTTCTCGTTGTTGAGTTTAGAAGTTTATTGAACTGCAGCTCTAACATTTTCCATTTTTTCCATCATAGGGGCAAACATTGTGCTTAAATCCATATTGCTCGTTGTTGCATGGGTACGATGCAACGTACGATGTCGCGTCGCATGAATTCATCTACATATCAGCTTTTTTTGTAATTCTGCTTTATTATGGCCCCTTTCAGATTAGCCAACTTTAATTGCGCAAGTATAATTTTCATTTATTTTCTTTTGAACTTGCTTTTGTGTTCACATTCTGCAACATGGATGAGCAAGTTTAATTTTCTTATGCTCGAATTTTGTTAATTTGTTGATGTTTTGTTTCATTTCTGTATTCATTGTAATTGTAAAAGTGATTTGAAATTTGGTGTATACAATGGAAGTTGTGTGGGTTTCAAAGAAACTAAGTTGCTGGAAACATCATAACTTTGGCCGATAAATATCTGCTACTCCAGAACCACTTTTTTGGATTGCTTAACGGCGCGCACTTCTTGCATATATTGCGTCCGTAAATTCTTCCATTCGCGTTTTATTACTTCTACGGTTATACGGTCTGTCTTTTTTATTATATTTAAAGTATCATTAAATGATTCCGCCTTTTATTGCGGTCTAAATATGAAAATGAACGAACATTAAAAATACATTAATTTTGTTCAACTAAATTGATTGTTGTTCCGTTTCATTTTGCTTCCATTTCTCATAACTTTTTAATTTAATAAAAATTTATTCACAAATATAAAATTTTCTTAACACAAAATTAGACAACAGACCGAAGAAGAAATAAAAAACAATGTCAAAATCAAATAAATATCCCAAGACAAGAATGACAGCAGCAACAGAATTGCCAAGTAAAAACAAGCCTGTCCTCAAGTCTCGGCAATTCTTTCCCCTTCAAACCGACATTTCCTCTCCACACCCACAAACACAAGAGTTGCGCAAATAAAGTTGCCTAATCTGAAAGGGGCCTATCTGTGGTCGGTAACTTCAATTTACTCAATTCTCTCTTCAGTTTATCCACTTTTATTTCTTCAAACTTCATGATTTTTTTCCATTTTTGGAATCCTACTTCTGACACCAATTGTTAAGTTTTTACCTTTTAAAAATTGTGGTTTATTTCCTTTTACTTTTAATTGCAAAAAAAAGTGTCAAGTAGTTTAAAGAAAATATAACGAGTCTTTATTAATTTTAATGTACACAAAAACAAATCGATAGTTTTATTTTTTACTGACTCTCGATAGTTTTCTTTTACTATCGAAGTAATACGAAATCAATTAAATATAGCTAACGTTAATTTCTCGCCAAATTATTTTACCACCATAGTGGGGAGGGTATATTGGAATTGTGCATATGTTTGTAACGCCCAGAAATATTGGTCCAACACTCACCTTAAAGTATACCGATCGGCTCAGAATCACTTTCTGAGTCGATTTAACGATGTCCGACCGTCCGTCCGTCTGGCTGGCTGTCCATGTAAAGCTTGTGCGCAGAGTACAGGTCGCAATTTTGAAGCTATTTCGGTAAAATTTGGTACGTGATATTTTTTCGGCCCAAGGATGGATGGGATTGAAACTAATGGAAATCGGTGCATTATTTTACCTGGCCCCCATACAAATGTTCTCCCGAAATTGGGGTTTACCGGTCATAAATGTTGGAATTATGCAAGCATGCCAACAAATTTCACCAAAAATGAGTAATAAATGAAGCTAAATCACATCTACAAATTTCATGAAGATCGGCCCATAATTAGTCGTAGCTCCCATATAAGGCCCACTTCCGAAAATCACTTAAATGAGCATAACTCTTTTAAAAATTTTGGTATCTAATTAATATTGAACACAAATATGTTTCGAACATATACATATAATATGGTACATTTTTATTATGATCGGTTCATAATTAGTTGTAGCTCCAATAAATGGCCCACTTCCGAAAATCACGTTAACGATAATAAATTTCTAAAGAATGTTGGTAATCAAATAAAATTCTACACAAATAATATACAGAAATGATGACACCTAATTTTATAATGGTCGGTCCGTAATTAGTCGAAACTGCCATATAAGACCCTCCCCATAATCAACTTTAACCTCCATAAATCTTTTAAAAGTATTTACATCGAGATAAAGTTTAACAACACAATTCATAGAAATCATGACACTAAATTTTTGGTTGATCGGTCCATAATAGGTCATATCTCCCATATAGCGCACATTTCTGAAAAACTGTTTTATACATATACTGGGTGTAGGGTATTATATGGTCGGGCTTGACCGACTATACTTTCTTACTTGTTTTAATTGTAACTTTTTAATTTGCTTTATTTGCAATAAGTCTTTTTGTATTTGCATAATGCAGAGTAGATGTAAATTAATATAAAAAGTGTTAAATATAATTTAACAGACTTGTTTGAATAAAAATATATAAATAGAACTCAGTGACATTTGACCGGTGGCAGCGGCTAAATGTCGACTTCAATCTTTGACTTTGTTCTCTTTGCACATACGCTGAATCTTGTAGTGCAGGATTGTTTAGCTCAAAACAATATTAAAGAGATTTTGACAAAATGTAAGAGGATTGTAACATATTTTAAAAGTAGTACAATGGCTTATAAAAAATTTAAAATTGAAAAAGTTAAGGAAAAACCATATAGTTTACTTCAAGAAGTACCCACTCAATGGAACAGCGCCTTGAAAATGGTTGAAAGGATTTTACTAACAAACAGCTGGATTTCAAAAGTCCTATTACTACCACCACCTCTAACAGCTGATTATATCCTTATACATACTAAATGATTTGAAAAAGCTATTAAAACCATTTGAATCAGCAACGATCTAAACTTCCGTTAAAATATTGCTAATCATTACAATTACGTGTGGTCTTTTTCAATCTTTGGATGAAGTAAAACAAAATTTCAAGACGCTTGAAGGACAACAGGCTTATATTTTCCTAACAGTAAAAGTGAAAAAGAGACTTTTTCCATATGAAGAACGAACTGCAGCAAAACTGGGAACATTGCTATACCCGCGATTTAAAAAGGAAGGCTTTTTATCAACAAATAATGCTGATAATGGGTCCCAACTTGTAAAAAATTAACTGAGCTTCATAAGTAAAATAAATACTTCACTTGAACAGAATATAGAACCGTCAACTTCCAAGTCCATTGCAATCCAAGTACAGCAGACGCCACTTTTAAAATTTGTTGGAAGGAAAATAGTCAACAAAGTGAGAACTCACCAAGTCGACGCTATAATATCCATCAGACAATATTTGGAGAATGAAAACACCCCAGTAGATAGTGACCCACTACAATATTGGAAGGTAAAATGTGTATTAAAGTAAAAACAGTAGATAAGCTTTTATTTATTAACAAAAATTATTGGGTATCTGACAGAGCTGTAAAAGAATGATTCTTTTCTGAATGAATTATTCAATTCCAGCTCTGGTGTCTGAATATTGAATATAGTTAATGTATACCATTTATACCATTGAATATGTATCCAAGTTTTTTTTTTTTTTTTGTTATTTAGCATTAATTTTTAAAAAATTATCTCAGTTTCCCAACTAGAACGTAATTTTTAAATTTTAAATAAAAGACAGATATTTAAAAAAAATCGTGAAACTTTATTATATCGTAAAGGAGACAGACTGACTGTTAATGAAATTTTCAATGACCTTTTTGCATAAATGCTGCGGTATTTCATTAATGCAGCGTCCATTTTCCTCTTTTAAGGCTTGAGTCGTCGTCGGCTTATTTGCGTAAGCCATCGACTTCAAAAAACCGCAAAGAAAAAAATCGAAATGTGTTAAATCGCACGATCTAGGCGGCCAATTCTTGTCTCCAAAACGCGAAATAACACGACCGGGAAATGACTGATGCATCAATTGAATTGTTTCTCTGGCTGTATGACATGTGGCGCCGTCTTGTTGAAACCACATGCCCTCCACATTAATTTCATCAATTCCAGGCAAGAAAAAACTCCCTTCGCTGTCCATGTTCAGCTGGCTTCAGTTCCTGAGGCAATTGAACTTTGTATGCATGAAGATGCAAATCTTTCGTCAAAATTCGCTGCATAGTGGATTTGGAGACACCAATTTGCTGAGCTCGGTGTCGAATTGAGGTGGATAGAGTTTGAGCGACATCATCACGTACAGCTGCGACATTTTCGGTCGATCGATCTGGTCGAAGGTGCGTTGTTGTCTTTACATCACTGACAGACCCAGTTTCGGCAAATTTATCTATTAATCTCTTTACAGTTGACTCTTTTGGAGCATTATTGTGACCCCAAATTCATCGCAATTTGCGAACTGTAGCCGCAAAACTTTCACCATTTTGGTAAAACAATTTCAAAATGAGAATGCGTTGTTCATTCGTGTAGCGCTCCATTTTTCCTAAATTGCGTTCTAGTTGGGACACCCTTATATAGGGTGTTTTTTTGAGAGGTATAGAACTTCGAATTGAAATAAAACACAAGAAAATCGTTTTAATGACCATCAATTTGGCTTTATTGGAAGAACAATTTTATGCCATTAATGTTTAAATATGATTTCAGGCATGTGGCCGCCGCGGCTGGCTCGAATAAAGCCAATTCTACAGGTCCAATTTTCAACCACTTTTTCGAGCATATGGGGCCGTATGTCGGCAATAACGCCACGAATGTTGGCTTCCAATTCCCCTAACGTTTCTGGTTTGTTGGCGTAGACGAGCGACTTCACATATCCCCAAAGAAAATAATCCAATGGTGTCAAATCACACGATCTTGGTGGCCAATTGACAGGTCCATTCCGCGAAATTATGCGCTCATCGAATGTTTCCTTCAATAAATCGATTGTGGCGTGCGCTGTGTGGCATGTAGCGCCGTCTTATTGGAACCACAACTCATCCACATTCATGCCATCCAATTTGGGAACAAAATAGTCGGTTATCATGGCTCTATACCGGTCTCCATTAATTCGGGTCCTCTTCAACACTTTGCTCTACAGCGGCAATTGTTTCTTCGGTGCGCACTGTTCGACGTTTCTGCGGATGCGTATTATCACATAGAGTAAACGTAGTGCGAAAACGATCCATGGTTAACCGAATTAATTGCTCTGATGAACGATTATGTCGACCATAAAATGGACGGAGCTTGCGGTAAACTTCGCGAACTGAACCGTTATTTTCGAAATAAATTTGCACGATTTGCAAGCGTTGTTCTTTTGTCAACCTGTTCACGATGAAATGGCAAACCAAACTGAATATAAATGACATTAGAGTTGCCAGATTTGACCACAAAATGCCAGTTTTATCTCTTTTCGAAAAACAAACCTGTAAAAAAAACACCCTCTATATGCTAATTTATTTATTAATTTAATGTTGAATTATTAATTCATTTTAATTATAATATTTGTTTAAAACTAAAAAAAAACGTTTTGAAGTAAGCGCTTATGTTTTACGATTTTTTAAAAATATTTTTATGCTTTTATACCAGTGGTCCTCAAAAAGAGAGGATTTGGTAATTACATATGTATGGGTGACACTACACAGAAAGAAATAACATGTAATGTTTTAAATAAACCTCAATTAAAAATTAATTTGTTATTTTGTATAAATTCATCTTATGTTATTTTATGTACATATGTATGTATGTATAAAAAAGATAAAAAAAATAGTAAATTCTTTTGAAAATATCAAAATAATATTATTTAATGCAACAAAATTTCTGTAAAAAGTATATAAAAAAATGTATACATTTATGTCAGCGAAAGGCAAAACATGGGCGCCGCGTTTTTCATTTACTCTTCTCTTACGTACGTGTGCACACGCATTGTAGAGAAATAAACAAAGTTTAATGAGCATTCAAACAGACAGGTTGTGTAATTTAAAAATCAGTGTTGCCAGAAAAAAAATTTTTCCCAACTTTTTTAAAAATGTGTGATGAATATGAAATGAATTTTTTATTTTCTTTAAATTATTATTTTGAAAAAGTTCTTTCTTTTACTGATAAGAGTAAGCTTTCCTCTGTATGCACTAATGGTGCCAATGTAATGTTGGGTAAAAAAGAAGGTTTTGCTGGACATTTGAATATTTAATACGCATAAAATGTTGCCCATATGAAATTTTTTTTTTTTTTTTTTTTTTTTTTCATTTTTCAACTCATCTTTATTTAAATTTTATATATACATATGTAATTAAATTTTTCGGGATATTATCTATAGATATTACAACGATTTAAATTACTAATCACAGATCTTGAGTACAACATATTTATTTATATCATTTTCGAAGGAAACCCATATGAAATAAATGTTGAAGATGTAATGCAATTTCCTGACTGATTTTCTAATTTTTCGCAAATAATAAAATAGATATTTTTGGAGATTTAAAATTTTTAATTGGGGATAAGTGACGAAAGTTTTCTGGCAATACCGATTTGTGTTGAGAGCGAAGAGAGTGTATTACTAATACAATTGCAAAATGTAATAGTATAGGTTGCCTGTCCCTGATTTATGTGATCACTGCTTCTCAGTGTACTGAAAACAACAACAAAAATTAGCTGAAAAAGAAAAAACATGCGCAACAGTCCTACTTTGTTCAATGCTGTCATACAACTGAATGAAATATTTGTATTTTTCTACGCTCTTGTACTGAGAAATAAATAAATAAAAGCTGAAAAAAGAACAAACATGCGGCATAGACCTGCTTTGTTGAATGTTGACTAACAACTGAATGTAATATTAGTATTTTTACGCTCTTGTTGTGAGTATTGTTTGCGATCGTGTTGTGTATATGTAAATAGCCGAAAATCTTCGTATTCTGAACAATACTAGTGAGGACCACTGTTTTATACCATTCAATTTAAATAAAATTTTTGTTACAAAAAATCAACAATTTATTTCCAAAACAAGTTTTTTTGAGTTATGGTATTGTTTAAATAAAGGAGCAATTTAAATCTTGTGTCTAGGTGCATACTGACTATCCTATTTAGTCGTACGATATGTCAAAAAAATCGTGTGTGTTCATAAAGTATGATAGTGTGGCCTCAAATTTAACTACATGGCAGATTTTTTTGACAAGTCTGTCCGACTTGCAAAAGTTTTTAAAAATGTTCATAAAATGATAGTTTCTATGCGATCAGAGTTGTATTTTCTAATACAGCTGAAAAGAAAACAACAATGTCGGCTTGATTAATCTAAAGCACAAATTATAATTTATAGGACGGACATTTAAGATTTTTTAGTTTGTATAGTTTATGCAATTTATTATACATATTATAAAAATTACAATGAATAAAAGTATCAAGGTGAGTACAATGTAAACTAATTGCAATCAAAGTATGTATGTATCACTAAATATTAGCTGAAAAATGCCGTTCTGTCTTTATACATATACATATTGAGTGGTCAAAGTAGGCTGTTTTAATGCTTATCCAAGCTTGGGAACGTTATGAATGCCTTTATAATCCGAAGAACGAGCATTATCATAATAAGTACGCTAGAAATGACACTTTGGAAAAAATTTAAAAAAACGTGGAAAGCTATGTCCCAAATATAACTGCCAATGATATAAAGGTAAGGTTCCACCGTAAATAATTTGCGTGTATTTAATTTGTTTTCGATTTATTTTTGATTTTTAAACAAAACTAAATTATTTAAGAACACAATATTGTAGAGAATTGGCTAAAATTAACGACAGCTACAGGAGTGGTTCGGGATATGACGATATTTATATACCAACAGTGCAAATTAATTGGCTAATCGGCAGAAATTCTACACTAAAGTTGGATTGCAAACTTTTGTTGTACAATGCAATTCTAAAGTCAATCTGGTGTTATGGAATTCAATTATGGGGTATTGCCTCAGCATCCAACATTGAAAAAATTCAAAGGGGTCAAAATAAGATTCTACGTACAATTACTGCAGCTCCATGGTATGTTAAAAATTCTCGAACCCACAAAGATCTAGGCATTTCTTTGGTGAAAGTCGAATTTACAAAACACGCCTCAAAATATGTCAGCAAACTTGAACACCATCCAAACCCACTTGCACGAGACATCCTTAACTTTAGTGGCCACAGTCGGTTGAGAAGGAGGGATACCCTTGCTTTAACTCAAGCGCAAAACAGATGACTGGATCAGTGGATGTAATTTTGTTGTAGTATCATATTATTTTGTCTAGCACTGGCTGGACTTATTATATTCTTTTAGTATTAAGATTCGAAAACTTATTGTCATTTCATTTCTGAAGATTCAATAAATAAATTAAATTTATAAAAAAAAAAAAAAAAAAAAAAAAAACTTATTGGTTCGACGACCTTAGTTTTCTTAAAGGATATGTAAATATTAAGAAAGGAGTTTCTTCGGTTTCCATAGTATGTAGCAATATGTTTTAAAAATAAATATGTATGCAATTAATAAATATTCCCAGGTTTCAGATGCTGACGTATTCGATGTATTTGAAGATTCAGAACCTGTTGCAATAACATTCTCTGCAAAGAAAAAGAAAAAAAAACTATTCTTCAGACGGCATCGCTCCAAAGGATGACATACAGTACAGGCCAAAAATCTGTTAGAAAAAGTCGTTCAACCTTGCTTAAAAACCAATAAATACGACGAGAGTTTGTTATTATTTTTGCAAGAAAATTTGTGTGATATCACAAACAAATCTCTAAAAGATGAGCTTAGCGAAGAAATAATTACGTTTGTAATGCAGTACAAAAGGCGTTTACTAGACGATAGCCTTTATAGCGTGTTCAGATATAAAACTTGATTGAGTCAATATTCGGTTAATTGACAATATTATTTTAAGTGTTCAGGCATACGCAATTTTCAGCTTACTCAATAATCATGTGACAGTTGGAAAACAATACAAGAAATACTGTAAATGGTTGTTGTGTTTTTATGTAAACAAACTAACTTTCACATTGACTTTTCAATGATTTCTTTTGTTTTCCTTTGTTAACATTTGCCATTTTATACAATTTTGTTCACTAAACACAGTTGTGAACAGTGTTGCATTCGCAATCTTACTCAATATTATAACAATTTCGTACTTATTGCGCAATAATTAATTGAGATTTTATATGGAATATTGAGCTCAATAATGGCGTTAATTGCGATTAACGCAATTAAGGCGCATATGTGAACACGCTATTAAGGCCATTAATTCAATTTATATAACACAGTTGCATATATATTTTGACGTTAATTTTGATTTTTAGTTTACCGTACATACATAGGTACATATATATACAGAACTACTACGTTACCTTGGATTATTGTTTTTATGTTTATATGTAGTTACATTTAACTTATAAAAAGACTGAATTTTTGCATATGAATAAATGCGTTTATTTTACATAAAATTACTTTTTTAAATACACTAAAAAATTATTTATTTACAAAAGAAAATTTTACGTATAGAATAGTAATATATATTTTTTCAGTTAATTCAGATTCTGAAGATGAACTTTATGTTCGAAATATATTGATCAAAAATACAATTAGGTTTTTATATTTTCTGAAAATTATGAGGGCTTCAAAAATTTGCTATTTAAAATTTTAATTTTTGGATGGCATCGTTTTCTCGAATTCACAAAGAAATAGGCGTGCCATTAGTAAAAGTCGAATTTACAAAATATGCGTCAAAGTACGTCAGCAAACTTGAACACCATCCATACCCACTTGCACGAGACAAGAGCTTATTATTTTCTTTTTAGTATTAAGATTTGAATACTTATTGTCATTTCATTATATGAAGATTCAATAAATAATTAAAGGCAAAAAAAAAAAAATCGTTTTGCCATGGTAGTTTATCCGTATTGTTGAAATAAAATGAAAATGTTTCCCTTATATCTTTAGCATCTTCCGAACTTTTGTTACCAAGACCTTTTTGAAGAGAAGCAATTCTCACAGTTTCTTCTCCTTCACTTATTAAAAAGTTGTGAAGAACACAGGAAGCAAGACTTATCATTTCAGCTTTTTCTGGAGACTTAATTTGCTTTTGAAATATTTGAAACCTCTTCGATAATATTCCGAAAGCATTTTCTACAACACGGCGAGCTAGAGACAGCCTGTAATTAAATATTTTATTCTCCACTGGTCTTCGGTCACTAAATGGTTTTAAAATGCGTGAGGTTAAACGGAAAGCTTTTTCAGAAATAAATACATAAGGAACCTGCAAAAAGTTGTTAATAGATAATTACATAAAGGGCAATGAAATGGACGGAATGATATAAGATTTCTTACACATTACCCTGGAATCAGTTCCAGGGAGTACGTCGTCAACAGGGAAATTAAATACATTGCTTGTAATACCCTTCCCAATAAACGAGTTGTTTAAAGCAGCGGCGTCGTTAGCTCTGCCGTTGGCGCCGACATTGATCATTATAAATTTATATTTTGCATCCACCACAGCCAAAAGTATTATACTGTTAAACCCCTTGTAATTATACATAGTATTACGATCCATCTGTAGTTAGAGCTCAAATGGCAATATGCTTACCATCTGGAAAAAAATATATTAAAATTTTCATTATTAATGAATATATTATTCTTACCTATAGCCCCGTGGCACATTGGAAAATTCCAAAAAGTTTTAAATTCAGTAGCAATAGACTCCCATTCACTAGCAGATTTACATCCCTGATTTTTTTTTTTTTATTTATTTCGATAATATTCAATTTATATACATTTGTCTTAGAAGGTAAAGAGTTTAGGGCTAATGCTCCTTTTCTACTTAATAATGAGCTATGAATTCTAATATATACATATATACAGATGAATTATTATTAAAATTGAAGGAGAAAAATGTTCAAAAACCTATTTGAAACAAATTAAAAAAAAGGAACAAAAAATAAAACTATACTACTGCTAAAATTACATTGAATGAAGTTCATTGATGTGTGGGTGCTGAGAAGTTGAACATCTGCTATTGAAGTTTGTGGTCAATTTGACTAGTCTATCTTGGACAAGTTCGAAGCCAGCAAGATCATGTAGACGACGAGTGGAATAATGCCATGGTAGATTGAATACCATCTTAAGTAATATGTTTTGTGCTACTTGAAGCTTACTTATATGACATTTAGCGGACGAGAACCAGACTGGTGCACAGTAAAACATAACGGGGTGAAATATGGATTTAATAATTAGTTCCTTGTTGTCAATATTTAGTTGAGATTTTCTATTTATTAGAGGGTACAATACTCTTATCAATTTGTTGATTTTATTAACAATGTATGGTATATGGTTATTGAAGTTAACTTTACTATCAAGTATAACACCCAAATATTTGACATTGCTGTCTCATGGTATGTCAAAGTTTAAAAAACGCAACGAACTTTGGGGAATAAAACATGTTTTCCGTTTTCTCGTAAAATAAATAGCTTTTGTTTTTCCGGGATTTATCATAATTTTCCATTTTCTGAAATAATTCTTCAAGCTATTGAGAGCAACCTGTAAATTATGAATTATATCCACTCAATGAATGTCGGAGCAGAGAATTGATGTATCGTCAGCAAATATTGACATTGTGCAATTTGATAGTTCAGGAACATCAGCTGTAAAAATGTTGTAAAGAATTGGTGACAGACATGACCCTTGAGGACAGCCAGCGTTAATATTGATCCTATGTGACGAAGTTTTACCCAAGAAAACATTAAAGGATCTTTTGTCAAGGAAATTTTGTAAAATTTTTATAGTTTCTATAGGAAAGTTAAATTTTTTCAATTTGAAGATTAAGCCATTGTGCCAGACTGAATCAAAAGCAGCTTTTATATCTAGTAAAACCATACCAGTTTATTTACCAATATTGAAATTATTTTTGATCATTTTCCTGATTTTTAGTAATGGTTGTGAAGTATTATGTTCACTTCTGAATCCAAATTGTTGAGGGGGTAGAATATTATTTGCATCGATGTATAGAATAATCTTTTCCTTTAAATTTTTTTTCCAAAATTTTGCTTAACGATGAGAGTAAGCTTATAGGTCTATATGAAAGAGGAGACTTGTTTGGTTTGAGAATTGGAATAGTTTTATAGATTTTCCAAGCAGTAGGAAAATAACATAGATTTAGGCAAGCATTTATGATTGTTGTAAGATAATTTAGACCTTTACTTTGTAATTTTTTTAAACATTTGTTATTTATACCATCTACACCTGGTGATTTATTGTTTTTTAATTTTTTTATGATGGCAGCCACTTTTCCACGAGAAGTAAAGTGTGAATTGGGTGGAGTGACGTCTGTATTTCTGACTTGGGTTGCGGCATCATTAACCTCAGAAACAGTTATGTTGTCGCTTAGATGTGCTGAAGCAATGGTTCAAATTAAAAGTTTCAGCCATTATTTCAGCTTTTTCTAACTGGGTGTAGTAAACATTATTGTTGGATTTTAAAATTGGTATATTAGTAGATTTCTTCCTTAAAAGTTTAGATACTTTCCAAAAAGGGGGGGAGGCCATATCCATTTTTCACAAGGTGGAGTTCCAAGAATGGTTTCAGAATTTTGTTATTTCTTCTTTAATATTTTTGTTTAAACGACACATTGCTTCATGGTCACTTCTGTCTCTAAACCTTTCCCAGTTTCTTCTAAAAATATTCCTCATTTGCATCATAGTTATAATGTTTTTAGGTAATGGTCTAGTCGTTGGTGATATATGTTGTTTTGGAACTGATTTCTCTATTGCAGTTTTTACAACATTGCTTAAAACATTAATCATAACGTCAATTTCATTGGTATCTGTTATTGTTCTGTGATCCTCTATATTCGGGAGATTTCTACTTATAAATTTGGTAAAACGTGTCCAATTTGCCTTATTGAACGCATAGACTAAATTGTCTCTCGACTTGTAGATTAAATTTATATTACACATAATAGGTAAGTGATCCGAACTTAGGTCGTTAATAACTTTAACAGCTGAAATGTTTGTTAACATATTGGTTAAAATGAGATCTAATGTTGATGGTTGTTTGTTTGGATCCGCTGGATTATATGTATTTTCATGGGGAAAAGCAATTTGGAATTTGTTTAGTTGTATATTTTCATATAGAATGATACCCCAGGTGTTATTTCTTGTACATCCCCAATAGTTGTGCCTGCAGTTTAAATCTCCGCCTAAAATGTATTTATTATACCCTTCACCTTCATGAGAAGGGTATATATAAGTTTGTCATTCCGTGTGAAATTTCCACAATATAATTTTCCGACCCTATAAAGTATATATATTCTGGATCCTTATAGATAGCGAAGTCGATTAAGCCATGTCCCTCTGTCTGTCTGGGTGTTGAAATCAGTTTTTTGAAGTCCCAAGATATGTTCGGGATCCAAACCTTCAATAATTCTATCAGAAGTGCTTTCGAGAAGTTTGCTATTTAAAATCAGCAAAATCGGTTTAGGTCAACCAGAGTTATGAACCAATATGTGAGACCACCTCTATAAAAATTTGATATTTTTCGTCCATTTTATTGCAATATTTTGAAATATATTGCAGATACTACCATGAAATTTTGTATACGTTGTTTGTACTATAAAAAAAGAAAGTGTGCGGAAAATAGTAAGAATCGGTCCATGATTTCTTATAGCCCCCATACAAATATATATATTCCCGAAATATGGCTTAATGATAAATAAATGCCTATAAAATTGGAATATCAAGACAAAATTCAGCAAAAATAAGTTTTATACAAAAAGAAATCACAAACCGAAATTTTTTTTAGTTCGGTCCATATTTGACCATAGACCTCATATAAAGTCCACTTACAAAATTCACTTAAATACATATAAAACAGATATAAATAATGTTAAACGGCTAAAATTTGACATTAATACTATACAAATAAATTATTGTACCAAATTTTATGGTGGTCGGCCCAGAAATGGTCATAGCCCCCATACAAAAATCTTCCCGAAATATTGCTCAATTATACATAAATGCCTATAAAATTGGAATACCACGACAAAATTCAGCAAAAATAAGTTTTATGCAAAAAGAAATCGCAAAAAGAAATTATTTTTAGTTCGGTCCATGTTTGACCATAGACCCCATATAAAGTCCACTTCCAAAATTCACTTACACTACGTATAAAACAGATATAAATACTGTTAAACGGCTAAAATTTGACATAAATACTCTTTATAGGCAAATAAATTGTTGTACTGAATTTTATGGTGGTCGGCCCACAACTGGTCATAGCTCCCATACAAGGACCACATCTGAAAAAGACATTTTTCCCTATATATATTGTATAAATATCGTTACCGACTCAAAACTTTGTACAGATCATTTACATATATACAAAAATCATTTTGTTAATTTCGGTCTATTTTTAACCGTATGCCCCATATAAAGCCCTCTTCCGAAAATCACTTTAATACTCATAAATCTCTTATAAATAAGGGTACCAATCCAAAATTTTACACGGATCATTTACATACATGCCTTAATCAAACTGCTGGATTTTGAGAATATCGGTCCATATTTGACATATCCCCCACATAAGGTCCACTACCGAAATCCACGTTAATACTAATATATATCTTAAATATACCGTTATTATGTTGAAATTCTACGTGAAATATCCTCATATGCATGAAAATAACTGTTCCAAAATTTAAGAAGATCGGCCCATAATTTGTCATACCTGCCATATAGAACCATTTCCAAAAAACAAATAAATTCGGGTCAAAAAATATTCTTTTCGCATTTAACCCATATTCGGTCCATATTTTATAATCATGATTTATATCGTTGGAAAGGTATTTTTAATACCTTTTATTTAATGTATTACAAATTATCACACACCCAGTAGTTCCCGAGATATAGGCCTATATATTTTCAACTTTAAGGGCCCACCCCCTCGAAAATAGGCGTGACCGCCAACAATTTTTTTTTTGCTGGTATCTCCTCTAAAAGCCCTATTTGATTTTGTTTTTTTTTTTTTTTTTTGAGCAAAATCACTAAAACCGAATTGTACCCCTTTTTATACTCTGTTTGTTAAGTTACACTCAAGATTATTATGAACATCAGACAAACTCTGTAAATTATGGTAAGAATTGGTAATTAAATCAATTAAAAATGGTGAAAATTAGACAACATTTCAAAATATTTAACATAAATTATGTTGGTCGTAAAATTGTCTTTCAAACAATATATTAAATACTAATAAAATTTGCACTAAGACTGAATAGAAAACACAGAATTAGGATATTCTGGTCTAGTGTAGTTTCTGTATTTCTTATTACGTTTAGATGGAGGGTATTTAAGATTCGGCACAGCCGAATATAGCACTCTTACTTGTTAAATGTGTAATTGATTCTACTCGGATTTTAACATATTTACTTCAAATCGAATACACATGTAATAGCGTGTTCAGATATGACCTTTAATTGCGTTAATCGCAATTAACCCCATTATTGAGCTCAATATTCCATATAAAATCTCAATTAATTAAATAAATAAAATAAGTACGAAATTGTTATAATATTGAGTAAGATTTCGAATGCAACACTGTTCACAACTGTGTTTAGTGAACAAAATTGTATAAAATGCAAATGTCAACAAAAGAAATCATTAAAAAATCAATGTAAGGTAAGTTTGTTTACGTAGAAACACAACAACCATATAGAGTATTTTTTGTATTGTTTTCCAACTGTCAAATGATTATTGAGTAAGCTGAAAATTTCGTATGCCTGAACACTTAAAATAATATTGTCAATTAACCGAATATTGACTCAATTAAGTTTCATATCTGAACAAAGTATTACTCTAGGTGAGGTAAAAATTAACATTCGTACTCCACGCCCCCTTTCACATCTAATCTCTTGCAGGACAACGCCTGCCGGGAAAGCCAGGCCGCTGGACCGATCTTACTAAAAATTTGACGGAATATAACTAAGACTCCGGCATGACTAAGAATACTTCTTTCGACCGCCTACTTTTTTTCAAAATGAGAAAAATCAATAAAATTTCTCAAAATGAATTGAATATTTGTGTAAAGTCTTTCTTTCAAATTTATTTTAATTGGTAACGTAACAACGCGCGCAGGGTACAGCTAGTTTAATATATTCTTTAAACAAATTGTATGAAGTTAGTCAAATATTTAAGCTAACAAATTAAGTATTGATAATTATATTTAGTTATAAAAATCGAAATATCCAAAGGTTATGTATTCACCGAATAGGTTCGAAATCAAAAGAATCAATTATCTTAAGTCACCTCGGTATACTCTGTGATTCGAGATTTTTAAGGTAAATTTGAACGAAAATATACTTAAAAATGTAAAATATGATTATTTTAAACCAAAAATTAATCCTGCTTTTCCGAAAATTAAAAAGTACCTACAGTGAAAAGGTAAACTTAAATTTTTTGTCATTGTATAATACATATTTACAACTTTTTGAATAAAATCCTACAGACAATTCATCACTATAATTTTGACATTCTTTATATATATGGTAATCAGTAATATCGGCTCATAAATAAGTGAAATATAAGAAAATACCCAATTTGTATGCACAAAAAATAACTTTGGATAGCATTTATTTACGTATACTTTCTGAAATACGAAAAATTATCAACCCAATCATGAATAAAAATTCCGCGGGAGTTTTTTCGCTTTTCCCATTTTTCCTATTCAAATTCAATGTTTAAAAAATAAAAAGGGAAAAAACTCCCGCGGATTTTTTATTCATGATTGGGTCGTATATTTCTAATATTTCTTAAATATTCTTAAGGTATCGATATTACGAACATATGTACATATACATATTATTTACAATGGTGAAAATTTGTCGTATATTTTTGCTTCGAAAAACCTTCTTTTTAGAGAACATTTCTTGAGTTGTTTTCGAATCTCAGGTTAATTGGGTTTGTATTAATATGTACGTACTAACTAGCTAACTAAATACCTTTGTATTTACGAGTTTGTATATAAATGTACGTATGTATATGCTAACGCACATTCTGTCAACAATATGATTAATTTTGTCCATTAGCTTCGATTTTGTGTAATGAGTACAGCAAAAGCAAGAGCAAAAGAGATGCAATGCAATTGACAATTTTAATTAGATTCATTGTCAGTAGAAGCAAGACTTATGCATTGTATTATTATGTACAATGTACGTACATACATACATATGTTTGCCTGAATGTGCATTGAAGATACAGGTATAGTGCGTAGATTTCTTTGGAAGACATGTTGGCGACTGAAACGACATATTTGGATGTATTGCCATTTCCAGAATTGATGATATCTATGAAATCATACGGAGATAATCGGAACAACGGAGCGTTTTTCTTCCAAACTAATGCCAATGGAATGTCACCATCTTCATTGGGGAACAATAACAGTGATAGACATCAACGTTGTTAGTAGTAATTGTTATAATTTTTATGTTTTGTTTTCTATCTGCCGTTGTATTTGTGTATTTAAGTGTTTGTTCAGTTTGTATGTGCCATACTGGCTCAAATGTGTAGTCAATGCACGTGGCTCAAGTATTTTTCTATATTAGGACAATTGTAAATACCAGCATTGTACGAGAATTACTACATACGGACATAAAATGGTTGATAGACCATTAACACGACAATATTATTCTCTACCTCTTCAGAAAAATGCATTCCAATAGCAACCAAGACGGTTGCAGGTTCCAATTTCAACTGAATTTTTTCATAAATAATTATAAATCTTTGATTTTCTGGCAGTCCAAATAATAAAGATGAGATAGGGTCTACTATTTCGCATGTTACAAATCATCCTATCAACTTACAACATCTTATAAAGAGACTAGGGTAGACACATAAATGGAACGTATATGTAAACACTGTTGTGTGCCACAATGTCTGGTGCTTTTCTCTACATTCGCGTTAGTATGTACTTATGTTTTTAACAGCCTACTATATCATTACACCTGACTACATACATATGTACATGTGTACATATATACATATGTATGTATGTGCATATATTTTTAACTGGTTGGCAGTTCACACATTTTGTATTTATTTATTTAATAGGAATTAAAAAACACGACTCAACTCAAATCCTCATGAGAATTATATTTCTTTCATTCTATGAAAAATAAACTTGAACAAATAGGACTTAACAAAACTTCTTTAGGGTCGAAATTAAAAAGTTTCTCTATAATTCATATTTTAATTATCGTTCAGTAGACTTCTGAAACAAATGCAAATTTTAACCTTAGCTCCACTAAGAATTTCTGCTATTTTCATTAGTGGACTCCATTTATGGGTGCTGTAGCTTAATTGGTTAGCGCATTTGATCATTAAGCATGAATTGGTATTTGCAGCCCGGGTTCGATTCCCAGCCTCTGCCACTCAAACAACATCAGTTTCTAATAACACAATGCGACAGTCAAAATCGGGATGGGATGAAACTAACGGGAAATGTTATATCGGTAAAAAAAGTTATACGTGTCCCGGCGTTTTAAATTTGGGCCCTTTTTCTCAAAAGAAAGCTTATACAATTTACTTTAAGGCGAGTGGGAGATCTATCAAAAAAACTATTTTTTAACTCAAGAAAGTTGAACATTTTGGTCATACAGGATTTTTTAAAGGAGTGTAACTTTTTACCTATTGGTCCTAGCAAAAATTGTCCAAAAGACTGTAGATAGCTATTTCTTCAATCATTTCAAAAATATTTTTTTTTAATTTAAAAAAAAAATTTTAATTTTTTTTCAATTTGGGCCCTTTTTTATCTCAAAAGAAAGCTTATACAATTTACTTTAAGGCCTTTATAATCGCTTAATGGAATATCTATCAAAAACTTTTTTTTAACTCAAGAATAGGATTTTTCAATATTTGGCACATGTATCATTTTCATTTACCCCCATTTTTATATTTTTCCCCCTTTGATTTGTGGTAACTTAATGGGATGCAAGTGGGGTATCTATAAAAAAAATTTGCAACTCAAAGAAGAAAATGTTTCAATTTGCACCATATGCACTATTTTAATTTTTTTTCTATTTATTACTTATAATACTAAATAAGAATAATAATAATTTAATAAAATTAATATATAAATGAAAATGATACATGTGCCAAATATTGAAAAATCCTATTCTTGAGTTAAAAAAAAGTTTTTGATAGATATCCCACTCGCATTCCATTAAGCGATTATAGAGGCCTTAAAGTAAATTGTATAAGCTTTCTTTTGAGATAAAAAAGGGCCCAAATTGAAAAAAAAATTAAAAATTTTTTTTTAAATTAATAAAAAATATTTTTGAAATGATTGAAGAAATAGCTATCTACAGTCTTTTGGACAATTTTTGCTAAGACCAATAGGTAAAAAGTTACACTCATTTAAAAAAACCCTGTATGACCAAAATCTTCAACTTTGACCCCCTCTAACTCCGGAACTTCTGGACTGATAGAGCTGAAAATTTGTCTGTGGCCTACTATCCAATAGTACTAACGTTGGTGCAAATTTTATTCAAATCGGAATCTAGTCAGTCTCATCTCATCGAACTGTTCGGACGTGTTACTTTTAGTGCGGCTGAATTTTCGGTGAAAAAATCGTAATAGGTGAAAAAGTGTAAAAAGTTGAAATTAAACAAAAAAGTGAAAAAAATAAAAATATATATAAAAAAAAAAACATTAAAAATCGTATAAAAACTGTATGAGTGTTCCTCTCAGATGTAATTCTGAGAAAGAGCTTAGCTCGTCTAGAAAAACTAAATGGGTCTCTGAGGAAGAATCAATAAAAAAATCTCTGGAGAATTTTCTCACTACAAGAGCCGTAGAATGGCGTCGTTCCTGTTCGCCAAATATAGTGATTTCAACAGATGAAAAAACATCATCTTCAGCAAATAGTGCAGTCAAACCCAAAAAACAAGTAGGTATGGATAAGTACATAACCGTTCCTAACACCGTCAATAGTGGTAAACCAAATGACCAAAACAGATTTTCTCTACTTCAGACGGATGATCCAGAAATACCGAAAAAGACACTTAAGCCCCCACCAATTTACCTGAGAGAGCCCACTTCCAACAAACTGATACAAGGAATTGTTGCTGTAATAGGTGAAAACATGTTTAGCGTAACCTCAATTAAACATGGAAATATCTGGGAGACAAAGATCCAAGTGAATAGGGAAGATGATTTTCGAAAATTGTCCAACCAGTTGGAGAGGGAGACTAGGGATTTCTATACCTATCAGCTCAAAAGCGCAAAAGGACTCCAAGTCGTTCTAAGAGGTATAGACCCATGTGTTGATCCTGCGGAGATAAAGACCGGTTTAATGGACAAAGGGTTCAAAATCAAGAGCGTAGTGAATATTAGAAATCGTGAAAAGATCCCTCAGCCCATGTTCAGGGAAGAATTGGAACCTGGAGATGTTGTCTTAAAGAAAAACGAGTCCCATCCCATCTACAATCTAAAGTACCTTCTGCATCGTAGAATCACCGTGGAAGAACCACATAAGCGTCAGGGACCCGTCCAGTGTCTCAACTGTCAAGAATATGGTCACACCAAGGCGTATTGTAAATTGCCGTCAGTTTGTGTTGCGTGTGGGAAACTACATGCAACTGCTCAATGTAATAAGTCCAAAACTGACGTAAAAATAAAAAAAATGCAGCAACTGCGGAGGTAATCATACCGCAAATTATAGAGGTTGTCCAATTTACACTCATTTGAAAGGCATAAGAACCAACAAGACGACAGTATTACCTGATCATCGTCAACAGCCTATTTTTGCATCGAGTGACAATTTCCCTCAATTGTTACGGTCCACTAGTCATGTAAACGCGCCTAGTTCTAGACAAGTTTCTTACGCTAACGTGGTTAAATCTAAAATGCCAGGTTTGGAGCAGGAACCTAAATCACAACATTACGAGCCTAATATTAACACTCTAGAGGCTACATTGCAGACACTTGTCCAAACTATGAACACTTTTACGACCACTATGACATCCATGATGCAGGAAATGCTGAAAATGCAATCCACTATCTTACAAGCCATTTTAAAGAAATGATTTGTTTAAAAATTTGGTTTTTGGAATGCGAACGGCCTCCACCAATATAAAAACGAACTTGAACACTTCCTGATGGATAAGCAGATTGATGTCATGATGATTGCTGAAACTCACTTGACGGCGACAGCGTAATTCAAAATTAATGGCTACGTGTTGTATGATACTAAAGATCCCCGCGGAAGAGCATGTGGAGGATCGGCAATTCTTATAAAGAACAGAATAAAACATTATTTAATGAACAACATATGTGAGGATTACCTACAAGCAACAAACATTTGTATTGAATTCTGTCAGTACAATTTTGTTTTATCATCAATTTATTCGCCGCCTCGATTTTCAATAAAAGAACACCAATACTACAGCTTCTTCAATTCCCTTGGAGCTAGATTTTTAGTTGCTGGTGACTTTAACGCCAAACACACTTTTTGGGGTTCACGTCTGGTGACCCCGAAGGGTCGTGAACTCTTCAACACCATTGCCAAAATGGGATTCGATGTACTCTCAAGCGAGCATCCCACCTACTGGCCGACGGACCGACGGAAGATTCCCGATGTTATTGACTTCGGAGTAGTGAAAACTATCCCTGTAGAATCGATACAAGTGGAGCCTTCATTAGACTTGTCTTCAGATCACTCTCCTACTATTATTTCAATGCGTTTCCTTCAAGGGAATGGCTCTCCATTTCGGGACATATCTAAAACCAGAGTAAGTTGGATAAAGTATAAAAAGTATTTAAGTTCCCACTGCACGGAAAATGTAGTGTTGAGAACTACCGAGGATATTGATGGGTCGATTGGCAAGTTTACTGAGGACATACGAAGAGCTGTACATCACGCCTCCACATACGACGTTGAGTGCAGAAGTGGGACAAATAGAACTTATTTCGCTGAACTCGATCATCTCCTGTCAGAAAAAAGAAGAGTTAGAAGAGAGTGGCAAATTCACAGGTCTCCTGAACTGAAAGCTAGGCTACGGGTATGCAGAGATATACTAAGAAATTTCTTAGAAACCCAAAGAATGGCTTCACTTAAATCTTACTTGGAGGGTCTTGATAGTACCCCACAATCTGACTATTCGTTATGGAAGGCGGCACGAGGTTTAAAAAGACCAGTTAGAGGAAAGCCTCCTATGCGAAATCCGACTGGTGACTGGGCTAGAAATGATTCCGAGAAGGGAACTTTATTTGTTAACCATTTGAGAAATGTGTTTACTATAAACAACTCAAATAATGCATCTGATTTGCCTCCACTCGTTATTAGACTTACTGTACCTCTAAGGCTTAGCTTTAATGATGTTCAAAGCGCTATTGGTACTCTGAATCTTAAAAAAGCTCCAGGTATGGATAAGGTCAGCAACAAAATGCTTGTGGAGTTACCTCGTGTAGCTAGAAGAATTATTCTATTTATTTTCAATGCTATTTTACGCCTAGAATACTATCCTGCAGATTGGAAGGTATCTATGATTACCATGATTCCTAAGCCAGGGAAGGCCAATTAGTCTACTGCCGACAATTTCAAAACTGTTTGAAAAATTGTTATTGGCTAAGTTGATTCCAATTCTGAACGACACTCAATGTATCCCAAATCACCAATTCGGGTTCAGAGCTAAACACAGTACCATCGAACAAACACACAGATTGGTAAATGTGATATGTAAGACGGTCGTTTGAAGAGAAAAAATACTGTTGCGCGCTTTTCATTGATGTTTCCCAAGCGTTCGACAAAGTCTGGCATGAAGGTTTAATGCATAAAATTAAATTAACTCTGCCTGCTAACACCCACAAACTTATGAAAAGTTATTTATATGGTCGCAAATTTACAATCAAAGAAGGCGATTTTTTAAGCCCCGCTCAGCCAATTGAAGCAGGAGTACCCCAGGGTAGCATACTGGGTCCAACTTTATATTTGATTTATGCATCCGATATGCCGTCAGACCCCATAATACATACTTCAACTTTTGCAGACGATACAGCCTTTCTTAGCGTTCATAAGGACCATCAAATAGCATCACAGAACTTGCAGAAATATGTTTATAAACTAGAGAATTGGCTTGAGCTTTGGAAAATCAGGGTTAACGAACAGAAATGTATTCATATAACTTTCACATTGCGAAAAGATACCTGCTCGTTCATCAGAATAAATAATCAACACAATGAAGTGAAATACCTCGGAATCCACCTCGATCGTCGTTTAACTTGGAAGTCTCATATCGACGCAAAACTTACTCAGATTAGATTAAAAGCAGTGCAACTTAATTGGCTAATCGGCAGAAATTCTACATTAAAGTTGGATTGCAAACTTTTGTTGTACAATGCAATTCTAAAGCCAATCTGGTGTTATGGAATTCAATTATGGGGTACTGCCTCAGCATCAAACATTGAAAAAAATTCAAAGGGGTCAAAATAAAATTCTACGTATTATTACTGCAGCTCCATGGTATGTTAAAAATTCTCGAATCCACAAAGATCTAGGCGTGCCATTAGTAAATTTCGAATTTACAAAATATGCGTCAAAGTATGTCAGCAAACTTGAACACCATCCAAACCCACTTGCACGAGACATCCTTAACTTTAGTGACCACAATCGGTTGAGAAGGAGGGATACCCTTGCTTTAACTCAAGCGCAAAACAGATGACTTGATCAGTTGATATGAAATTTTTGTAGTATCATAAAAATTTTTGTCTAGCACCGGCTGGGCTTATTATTTTCTTTTTAGTATTAAGATTTGAATAGTTGTTGTCAAATAAAAGCTAATAAAAAAAAATCGGAAGAAATCGATTATGAAATTTTGACACTTGACGGGAAATTCACAATATGAGTCATTCCATGTCAGACCGAACACCTTTTTTACAACACCTCATCCGATTTACTTTAAATTTTGTAGACATATTCTCCATTAAAAAATATTTTACACGTATTTCCAGGAAAAAAAATTTTTTCAACAAGTTATGTGCATTTGAAAATCGTCAAAATCATGCAAAATCTTCCGACATGACAACTTTTGAACTAATATTTCGCAAAAACTTGTGGATGGATTTTGAAGACCAATACCTTGTTTTAAAGGTATTTGAACCTCCTTTTTAAAAATTATTATTTAAATTTTTTTATAATTTTTTTTATTTTTAAAATTTGCTTTTTTTATTTATTTTCTGTTTTCCACCACCTTCGAACAAGTCAAAAAATCTAAAAATAATATTTTTTTAAATCTCAATATAACCTTAATATTACCTGTAAATTTCAAAATGGAAGTCGAATGAATTCTATTTTTTTCGATTTTTTAATTCTTATTCGCAACTTAAACGTACCAAAGTTATGCAACGGAACCACATTGACCATCAAAAACTGCTCGCCAAATTGAATCGAGACAACAATCATCGGTGGCAGATTTAAAGGCGAAGACGTACTTATTCCACGAATTCCGATGATTTACCATTCCAATTCAAGCGGCTCCAATTCCCTTTGCGTCTTACCTTTACTATTGCCTCAATAAAGCACAAATCCAATAACACTGTGGAACATTTTTGGGATTATTGTCTGGGGGTGAGAAATTCCAAGTCAGGGTGATGGTACTAGGTCAGTATAGTAAAACCCTCAAAGGGTTTGGCGTTCGTATTTATGACCTTTTAAATTTATTCCTTATCTTGATGTTTTTTCACTTAGTTGTAACATTTTGGCAAAAACGCAGTTTAACATAACTCGAGAACCACTTGTCCGATTTTAATGAAACAAATTTAGAAAAATTAAGAATTTATTTATTTATTTATTTACAATTAATTTTTGTTTTTATTCAAAAAAGTGTCATTTATCGCCTTTTTTATAAATTTTCCCCAATAACTCCAGACTTCTGGCCATAAACTACTAAAAAAAATTAAGTAAACATTTTTATAATTTTCTATTTTTATTTATTTTAATAAATATTGCCTAGACTTTTTCGATGGTGGTTGTTCGGCGATGAATGCGATGCCACTAGTCCCGAACAACCACCATCGAAAAAGTCTAGGCAATATTTAGCTGTTTTTTCCCCCTCCAATAAACTAGCACTTCTTTTGGCACCTTTTCCAGACATTTCTGGACAAAAGTAAAAAAGTCGTTGCAAACAATTAATTGATGTAACTCTAAACGTCAAACACCAATGTTACCACATTTTTCACTGAATGCAGTCGGTAGTTACACGTAGGTAAAAAAACGTTAAAATTACCAAATTCTTTTTACCGGTTAGGTAAGGAAAACTAACTCTAGTAGTTATCTATTTGTTAAAATTACGGGCATACGACACGTAGACAAAGGCCAAAAGCCAAAGCCGTTTAAAATTGTGAAGGCGCATATGGCGGCCAAAAAGCATCAAACACAATTTGTTTACACAAAAAAGCATGTCATGACATTGTGTGTATTTAAAAAAATGTATACATACATCAATGCCAACAATACTTTCGATGTAATAAAACGTAATTATAGATTAAAGTTTTAAAAGTAGGACAAACCCAGGACACTTGCAAAAAAAGAAGTAGGACTACACCGGACGCCCTAAAAAAGAGGACGGTGTCCGGGGAAAAGAGGATGTATGGCAACCCTACTCTTACACCGTATTAATTTAAAGGGAACTCCTACACTTAGTTTTTGTTTGACTCTCCTAAATTATATTCACATTTAATTCATCATAATTGTTTAATTTGATCACAAATATTTATTTAATAAAAAAAATACAAAATCAAGAAATTTACAAAATAAATGGTTGAGGTACATATTGTACATAAATAAATGAGAGTAAAGGTAAGTTTAGACGATATGTTGAATCAGCATATATATGCTGACAGCCATATGATTAAAATTAGCAGCAAATTCCTATGTCATATGTTAGACGTTTCACGATATGTTGAAAGTAGACAATTTTTTGATGTCAGCAAATGAAATGTCAACATACGAGTTAGCATCAGCGTTGCCGTTTTTGGTTATTTCTAACCAAAATTGGTTATTTTTTTTCTCAATGTGTACATGTGTAGATTTTTTCTGTTTTGGTTATTTTTTTTACTGAAAATATTTACTATGTGAATTTAAATTTTGGGATAAAATTTCAATATACAAAAATGGCCTAAACGAAAATTGTTTTAAAGAACTTGTAAATTTCGTACAAAAGAACAGCTGAAAGAACATTTTCTCAGCTTAGTTTGATAAAAACAAAATTTAGGAATAATTTAGATTTTAAGACAATTAGTAATATATATTGCAAGCAAAAGAATTGTGCAAAAATCAACAAAATGCCCATTTTGTTTGGTTTGCCAAAGACAAATTTTAAAATTCAAGCTGTGACATTTTAAGTAAAAGTGATCTCCATATTTATTGTAATATAATTACATGTTTTTTAGTATTTAAGAGAGTAACTTTCTAGCTCCCTATTTTATTGCCAATGAAAAATTTTTTGTTTTTATTATATACTTTTTATTTTTGTTTAAGACATTAAAAATTAATAATTAAACTTGCAGAACTTAATGTCAAGTATTGGAATTTTAAATTTTACAAATTGTAGCATTAGCTTATGTTTCTTTGCATTACTTTTTGCAAAATATGACGCTTAGTTTTTTAAAAAAAATAGTTTTTAGTATTAGGAGTTGTGTTGTAAAATACGTTGTTTTATGTTTTTTTTGTTACCTTAAAGTACAAATTATAGTAAAAATTACAAAAAATAAATAAATAGTACATGCATTTAAATTTGTTTATTTTTTTTTTAATTTG
This sequence comes from Bellardia pandia, assembly GCA_916048285.2. Taxonomy (NCBI): domain Eukaryota; kingdom Metazoa; phylum Arthropoda; class Insecta; order Diptera; family Calliphoridae; genus Bellardia; species Bellardia pandia. The sequence continues at coordinate 65,048,774 of OU696533.1, forward strand.
GTTATTTTTTTCATAAATGTTGGTTCCAAAAAATTTTTTTTCGTGGCAACACTGGTTAGCATACGATGTTTGTGTTTATACGATATGTTGAATTTTATGTAGTGCTACATATGCTGAGTCGTATAATCATTTGTTTGTAAAATTAGTCAGTTTGACAATATTTTTCAATTATTATTTAACTTCTGTATTTTATGTGTAATTTTTGAAATAAAATTAAATAATAAAAATATCAATAAAAAAAAAACATAAATAATGACGTGGGAGGAAATTGGTCTAGCTCTTGCTTGTACAGTGCTGATTTTGGATGACAATATAGTGGAATTAAAAGCAAAAAGATGCTGAGTTTGGCAAAAGAAATGGGTAGAACGACGAGAGGAAGAAGGTTATATAAATTATACTAGGAATTGGTATAAAGATATAGAGCATATTTTATAGTAAAAAACAGCAATAATAATAAATAATAAAATATTGCAGAATCCAGGTAAATTATACACTAAATATGCAAATAATGAACGAAAACATGTAAAACATTTATAATAACTTACCCCCTTATTCATAAACGATTATTAAATTTAACAAACGTTTATTAAGCAAATTTTTATATGCAATGCCACCGGCCATTATATTGCGTTTTGTGTGTGTATGTTTGTAGGTACATATGCAACAAGAAACTATCGGCGGCTGGGCTTAAAGGTCGTGATACACTATCCTACACAATCGTACGATTCATTCACTGGAAAATCTGACCCATTTCTATCACACTCAAAAAAAAATCGCAACAAAGTATGTCATAGGTGCCACACTATTACACAAAAAAGATACAAAAACATATGTTTTTGCTAATGTAAACAAACGCGGTTTTCCGCCATTTAAATTAATATTTGTGTTCAATAATTTTGTTGTTATATGTGAATATAATAAATTGTATAAACAATACAAACAATTAAAAAATGTTGAACGTCTGTCCTTTAGATTATAATTTGTAATTTTAATCAATGAAGCCGACATTGTTTTTTTCTTATCAGCTTTATTAGAAAATACAACTCTGATCGCATATGAATTTGCCATATGCTGAAAAGCTTGCATACGCTTTTCAACAAATAACATATCTGTCAACATACGTAGGAAACACTAATAATATGCTGTTTACACGATATGCTAAAATTACCAACATACGTTTGTTGGCATTGTTAACAAAGTGTTAGCAAATGTTGTTAAACATACGTATGCTGAAAAAATTTTCCGTTTACACGATATGTAAGCACTTGTCACAAATTTTTAAGCATAAATATGCTGATTCAACATATCGTCTATACTTAGCTTAAGAAACAATAATAATATGTAATTAAAGAGAATAAAACTTAGGCCCAATAAAACAGTGCGTATTTAAGTGTCATTTATTTTTAAAGTGCATTTAAGTACAAAATTTTGTTTTTCACTGAAAAATTAAATGAAACCTAAATGGCCAACGATGTTCATTTAAGTGCAACTTAAGTTGTAAACATTGAACATATGTTTTTGACATTTGTTTTTGGTTTCTATCTTTTCAATCACGCTGCTGTATTTCTTAACAGCGTCTAACAAGAAGTCAGTCTCTATTAAGGTAATGTTGGGACTTCTTTTATCCATATTTATGCCACCAAATTTAATATAAAAAACACACAAAACAATACAACAAGTGAACACAAAAACCGAAACACAAAATTGTTGGCAAATTTTATTCAAAACAATCACATGTTTTCTGAAATATATCGATAATTTTGTTGACATTTCAAAGTGCTACCATATTTTTACCACAAAATCATAATAGCAATTAAGTATGACTGAAAAAATGAATCTGTATTTAAATGCAACTTAAGTTTTTATGGAAATTAACTAAAACTACACTTAAATACGCACTGTTTTATTGGGCCTTACTCTGATCAATCCAACGTTGCATAGGCCTGTGCATTCGTAGTTATGAGTTAGATTTAGGTTAGTTATTTCTTAAAGTACTAATTATGAAATTTTAAAATGAGATTAGTAAATTTAAGTACAAGAGTATTTAAGAGAACTCGAAAATTAAATTAGGAATTAATGTTCTAAAAAAATGACTGATATTAGGGAATGAAATGGTATCTTAGGGTTAGATTTTTAAACTTATTATAATTGGTACTAAATACAAATAGTATTAATTTTAAATTGAAATATTTTAGTTTTGAAAACTACAAATTAGAAAACCCGATTCGGAATAGACTAAAAAAATCGAAAGGCATTAAAACTTAATTAAATCAAGAAAAATCTAGCATGTTAAATTTGGAAAATAGGTATCGTAATACTAAGTTTCTTAATGTTTAGGATTATAAAAAAAGAGGTTAATAGTTGTAGATCTGGCAGGTGATTTATGTATGTGTTCTGGACGAGTGTCTTGTAAAAGCAGAGAGTATAATTAAAGCGGGTAAGTTGTTGGTATAGCCGGTAGATATTGATTACAGCAGGTGGGTATGACTTGGCGAAAAGTCTGGCCGGTAAAATGCTGTAATTTCCTGGTGAGGCAAATGGTAGTGCATCGAAAACTATTGGGTCATAAGTTCGATCCCAGGAAAAGGTGACAAAAGTAGTTCTAAGTTGGAACAATAAAGTATAATGAAACTTTACACGTGGATCCATATATAATAATTTTCACCGTTGTGTAACAGTTCTGTGGTTACATTTGGGCTTTTGGGACACAACTAGCCCCCCACGGCTATGATATAACCGTAACCTATTAAAATATAATAAGTTTAGCTAACTTAAGAAAAGTAAAAAAAATATTTTCTATAAAAATATTACCTTCTTTAATGAATATAGTTTTCTTTTATTTAAAACGATTTGATACAAAATTTAATTTGACTTTAAAACAATTTAATTTTAATACACGTGTTTGTCCTTCTAATAATTTTCTAGAATGAATCTTTCTTAAAACAAAATGGTCGATCAGTAACGAATGGAGTGAAGTTAGCCGCATTACCATTATCATCAACTAATATCATAGTTGCCAGATCAAAAATCATTACAATCTCGGCCGACCTGATCATACAATCGACCTCGATTGTGGCCACTGAGTACCTCACTCCATTCCCTCCTCATCAAGAAATTCATAATCTACACATTCATCCCTACAGTCATCAGTGTTGCCTTTAAAGCTCAACGCATCTTCATCAACAACCACATTGGGTTCCAGCCATTTCCTTAACCGAGTTGAATCAATTATACCCCTATAGGGCATTTGAGTCACCTGGCAATTATCCACATCGGTTATCTCATAACGATCGTTGCCCACATACTTCTGAACGATATACGGCCCCTTGTATCTTGGAATAAACTTTTTGTTGACACCAGCGGTAGTATCAACATTCTTCATGACAACTAGGTCACCTACTTCGAATGTTTCGGGAGCCTGATGATTCCTATTGAAGTACCCTTGATTATACTCCTGAGACCTCTGAATCGCCCTTGACGCTGACCCCCTTACCGTATCTAAGTCTACCCTTTCCCTATTAAACTTTTCCTGCAAATGTTCAGTTAACTCATCCAAAATCTCACCGCGTTGCTCGATTCCAAACAACATCACACTTGGAGTCTGTCCAGTCGCACTATGCACAGTATTTGGAGACGTAATTGCAAAGCTTTTAATTCTGCTTCCATCGGATTAGCAGAAGCATCCGTTGCAGGCAGAGCTGAGGCAGATTCGTTGTATTGACAAGGATCTGAGACATAAGCATGAGCTACTGGCTTAGCATAAGACATTGTTGTCATAGTGGGTTGCGACCAAACACCCAAGACATCTTCACTCATTACAGCAGAAGTAAATCCCGGTAACTGCACACTGGCAGAGGTACCCATAACATTTAGCGTCGTTGCAGCAGGGGCACATATCGATGCCAATATACCGGCAGAGGCATTCGTAACAACTGGCATCATCTTAGAAGAGTCGAATTTTTCTTCATAATTCACCGTCATGGCAGCAGTCGTAAGTGGCGTCAATACATCAGGTGAGTTTGTCTCATATTGCATCAGGGCAGCAGTAATCTGTTTATCAGCTATCATAGCAGCAGTTGGAGTCGACATCATGGCAGCAGTTTCAACATTCGATGATCTAGGAACACTTGTCCCCGGCAGAGTAACGTCAAGGGCACTTGTTGTAGTCGGCGTCTCAGCAGACAATTCATTATGAATCGTTCGCAATTGGGCAATGGTGGCCGATGGTGGAAAAACTACTCCTTCCCTGGTAAGAATTTCCACGATTTCCTGGCGTGTCAGACGATCCATGATCCCAATGTAATCGGTAGTAATCCAGCACTTTTACTATTTCCTTCTATTCAGTGGCAAATGTGAGTGTACCCCACACCTGAATTTTAATGAATATAGTTTTCTTTTATTTAAAACGATTTGATACAAAATTTAATTTGACTTTAAAACAATTTAATTTTAATACACGTGTTTGTCCTTCTAATAATTTTCTAGAATGAATCTTTCCTTAAACAAAATGGTCGATCAGTAACGAATGGAGTGAAGTTAGCCGCATTACCATTATCATCAACTAATATCATAGTTGCCAGATCAAAAATCATTACACTTCTTTAAAGCACTTATTAAATTATTTTAAAAATTTTAAATAAATTGAAGAATATTTATTATTTAAATATTTTCTTCTATTTCACAAAACTCTAGAACTTTTATACTTTATAAAAAATTGCAATTGCAAAATTCAATGTTGATCATTCATACTTAGGCTTGCCAGATCCAATTTGCCAAAAAGCTTGATATTGACCAAAAAAAAAAAACTTCACAATTTTTCATAAAAATTATTAGAATAAACACAAAAATATCATAAAAAGTAAAAATAACAGAAACAATATAAAAGAAACACAAAACAATATAAGAATTAAAGTTCAGTATTTAATATATACTTTAAAGAAAACTTAGGTGTTATTTAAAAAAAATATTGGTACTATTTTAAGAAAAACAAGTTAGAGTGCTATATTCGGCTATGCCGAATCTTAAATACCCTCCACCTAAACGTAATAAGAAATACAAAAACTACACTGGTTATAGGACTAGAATATCCTAATTCTGTGTTTTCTATTCAGTCTTAGTGCAAATTTTATTAGTAACTAGCTAAACCCGGTGTGCTTTGCTACCCCCCCCCCCTCGTCATAAAATAAAATAAAACGTATTTATATATTTACAAACATTTATTTATTTAATTTTAATGTATTTATTGCAATGCTTTAGGCGAGACCATGCCCCTTTGTACACTTACATAGTCAAGAATTTATTATTTCGTAAGAATATCCTGTTGTGAAAATTTAATGACGATCGGTCCAGTAGTTAAGACTATATTACGATGTTTAATTTTCCTAAAAAGGGGCGTGGTCCCACTCACTTTTCTCCTGGTACGTATTCCTAATTATGCCAATACCATATGTACCAAATATCACCGACGTACGTCAAAAAATGCCCAAAATATGGCGGCTTAAATTTGTGGGTTATATGGGCGGTGCCACCCCCGTTTGTACAATCAAAACTTCATATAGCCTATTATTCCTTCCAGAGTCACAGTAACATGCTGTAAAAATTTCAGGCAGATTGGTCCAAGGGTTTGGCCTCCTATTAAGCACAAACATACAGACACACATTCATTTATATATATATAGATTAAAAGCAATATAATTTAAGGTGAAATGCGGCGAAAAATGGGGATTTGGTAATAAAAAAAATGTATGTAGTTAAAAAGTATATAAAATTTGTATAGAGAACAAAAAGTATAAAACTTTCAAAATTTTGGCGTAAAAAGGGGCGTGAAAGGGGCGTGGCTTAAGAAATCTTTATTTTTACCTCGCCTGGAGTATATAATGTGTATACAATTTGAAGTAAGTCTGTTAAAAACTATATGGGAGCAATTACATAATTTTTAAAAAGTAGGCGTAAAAATGGGCGTGGCAAAAAAAAAGTACCCTATTATTCCTTCCAGAGTCACAGTAACATGCTGTGAAAATTTCATCAAAATCGGCTTAGCCGTTTTGGAGTCTATACGTTACATACATACATACATACATACATACATACATTGAATTTTATATATATAGAAGAAGATATATAGATTAAAAGCAATATAATTTAAGGTGAAATGGGGCGAAAAATGGGGATTTGGTAATAAAAAAATGTATGTAGTTAAAAAGTATATAAAACTTTAGGTAAATACATATTACAAAAAAAGTATTTTATATAGCAAACATTGTTTTTTTTTTTTTTTTTTAAACAAACACAAACTGCGAAGCTTTTGGCTTGTCTGCAGAAAACACCCAGAGTCTTTGGCGGGAATCGAACCCGCAACCCTCTGACTGATAGTTCGGCACACTATCGCATAGTCTATCGGGGCACGGCACGGATAGTGGTATAAGTATCTGAATTAAAAAAAGGGGGCGATGAAGTAGGCGTAGTTCATAGTTATATGGCGACGTTAACAGTATTAAGAGCAAAATACTACCAAATAAAAAAAATACGTTGGAATGAACAAATTTGTATCTATATATATAAAATTCAATGTATGTATGTATGTATGTATGTAACGTATAGACTCCAAAACGGCTGAGCCGATTTTGATGAAATTTTCACAGCATGTTACTGTGACTCTGGAAGGAATAATAGGGTACTTTTTTTTTTGACCACGCCCATTTTTACGCCCACTTTTTAACAATTATGTAATTGCTCCCATATAGTTTTTAACAGATTTACTTCAAATTGTATACACATTATATACTCCAGGCGAGGTAGGGTACTTTTTTTACCACGCCCACTTTTTTAAAATATTGTAATTGGAGACCAAACCTCTGGACCGATATTTTTGAAATTTTCACAGCATTTAACTGGGACTCTGGTATGATTAATAGGGTACTTTTTTTTGACCACGCCTATTTTTACGCCCACTTTTTAAAAATTATGTAATTGCTCCCATATAGTTTTTAACAGATTTACTTCAAATTGTATACACATTATATACTCCAGGCGAGGTAAAAATAAAGATTTCTTAAGCCACGCCCCTTTTTACGCCAAATTTTTTAAAGTGTTATACTTTTTGTTCTCTATACAAATTTGTTCATTCCAACGTTTTTTTTTTTTTAGTAGTATATTGCTCTTAATACTGTTAACGTCGCCATATAACTATGAACCACGCCTACTTCATCGCCCCCTTTTTAATTCAGATACTTACTTACACCACTAACAATGTTTGCTATACAAAATACTTTTTTTGTAATATGTATTTACCTAAAGTTTTATATACGTTTTAACTACATACATTTTTTTTTATTACCAAATCCCCATTTTTCGCCCCATTTCACCTTAAATTATATTGCTTTTAATCTATATATATATAAATGAATGTGTGTCTGTATGTTTGTGCTTAATAGGAGGCCAAACCCTTGGACCAATCTGCCTGAAATTTTTAAAGCATGTTACTGTGACTCTGGAAGGATTAATAGGCTATATGGAGTTTTGATTGTACAAACGGGGGTGGCACCGCCCATATAACCCACAAATTTAAGCCGCCATATTTTGGGCATTTTTTGACGTACGTCGGTGATATTTGGTACATATGGTATTGGCATAATTAGGAATACGTACCAGGAGAAAAGTGATTGGGACCACGCCCCTTTTTAGGAAAATTAAACATCGTAATATAGTCTTAACTACTGGACCGATCGTCATTAAATTTTCACAACAGGATATTCTTACGAAATAATAAATTCTTGACTATGTAAGTGGACAAAGGGGCATGGTCTCGCCTAAAGCATTGCAATAAATACATTAAAATTAAATAAATAAATGTTTGTAAATATATAAATACGTTTTATTTTATTTTATGACGAGGGGGGGGGGGGGGGTAGCAAAGCACACCGGGTTTAGCTAGTAGAGAATAAAACTTTCAAAAATTTGGCGTGAAAAGGGGCGTGAAAGGGGCGTGGCTAAAGAAATCTTTATTTTTACCTCGCCTGGAGTATATAATGTGTATACAATTTGAAGTAAATCTGTTCAAAACTATATGGGAGCAATTACATAATTTTTAAAAAGTGGGCGTAAAAATGGGCGTGGTCAAAAAAAAGTACCCTATGAATCATACCAGAGTCCCAGTTAAATGCTGTGAAAATTTCAAAAATAGCGGTCCAGAGGTTTGGTCTCCAATTACAATATTTAAAAAAAGTGGGCGTAAAAGTGGGCGTGGTAAAAAAAGTACCCTATTATTCCTTCCAGAGTCACAGTAACATGCTGTGAAAATTTCATCAAAATCGGCTCAGCCGTTTTGGAGCCTATACGTTACATACATACATACATACATACATTGAATTTTATATACAGTGTGCGACAAAACATTTGCACGAACTTGTGGTTAATAAGAAATGTCCTAATAAAAAAGAGAAATACAATTGGATTTCAAATTATTTTATTTATTTATTAAATTTATAAACTAAGTTTACTAAAACAAAACAAAAATAAAAAAAATTTGTTATCAAAAAAAAAAAAATTCATATTAAGTGTTTAACATAATTTCTTGTTCGCGACAAAACATAAGCACATTTTCAGTTCAGTCAATAAAAATTTAAATTGCACTAATATTTAGTTGCGTAGCCCTTATTTTTTAAAACTTCTTCACATCTGCGTGGCATGGACTCTATTAGATTAGATAAAATTTCCCCGGAAATTCCATTCCATGCAATTTCCACTTGTCGGAAAAGGTCGTCCGTATTTTTGCAATTATCGCGATTTATTTTACGATCTACAATATCCCATAGATTTTCTATGGGATTGAGATCAGGCGATTGTGCTGGCCATTTCAAAACGTTTATCTTATTATTCACGAACCACTCCTTCACACATTTAGCTGTGTGTTTTGGGTCGTTGTCGTGTTGATACCTCCACTTAAGTGGCATTTCCTCCTCTGCGTGTGGCAACATTACATTTTTCAGGATGTCTTTATACATGAAACGATCCATTATGCCATTTATTTTATGAATTGGTCCGATCCCATGTCCAGAAAAACACCCCCAGACCAAAACATTCCCTCCTCCGTGTTTTACCGTGCCTTTAGTATAACGAGGATTAAGGCGTTGTCCTTTAGGTCTGCGTACTAGCCTAAATCCATCAGAACTTTTCATATTATACTTCGACTCATCAGAAAAGAGTACGGTCTTCCATTGGGTTGTACTCCAGTTCATGTGCTCCTTTGCAAATTCTATTCTGGCTAGTCTATTTTTGGCGGAAATAAATGGTTTTTTTGCACTTCGGTATGATTTTAATCCACCTTCAACAGCTCGTCTTTGGATGGATCTTATTGAAACATTAAATTCTAATTGATTTGCAATAGACCTTGCTGATATAAAGGGATCCTTTTTTATTAATCGGAGTATTGCCTGGTCGTCCCGTTTGCTGGTTTTCCGCGGCCGACCACCTTTGTGTATGGGAGTCAACGAGCCTGAAGAGCGAAAACGGCTTATAATACGCGAAATAACACTATGATTAATCCCAAATTTGTTTGCAATGGACGTTACTGATTCACCTCCTTTATAATGATTTATTATTTTTTGTTTTAATTGCACTGAGTATTTATTGTTAGCCATTTTTATTTTTTTAATTGCAAGATATGACCGATGACTCTGAAAGTTCTGGAACAACTATAAACACATGCAATTTTTCTCTAATTATTCTTGGAATGTTCGAAAGACGGCTTTTATTATTTAACGGTACTTGTTGTTGGTAATCTTTACCAAATTAAAGAATAATGTAAACATCTACTATTTCGTGCTTTTGTTTTGTCGCGGGCAAAAAAGAGATGTTGAAAATTTAATATACTTTTTTTCTATTTTAATTTGTTTTTCTTTGGTTTATCTTTTGCGTTAGTAAAAGGGGTCTACCATCGTTATAAAAAAATAAAAATAATTAAAATCCCAGTGAGTTTTTCTTTATTATTGAGCTATATGATAGTAAGTACAAGTTCGTGCATATGTTTTGTCGCACACTGTATATAGATTGATATATTGTTTGAAAGACAATTTTACGACCAACAAATTTTTGTTAAATATTTTAAAATGTTGTCTAATTTTTACCATTTTTAATTGATTTAATTACCAATTCTTACCATAATTTACAGAATCTTTCTGATGTTCATAATAATCTTCAGTGTAATTTAACAAACAGAGTATAAACAAGTAAGAGTGCTAAATTCGGCTGTGCCGAAAATTAAATACCCTCCACCTAAACGTAATAAGAAATACAAAAACTACACTGGTTATAGGACTAGAATATCCTTCTTCTGTGTTTTCTATTCAGTCTTAGTGCAAATTTTATTAGTATTTAATATATTGTTTGAATATAATAATAATCTTGAGTGTAACTTAACAAACAGAGTATAAAAAAAGGGAACAATTCGGTTTTAGTGACTTTGCTCAAAAAAAAAAAAATAACAAAATCAAATAGGGCTTTTAGAGGAGATGCCAGCAAAAAAAAAAATTTGTTGGCGGTCACGCCTATTTTCGAGGGGGCGGGCCCTTAAAGTCTCGGGAACTACTGGGTGTCTGATAATTTGTAATACATTAAATAAAAGGTATTAAGAATACCTTTCCAACGATATATATCATGATTATAAAATATGGACCGAATATGGGTTAACTCCGAAAAGAATATTTTGTGACCCGAATTTATTTGTTTTTTTGGAAATGGTTCTATATGGCAGCTATGAAAAATTATGGGCCGATCTTCTTAAATTTTGGAACAGTTATTTTCATGCATATGAGGATATTTCACGTAGAATTTCAACATAATAACGGTATATTTAAGATATATATTAGTATTAACGTGGATTTCGGTAGTGGACCTTATGTGGGGGATATGTCAAATATGGACCGATATTCTCAAAATCCAGCAGTTTGATTTAGGCATATATGTAAATGATCCGTGTAAAATTTTGGATTGGTACCCTTATTTATAAGAGATTTATGAGTATTAAAGTGATTTTCGGAAGAGGGCTTTATATGGGGCATACGGTTAAAAATAGACCGAAATTAACAAAATTGTGTGGAATGATTTTTGTATATATGTAAATGATCTGTACAAAGTCGGTAACGATATTTATACAATATATATAGGGAAAAATGTCTTTTTCAGATGTGGTCCTTGTATGGGAGCTATGACCAGTTGTGGGCCGACCACCATAAAATTCAGTACAACAATTTATTTGCCTATAAAGAGTATTTATGTGAAATTTTTGCCGTTTAACGTTATTTATATCTGTTTTATACGTATTTAAGTGAATTTTTGAAGTGGACATTATATGGGGTCTATGGTCAAACATGGACCGAACTAAAAATAATTTCTTTTTGCGATTTCTTTTTGCATAAAACTTATTTTTGCTGAATTTTGTCGTGATATTCCAATTTTATAGGCATTTATGTATAATTGAGCAATATTTCGGGAAGATTTTTGTATGGGGGCTATGACCATTTCTGGGCTGACCACCATAAAATTTGGTACAATAATTTATTTGTATAGTATTTATGTCAAATTTTAGCCGTTTAACATTATTTATATCTGTTTTATATGTATTTAAGTGAATTTTGTAAGTGGACTTTATATGGGGTCTATGGTCAAATATGGACCGAACTAAAAAAAATTTCGGTTTGTGATTTCTTTTTGTATAAAACTTATTTTTGCTGAATTTTGTCTTGATATTCCAATTTTATAGGCATTTATTTATCATTAAGCCATATTTCGGGAATATATATATTTGTATGGGGGCTATGAGAAATCATGGACCGATTCTTACTATTTTCCGCACACTTTCTTCTTTTATAGTACAAACAACGTATACAAAATTTCATGGTAGTATCTGCAATATATTTCAAAATATTGCAATAAAATGGACGAAAAATATCAAATTTTTATAGAGGTGGTCTCACATATTGGTTCATAACTCTGGTTGACCTAAACCGATTTTGCTGATTTTAAATAGCAAACTTCTCGAAAGCACTTCTGACAGAATTATTGAAGGTTTGGATCCCGAGTATATCTGGGGACTTAAAAAAACTGATTTCAGCAGACAGACAGACGGACATGGCTTAATCGACTTCGCTATCTATAAGGATCCAGAATATATATACTTTATAGGGTCGGAAAATTTTTTTGTGGAAATTACACACGGAATGACAAACTTATATATACCCACCTCACGATGATGAAGGGTATAAGAATATAGGTTCTATTTATTTTGCCACATTATTCTTAGATACAGAATTAATTAATTCTCTACCCGTTGGTGTTGTTAAAAAATTTGAAAGTTTTTGCAATCCTCATTAAAATTTATTCTTATTAATAGTTCGGCTTTTATAAGATCGAAGGACATTCTATTCCTATCTTTGGTATATCAATTATTTAGAACACTAAATGGTTTTTCACAAAAGGCATTGCTTATTGGGATAGAAAGCACAAATGAGATCAACTTTTTTAAATTTTGAAGATTGCTTTCTGCACACTTTTTTAAAAAATATCACCATATTCTATCATTTTCTATACATATATGTATGTATCATATTAGTCCTTAGTTGTATTGATAGTAAAAATATGCTCTTTCGATTTGTTTTTTAGAAATATAAATTTATTTTTTTAAGTATTATTACATAGCTAGAATAAATTTGAGAAAAAAATAAAGTTACAAAAAAACTTGACAAATCACTTTTTCACTTGCCACGCATTAAAAAACTTGACAATCAGGCCCGTCTGGCAACCCTATTCACACTGTACTTTATTAATGAATTAATATGAATAATTTTAGCTTTCAATTTATTGAATAACCTAACAGGATTTATTCTCTTTAAACTCTTCCCAGTCTAAAGGCCCAACTATAATATGCATAAGCAAGCTTAAGCAAATTGCAAAAGTTAATGAAAAGGTTGTCAAATGCATAAGCAATTCAGAGTTAACTTTCAGGTGGCTAAAATGTACTTACGTGACTTTGAAACTTTTTGTTCACAGTTGCACATTTATGCTTAAAAAAATGTTTTTATTTTAACAAAAAGCCATTAAATTACTATATTTTATAAATATTATTATATTATTTTATAATTAAAAGAAAACTTTGTACCCGAAACGCATACTTTTTTTTAAATTTATCGGCAAAAGTACTAAAATGTACAGCTGTGGCAGCACTAAATTGTAAATAATAATAAACGTTTACATATGTTTTGTTAATGATGGAGCTTCCATTCGCTTTACCTCCTTACAAAATCGTTCGCGGAGTAGTTTCCATCTGTGTTTACAGTCAGCTTCTATTAATTCATGGCAATGTAAAAAATTACTACAACAAAAACAAAAAATTTTATGTATAGCATATTACCACTTTTGTTACACTTTTCTCCAACTTCTTTCCATGCCCTTTCCTTTAGACCTGTTTCACACTCATCAGTTCTGACTCGTCAAGTCAAGTATTTTTCAATGAGAAGGAAAAAGATAATTTTCTCTTTCCTTCTCATTGAAAAAGACTTGATTTGACAGTCAGAGCTGATGAGTGTGAAACAGGACTTACATTTTTGTTAAAATAAAAAAAGGTCCCATTTATTAAGAAGGCACTTATTTTTTTCCACATTTTCAATTAAATTTAAAATAAATGTAATTTCTTCTTTTTCCATTTTGTTAAAATCACAAACAGCTGATTCCGTACAGAATATGCGATCAGTTTCGCTTTTTGCTTAAGCAAATGACAGTTGAAAAACTTAACGAAAAGTTTCGTTAAGTACATTATAGTGTGCCACATACATATATGTGTTCGCACGTTTGCTTAAGCTAGCATATGCATATTATAGTTGGGCCTTAAAACATAAATGAAAACAAATATCAATACAAAAAGAGTAACCAACCAAAATTGTGTTCAGTGATGATCATTTATTGATCTCAGTGTTGATCAATACCAGTGTTGTCAGATTAGGGGGTTCCCCTAGATTTAGAGGTTTTTTTTCTATTTAGGAGCAGATTTAGGGGTTAATATTATTTGGGGTAAGAAAATTGTATTTAGGGGATTTTCGAATTTATAGTTTGGTATAATTTAAAAACTGAGCATGTCGAAGATATTGTAAAGTCCTTATGACACTACATTTTTTGTTCATTGAATTGATATAGAATTGATAGAAAGAAACAGAAAATGTTAGAAAAAGCAAACTATAAAAAATGTAAACAAAAAGGCCGTTTAGTTTGTTTTATTAAATGTTGTCAACTTTTTGTTTATGAGAAACATTACAAAAAAACGAACAAAAGAACGGTTAATCGCCAAATTTGCCCATAAACCGCTGATTCAGCAACACTTTTAATATATCAAGCTTGAAATGTCAATTTTAAGTTGAACAATTTTACATTTTTTTTGACATAACTTCATTTTTTATCGATAACTTTAGTAAAATGTTTGACAGTTTGCCATTTATCTTAATACTGCTGAACTCTTTGCACTTGGTAAATTTTTCTATAACATTATATTTGTACTGTTCACCAAAACTTGAACAATGCATTAAAAATGTAGTGTCATAAGGCCTTAACGAAATGACGATTTAGAAAGTAATCTGGCAACTACAAGCAATAAAACATTTTTCGATGCAAATTATTATGCTCATTAAAGAAAATTGTAAACCTTTTATTTTGTTCCCAAATAAAAAAGCGACTTCCAGATAATATTGATCTTATGAAAAAATTGTCACTCTTTTCCATCGAAATTGCACAGAAAGCTAAAAAACCAGACATTACCAGTTCATTTGAAAAACATTTGTGAAGTTATCGATGCAACTCTTATGGTGTTTTCTTTTCTGAAATAAAATGTTACACCTTTATTATGTACATTTTTATAATGTTTATTCCACATTTTAAAGATGTCGCATTTTTAATGGTCAGAATAGAACATAAAATTACAACAGTGTAACACTTTTTTCATGTACAGCTGTTTTTTTTTTGTTTTTTGTTAAAGAAGAAGAAGCAGATAGCTCTCAAGTAAGATCGCTTGAAATAAGACAATGAATATCTTTCAAAAAGACCAATGGCACCTTCCCGACTAATACGCAAATTCTTCTTAAACTATAAAAATTATATATGTATATATATAAACATACATTAATATATAAGAAGTAGGAGATATTGTCCTATGAAATTTGACATATGTATGTACATCAACTTCAGAGTATTCATTAAATACGTTCTCTACAAAGCCTTTCACTCGCGGATGTGGATTTCTTTCCATAATCATATAAAATATTTCATCACATTGTGCTTGATACATCGAACTATTCGGACGTGTTACTTTTAGTGCGGCTGAATTTTCGGTGAAAAAATCGTAATAGGTGAAAAACTATAAAAAGTTAAATTAAATAAAAAAGTGAAAAAAAACTCGTAATAGGTGAAAAACTTTACAAAGTCAAATAATTGCACTAGGTGCAATAAAAAATTAATAAATTGTAATAATTTATTTTTAATTATTTGAAAACTAGAAAATTA
Organism: Bellardia pandia; assembly: GCA_916048285.2. NCBI lineage: Eukaryota > Metazoa > Arthropoda > Insecta > Diptera > Calliphoridae > Bellardia > Bellardia pandia. Next base: position 65,064,314 of record OU696533.1, read on the forward strand.
AATACAGTGAGACAGTGAATGAGTAACAATTCTAACATTGCGAGTGGGCCTCAGAGCCGAAATGCTTCTTTCGTGTTGAGCTCGGCAAGTGTTAGTAATGAGAACATTAAAGATCCCGAATTTAATAAAAACTACTTAACTGTGAAACCAAAAATAAGCACAAATCTGAATTTAAGTGCAAGTGCACCAAACTTGAATAAATGTGTTGAACAGGGCACAAACTTAGCCCAAAGCATATTTAATTTAAATAGAAAAATCACTGAAGGACCGTCTTCTTCACGGTCCTCGTTATCAAATATTGGAGAGACGTCAACAGCTGCAAAAGGCACATTAAGTCCTACAAATAATTGCTGTCGAAGAAAAACAAAAAACACAGGTAGGAATGGACCGTTATATAACAGTATCGAAGAGAGGCAGAAGCCAAAAATCTGCCGAAATTACACCAGCCGCAAAATTATCAAAGAATGCTGAAGAGCCACGCTCGCAAAATCGTTTTGCCATCCTCCAAGACAAAAATGATATCCCTAACGCTGTGAATAAGCCAGTAAAACCACCTCCAATATATTTAAGAGAAAAAAACTCAAATGAACTTATAAAAATATTAGTTTCATTAATTGGTGAAAATTCTTTTTATGTGACTCCAATTAAGCGTGGCAATATTAATGAAACAAAGATTCAGGTTAATAATGAAAACGACTATCGGAGAATAGTTTCGGAATTTGAAAAACGCAAAAAGAATTTTTACACGTATCAACTTAAAAGCGCAAAAGGTCTACAAGTCGTAATTAAGGGAATTGATTCTTTTGTTGATCCTGAGGAGATCAAGAGCAGTTTGGCCGACAAAGGCTTTAAAATCAAGGCAGTATCAAATATAAGAAACAGAGATAGGATCCCTCAACCATTATTTAGAGTGGAGTTAGAACCTGGTGATGTTAAGCTGAAGAAAAATGAAACACATCTTATATATGACTTGAAATTCATAATGCACCGAAGAGTTACAGTGGAAGAACCTCATAAGCGATCTGGCCCAGTACAGTGTTCGAACTGCCAAGAATATAGTCACACTAAATTTTATTGTAAGTTGCCTACTGTTTGTGTTGTTTGTGGGGATCTTCATGACACCTCAAAGTGCGATAAACCTAAGGATGATTCCAGGGTAAAAAGATGCAGCAATTGCGGTGGAAACCACACTGCCAACTACAGGGGTTGCCCTGTTTTCGAGGTCGTTAAACGCTCCTTGATCAACAAACCCGCTTCTACCCCTACTCAGACGACAAAAGTACCTATTACAATTATTCCCCCCGTAGCACAAGCATCCACTAGCCAATTTTCATATGCCAACGTGCTAAGATCTAACCAACCAACACTGCAAAATGAATCACCAATAAATGATACAAACAGCCACAATTTTAGCCGTCTTGAAGGTATAATGGAGAATCTGGTGCAATCCATGAACCATTTCATGACAAGTATGATGCAGGAGATGCAAAAAATGCAGTCTACGCTTCTGCAGGCCATACTTAATAGACCATGAACTGTCTCAAAATATGTTTCTGGAACGCAAACGGTATACGCCAACACAAAAATGAACTTGAATATTTTCTTTTTAATAAGAAAATTGATGTAATGCTGATTTCCGAGACTCATATGACGTCGAGAAGCATTTTTAAAATAAGTGGTTATACATTCTACGACACCAAGGACCCCAGAGATAGATCATGTGGTGGCTCGGCAATATTGGTCAAATCGCGAATCAAACACCATTCATTGGGTGGTCTTTCTGAGTGTTATCTTCAAGCAACAAACATCTGTATTGGGGAGTTTTGTCAAAACCTCGTGATTTCGTCAGTTTACTGTCCGCCCAGATTTTCAATAACAAAAGATCAGTATAGAGATTTTTACAAATCACTAGGTAGCCGTTTCATAGCGGCTGGCGACTACAATGCTAAGCATACATTCTGGGGCTCACGACTCGTTAGCCCTAAAGGTCGTATCTTGTACGACTCCCTGTCTGAAATGGGACTGAATGTGATTTCAACTGGTCAACCAACTTATTGGCCAACTGACCAGCAAAAAATTCCTGACGTTATCGATTTCGGCGTGGCGAAAGGGGTATCCCCGGAACTCATTGAAGTCGAGGCTTCACTGGATCTTTCTTCAGATCACTCACCCACTGTATTCACCATCAGAAGTCCTCAGCAAATCGTAACTGATGCCTTACTTCTTGTCAAACGTCTGAATTGGTTAAAATACAAAAAATACATCAGGACTCACTGCACAGAGAAACTCCCGTTAAAAACTGCTGAAGACATCGATGCCTGTATAAAAAGTCTTAATGAACATGTCGAGAAAGCCGCAGAACATGCTTCTTCCACTTACCGCCCGAATAGGTACAACAGAGTTTTTTCTGCAGATGTTGAGCAACTATTGTCTGAAAAAAGGAGAGTCCGAAGAGAGTGGCAACAACACAGATCGCCCCAACTTAAAACTAGGTTGAGAGAATGTACCAAAAATCTTAGGATCTTGCTAGAAGCGCAAAAAGCAGAGTCTCTCAAACAACATCTAGAAGGTCTAGACGCAACTTCCCAGTCAAATTATTCATTATGGCGTGCAGTCCGAAATCTAAGAAAACCCGTAATCGCAAAACCTCCACTGCGTACTTTGAACGGATCTTGGGCACGAAATAACGAAGAAAAAGGCAACCTTTTCGTAAGTCATTTAAAAAATGTATTCACTCCCAATATGGATACTGACATTAGCCAACTACCGCCTGTTGTAATTTAAATGTTAAAAAAGCACCTGGGTTTGATAAAATCAGCAATAAAATGATTTTTGAGCTGCCTCGCATTGCAAAAAGATTAATCCTCTTTCTTTTTAATGCCATCTTACGGCTTGAGTACTACCCTCCGGTTTGGAAAATTGCACTAGTAAAGATGATTCCTAAGCCGGGAAAAGATCCTTGCAAAGTTGAGTCGTATAGGCCAATAAGTCTATTACCAACTATGCCCAAATTATTCGAGAAATTGCTTATAACCAAGCTGACTCCGATTTTGAATGAAAACAACTGCATTCCCAATCACCAGTTTGGCTTCAGACGTCAACACAGTACAATAGAACAAACACATAGATTGGTACAAGTCATAAGAAAAACCTTTGAGGAAAAGAGATACTGTTCGGCACTCTTTATTGACGTCTCTCCAGCTTTCGACAAATTATGGCATGAAGGCCTGATATCTAAATTAAAGCAGAACTTGCCGGTGAATCTTCAACACCTACTATGGAAATACTTAATCGACCGTCAGTTTATGATTAAAGAAGGTGATTATTTAAGCCGTCCTCAACCTATAGGTGCTGGCGTCCCTCAAGGTAGTATCTTAGGACCAATTCTATACTTGCTGTACACAGCAGACATGCCAACAAACAATGAAATTCACACGTCAACATTTGCTGATGATACGGCATTTTTCAGTACTCACAAAGATCCAAAAGATGCCTCGATTCAATTACAGCACCACGTAACGCAAGTGGAGAAATGGGCAAGACAATGGGGAATAAAAATAAATGAACAGAAATGCACCCACGTAACATTTACTCTACGTAGGGAATCATGTCCCCCTATTCGTATTAATGACCATATAGTGCCTCAAAACTCACACGTGAAATATCTTGGTATTCATCTGGACCGTCGCCTCACATGGAAACCACATATAGATGCTAAGCTGACTCAAATGAAACTGAAAGCAGCCCAAATTCATTGGCTCATCGGCAGAAACTCCGTCCTTCGGCTCGATTGTAAGCTTCTACTCTACAACTCAATCTTAAAGCCAATTTGGTGCTATGGTATCCAGTTATGGGGCACTGCCTTCAACTCCAATATTGAGAAAATTCAACGCCGTCAAAACAAAATTCTACGAATGATAACTACCGCTATTTGGTATATTAAAAACAACAACATACACAACGATCTTGATGTTCCACTTGTCAAATGGGAAATAACTAAACACGTGGCCCATTATTTGGGTAAGCTGGAAACTCATCCAAATCCCCTCGCTCGAGACATCTTACAACATCCCGGTCATAGCCGTTTGAGAAGGAGGGACACCACCGCTCTCAGATGAATAAATACAAGTTGCTCATTATATCCTATCGAATTTGAAAACTAGATTTTGTCTAGCATTGGCTGGACTTATCTTAATTAACTTTAGTTTTAGGATTTGAATACCTATTGTTAGTTCATTTAAAATGAAGATACAATAAAAAAGAATATGCAAAAAACAAAAAAAAAAAAAATTCAAGGAAATGAATATGCAATAACACTAATATGCGACCTAACTAAGTATTTAGTAACAATACCAATAAAAGACAAAAGCGCTAAAACAGTAGCCAAAGCTATAGTTGAACATTTTATACTTACCTATGGACCAATGAAAACGTTCATTACGGACATGGGTACAGAATACAAAAACTGTATTATGACTGAACTCTGCAACCTATTGAAAATTTAAAAATTAACTTCAACAGCACATCATCACCAGACATTAGGTACAATAGAAAAAACTCATAGAACTTTTAACGAGTATGTACGTTCTTACATATCAATAGATAAAGATGATTGGGATGAGTGGCTTAGGTATTTTACTTACTGTTTTAATACAACATCAACAGTACATAATTACTTTCCTTACGAACTAGTTTTCAGTAAAATACCAAACAATTTTAAAGATTTCAATGAAATAGATAGAGTTGCACCACTATATAATGTGGATGATTATGCCAAAGAGGCAAAATATAGGTTAGAAATAGCACTAAGGAGAGCAAAACAATTATTAGACATAAGTAAAATTAGGCAAAAAGATAAATATGATAGGAATACATTAGATTACAACTTTAAGATAGGAGATTTTGTATTATTAAAAAATGAAACAGGACACAAGCTGGAAGAATCCTATAAAGGCCCATATGAAATTAAAAACATAGATCTAAGAAACAATGTAACTATAGTAGATAAGATAAATAATAAAGAACAAATAGTACATAAGAATAGACTTAAAATTTATAACAATAAATACAACACAAGTACTTGTAAATTATAAAGGGACCCTAATAATACATAAAATATAAAAATAAATACTTTGTAAAAGAATGTCCATATAAAAATAAAATATAAAAATAAAATATAAAAAAAATTTATATGAACATTCTTATTAGGAAAAGAGGTGTATCATGATTGCATCATTTCAAGTGTCTGACCAAAACAAGTGTTCTGTTACACTTGAAATGTATGCACGCGAGTTACATATACACTACCAAACACATACATACACACCCAGCAAACCAAACTTACAGATTTTGTCTGATATAAGACAATTCTGTACAAATTCGTAAGTCTTTCGACATATCGTACAGAGTTCGTTGAAAATTGTTAACGAAATTTCGAGGAATTTTATATTTTGCTTATGCAGAAATGTCTGCAGGATTTCGGTTAACCTTCGGATAGAAACCTCGGAGGAATTTTTCATATTCATTTGTTAAGAAATATATGCACGAAAGCTTGCAGACTACTGATAGATTTTTCAATGGTTTTTATGTTTTGCTTGCACAGAAAAATCTATAAGATTTCGTACAGAACTCGGATCAAAAGTTCGAAGTTTTTTCAATTCTTTGTTTGATCATTGTTTACAACAACAGTTTAATGTGTCTAACGGGATTATCCAATTTGAAGAAAAGAAAACATGTTAATAATCGTCGTTCACAGCAGTGTATCAAGTGAATTTGGAAAGAGAAGACGTGCTAAAAACATAAAGTGTTTAGTAATAAATGTGGTAATAATAATTAAATTAAATAATAATAAATAAATTAATAGTAAAAAAGTGATAATAATGATTACAAAAAAATGTTAATTAGAAAAATAGTTAATAAGGAAGTCGAAAAATTAATTAATTCAATTTTAAGCAATGAAAATGATAAAGAAAATGTTCCAAGAATGGGGACAAATTTGTTTTGCAATTCTGCCACTGAGGAAATGCTTAGTACATTGGTTTCATTTCAGATATCGAGATAGTAAAGACAACCTTGCAACGATCTTCGTCAATTTGTATTTGAAAATTTAAAATTAATAATATTATATGGTAATAATTTTTAACATTTTTATATACAATTTCTTTGTTACATATTTTTTATTTTTACTTATTTAGATGTGACTGCAAATAGTATACCCCAAACAAATTATCAAGATGTTGAGCGGCTTATTAAAAAATATTTTTTATGACTAAAGACCGAGTCAATAAAACCAACAGAAGACTTGCAGCTGCAAATGAGCAGGGAGATGTTAACAGACAACTTGAATTCAATTAATAAAACTTATTGAACTCTGTAGTTTTTTAAATCGAATTAAGATATTTATGTTTGTTTTTTCGATGGATACAATTTTTTATTTTTTTTATTATTGGATAAGTTTAAAAAATACATTTGTGCAGCAAATGAAATAATTATTTTCAGAAATATAAATATATTCATATAAAAATTGTTTTCGTATAGACAAAAATCTGATTTATTCAATTTGAAGATTTAAGTCAGATTTCTGTCAGACTTTTCTACGATAAATCGTCAAAAGCTTATGACTTTTCAACGATTTTTGTCTAGATTTCTTTCACAAATCTGCACGATTTGTCGGCAATCATTTCAGAAATAAAAACGATTTATTGTCAGATTTCTGGCATATATCTGTACAAACTGTCCCAAAAACTATGCGAATTTTAAACGACTACAAGTACGATTTCTGTCAGACATCGATTGGAAATATCGGAAGGAAATCCAGAATTTCCCTTGGAAATAACATCAGACATCGTTCAGATATCAGACAGATCTATCTGTGAAGTTAAGGGAATTTCCCACGACAATTCTTACAGAACTCGTGTCAACCACTTCATATATTTTTCGTGTCGACTTCGAGACGAAATCAGTCCCGAAATCGGCAACTTGTGCAGAAAGTCGTTATGAACTCTTAACGATTTCGTTGCATTTGGTTTGCTGGGCACTGACCCTATTGATGAATTTATTAAAAATATAAAATTAAATAAAATTCCAATGTAATAATTGCAAACTAAGTCAGCAAAATTTATTAATATAATAATTGCAAACTAAGTCAGCAAAACTTACTATTTTTCGGTCGCAATTCTTGGAATATTAATATTTAACAAATTAACCCAAATTACAAATAATATTGAATCAACATAATTATTGTCTAGATTAAGTGATTTGTAATTATAAATTATAAAAGAAATTTAGTCTTGTTCTCATCCTCAACCAATAAAGTCTTCTGATTAAACACAAAACAAATTAAAAAGTAGTTTTTTTTAATTACTAAGAAAAACGAAAATATAATTGGCGCAGTCGGTAGGATCCAAAGTCAGTGTACAGGATCCAGTGTTCGAACCAACGAATAACCAAGAAGGATATTTTGCGAATCCTTAAAAGAAAAAAAAAATTTTTTTTAATATTAATTCAGTGAACATTAAGAGTAGTGATCACAATTAATAAAAGAAAACTTCCTTAATGCAGTGAACAATTAGCATATTGGACACCATTAAAAAGTGCAGTGAACAATTAAAAACAAAATTGGACACCACTAAATAAAGGAAAAGCAGAAGTACATACTAGTGCAGTGAACATTTGTAAAAGAAAAGTGAACACCACTATACAAAAGTGACTTCAAAAAGAAAAAAAAGTGTTTGATCAACGACGAAGAATGGAAGAACAGTCTCATATCGCATCCGTAAATGTAGCCGAAGAACTGGCGAGGAAAGACCAGCAGCTGGAACGCTTGCGCCAAGATTATGTAGAATTACAGCAACAAGCGCAACAATTACAGCAACAACAACAATTACAGCAACAACAACAACTACAGCAGAATCCAATCTTACAAGACGGACAGCAACAAAACCCACTTTTACGCAACAGCTCCAGACTATAAATCATTTACCAGTATTTACGGGAACTAGTGATGTAACTGTTAATAGTTTTTTCTGCAGTGCAGAATATTTGTTATCAACAGTACAGGAAGACAACTTACGAAAGGAAGCAGTGAAGCTGATTTTTTATAAAAGTATACAAGGACAAGCCAAAGATGCAGTTATAAATATACCAGAACCTGACAACTGGACATTGATTAAAGAAACCCTAAAGTTACGATACAGGCCTAATGTGGAACCTCACCAAATATATAGGATGTTATCAAACCTTAAAGTAAATACGGTAAGCGAACTTGTAACTGAAATTCAAAATATTAAATATAAAGCGGACGAATTGACGATATATTACCAAAATGACCATTACATCGACCTATCAAACATAGATAGTATTTTAATAAATACAGTAAAGGAAATGACGCAGGGCATTTTACTAGACAAAATATACGAAGAAAGAAATATAAACAACATACTTAGAATTTTGGTTAAAAGAAGGTTTGAAGATACCTGCATTAGACCTGAGTATTGAAAATTCAAGACCAATAGGTACAACACAAATACTAATCAGAATTATAAAAGTAGAAATAACATGCAAGAGTGTACGGACAATTTTAGAAATAATGATAATAGTAAAGATAAAATAAATAATGGGAACAGACCATTTTACAGTTCAGGGCGATATAGAGCCAATAATAATAATACATGGAATAACCAAAGGTTTGTACAGGTAGGAAACTCTAGGCCAAATTCCGGGCGATACCACTGGAATCAACCTAGACAAGACCGAATAGAACCAATGGAAATAGATAATTTAGAGGTAGACAGACCCAGGGCGGCAGGAACTTCTAGACAACACCAATGTCTTTGTAACAACGGTCAAGTCAGACAAAGCCCGAATGGACAAAACTATCTAGACCCAAACGAAACTTTTTTAGAAGCAAACAGATCCAGGGTGGCAGGAAATTCGCAACAAAACCAAGGTCTTTGTAACCAAAGTGGAGTAAGACAAAGCCCGAATGGACAAGGTTTCACAGAAAATATTAGAAATAATGATCAAGTAAGAAGGTCTTCATCACGGCAATATGAACCGAATAATTTTTTTTGGGAACAACATCCGATTGTTTACCCATCATAGAACTAACAATAAATAACAGAAAATATAACGCTCTAATAGATACTGGAGCAAACATTAGTTTAATTGACCAGAATATTAAGGAATTTGAGAAGAAAATATTAACCAAACCATTAGAATTTAGCACAATAAATGGAAAAGATATTATTCAATTCAAGTTATTAAGGACCACTTAAACAAAGAGGAATATAGTGAAATTTTAAAAGTGTTGAATAGGTTTAGGAAATTATTCTTTAAAGAAGGAGACAAGTTGACTAGCACAATGAGTGTAAAACATGAAATTAGGACAACAACAGATAAACAAATAAACTCGAAACTATACAGATATCCTCCACAACATAAAAGTGAAGTAAGAAGGCAAATAAAGGAGATGGAAGAACAAGGAATAATAGCGAAGAGTAATTCAAGATATTCAAGCCCATTGATTGTAGTACCCAAAAAAATAGATAATTCTGGAGAGCGAAAATATAGACTAGTAGTGGATTACAGGAAATTAAACGAAGTAACAGTAGACGATAAGTTTCCGTTACCTAACATCGATTCAATTTTGGATAAATTAGGAAGATCGCAATATTTCACCTCTCTAGATCTAGCTAAAGGATATCATCAAATATTAATTAAAGAACAGGACAGAGAAAAGACAGCATTTGTAACGCCACATGGACTATACGAATTTATTAGGATGCCGTTTGGACTAAAAAACGCACCAGCGACATTCCAAAGACTTATGAATGAAACGTTACGGGACTTTATAAACAAAACATGTGTAGTGTATTTAGATGATATACTCATCTTTAGTACATCATTAAAAGAGCATATTAGGACAATAACGGACATTTTCAAAGTATTAGAGGAGAAAAACTTAAAAGTTCAAATGGACAAATGCAATTTCATGAAAAAAGAAACGGAATTTTTGGGGCATATTCTGACTAAAGACGGACTGAAACCAAACCCAGACAAAATTAGAATCATTCAAACACTAGAAATACCTAGGACAGAGAAGCAAATTAAAAGTTTTTTGGGAATAACAGGATATTATAGGAAATTTGTTAAGGATTATGCCAAAGTGGCACAGCCTATAACTAAATATTTGAAGAAAAATGTAAAAATAAACGTAAAAGACCCAACTTATATAGAGGCATTTGAGAAATTGAAAACATTAATCAGTTCCCATCCAATCTTAAGATACCCAAATTTCGAAAAACCATTCGCACTGACTACAGATGCGTCCAATTATGCAATTGGAGCAGTCCTTTCACAGGAAGGACATCCGGTATGTTACATTTCAAGAACGTTGAATAATCATGAAAGGAATTATTCTGCGACTGACAAGGAATTTCTGGCTATATTATGGAGCGTAAACTATTTAAGACCATACCTTTACGGAAGAAAGTTTCAAATTTATACTGATCATCAACCTATTAAATTTTTATATACAAAGTACAAAGGTAAAGATATGTCGCCGAGACACCAAAGGTGGCTGTTAAAATTGGGGGAATATGACTTTGATATTAATTATATAAAAGGAAAAGAAAATCAAGTAGCTGATTTTCTAAGCAGGTTAGAACATAAGGAAAACATTATTGAGGAAGAGGAAAATAATAAGGAATTGACTATAGTAAACAACGTAGAAGAGGATAATGCATCGATTGTCACTATTCACTCAGCAGAAGAGGATCTACAGGATCATTTTTACATAAAAGACGAAATAGTGAATAAATATAAAACACAAATTATTTTAACTAATAATAAGATTGAGGAAATGAAAACTTTACATGGAAAAAGGATAATTTTTATAGCCGAAGCTGATTTTGGTATAATGGGTTTAAGAAATACATAACAACAGGAAAGGTAGGAATATTCTCAGAATTATCAGAACATAATTATAACATAGTTCAAGAAAAATTAATAGAATTATTTTCGAACGATAGACAAATAAAATTTACTAAATGTACCATTCGAGCCCAAGATATTGAAACAGAAACAGAAGCAATTAAACAAATATCACTATATCATGTGAGAGAAAGTATACATTCAGGAATCGTTGAAACCTATAATCAAATTAAACGAAAAATATATTACCCAAAATTGATGGAGCTCATCCAGATAGTAATTAATCAATGTGAATTATGTCAGGAAATAAAATGTGATAGAAATCCAGTTAAATTAAAATTTTCCATTACAGAAACACCGTCGACGAAAAACGAAATAATACACATAGACACTTATGTTATAAAGAGATTTATGTTTTTGACTGTAATAGATAAATTCTCAAAATTCGGGGCAGCTTATTCACTCAACGACAGAAATCATCTGACTTTTATAGAGCAACTAGAAGATCATTTTGCAAAAATAGGAAAGCCAAGAAAAATAATAGCCGATAATGAATTCAAAGCTTTACGAATCAAAGAATTTCTAGACCAAGAAAATATTGAACTACACTTAACCAAACCTAATAGTCATACAGGAAACGCGGACATTGAGAGATTCCATAATACAATTGCTGAGAAGTTTAGGATAATATACAAAACAAATAAGGATATACCAATAAAACAATTAATCCAGAAAAGCATTAGGAATTATAATGACCGATATCATTCAGCCATTAAATGTACACCGAACGAAGTTCAATTAGGAAAAATCGACGAAAAGACAATTAAGGAAATTTTAGAAGAGAATAAAAGAAAACTGATAAGTAAAATAAACAGAAACAGGGAAGATTATAGAGAAAATAGAGTGGAAGGTTTCATAAAAAATTATAAGGCAGTTAGGCATAAGGAGCAGCCTAAATATAAGAGGGCAAAACTGGAGAAAGTACACCCATGCAATATTAAAAGACCGTATAAATTCTCAGACACTTACAATGAAGACGAGGACATTGATTTCGAATACTTGACCCAACGTTTAAAAGAAATAAAAACAAAATACAAAAACAAAAACACTGTAGAAACCCAATCAACCCAGGAATTAAATGATGTTTAAACTAAAATTTTCAGATAATGATGATACTATTATTAATAATAATACAGACACCGACGAACAAAGGAGAAATTACCATAACTAAACTAACGGACCAATCAGGATTTGCAGATATTCAATTAGGAATTAAGGAAATAGTTAAAGACACGGATATAATACTACATAAAATTGACGTAGAAGAATTAGAAAATATAGTGAATGAAATGACGGACAATACAATATTAATGACAACTATACATAAAGATATACTACAACAAGAATTACTAGAGGTTAGAAACAAATTGTTAACACTGATACCAAGAAACCATAGACAAAAACGGGGATTAATAAATGCCATAGGAAGCATGTCAAAATGGCTATTTGGCACAATGGACGATTATGACAGACAGGACATTCATAACCACCTTTTACAAACGAACGCAACAATTAATCAACAAATTGAAATTAATGATTATTTTGATTTAGCCATTAAGCAATTAAAAGAAATTATAAAAAGTGACAGACAAGAAATAGAAAAGAATTTTAATGTAATAAATAAATATATTGATAAAGGACACGAAGAAAATATGTATCTACAACAACTCACAAAAATACAATTGTTAAATGATAAAATTACACATATTCAAGATAATTTAGTTTCAGCCAAATACGGAATAATACATCCAAATATTTTAACAAGTAAAGAAATCTTAAAATATGAAATAGACTATAATAAACTTAAATATATTCAATTAGGAACAGCTATTTTTAATAACACATTTTTAGTATTCGGTATTAAAATACCTAAATCATTTGTATACGTAGATATAAGAAATATAATACCTATACCTAATGTAGAGTATAATGAAATTGATGAAGAAATTGAAAAAATATTTACTTATGAAAATAATACTTATAAATTTGAAGATAATAAACAAATTAGACAATTAAAACCTAGCACAAACTGCGTATTAAAAGAAAATTGTAAACTCATAAAAAGTACAGATTTTGAAGTAATACCAATAGACTTAAAAACAATAATTATTAAAAAAGCAATCAATATATCAATTCAACATACCTGTAATAAGAATAAAACTATTGTAAATGGAAACTATGTAATACAATTTAATAACTGTTCATTAAAAATTAAAGATTACTATTTTTCTAATTACATTGAAAAAGATGAAACGAAAATATTAATAATTAAAAATGAAAATATAAGAAATTTTACAAAAAAATAACGTTTAGTGATATAATGGAAGAAAACAAAAACAACATACAAAATATTAATAAACTTAAATATCATACTAATGTATCTCATGGATGCAGTTTAGTCCTAGCAATAATACTAATTATGATCTTAATTTTTGTAATCTTAAAACACAAACATATTAAAATAAAATTAAACAGTAGAATTCAGGAGAATTCCATTTTAAAGGGGGAGAAGTTACATATACACTACCAAACACATACATACACACTGACCCTATTGATGAATTTATTAAAAATATAAAATTAAATAAAACTCCAATGTAATAATTGCAAACTAAGTCAGCAAAATTTATTAATATAATAATTGCAAACTAAGTCAGCAAAACTTACTATTTTTCGGTCGCAATTCTTGGAATATTAATATTTAACAAATTAACCCAAATTACAAATAATATTGAATCAACATAATTATTGTCTAGATTAAGTGATTTGTAATTATAAATTATAAAAGAAATTTAGTCTTGTTCTCATCCTCAACCAATAAAGTCTTCTGATTAAACACAAAACAAATTAAAAAGTAGTTTTTTTTAATTACTAAGAAAAACGAAAATATAATTCGCGTTTAGCTACGACCATATGCATGGGAATGACTGGTTTGCTTTAAGCCAAATCAAATTACCCAAAATATTCTCATGCATTAGTTTAAGAATTAGTCGTCTAGTAAATTCTCATAAGTAGTATATAAGTAGAATGTATTTAGTATTAAGAAACAATTTTTACTTCAACTGTCAATAAAGCTAGAGTGCGACATTTTGGTTGCAACTAGAAAGCAAAAAGAACTTGACATCTTTTATTCCAACTACAATCTTAATCATCCTAGTGTAATTCCACTCTTACTTTTATTATAATTCAGATTTTCTTATTTCTCAACTTAATATCTACTCTATACAACTATACATTGATGTAGTAATACAATAATAAGGTGTCTTAAATTACTTAGATTATTTTAATTATCCAGATTCTTTGGACTCTCTATATTACCTAGATTATTTATATTATTTAAATTATTTAGATTATTTAGTTTATTTATCTTATTTAGATTATTTAGTTTATTCATCTTATATAGTTTATTTATATTATTGAGTTTAGATTATTTATTTTATTTATATTATTTATTTTATTTAGATTATTTAGTTTATTTATATTATTTACATTATTTAGATTATTTGGATTGGCAAAGAAAAGAAAAAGGGCGTATATTTTGCCACGTCTTGATTCTTAAGCATACTTCCTTCAAAAATTAACCGACCAAGGCAATGGCCTCAAACTTCAATTACAAAAAAAAATGAAACCTCTGAAAGGCTTCGCAAACCCTGGCAGAATACACCTCCTTTTTTGTTTCTCTCTCCTTTTCTTTCTTTTCTTTTGAGTCACTACTCATGCTATAAATACCCCTCCACTAACCTACTATTTTCTGAATTCTAGGCAAGTTCTTCAATTCCCTGTCAAAAAAAAATTAAACTGCTAACCCAATTAATTGTCTATCCTGCTTCTTAACAAAAATTCAATATCTATATATATAAAAGTGAATGTGTGTCGTTATGTTTATTATTATTAGTTTGAAGTCTATAGACGGCTAAACGGCTGAACCGATTTGCTTGAAATTTTCACAGTATATTTCTGTATGTCTGGAAGTTGCTATAGGCTACTTTTTTTTGGAAATTTTAAGTGGGCGTGGTACCTCCCATACAAAGTTAATTTTAAAAATCACCGATTTGCTTGAAATTTTCACAGTATATTTCTGTATGTCTGGAAGGAGCTATAGGCTACTTTTTTTTGGAAATTTTAAGTGGGCGTGGTACCTCCCATACAAAGTTAATTTCAAAAAATACGGGTAGCGAAGCACACCGGGTTTTAGCTAGTACTTTAATAAAAAGAAATTTCTAAAAATCGGTACCCCGATTAAGAACTATTCCAGTTTTGATCATAATTATTAAACATTTTACTTATCTGTTATCCTCTTGATGTTGATGATGTTCTTGTTGTAGTCTTAGCTGATAATTTTGCTGCATTTTCCGTTGTAGATTTGTTGTGCATTTGATGGATGACACCGTTGTACATTCGATGATGATTTTGCCGTGGTGTAGATTTGTTGTAATTCTTTTTACAGATGTTAGCGCTGTTGTAAACTTCGTGTGAATGGACCTGTAAATTAAGGGGGTATGGAGCTCGAAATTTTGTGCGGACGCTGCTGGTGTATGTGTGTGCGCGTTCTCTTCTAGAATTGCGTGTGTGAGCGCCACTGATGATTCTTTACGGACGCTACTGAAAAGTTTTTGCGCCGCTGATGATGTTTTTGGTGTGAACGCTGCTAAAGTGTGTGCGTGCGCCGCTGATGAGGATGATTTTATGCGGACGCTGGTGGTGTGTGTGTGTGTGCGTTCTCTGCTAGAATTGCATGTGTGAGCGCCACTGATGATTCTTTGCGGATGCTGCTGATGCGTGTGTGTGCGCCGTTTATGCTGTTTTTGTGCGGACACTGCTAGAATGTGCGTGTGTGAGCGCCACTGATGATTCTTTGCGGATGCTGCTGATGCGTGTGTGTGCGTTCTCTGTTAGAACTGCGTGTGTGTGCACCGCTGATGAGGGTGATTTTATGCGGACGCTGGTGGTGTGTGCGTGTGCGCCGTTTATGATGACTTTGAGCGGACGCTGCTAAAGTGTGTTTTTGGTGCGACCCCTGCTGGAGTTGTGTGGATGTGCCGCTGATGAGGACTTTGGGCATGTGTCGATGGGCTTGGGTGAATGCCACTGGTGGAATCGTGCGGATGCTGGAATATGTTTGCGTGCCGCCAATGAAGATTTTGGTGCGGCCACTGCTGGAATTGCGTGGATGTGTTGATGATGATGATTTTGGGCATGTGTGAATGCCACTGGTGGAATTGTGCAGGTGCTTGAGGATCACATCAGTGTCCGTTGTTGGCGCATTCCCCTTCACTTCGACAGTCATCAATCCATCCACCAAACTCTCTTCCAGTCGCCTTTAGTGATCTTCCTCGCAGGTTAAGATCACAAGAGACCGACAAAACGTGTTTTCAGCCGGAAGTCTCAAAATAATTTCTTTAACGTGATGCCATATTTACGAGTATCTGTCAGACAAAATACGACTCTACCGCAGTGTTGTATTTTGCTTTATTTCTGTAGATAATTCGTTACTTATTCATGTCTTACCATAAACACCGTGCCTTGGCAATGTCTTGACATGCTAAAGACCTGAAAGCATAGTTTAGTAGTTCCCTTTTATCATATTCGGAATGTGGTTGCGAATATGATAAAACTGATCAACACCAGGAAGGAGTCATATAGGCCAATTAGTCTACTGCCGACAATTTCTAAACTGTTCGAAAAAATTTTAATGACTAAGTTGACTCCAATTCTGAATGCCACTGAATGTATTCCTAATCATCAATTCGGCTTCAGAGCTAAACACAGCACCATCGAACAAACACACAGATTGGTAAATGTGATAAGAGGGTCGTTTGAAGACAAAAAATAGTGCTCCGCCCTTTTCATTGATGTGTCGCAAGCGTTCGATAAAGTTTGGCATGACGGTTTAATGCACAAAATAAAATTAACTCTGCCTGCTAACATCCATAAACTCATGGAAAGTTATTTATACGGTCGCAAATTTAAAATCAAAGAAGGTGAATTTTTAAGTACCGCTCAGCCAATTGAATCAGGTGTGCCACAGGGTAGCATACTGGGTCCTACTTTATATTTGATATATGCCTCCGACATGCCGTCAGACCTCAAAATCCATACGTCAACTTTTGCAGACGAGACAGCCTTTATCAGCGTCCATAAGGGCCACCAAGTTGCATCACAGAATTTACAGAATTATGTTTATAAGCTAGAGAATTGGCTAGAGCTTTGGAAAAACAGGGTTAACGAACAAAAATGTATTCATCTAACTTTCACATTGCGAAAAGATACCTGCTCGTTCATCAGAATAAATAATCAAATTATCCCGCAACACAATGAAGTCAATTACCTCGGCATTCACCTCGACCGCTGTTTAACTTGGAAGTCTCATATTGAAGCGAAACTTACACAAATGAGAGTAAAAGCAGTGCAACTTAATTGGCTAATCGGCAGAAACTCTACATTGAAATTGGATTGCAAACTTTTGTTGTACAATGCAATACTAAAGCCAATCGGTGCTATGGAATTCAATTATGGGGTACTGCCTCAGCATCCAACATTGAAAAAATTCAAAGGGGTCAAAATAAAATTCTACGTATAATTACTGCAGCACCATGGTATGTTAAAAATTCTCGAATCCACAAAGATCTAGGCGTACCATCCAAACCCACTTGCAAGAGACATCCTTAACTTTAGTGGCCACAATCGGTTGAGAAGGAGGGATACCCTTGCTTTAACTCAAGCGCAAAACAGATGACTGGATCAGTTGATGTGAAATTTTTTAGTATCATAAAAATTTTTGTCTAGCACTGGCTGGGCTTATTATTTTCTTTTTAGTATTAAGATTTGAATACTTATTGTCATTTCATATATGAAGATTCAATAAATAACACTGGTTTACAGCCAAAAAATACCAAGAACGCCACTTATCTAGATAAGTTAATTGGGACCTCCTGAACACGAAAAACGCTGTAATTTTTTTTTCTAAGTACCGTTTTTTAGATAACGGTACTTTTGTGTTTTTCGGTGTATGGCCCCATTCAAACCCTTGTGGAGCCCAACCGAAGAGCCCGATCGAGATGAATGGCATATCGTTGGAAAGGTAATCGAATGCCTTTTATATGCTGCAAATTTCTATCTGATAAGAAATAGCTGAGTTATGGCACCTCAAAGTTCGAAATTTGCCTATTTTTTACGTTTTTTTCAAAATTTTTTTTTATTTAATTTTTTTTCTACGTTACAGTTAATATCTGGAATGTTTTATTTTTTATCCAAATAGTTTATTTAATTACCAACATTTTAAGCGTAATTTGAAAAAAATCGGATGAAAAATATAGTTTTTATTAAGGATTTTGTGGAACGACAATATTTTCATCTTCATTGCTTACACACTATATTCGGCGTAAATTCAAAAAATTTAAATTAAAATGGCGAGCGACTTGAACTCTTACGTTTTTTTCGGATGGATCTTCGCGAATGAGGAACCAACAATAGTCCGCCATCATTTATTCGTCCCACCAGCCTTTGTAACGTCTCTCGATTTCTTCCATTTCTTGGTGAAATTTTTCACCTTGTTCATCACTTTCGGAGCCCAAGTTGGTGGGGAAAATATCCAAATGACTGAATAAGAAGTGTAATTTAGGTGTCATATTTGAACCTAAAGGTTAAAAAGAATAAATTTTAAATCATAACGTCCTTTTTGATATACATGTTTTCACTCAAAGCTTACCAATGGCATTGAATTTTTGCAATAATGTATCGATCTTCTCTGCGTAATCAGGACTTCTGTAGTTTCCCAAAAAGTTGTGAACGATGTCCTGGAGTGCTTCCCATGCCTCCAAATGAGCTGGACCTTAACACTCATTAAATGCTTGGTCACCGTACAGAGCCCGAATTTTTAAGTTTTTTAATACAGAAATATTACGAAAAAATTTACTTCTAAAACTCATTCGTTTTCGATTTCCATCACATGCCTGATTATCAAATTTTTTTATAGCAAAATTCACAAACTCATGTGAGACATTGTATATATTTAACCCACTGTCCATTTCCGTCAAAAACTACGCCACACATAAATTTTCGATTAAGCCTGTCCGTTTGTCTGTCTGTTGAAATCAATTTTCTGAATTTCCGTCAGACATGCTTTCGAAAAGTTTGCTATTTAAAATCAGCAAACCTCCATACAAATTTGATATTTTTTGTCCATTTTATTGCAATATTTTGAAATATATTGCTGATAATACCATGAAATTTTATATACGTTGATAAAAGAAGAAAGTGTGATTTCACATCGCTCCCATACAAAAAAATCTTCCCTAAATATTGCTCAATTATACACAAATGCCTATAAAATTGGAATATCAAGACAAAATTCAGCAAAAATAAGTTTTGTGCAAAACGAATTTTTTTTTTTAGTTCGGTCCATGTTTGACCATAGACCCCATATAAAGTCCACTTCCAAAATTCATTTAAATACGTATAAAACATATATAAATATTGTTAAACGGCGAAAATTTGCCATAAATACTCTTTATAGACAAATAAATTGTTGTACTAAATTTTATGGGGGTCGGCTCAGAATTGGTCATAGCTCCCATACAAGGACCACATCCGAAAAAGACATTTATCCCTATATATATTGTATAAATATCTGTACCGACTCAAAACTTTGCACAGATCATTTTCATATAAATAAAAATCATCCCACAAAATTTTGTGAATTTTGGTCTATTTTTAACCGTATGCCCCATATAAAGCCCTTTTCCGAAATATGACGCAGTGGAGGTTTTGCGATTACGGGTTTTCTTAGATTTCGGACTGCACGCCATAATGAATAATTTGACTGGGAAGTTGCGTCTAGACCTTCCAGATGTTGTTTGAGAGACTCTGCTTTTTGCGCTTCTAGCAAGATCCTAAGATTTTTGGTACATTCTCTCAACCTAGTTTTAAGTTGGGGCGATCTGTGTTGTTGCCACTCTCTTCGGACTCTCCTTTTTTCAGACAATAGTTGCTCAACATCTGCAGAAAAAACTCTGTTGTACCTATTCGGGCGGTAAGTGGAAGAAGCATGTTCTGCGGCTTTCTCGACATGTTCATTAAGACTTTTTATACAGGCATCGATGTCTTCAGCAGTTTTTAACGGGAGTTTCTCTGTGCAGTGAGTGCTGATGTATTTTTTGTATTTTAACCAATTCAGACGTTTGACAAGAAGTAAGGCATCAGTTACGATTTGCTGAGGACTTCTGATGGTGATTACAGTGAGTGAGTGATCTGAAGAAAGATCCAGTGAAGGGAACGGATTGATTGGTTAATTTTAGATTTTGAATACAATCACAAAAAACGAACCTCATGTTGACAACATAAATCAATTCCGTAAAGCAATACATGTCATTATTCACAAAGCGGAGTGTAACGAAAAAAGATGCTTGCATTGCATGTCTTGTACAAATGTAAACGTATACTCCCAAAAGCAATGACTACTTAACGATTTGTACGAATGGTTAACGATTGGTATGAATGGTTTCAATGCTGATTGTATAAATTGTACATACTAACAAAAAATATCAAACTTTACTAGTTTACTGTCAACAAATCGCACATAAAGCAACAACCAAAAAATATTTATATTCTCATTAGGTTTTGTATTGTTTTGCTCTTTCTTTATGTTTTCATTCACTGAAAGCAACGAATATTGGACGAATGGTGTGAATATTTTTAGTTTTTTCATGTGGCATTGAATTATTTCGTTGCTTGATGTATAACGGCATAACAAAAAGGGAATGTAAAATAGCAAACAGTAATAAGGAATGCGTAAACAAACAGCAATGCACATTTTTATTATTGTCGAGTAAAAGCAAAATGGTTAGCAAATGTGAATGGTCTCTTTCTGTTCTCTGATGTAGACATCATAAACTTACCGTTATTTTTTGCATTTTGTTTCTATATCGTTGTTTTTATATGAAATAATTATATGGTTCAAGTAAAATTTTTAACAGATTTGTCTAACTATTTACAACTACAACAAATTGTTTGATGCAAACAATCAAAACGATATTATTATAAGCAAATAAAATAATATTTTTTTGTGTGAAAATTATTGAATTTTAGGCAAAAATGCCACGTGGAAACCAACTTTCGTTGATAGAACGTACGCAAATTGAGTTGTTGAAACCGTGTTAATAGATCTAAGACGACCATACAAAATTACTTGGCGGATCCAAAATCAAACGGCACTAAAAAAAGATCTGGGACCAAATTACCGCATTCTATATCGTGTAAAATTGATCGTAATTTTCTTATTTGAGATTATGACATTCGATATCGTGCAAGAAATTTAGTACATTTTATCATAATTTCGATATCGAAATCATTTTTCGATACGATAGCTCATTCGATCACGAATGCGGTAATTTGGCCCCTGGTAGAAAACTAACAGTTACTGACCGCGATAGACGATCAATCAAGCGCCTAGCTATCACATATAATTTCAGTTGTAACCAAATTAAGTCGGAGCTGGGACTAAATGTGATCAAAAAACGGATTAACCAAATTCTAAATGAATTTCTAGATGTGACAAAACAAAAAATGATTCCCAAATCACGATTGACTCCTAATCACAAGACAGTTAGATTATCGTTCGCTGAAAAGTATAAATTTTGGGAAGAGGAGTGGCGTAATGGACCTGATGGATTCCAATATTATTGGAGGGAAAAAGGCGGCGATACACAAACCAGAATAGCACGCATTTTTCAAGGAGGATTTTTTATGACTTAGGTTGCTTTTGGGTATAGAGCACGTTCTCCCATTTGTTTTATTTCTCATAGAACTACGAAGAATTACTGGACGTAGAATTTATTGAATTTGCTGAGGAAAATTATGCAAATTTTTTTTTTTTTTTTTTTTTTTTTTTTTTTAACTTCCCTTTATTATTACACCTGTCAACAAGATGACAATAAGTAATTTAATTTACAGAGGTGGGATGATAATTATCTTAAATCAGTACCTAAGATAACTTAAATCGAATTATTGAATGGTAAGTAATATATAAATTTTTTAGTATCGCTCAGCTAGATCTGAAGGTGTATACCGTTTAAGTCTTCTAGGTGCCAGGATTTCGTTTGCCGGCAACTGTCTGAGTTCCATGTTGGAATGTTGTGTTAAACGAGTTGTATGTTTAATGCTGCTGATACGGATAATTTCTTTTATTGTTTTGACGTTTAGATCTCGATGTATGTCCTCATCTCTAATATACCATTCTGCGTTGACAATAGTTCGCAATATTTTAGATTGAACTCGTTGAATAATTTTTAAGTTTGTTGTGCTAGCTGTACCCCATATTTCTACCCCGTACTTCCAAATTGGCGCTATAATTGTGTTGTATATAAGTAGTTTGCTTTGAGTTGTTAGTTTAGATTCTCTCCCTAACAGCCAAAATAATTGTCTAAACCTGTTGTTTATTTCTTTTTTCTTTTGAGTGATGTGATCTTTCCAGTTAAGTTTTGAGTCAATTATAATGCCAAGATACTTCGCCTTTGTATCCATAAGAATTGGTAGAGTATTTATTTGAATAGGTTGAAAGTTTGTTATCTTTCTATTAGTGTAGATTACTTGAATTGTTTTATCACTGTTTACTTGAATTCTCCAACTACGGAACCAATTCATTGTATTATTGAGCAGTTGTTGTAAGTTTTGCATAGCCCATTTGATGTTTGCGTGTGATGATAGTA
Source organism: Bellardia pandia (assembly GCA_916048285.2). NCBI lineage: Eukaryota > Metazoa > Arthropoda > Insecta > Diptera > Calliphoridae > Bellardia > Bellardia pandia. The sequence continues at coordinate 65,087,011 of OU696533.1, forward strand.
GAACAGTGTCGTCAGCAAATGTTGCTATCATATTGTTATTTGTTGTAGGAGTTGGAATATCTGATGTAAACAGGAGGTAAAGCATTGGTCCGAGGACACTACCTTGAGGTACTCCAGCTTTTATAGAAAGTATTTTTGAATACTCGTCTTTATATTTAACATAGAATCTTCGGTTTTGTAGGTAGTTTTGTAGTATTAAGAAGAATTCTTTTGGCAATTGATTTTTTAGTTTATGAAGAAGACCTTTGTGCCATACGCTATCAAACGCCTTTGCAACGTCGAGGTATGTTGCAACGCAAAAGTTTTTTTTGTCAATATCAGACGATATTTTATTTGTTACTCTATGAATTTGTTGTATAGTAGAGAACTTTCGCCTAAATCCAAATTGGTGTTTGGGGATGAGTTGTCTTTCTAGAAGAATTGGTTCAATACGTTCATAGAAGAGTTTTTCGAAGATCTTTGACAGCAGTGGCAGAAGGCTAATTGGCCTGTAAGATGTTGTTTTTGAGGCATCTTTGTTTGGTTTAGGAATAGCGATTATCTCAGCGACTTTCCATACTTTTGGGAAATATTTAATATCTATAACTGAATTAAATAAATTTCTTAAATAGACTAGGGCCTTATTCGGCAATTCTTTTAGTAGTTTTCCGGTGATCTGATCATAACCAGGAGATTTATTATCTTTTGTTGTTTTTATAATTTTTTTAATTTCATTAATTGAAATTCTTCTGATATGAGAGTTGGAAGAGCTGTTTGGAAAACTTTGAAGAGTTATATCCTTTTCGTCCATTGGATTTGTAAAGGTTTTAGAAAAATGATCTGCAAGAACATTAGCTTTTTCTTCATTTGTGCGGGCCCATGTGAGATCAGGTTTTTGGATCGGCGGCTGATGTAAAATTCCATTATTTATTTTTTTGGTTGCTTTCCAGAGCGAGAAATTTGTTGTAGCTGATGAGCCAAGGTTAGTAAGATATCTTTGTAGTTTATCTTCTTTGTCCTTCTTTAGCAAGTTTTTGAGATCTTTTGTGAGCCTATTAAGGTGGGTTTTGTCCTGAATTGACCTTGTAGTTTGCCATCTTTTTCTTAATCTTCGTTTGGCTTTTATTTTCTCTTGGATGTGAGGTGGGATACTGAATTTATCTACTGTGTGTGTTCTGGATGGAGTAGAATCACTAACCGCGTTTATAAGCGTATCATTGAAAAAAGTTATAGAATTATCCAATTCTTCTTCGGTTTTTAGCGATATATTTGTCTCGAGTTTTGTCTCTAAGATTTCCCTGAAACAATCCCAGTCGGTTTTCTTGTTGTATATAAATTTATTTTGATTGGATAGAAGTACATCGGTTTGGTATATAAGTACCACTGGAGAGTGGTCAGAAGATAATTCAAAGCATGATTTTATATTTAGATAATCATGTCTTATATTCTTGGTAATAAAAAAGTCTAAGAGATCTGGTTTTTTGTGAGTGTTTGTAGGCCAGTAAGTAGGCTCTCCAGTACTTATAAATTTGCATTTGAATTCATTTATTGCCTCTAGTAAATTTTTTCCTTTCGATAGTGTTAATCGAGATCCCCAAACTGTATTTTTGGAGTTAAAATCACCACCCACTATAAACCGATTCCCAAGAGATTTAAGGAGTTCAAGATATTCAATTTTTGTGTTATTATGTTTCGGCGGGCAGTAGACTGCAGATAATACAAATGGACCGTGTATATCTTCTATTAAAATGGAAGTAGCTTGAATATAATCTTTTCTAAAATTCTGTAATTCAGTACATTTAATGGATTTTCGTATTATTATTGCTGTACCCCCATGCGCTGTGTTGTCAGGATGATTTGTATAAAAGATTGAGTAGTTTGGTATGGCTATAAAGCTTTTTTGTGTGAAGTGGGTTTCAGAGACAAGTAGCACGTCTACTGAAGAGCGATTTAAAAATAATTTTAGTTCGAGTGTGTGTTGGATAAGCCCGTTCGCGTTCCATTGTACTATATTAAGTTTACTTAGTCTGTCCATCGAGCTTAGTTAGAAGTACTGTGATAATGTTCATCATGTTAGATACTTGAGAAATCAGTTGCTTCATCATATCTTTAAGGTCTTGCATATCATTACTTATTTGCGGTGTAGTGGAACTGAATAAAGAATTACTAATAATGGACATTTCCTCAGTATTAGGGTTTTGACTCTGTGCTGTTGCTTGAGCGTAAGTCACTGTTGGATTTATTCTACTGTTTGTTGTAGGTACGTTTCGAGAATTATCAGCTTGTTGTGTTTGGTGTTCTTGGACGGTTATTTTTTCTTTGTTTCTTAGTGGAGGAAATTGCTTAATTTTGAGGGATTTGTATACCATACATCCTTTATAATTTGCGGTATGGTTTTCACCGCATAACGCGCATTTAATATGTTCGCTTTTCTGTTTGATTGGGCAAAGCATAGTTTTGTGATCTCCAGCACATTTAACGCAAACGGGGATTTTGTTGCAAAAGTTTTTGGTGTGGCCATATTTTTGGCAGTTTGTACATTGAGGTAAAGTTCTTTTTGAACGTGGAGGTTCAAAACTAATTTTACAGTGTAAAAGGTGGGTTAAAGAATATATTTCCTTATTATTTTGACTTGATTTAAGTTCAATAGAAAACAGAGATAGTGGTTTTTTTGTACCAGTTTGTAGGATATTTTGGATATGTGTTACTTCGTGTCCTAGTTCACATAGTTCTTTATTATGCAAATAATTTTAGTTTTCAGCAGGACAACGCCCCTATACATAAAGCCTCAAGAACTGAAGCATTTTTTGAAGAAAAGGATATAGCTGTTTTGGACTGGCCACCTCTTAACCCTGATCTAAATCCAGTTGAAAACCTCTAGGGAATTTTAAGTGCCGAAATATATAAAAATGGAATGACATATAACTCCTTAAAAGAGCTCAAAGAAGCTTTAGTAAAAAAATGGAAAGATGTGTTACAAAAATTAATAAACTCTATGACACTTCGGTTAAATGAAGTAATTATTAAAATTTATATTTTAGTTGAATATACATATTTAATTAGTTTTAGGTTCCGAATTTTTACTTATTTTGTACCATATATGTAAATATTTCCTATAAGAATTTGAATTAACAGTAAAAAGTATTTAATAAAAATAAACAAACCCTGAAAATCTTTTAATTTAATATTTGTTTCTGTCTACTAAATATAAAAAAGATATAAACTTCTACATTAGCTTTAAAACCCAAGAGATTTTTAGAAAAAACACATGTACTATATAATTTCTTCCATGGCTGTACTACTATTCATACATACATATTCATATATTACATATAAAGTAAATTTGTATGTATGACTATTGATCATACGTGCATTTAAATGTGTACATATAAATATAATTTATACAATGTAGTTTGAATACAAATTAAATTTAACAGATATATGTACATACATACATATGTGTGTACATATATATGTATATATTATCTGGGATCTGGTTGGTTAACTCAGTTCGAGATTACTATTGTGTTTTCCAAAAGTGTGATTGGTTGAATATAATTTACATACATATGCGTACATAGAAAAAAAACTGTTAGTGTCTTAAGCGATAATGGAAAAACCCCTGCAAACATTTTTTATTGAGGGAGTCACTGTGAAATATGGTCAAAATTATGAAATTATTCGCATATCAAATCACTAAACTGTAAAAAGATATCTGCAGTCGCAAATTTTACATTGGCTTAAAATGTTTTATTTTAGCAGTTTGTGAACCATATAATTTATATACATACATTTTAAATAAATAAAACGTATTTATATATTTACAAAAATTTATTTATTTGATTTTAATTTATTTATTGCAATGCTTAGGATACACAATATTTTAAGTTTGCTCATCAGGAGCATATAAATCGGTGGGTTTTCCTACACGGGATGTTAACAGCTAACCAAACAGGAAACTGCAATTGTTTAAAATCGAATGGTAAATCTGTTGGTAGCATTGGAATGCGTGGCAAAAGTACAAATGTACCTTTATTTTTTCCTGTTATAATAGTCGCTTCTATTAAATTATTTCTCAGTCTTTTTTTACTACAAGTCGAGTGCCATTGAAAGCCCTGGTGATCGATATTAGGCAGTAAAATAATTATCACTCCAATTTTAAATTGTAGCACATGTGGTGGAAAGCCTGGCACATCGAGTGCATTTAAGAACCCAACAGGATAATTAACGGCCTTATGGGTTGCTATTGTGAAAATTTAATGATGATCGGTCCAGTAGTTAAGACTATATTACGATTTTTAATTTTCCTAAAGGAATAAAAATATGGCGTTTAAAATTTTTGGGTTATATGGGCGGTGCCACTACCGTTTGTCCAATCAAAACAGCATATAGCCTATTATTCCTACCAGATTCCCAGTAACATGCTGTCAAAATTTCAGGAAGATCAGTTCAAGGGTTTGGCTAATTTTTTGAGATGTGGCGTGAAGTGGGCGTGGCACATACAATTTTTATTTTTACCTCGTCTTCAGTATATACAATTTACAATTTGTTTGAAGTAAATCTGTAAAACCCCATGCAGAAGCAATTAATCAATTAAAAAAATGGGGGTAAAGTTGGCGTGATCATACCAACAGAGAAATCTTCCCGGACTCATGCGCAATAACTTTGCCGAAGATCATCACATGACCAAATGCATAGTTTACGGTTCTATAAAAGACATACATACAAGCATTATTTTTTGTGATGGGGCGTGAAAGTGGGCGTGGCACATAAAATTTTTATTTTTACCTCGTCTTCAGTATATGCAATTTACAATTTGTTTGAAGTAAATCTGTAAAAACCCATGCAGAAGCAATTAATCAATTAAAAAAAGTGGGCGTTAGAGTAGGTATGGTCGTACCAACTCAGAAACCTTCCCGGTCTCATGCACAACAACTTTGCCGAAGATCATCACATGATCAGATGCATAGTTTAGGAGTCTATAAAGGACATACATACAAACATTCATTTTTATATATATAGATAGATAAAAAATTTACATTGTATGGGAGCTGCTCTCCCACTGGTCCAATCCCGCCCATTTTTTTTCCTGATTATTCAAATCAGTAACATATGGGATACTGCAATGTTTCAAAACTCTTGCTATCACAATAGTCAAGATATATAATGTTATTCAATTTATGTGGGATGGGTCACGCCCACTTGAAATATATAAAGCCGTAAACCTAATTTGGACTATAAACTTTCAAATTAAACTGGTTTGGGCCAAATCGGTTGGATAGTTTTAGAGTCTATAGAGGACAAAAATGCAAACATTGTATTTTATATACCTACTAGCTAAAACCCGGTGTGCATCGCTACCCGTATCGTAATGAAATAAAAAGTTTAAAGTTAAACAAATAAACCGTATTTGCCGGACGATAAGACGCACCCTGATTTTATGTCAAATTTTCAGAGTAAAAACGATAAGACGCACCCTGATTTTATGTCAAATTTTCAGAGTAAAAACGTGCGTCTTATCGTCCGGCAAAAACGGTATTTATGAAGTTATTAAAACCTACAGTTTTCCTTTTAAATTAAATCTATTACATTATCTTATTCCCTGCAAATAACGCGACTAGTCCATACATGCATGTAAAGACTAGTCCAAAGAGGAGTAGGAGTACTCGAAAACTACTCCAAATATATGAAAAAAGGTGGTCCATTTAACATTGCGATGTCCTAGGACTGGACCATATAATCCATCGGAGTAGTCCCAAAACTACTCCATGGAGTACTCACGAGGGTTAGTTTTAAACAACAACAACCACTCAATATGCAATCGTGTTAACACGAAACCATGTCGTTTAACTACAAACTCTTGTTTAACTATGACATGGTCCATGACTGCATTACATTGGACCATGTTGTGAGTAGTCCATATCATCTAAAATGGATCACGTAGTCCAATATTATTTGCAGGGTTATGATTTACAATACACAAACAAAGAAACAAACACACATTCAATTTTATATATAGAATAAGGGTGTCTTTCAAATGTATACAAATTTTAACATTTACTTAATATTGTTGGTAGTCAGTGCATTGGTGTCCTAAATATTAATATTGATAGCTGATATAGCTTTCCTTATATATAATTTGTCATCATATCTATGGGAGGTGACACGCCCACTATTGATAGTCCGCCCATTCTTGTCCTAAATATTAATGGTAGAATAACCGTACCATATATCTTATTGTATACCATATATTTGATATTTTTTTTAATTATCATCATATGGGAGGTGCCACGCCCCCTGCCGCTACTACTCCCATTTTCCGCAAATATTTAAACAAACAATGGAATTGCTCATGCAAAATTTGAGTACTATAGCTATTATAGTTTCCCAAGTATTTGATTTTTAAAATTGACTTTGTATGGGAGGTACCACGCCCACTTACAATAAAAAAAAAAAGTAGCCTATAGCTCCTTCCAGACATACAGAAATATACTGTGAAAATTTCAAGCAAATCGGTTCAGCCGTTTAGCCGTCTATAGGTCCTAAACTAATAATAATAAACATACATACAAACACACAATCACTTTTATATATATAGATATAGATTATATATTATACAATATTTATAAATTAATTCTGTGTATTTAAGGGATTTTCGAAAATGGACACTTTATGGGTTACGGTGATACTACCCAAAATCCAGTAATTTGATTTTTGCATATATGTACATATGTATATAACTTATATCTGTGTAAAACTTTGGTTCGTAATTAAATATATTTTAGATTTTTATACATATTTAAGTAATTTTCAAAATGGTCTTCATATGATCAAACAAAATATCGCTTTCTGTTTACATGAAACTTATTTTTGTTGAACTTTGTATGGGTATTAACAAATATTCAATAAGCATTAATGTACCATAGAGCCATATTTCGGAAAGAAATCGTGGAGTTATTCTTACAATTTTCAACAGAGCTTGTCTAATGATCTGTGCAAAAATGCATTTTTGATAATTATCAACTTTTGGGAGGTTGTCTGACATTTTGGTATATTTTATACTAGCTATATACTACTAGCATGTAACCCGCTACTTCGTTAGGGAAGTTATTTAAATATGTATATTTAGCATGTTTAGCTAATAGCATCTAAGCCCTCTTCTTCAAAGTACCATTTTATAAGTTTTCTATAAGATTAAACAAGTTTATGTTGTAAACCTATCAAAGGCTTTTAAAAGCGCTTTCTAAGTTTAAAAGTTTAGAATATACAAAAACTGACACCGTTAGGCAAAATTCCATTGTCTAATTTGCACCACGTATTTATTAACATATTTTATTGCTTAAGGAACGAATAGTAGCAATAATAGTTAACTCATATTTTTAGGTCAGTGGTGCATTCATATGATTATGAAAATGATTGGCAAATGTAAAAGAAAGGCCTAAAATTTGAGAAGCATTGCTTAAGAAAAATCATAAACGGCACAAAAAATTAAAATTTTATACCCTACACCACAAGAATCACTTTCTGAGTCGATTTAACGATGTCCGTCCGTCCGTCCGTCTGGCTAGCTGACTGTCCATGTAAAGCTTGTGCGCAGAGTACAGGTCGCAATTTCGAAGATATTTTGATAAAATTTGGTAAGTGATTTTTTTTCAACCCAAGGACAGATGGGATTAAAACTGGTGGAAATCGGTAAATTATTTCACCTGGCCCTCATACAAAAGTCCTCCCGAAATTGGGTTTTACTGATCATAAATGTTTGAATTATGCAAGGAACCAAACAAATTTCATCACAAATGAGTGGTAAATGAAGCCAAATCATGTCTACAAATTTTGTGCAGATCGGTTCATAATCAGTCGTAGCTCCCATATAAGGCCCACTTCCGAAAATAACTTTAAAGAGCATAACTCACTCAAAAATGTTAGTATCCAAATAATATTTAACACAAATATATCCCATATGTATACAAACAACACGGTAAAATTTTATTATGATCAGTCCATAATTAGTCGTACCTCCCATATAAGGCCCACTTCCGAAAATCACTTTAAAGCGCATAACTCTCTCAAAAATGTTGGTATCAAAATAATATTTAACACAAATATAAATTATATGTATACAAACAATACCGTACAATTTTATTGTGATCGGTTCATGATTAGTCGGAGCTCCCATAAATGGCCCACTTCCGAAAATCACTTTAACGATCATAAATTTCTTAAGAATGTTGGTAATCAAATAAAATTCGACACATATAATATACAGAAATTATGACACCTAATTTTATAATGGTCGGTCCGTAATCAACTTTAACCTCCATAAATCTTTTAAAAGTATTTATATCGAGATAAAGTTTAATATACACAATATTTACATTCACAGAAATCATTACACTAAATTTTTAGATGATCGGTCCATAATAGGTTATATCTCCCATATAGCGCACATTTCTGAAAAACTGTTTTATACATATACTGGGTGTAGGGTATTATATGGTCGGGCTTGACCGACTATACTTTCTTACTTGTTTTTGCCTGAATTTTGTCTAACTTAGAAACAAAACATGTTGGATATTAAAAGGCAGCCTTTTGCAAAAAAATTCTTATTTGAGGATTGAAGTTCACGTTAGTTAACAGACACTTTAAGGCCAACACATTTATGTTAAAAAAAAAAACATATGCAAAAACAGTAGGTTAACTATTGCATACATCAAATAATTTTACATGTTTATACTGGCAACACTATCTCTCTCTTTTGTCTTTTTATACCCTTCACCGTCATGAGAAGGGTATATATAAGTTTGTCATTCCGTGTGTAATTTCCACAATAAAATTTTCCGACCCTATAAAGTATATATATTCTGGATCCCTATAGATAACGGAGTCGATTAAGCCAGGTCCGTCTGCTATTTAAAATCAGCAAACCTCCATAAAAATTTGATATTTTTTGTCCATTTTATTGCAATATTTTGAAATATATTGCATATAATACCATGATATTTTGTATACGTTGTTTTTATGATAAAAGAAGAAAATGTGCGGAAAATAGTAAGAATCGGTCCATGATTTTTCATAGCCGCCATACAAATATATATATATTCCCGAAATATGACTTAATGATAAATAAATGCCTATAAAAGTTTTATACAAAAAGAAATCGCAAACCGAATTTTTTTTTCATTCGGTCCATGTTTGACCATAGACCCTATATAAAGTCCACTTCCAAAATTCACTTAAATACGTATAAAACAGATATAAATAATGCTAAACGGCTAAAATTTGACATAAATACTCTTTCTAGACAAATAAATTGTTGTACTAAATTTTATGATGGTCGGCCCAAAATTGGCCATATCCCCCATACAAAAATCTTCCCGAAATATTGCTCAATTATACATAAATGCCTATAAAATTGGAATATCACGACAAAATTCAGCAAAAATAAGTTTTATGCAAAAAGAAATCGCAAAAAGAAATTATTTTTAGTTCGGTCCATGTTTGACCATAGACCCCACATATAATGTCCCCTTCAAAAATTCACTTAAATACGTATAAAACAGATATAAATAACGTTAAACGGCTAAAATTTGACATAAATACTCCTCATAGGAAAATAAATTTTTGTACTAAATTTTATGGTGGTCGGCCCAGAACTGGTCATAGCTCCCATACAAGGACCATATCTGAAAAAGACATTTATCCCTATATATATTGTATAAATATCGGTACCGACACAAAACTGTGCGCAGATCATTTATATATATACAAAAATCATGCCACAACATTTTGTTAATTTCGGTCTATTTTTAACCGTATGCCCCATATAAAGCCCTCTTCCGAAAATCACTTTAATACTCATAAATCTCTTATAAATAAGGGTATCAATCCAAAATTTTACACGGATCATTTACATACATGCCTAAATTTAAATTTTGACTATATCCCTCACATAAGGTCCACTACCGAAATCCACGTTAATACTAATATATATCTTAAATATACCGTTATTATGTTGAAATTCGACGTGAAATATCCTCATATCAATGAAAATAACTCTTCCAAAATTTAAGAAGATCGGCCTATAATTTGTCATAGCTGCAATATAAGAACCATTTCCAAAAAACAAATGAATTCGGGTCACAAAATATTCCTTTCGGATTTATCCCATATTCAGTCCTTATTTTATAATCATGATATATATCGTTGGAAAGGTATTTTTAATACCTTTTATTTAATGTATTACAAATTATCAAGCACCCAGTAGTTCCCGAGATATAGGCCTATATATTTTCAACTTTACGGGCCCGCCCCCTCGAAAATAGGCGTGATTGCCAACAAATTTTTTTTGCTGGCATCTCCTCTAAAAGCCCTATTTGATGAAGTTTTTTTTTTAATATAATCACTAAAACCGAATTGTACCCCTTTTTATACTCTGTTTGTTAAATTACACTCAAGATTATTATGAACATCAGACAGACTCTGTAAATTATGGTAAGAATTGGTAATTAAAAATTGTGAAAATTAGACAAAATTTCAATCCCGGGAATTAATTTGTACTAAAAAATGCAACCATGCTTATGGTTACTCATTTTATACAACTATTATATATAGAAAATTAAAGAAGAATAAAACAAGAAATTGGTAACGAACTTTTTATCTTGCAAGTTGCAGTTCATATACATACGTATTTAAAAACAAAATAATAATTGTAAAATTTACCTAAATGTAAACTGGTATGTACATATGTACAGTTTTGTCAAGTTTTACTGGTATTCAGTCAAGTATTAATACTAACATATAATAAATATTTCCCAGGCAATGGAGAAATCTTTTGTGTGGAATTATTTTTCAAAAGGAACGAATTCCGATGCACAGTGCAACTTATGTCCGAAGATACTGTCATATAAAGGTTCATCCACAAGTGGATTAGTGAAGCATCTTGCAAAAATTCACCATTTAGATCAAAAGTCCGTCAACAAAAACATCGATGCTGAAGATTCGCCTCCCACCAAGAGACAAAGAAATATGGATGAGTATGTTAAAAGTGATGACCTGAATGCAACCTTGGCGAAATTAGCTGCAGTTGATGGAATTTCAATAAGAACTATAACACGAAGTATATTTATCCAAAAATCATTAGCAAGAAAAGGGTTTACAGTTCCGAAATGTGAGACTACAATAATGAAATTCATTTTGAATTATTTCGAACAAATAAATAAGGGTATGATCGCAAGTATTAATAATATTGTAATTTACAACGGACGATTTAGTTTAGTTTTGTATGAATGGACCAGCTTGAAAAATAGACGTTATTTGAATATAATTTTATATGGACCAAATAAAAAGCTATTCAATCTCGGCATGATTAACATTGAAGGAAAATGCGGCGCATTGGAATTAAGAAAAATGGTCGAAACAAAACTTGATGAATACAACTTAAGCCTAAAAGAACATATTGCTTCTACAATTTCAGATGGACCAAACGTAATGAAAAAGTTCATTAGTGAAAGTCCAGCATGTGGAATACTTTGTCTCAATCACTGTATCCATTTAGCTATTTTGGACGTTCTTTACCAAAAAACCACTGACAATTTCGACGAAACTGAAGAGAATAACTCTTATAATATAATAGAAATATACTATAGTGTTTTAAACAATGTGAGAAAAATTATAAAATGTATTAAACGAAGTCCATTAAAAAACGGAACGTTGCAAACGTATGTTAAAGCGGAATTTGGTAAAGAATTACAACTCTGTCTAGATATAAAAACACGGTGGAACTCGCTATTCATTTCTAAAAATTAAAAATTTTATTAAAAAGACGTTGATAGATTATAATTTAGCTAATATGTGGGATGAAAACTTCGACAATTTAGAATCATTGTACAATGTGTTATACCCAATTAAAATATCCGTAGATGCTTTAAGTCGTCGTGATGCGAATATTTTAAAAGCAGATGCGATAAAAGAGCAGCTTTTTAAAAAATTAATTGCAGAAGATAATCTTATATCAAAAAAAAATAATTGATGCTCTTACGAAACGAATTTAAGAACGTAGGAACGTGGAAATCATAACGCTATTAAAATATCTAAAAAATTTCGAGTTATTTAAAAGCATCCAAAATGAAAATATAATTTTTAAAAACTCATCGAAAGCAACTACATTAGCTTTTGGAGAAAATTTGTATAATAGATTATTCCAAAATAATTTAGTAGCAAATACAGAATCAGATTCTGAAATTGAATTTGATGATAAAATGGAACCATTTCAAGATAAGCTTAACCGAGCTATCGAAAATGTAATGTCTGAAGATAAAAGGTCAAAGTCATCATATAATCAACTATTAAAAAAAGAATTTTTAATGTTTGAAGTAACTGGCACTAGAACTGAAAATTTAGATAATTTATTTAATGCTTTATTGACAATAGGACCTACTTCCATAGAGAGTGAGCGTGTTTTTTCTGTTTCTGTAAATATTGTTAACAAAATTAGAAACCGTTTGTCTGATAAATCGTTAATAGATTGGTGATTTTAAAATATTATTTTATTGAAAATAATAAAAACTAATATGCAAAATTAAATAGTATTTTTTATCTATCAATTTTACCCAAGACTACAAACAAATTCTTTATTAATTAAATTTATCATTTAGATGTTATTTTAAAATTAATCAGGCATATGATGGAAATCGATATCGAAAACGAATCAGTTTTGGAAATACATTTTAATGCATTTATAATCTAATTTTTAAAATTTTTGTTTTAAGATTCTCTTTAGTAGCCCAATATCTTTATATTTTATGTGATAAAAAACGTTTTTCAATACTGAAATATTACGAAAAAATTGACTTCTAAAACTCATATCTATGAATAACCTGATTTTATTTACTTTATTTTAATTATAATATTTCTGAGTTATCTGATATTATAACTTACTGTATATTTCATTTTTGTTAAAAAATTTAATAAAATTGAAAAAAAACCGTTGAAATTGATTTTTTTATTTCTCGGGAATTCCCGGGTTCCCGGGAATACGATATTTTTATTCCCGATTCCCGGGAATCAAAAAAGGTCGGGAATTTGGAAACTCTATATGTACATCACTATAATGTTTTGTATATTTGCATTATACAAATACAAATTGAAACAAGTCGGTTTTAGTGACATGGCTCAAAAAAAATTGCAGCTTAGAGGTGATAAAAGTAATATAAAAATTCTTTGGCGGTCACGCTTATTTTAGAGTGGGCGGAACTTATATGAGCCTATATCTCGGAAACTATTCGGTGTCTGATAATTTATAATACATCAAATTAAAGATGTTAAAAATACGATATATATCATGACCCACTATGGGTTAAATTTGAGAAATATGTTTTTTCCCAATTTTTTTTTAATATATAAAAAATCTTCAAAAAAGTCTATGCAACTGTTACTTTAGATGATTAATATAAATAGCCAAGCTTAGGGTATGATATGGGTATGTAGATATTAGATTTATAAGTTCTGAAAAATTAAAAAAAAGAATATTTTGTTTTATTTTTTAACGTTTAGCTCGAAATATTTAATTTAGCTTTTAGCTTTTTTCAAAAATGCATTTCGCTTTTTTTAATTAATTAATATTTCAAAATAAATAAAACAGTTTATCGGAATAAATTTATGTGCGGTAACCATATTAAGTATTTCAAAGTTGATAATAAAATATGGCAGCACATAAACAATCGCCTTTGCAGATTTGGCACGAAGTATATACTTTGTGGATTTGGTCTTAATACGAGTGCATACCCGCATACACTAATGAACATATGTTGTTTTTGTAATGTTTGAAAAATGCTACAACCCAAGGTCTGTGTAACAACAATAAGAAAACCAACACCTGTAGCGAATAACTATATACACAAGAAGTTCAAAAACATATGGGGTATTCACAAGGTGTGCTATCATGTTATATTGTCAAAATGTTCTAACATTTTACAATGGTTTAAAAATATTGTTGTTGCTTTGTAAACAAAAAGTGTCTTAAATTAATAGAACTTTGCTTGCTATGTTTATTGTGCTGTCGTAATTAAAAATTTTTTTGTTTATTTACTTGAGTTTGCCATCACAACATCTAAAATGTATTTTTCGCACAAACTGGCTATTATTTTAGTTTTTTCACTTATTTTTGGCATTGTGGAAAACAATATTAATTTTTATATTTGTTTTAAATCAGCTGATTTAAATTCAAAATAGCACACTGAATTATGAGGGGTTGTTCACAGCAGTCGTATTTTTTCATGTTATTATTTTAAGACATATGACTTTATGACACCTTGTGAATCCCCCAATAGTCTCATTATTAAAGTTTAGTTAGCATGCATTAATATCCGATCTCGTCGGTAAATGGTGTAGGTTCATGGTGATTTACATTTCCTAAACTCTTTTCAAATGAGCTACAGATATTCATATTTTTAAATTTGCATGCTATTCGAACCAAAAATTCAAGAAAGGATAAAAATGAAAAATAAAAAAAAAATTAAATAAAAAAAATAGAAAATGGACGGAAACCAATTTGACTCTAACGCGCTTGGATCTTAGTGCGCTTATTCCCCTCCCAACCATGACCATATGACTTTCGGCTAAAAAATTTACTTTTACTTATGATCCCTAATACTTCATCTAACCTATCCACTTAACAACCAGAAATCAAAATCAAAGTTTTAGACCTTCATTTTAAATTAAGAAATTTATTCAAAACCAAATTTAAAATTTTTAAACACTTTACTTATATGTAAATATATAATATCAAAATTTTCGTTTCACATTTTTAGAATTCAAAAGTTATGTAAAAAAAATTAAACAATTAAAAATGTACTTTCTATCTTATAATAGGAAGTAAAATGGGCAAAAATAATAAGTATTAAAAAAATAAGTATAAAAAAAATCGTTGGCAAAAGAAAAGAAAACAAAAATATTCATATTCAATATCTCAAAAAAAAATTAAAAAAATTTAATAGGATTCGAACTCGTAAGGTACGTACGTGACCGAAAGTACACACACTAACCACTAGGCTACAACCGGTACTGAATAAATTTGGTTGGATATAATATTTAAGTTCTATTTTTTTGTACACCGTTATTCTGATTTGTTTTAATTATTTTAAGGATTTGTAATATCTTTACAAGTATAATAAATTTTTTTTATTACTTTTGGTCTTATATTATTTCATTTTTAATGTTCTAATAAATTATATTCGTTATTTTTTTTTACAATTAATTAAGATACAGAAAATATCACACGTTCTTCATAATAGCATTCCAGTATTTTCATAATGTTAGTAGACTTTTATACTCAATGTTAATAACATCATACTGTTACTAACATTGTCACTCAAGATATAGTGGTTTAATGCACCCTTACTAAATATATATTTTTTTAGTTTTGCTGACAAAGAAAGTATGATATTTCCTGTAATTTTTTTTTTGTATTTATAAAAGAAGGATATTTGGACTTACTTGTTTGCTGGATTCCGTTGAAAGATCTTTCTCAGGTTTCAGGCAGTAGTAAAGATGTAATGATTTTTATAGATTATGACTTTTATCTGTTTGTTTTTACTGTTTTTAGTGTTTAGTGAGGCATACTTTAGGGATATAATTTTGGATTAAGAACATATATTTTAATGATCTCGTATTATTTTAATTCTTTTGTTTTGCTACAGATTTTTTTCTTTTACTTGACACTTTGTTTTAATTAATTTTTCATTTCTTTTGAATTACTTTTTTTTAAGCACTGCATTTAAATATTTTGCCCATTTAATAAAACAAATTACAAATAAATGATTCTTAACCTAAATCACACTAAAATTTAATTATCTCGTGAAAAGTAATGATGATTAAAAGCAAAATTATATATCGTTTTAAACAATAAAAAAAAACTAATTTCTTCGCTATACTTCTAGTTTTGTTTATGAAAAAAAATCACTGTCACTTCACTTTTTTACTTGTTGTGTTACATGCTTAATGGAAGCGACCGCAAATTCTCTGGACATTTCAATCCACAGCCAAGAAGAATATACATTGAAGATTAGGTATTGGCGATTCCAGCCCCAAAGGATACGACTTTATGCCAATGACTATGCAGGTCGTCAGTAATTTTGCTGGGCCTCAATAAAATCGTGATTTTTGAAGAAGGTACCCAACTCCCAGGGACAATTAAATTAAAGCCTATTGAATGTGAGGTTTGAATTATTTCCTTTTGCTTTAAGTTTTTTTTTTTTAATATTCTACACTTACTTTTAGCGGCTTGTACAATCTGGGAAATTTTATTAAATGGCTCAACTCCGTAACTTTGATTCTGGTAAGATGTTGTATTATGTAAAAAGGAAGGCTAATGAGAAAATCGTGGCTTTTTTTTTTTTTTTTTTTTTTACATACACGCTTTGAGAATGTATGTAAAACCATTATTATTATTATTACCAATAATTGCAACACTTATAAGTAAGCACGGTATTACCA
This sequence comes from Bellardia pandia, assembly GCA_916048285.2. Classification (NCBI taxonomy): domain Eukaryota; kingdom Metazoa; phylum Arthropoda; class Insecta; order Diptera; family Calliphoridae; genus Bellardia; species Bellardia pandia. The sequence continues at coordinate 65,103,481 of OU696533.1, forward strand.
ATAATTCATGCTATGATAATTGTCATAATAAATGTCAATACATTAACATGATATCTAACATATCTTCCAATAAGCAATATAAAGTTACATCTCGATATATATTAAATTTCTGGCTACAAGCGCCCTACACACCCACTGACATGAGATGGATGTCAATTGAAATAGCTGTAAATAGAATTGAAAGTCAATGGCTAGAATTAAAAACCCATTTTGAAATTGCTTCTATTTCGGACTCATGCCGTCAAGCTAAAGTTTTGAACAACTTATATAGTGAAAAGAAATTGCTCTATTTAAAATTTTTAAAGCCGTTACTTTCTGATGTTCAAAAACTAAATAAAATGTTCGAAAGTAATGACGTAGATCCCACGCTATTATTTTCAGAACTTAACTTGTTATTGAAAATCTTTGTAATCAAATCGTTTTGAAGTCTGAAAATTTGGATCATTAAAATCAGATTTGGAAGATTTCCTAATTCCAATGCCGTAATTTAATTACAATTTCGAACGATACCTGAGAAAAGGAAATAATTGATTCAGAGACAGAAAAAGAAATTAGATACACTTACGACAACGTTTGCCAAATAATTTTTTAACTTTGCAAAACACCCAATTCTTTTCATTACAAAATAGTCCGAGCAATACAAAATGTAAATGAAAATTTTAAAGAAGAAATGTCAAGTTCTAGCGTAAATGATATTACTCTTTTGAAATTACAATGGCAAAAATTAATTACCTTTGATTGGACAAACCAAAAGTTAACTACAGAATTTTGGATTAATGTTTCTGAGTACAAAAACGCAATGAATGAAACCCCTTTTAGAGAATTGCCAACTTTTGTGATGAAATTTCTAGTTTTGCCTTTCAGTAACGCAGAAGTTGAGTGCGTATTCTGTGGTATGTATTTAATTAAAACTAAAATTAGAAACAGATTTACTCTTAACACCATGAATTCACTTCTATACATCAGATGTGTGCTTAAAAGATTAAATAAATGTTGCCAAAATTTTGAATTAACTAAGGTTCTCATAAAAATTTATACAAATGATAATCAGATCTATTCGGGAAGTCACTTTCACCACAAATACGCGTTTCATTCACTTTTTGCTATTCTAAAATACGTTAGCGATGTGAGTACCAGAAAACAAAAGATGTGCACACAGAAAGCATATGTTTTTGTTCACTTTGTATGCATTCTAAAATACTTGTTCACCACACATCTACATAATTTTCGTTCGACGTTTGATTTAGCGCGTGAAAATAAAATACCTACTTAACTGAAAAATAAATAACAAGCGTATGCTTCAAATATAAGTAAATATATGTACATATGTACATGTATAAAAAACATACAATGAAAGTTAATTATGTTTCTTTGTCCAGGTCTAAAAAACAAACATCACCGCAACAGTTCAGAGCCATGGTGGTCATCAATAGCCATGGTTACGCCTGGTATCGACGATTTTCGAAAGAAGTACCTTCGGGCTTCTTCTTTTGTCTGCTCATCCATTTTGATACTTATCCATTTATGGCATAATTTCTCTTCAATTGCAACTAATACTTCAGACAGAAGTTTTGAAAAAGTTGACTGGGAAATATTAAGATGCCAATCCTTGCCAACTCCATGTTGGTAATTTCCATCAGCGAAGAAACGAAGGGCTGCTGCCAGCTAGTCAACAGGCCTTAAGCATCCAAGCCGTGATTGCTGTTAGATTTTGTCTTCCAATTCAGATAAAATATATTTAAATGTCTCTTTGTTGATTCTAAATTTTTTTCCTAATACTTTTGGTAGTAGAAGACGTGATTTTAAATTTTTAATAAACATACCTACCTGGCATCATTCATTTTAAATATATCCGGCGTGTTATTTCTTAAATTTTTATTTACTCTTCTAAGATATTCAGATTGTGCATTAATTAAAAATGCAATCGAATACATCTCAATTTTTGAATTTTTATTTTTAAATTATATTTTTGTTTTTAAATTTTTCTGTGTATTAATTACACAGCTGTTTTCAATGTTTATGTTTTTCATAAGAGATTAAAAAAAATCGATTACTGCAAACGATAATTCTTCACTCGTATTTTAGAATATGTCGAAGATGAAATGTCGAAAGTGAACGTTCGACGACGAAGAAGTGAAGCGCGTATTCCCGAATAGACATGAATAATTTTTTGTCTGGCTCAGAAGTAGGAGAATATATAGAAGAATGTGATGCAATATTTAACATGTAGCCTTACACTGTTATAAAAGTTTGTTGAACAGCTATTATTTTATGTATTATACATAGCTTTAAGATTTTTTTGTGTATGGAATATAACTTTTAATTTTTATACTATTTTTTCGCATATTATCCTAGCATGCTTTTGAAAAGCTGTTATCTTTATAGTTTTAAGATATTTTTCTCCCTGATAAGACTGTTTAGTTTTAGTTGAATAAATTTTCATTTGTTTTTGTTGCTTTTGAACACTGGAAACAATCGGAATATCTTTTGGCAATTGATCGAACACTTCTCGAAGACAGCAATAATCTGTATATAACATGTCATTATCAATAGAATTACAAGTGTTGATACTTTTTTGGTTATCGATTGCAATGAATTATTGATGTTGAGCAAAAAATAAGAATTAGTTTTTGGGTTTGGTGTTTAACAAATGATGATACATTTTTTTTAATATTGAAGTTTTTTAATTTTAAAAATTAACTGGACAAATTATATTTTATCTTGACACTTGACAGGACCTAAAACATCTTGACAATCAAGCTCATTCCAGGCCATGTGGCAACCCTATAGGTACCACAACAATAGGTGCTTTGCGAATGCTGTTTTGCCATCGAATCAATTTTGCTATTTTTGACATTGTTTTTGCAATTAAGAATTCCAACTTGCTGCCTTTTGATATTTCAAATGCGATTAAAAAAGTACTTTTCGCAATAGAGAATAGCAATTGTTCGCTTTTATGTATTTTCGAGTAGTATTTATTTTCACATAGCAATACAGAATAAGCCCCCTTAATTATTTTTTATGAATAAGAAGGTAAGTATATATGTACCTACATAAATACTAACAGCCTTATGCAAAAAAATTCTTATTTGAGGATTCTAGTTCACGGTAGTTAACAGACACACCAATGTTAAGAATTCATATGCAAAAACAGTACGTCCCCTTTTACAGTTGAGAAATTGAAAGGCAGACATTTTTCTCATTCCGCTTTGAACTTGCCTGAACCTTTTAGAGTTGCGAAATTAATAGACAGACAGAAATTTTTTGTTTATTTTTTCGTTCTTCTTCTTTGTTGATTGTTGTGGAAATTTTTATTATAAAAACGCATTGAAAATAAAAGAAATTAAAAAACATATTCAAACAACCGTTAATTATAAAGTTTTTGTTATCAATAAATCTATTTGGTTAATAAATTTAATTATATTTGCAATACGCGCGTTAAAGTGAGAAAAATGATGTGAAGCAACAACATGAAAAATGCGAAGGGTGGAAACTGTAAACGAAAAATGTCTTAAAATGTCCAGTGCAGTAGAGGTCTACCGCACACTCTTCCTCTTCAATACATCGCCAACAAACTTCGTCTGTCTGTCTTTCAATTTCTCAACTGTAAAAGGGGACTAAGTTAACTATTATATACATTAATTAATTTTATATGTTGATACTGGCAACACTATCACTCTCTTTTGTCTCTTTATAGTTAATGATGTAAAACAGCGATTATTAGTTCATTCGGATAGTCGGATATCTTAAAATGTTTTGCATATTTTTAATATAAAATGAAATTTTATTCTTATTTTAATATGTCAAATAATATTTATACTGCATAACAACACAAACTAACCACATTTTTAATAATATAAAATAATAAATACGCTTATTTGTTCCTAACTTTAAAGCGATTATTTTATTTTTTTTTGCATTTAATTATTTATTGAATCTTCATATTTGAAATGACAATAAGTATTCAAATCTTAATACTAAAAAGAAAATAATAAGCCCAGCCAGTGCTAGACAAAAATTTTTATGATACTAAAAAAATTTCACATCAACTGATCCAGTCATCTGTTTTGCGCTTGAGTTAAAGCAAGGGTATCCCTCCTTCTCAACCGATTGTGGCCACTAAAGTTAAGGATGTCTCTTGCAAGTGGGTTTGGATGGTGTTCAAGTTTGCTGACATACTTTGACGCATATTTTGTAAATTCGACTTTTGCTGATGGCACGCCTAGGTCTTTGTGGATTCGAGAATTTTTAACATACCATGGAGCTGCAGTAATTATACGTAGAATTTTATTTTGACCCCTTTGAATTTTTTCAATGTTTGATGCTGAGGCAGTACCCCATAATTGAATATTATAACACCAGATTGGCTTTAGAATTGCATTGTACAACAAAAGTTTGGATTTGTGTGGATTTTGGGGTCTGACGGCATGTCGGGGGCATAAATCAAATATAAAGTAGGGCCCAGTATGCTACCCTATGGCACACCTGATTCAATTGGCTGAGCGATACTTAAAAAATTGCCTTCTTTGATTTTAAATTTGCGACCGTATAAATAACTTTCCATGAGTTTATGGGTGTTAGCAGGCAGAGTTAATTTAATTTTGTGCATTAAACCGTCATGCCAAACTTTGTCGAAGGCTTGGGACACATCAATGAAAAGGGCGGATCAGTATTATTTATCTTCAAACGACCCTCTTATCACATTTACCAATCTGTGAGTTTGTTCGATGGTACTGTGTTTAGCTCTGAATCCGAATTGATGATTTGGAATACATTCAGTGTCATTCAGAATTGGAGTCAACTTAGTCATTAAAAATTTTTCGAACAGTTTAGAAATTGTCGGCAGTAGACTAATTGGCCTATATGACTCCACTTTGGTGTGGTCCTTCCCTGACTTAGGAATCATAGTGATCATAGACACCTTCCAATCTGCAGGATAGTATTCTAGGCGTAAAATAACGTTGAAGATAGAGAGGATAATCTTTCTTGCTACACGAGGTAACTCCACAAGCATTTTATTGCTGATTTTATCCATACCTGGAGCCTTTCTAAGGTTCAGAGTACCAATAGCGTTTTGGACATCACGAAAGTTTAGTCTTAGAGGTACAGGAGGTCTTAAAACAAGTGGTGGCAAATCAGATTCGTTATTATTTGAGTTGTTTATAGTAAACACATTTCTCAAATGGTTAACAAATAATGTCCCTTTCTCGGAATCATTTCTAGCCCAGTCACCAGTCGGATTTCGCAAAGGAGGTTTTCCTCTCACTGGTCTTTTTAAACCTCTTGCCGCCCTCCATAACGAGTAGTCAGATTGTGGGGTACTATCAAGACCTTCCAAGTAAGATCTAAGTGAGGCCGTTCTTTGGGTTTCTAAGAAATGTCTTAGTATATCTCTGCATTCTCGTAGCCTAGCTTTCAGTTCAGGAGACCTGTGAATTTGCCACTCTCTTCTCATTCTTCTTTTTTCTGATAGGAGATGTTCGAGTTCAGAGAAATAAGTTCAGTTTGTCCTCTTTCTACATTCAACGTGATAAGTGAAAGCGTGATGCACAGCTCGTCGAAGGTCCTCGGTAAAGTTGCCAATCGAATCATCAATATCGTCGGTAGTTCTCAACACAACATTTTCCGTGCAATGAGAACTTGAATACTTTTTGTATTTTATCCAACTTACTCGGGTCTTAGTCATGTTCATAAATGGAGAACCACACACTTGAGGGAAATGCATTGTAATGATAGTAGGGAGTGATCTGAGGACAAGTCCAGTGAAGGATCCACTTGCATCCATTCTACAGGGATATTTTTCACTACTCCAAAGTCAATAACATCGGGAATCTTCCGTCGGTCCGTCGGCCAATAGGTGGGATGTCCACTTGAGAGTACATCTAAGCCCATTTTAGCAATGGTGTTGAAGAGTACGCGACCCTTTGGGGTAACCAGACGTGAACCCCAAAATGTGTGTTTGGCGTTAAAGTCACCAGCAACTAAAAATCTAGCTCCAAGGGATTTAAAGAAGTTATGGTATTGGTGTTCTTTTATTGAAAATCGAAGCGGAGAATAAATCGATGATAAAACAAATTTGTATTGACAGAATTCAATGCAAATGTTTGTTGCTTGGAGGTAATCGTCACTTATGTTATTCATTAGATAATGCTTTATTCTGTTCTTTATAAGAATTGCCGAACCTCCACAAGCTCTTCCGCGGGGGTCTTTAGTATCGTAGAACACGTAGCCATTAATTTTGAAGTACCCTGTCGACGTCAAGTGAGTTTCAGCAATCATCATAACATCAATCTGCTTATCCATCAGGAAGTATTCCAGTTCATTTTTATGTTAGCGGAGGCCGTTCGCGTTCCAGAAACAAATTTTTAAATAAATCATTCCTTTAACATGGCTTGCAAGATAGTGGATTGCATTTTCAGCATTTCCTGCATCATGGATGTCATGGTGGTCGTAAAAGTGTTTATAGTTTGGACAAGTGTCTGCAATGTTGTCTCTAGATTGTTGATATGTGGCTCAGAATATTGGGGTTTAGGTTCCTGCTTCAGACCTGGCATATTAGATTTAACCACGTTTGCGTAAGAAACCTGTCTAGAATTAGGAGCGTTTTCGTGAGTAATTGGTCGTACAATTTGAGGAAAATTCATACTCGACGTGAAATTAGGTAGTTGATGATGATCAGGTAATACTGCCGACTTATTGGTCCTTATGCCCTTCAAGTAAGTATAAACTGGACAACCTCTATAATTTGCGGTATGATTACCTCCGCAGTTACTGCATTTTTTTATTTTTACGTCAGTTTTGGACTTATTACATTGAGCTGTTGGATGTAGTTCCCCACACGCAACACAAACAGACGGCAATTTACAATTCTTGACAATTAACACATTGGACGGGTCCAATACGCTTATGCGGTTCCTCCACGGTAATTCTACGATGCAGAAGATAAATGAGATTGTAGATTGGATGGGACTCGTTTTTCTTTAAGACAACATCTCCAGGTTCCAATTCTACCCTGAACATGGGCTGAGGGATCTTTTCACGGTTTCTGATATTCACTACGCTCTTGATTTTGAACCCTTTGTCCATTAAACCGGTCTTTATCTCCGCAGGATCAACACATGGGTCTATACCCTTTAGAACGACTTGGAGTCCTTTTGCGCTTTTGAGCCGGTAGGTATAGAAATCCCCAGTCTCCCTCTCCAACTGGTTGGACAATTTTCGAAAATCATCTTCCCTATTCACTTGGATCTTTGTCTCGCAGATATTTCCATGTTTAATTGAGGTTACGCTAAACATGTTTTCACCTATTACCGAAACAATTCCTTGTACCAATTTACTGGAAGTCGGCTCTCTCAGATAAATTGGTGGGGGCTTAAACGTCTTCCTTGGAAGTTCTGGCTCATCCGTCTGGAGGAGAGCAAACCAATTTTGATCATTACTCACGGTCTTAGGAGCTTTTGAATTTGATGACACTTGAGCAGACGTCGGGCTCCTCTGTCGCTTGAGAACGGTGATGTACTTATCCATACCTACTTGTTTTTTGGGTTTGACTGCACTATTTGATGAAGATGATGTTTTTTCATTTGTTGAAATCACTATATTGGGCGAACAGGAACGACGCCGTTCTGCGGCTCTTGTAGTGAGAAGATTCTCCACAGATTTTTTTATGGATTCTTCCTCAGAGACCCATTTAGTTTTTCTAGACGAGCTAAGCTCTTTCTCAGAATTACATCTGAGAGGAACACTCATACATTTTTTATGCGATTTTTAGTGTTTTTTTTAATTACCGATATTACCGTTGATTTTTTTAACCTATTACGAGTTATTTTTTTACTTTTTTGTTTTATTTCAACCTATTACACTTTTTCACCTATTACGATTTTTTCACCGAAAATTCAGCCGCACTAAAAGTAACACGTCCGAACAGTTCGATGAGACGAGACTGAAACTGATTATTTTATAAACGAGCTTTATTTACTTTGGTTGATTGTATGTACATCACTATAATGTTTTGTATGTTTGCATAAATATCGAAATCATGAAAAGTGACTATAAAAAGCTATAAAATAATTTAGCTTTATTTTTTGGCTTTTAATTTCCTTTTTAGCTTTGTTTAGTTTTTTTCAAACGTGATTTAGCTTTGTAGTATTTTAAAATCTGGTCACACTGTTTGTAACGCCCAGAAATATTGGTCCAACAGCCACCTTAAAGTAGGGTTGCCATACGTCTTTTCCCCGGACACCGTCCTCTTTTTTAGGGCTTCCGGGGTAGTCCTACTTCTTTTTTTGCAAGTGTCCTGGGTTTGTCCTACTTTTAAAACTTTAATATATAATTTCTTTTTATTGCATCGAAAGTATTGTTGGCATTGATGTATTATTATTTTTAAATACACACGATGTCATGACATGCTTTCTTGTGTAAACACATTGTGTTTGATGCTTTTTGGCCGCTATATAAGTATACGCCGTCACAATTTTAAACGGCTTTGGCTTTTGGTCTTTGTCTACCTGTCTTATGCTCGTAATTTTAATAAATAGATAACTACTAGAGTTTATACCAATTACTTTTCCTTACCTAACCGGTAAAAAGAATTTGGTAATTTTAACATTTTTTTACCTACGTGTAACTACCGACTGAATTCGGTGAAAAATGTGGTAACATTGGTGTTTGACGTTTAGACCTACACCAATTAATTGCAAAATTTAATTGTTTGCAACGACGTTTTTAGTTTTGTCCAGAAATGTCTGGAAAAGGTGTCAAAAGAAGTGCTAATTTATTGGAGGGGGAAAACAGCTGATGCACTTTTCTTAGAAAGACGAAATCTTCTTATAAATCATTCCAAATTTTAAAATGGTCAATTCTTTCCCTGAATGTGTGTGTTAACCTTTGGGAATTTTGTTTTATAATATTTCTCAAAGTTCTTAGTTCTAGAAGTTCTGAATTCAGTGGACACCAGAAAGAAACAAATTAAACACAGAAACCATTTCTGATATTATTTGAGTCAAATATAATTTTGATATTAAGTTTTGTATTGTTGTTATATGTAAATAGAATTTTCAATTTGTTTTGTGTACATGTGAAGTTTTAAAATGAATTTGTTAATTGTTATGTTTTTATGTTGTAGTAGTTATGAGATCAGACTGATAAAATATAATGTTTTTAATATTTTGTTTAAGTTTTGTATTGTTGTTATATATAGAAAAACGCTAGGATGCCCTTTATTTAAATGGTTATAAAAATTCAGTTTTATTGTGATGTAATGTGCTTTACAAGTTTTAAAAAGGAAGTGAAGGAGACAGAGATGTTACAAAAGATAAAAAATATAATTATGATAAACAAATGGTACCAGATTGCATTTAGAATGCTTAATAAGTTGGCAATAAGTTGTCAATTCAATACCCCTTCTCATTCTAAATTATCATAAATTTTCAACTTATTTCTAAGATCTTTTAATCTATGCGGTGGAAGTGGTTTTGTTAGCAAGTCCGCTTGCATTTCATTAGTTGGACAATACTGACATCGAATAATATTTTTGGAAACATTATCTTTTACGAAATGGAATTTTACATCAATATGTTTTGTTCTTTTATTTAATTGGAAGCCTTCGACAATTTTAATGCTGCTTTGATTATCCTCATTGATTAATATGGGTTCGTTGATCTGCTCTCCGAAGTCAGCTAAAAGCTCTTTTAACCATAAGGTTTCTTTTGTCGCTTCAGCTAATGCTATGAATTCTGCTTCGGTTGAAGAGAGGGCAACACAAGTTTGTTTTCGACACGCCCATGATACGACGGCTCCATAAACTTTAAACACATATCCACTATTGGATTTTCTAGTTGATCTATCCTCACCCCAATTGGCATCCGAATATCCGACAAGAATTTTATCATTATCTGTAGTAAGGTGAAGCTTCATATTTATGGTTCCTTTTAAGTACTTGGCTATTCTTTTGAGTTCAGACCAATCTTCTTCGTTAGGATTGCTTGTTTTTTGACTAAGAATATTAACTGCAGCTGTTATATCTGGTCGCGAATTTAAAGATATATAAAGTAAACTTCCAATAAGTTTTTGGTAATTTTTGTTATTACTTAATAAATGTTGTTCTAAAATGGATTTACCATAACAAACATCTATAGGAACTGATGATGGTTTTGAATTCTCAAGACCATTTTCTTTTAATACCTTTGCAATGTAATTCGATTGTGAAATAGAGTAACAACCTTCTATTGACCTTTCAATTTGCAAGCCAAGGTATTGCCGTATTGGTCCCAAATCGCAAATTTTAAATGCCCTTTTGAAAATATCTTTAACTTTGCTAATTATTATTTCATCTTTTGAAGCGACCAGTATGTCATCGACGTAGATCAACACGAATGTTAATTTAACCCCTTCTGATCGTATATATAGACATGGATCCAAATTGCTTTGACGAAAATCTGAGTTAACTAAAACTTCATGAATCGTTTGATTCCATGACCTTGCGGATTGTTTAAGTCCATATATAGATTTTTTAAGTAAACATACCTTATTTTCATTGCATTTTTCCATAAATCCCTTTGGTTGATCCATATAAATTTCTTCATTCAGGTTGCTGTTAAGGAATGCTGTTTTACAGTCGATGTGGTGAATTTGAAGATTACGTTTGCCGCCGATTGCAAATAGAGTTCGTAGAGTTGTGTGTGATACGACAGGTGCAAAAACTTCTTCGTAGTCGATGCCATATTGCTGTGTGAAACCTTGTGCCACTAATCTGGCCTTATATTCCACTCCATCAGTCTCGTCTCATCGAACTTTTCGGACGTGTTACTTTTAGTGCGGCTGAATTTTTGGTGAAAAAATCGTAATAGGTGAAAAAGTGCAATAGGTTGAAATAAAACAAAAAAGTGAAAAAATAACTCGTAATAGGTTAAAAAAAAATCTACGGTAATACCGGTAATTAAAAAAAACACTAAAAATCGCATAAAAATTGTATGAGTGTTCCTCTCAGATGTAATTCTGAGAAAGAGCTTAGCTCGTCTAGAAAAACTAAATGGGTCTCTGAGGAAGAATCCATAAAAAAATCTGTGGAGAATCTTCTCACTACAAGAGCCGCAGAACGGCGTCGTTCCTGTTCGCCCAATATAGTGATTTCAACAGATGAAAAAACATCATCTTCATCAAACAGTGCAGTCAAACCAAAAAAACAAGTAGGTATGGATAAGTACATCACCGTTCTCAAGCGACAGAGGAGCCCGACGTCTGCTCAAGTGTCATCAAATTCAAAAGCTCCTAAGACCGTGAGTAATAATCAAAATAGGTTTGCTCTCCTCCAGACGGATGAGCCAGAACTTCCTAAGAAGACGTTTAAGCCCCCACCAATTTATTTGAGAGAGCCGACTTCCAGTAAATTGGTACAAGGAATTGTTTCGGTAATAGGTGAAAACATGTTTAGCGTAACCTCAATTAAACATGGAAATATCTGCGAGACAAAGATCCAAGTGAATAGGGAAGATGATTTTCGAAAATTGTCCAACCAGTTGGAGAGGGAGACTAAGGACTTCTATACCTACCAGCTCAAAAGCGCAAAAGGACTCCAAGTCGTTCTAAAGGGTATAGACCCATGTGTTGATCCTGCGGAGATAAAGACCGGTTTAATGGACAAAGGGTTCAAAATCAAGAGCGTAGTGAATATCAGAAACCGTGAAAAGATCCCTCAGCCCATGTTCAGGGTAGAATTGGAACCTGGAGATGTTGTCTTAAAGAAAAACGAGTCCCATCCAATCTACAATCTCATTTATCTTCTGCATCGTAGAATTACCGTGGAGGAACCGCATAAGCGCATTGGACCCGTCCAGTGTGTTAATTGTCAAGAATTTGGCCACACCAAAGCGTACTGTAAATTGTCGTCTGTTTGTGTTGCGTGTGGGGAACTACATCCAACTGCTCAATGTAATAAGTCCAAAACTGACGTAAAAATAAAAAAATGCAGTAACTGCGGAGGTAATCATACCGCAAATTATAGAGGTTGTCCAATTTACACTCATTTGAAAGCCATAAGTACCAACAAGACGTCAGTATTACCTGATCATCGTCAACAGCCTATTTTGGCATCGAGTGACAATTTCCCGCAATTGTTACGGTCCACTAGTCATGTAAACGCTCCTAATTCTAGACAAGTTTCTTACGCTAACGTGGTTAAATCTAATATGCCAGGTTTGGAGCAGGCACCTAAATCACAATATTACGAGCCTAATATTAACACTCTAGAGACTAAATTGCAGGCACTTGTCCAAACCTTGAACACTTTTACGACCACTATGACATCCATGATGCAGGAAATGCTGAAAATGCAATCCACTATCTTACAAGCCATTTTAAAGAAATGACTTGTTTAAAAATTTGTTTTTGGAATGCGAACGGCCTCCGCCAACATAAAAACGAACTGGAGCACTTCCTGATGGATAAGCAGATTGATGTCATGATGATTGCTGAAACTCACTTGACGGCGACAGCGTACTTCAAAATTAATGGCTACGTGTTGTATGATACTAAAGATCCCCGCGGAAGAGCATGTGGAGGATCGGCAATTCTTATAAAGAACAGAATAAAACATTATTTAATGAACAACATATGTGAGGATTACCTACAAGCAACAAACATTTGTATTGAATTCTGTCAATACAATTTTGTTTTATCATCAATTTATTCGCCGCCTCGATTTTCAATAAAAGAACACCAATACTACAGCTTCTTCAATTCCCTTGGAGCTAGATTTTTAGTTGCTGGTGACTTTAACGCCAAACACACTTTTTGGGGTTCACGTCTGGTGACCCCGAAGGGTCGTGAACTCTTCAACACCATTGCCAAAATGGGATTAGATGTACTCTCAAGCGGGCATCCCACCTACTGGCCGACGGACCGACGGAAGATTCCCGATGTTATTGACTTCGGAGTAGTGAAAAATATCCCTGTAGAATCGATACAAGTGGAGCCTTCATTAGACTTGTCTTCAGATCACTCTCCTTCTATTATTTCAATGCGTTTCCTTCAAGGGAATGGCTCTCCATTTCGGGCCATATCTAAAACCAGAGTAAGTTGGATAAAGTATAAAAAGTATTTAAGTTCCCACTGCTCGGAAAATGTAGTGTTGAGAACTACCGACGATATTGATGAGTCGATTGGCAACTTTACCGAGGACCTTCGACGAGCTGTGCATCACGCTTCCACTTATCACGTTGAATGTAGAAATAGGACAAACAGAACTTATTTCTCTGAACTCGAACATCTCCTATCAGAAAAAAGAAGAATGAGAAGAGAGTGGCAAATTCACAGGTCTCCTGAACTGAAAGCTAGGCTACGGGAATGCAGAGATATACTAAGACATTTCTTAGAAACCCAAAGAACGGCCTCACTTAGATCTTACTTGGAAGGTCTTGATAGTACCCCACAATCTGACTACTCGTTATGGAGGGCGGCAAAAGGTTTAAAAAGACCAGTAAGAGGAAAACCTCCTTTGCGAAATCCGAATGGTGACTGGGCTAGAAATGATTCCGAGAAAGGGACATTATTTGTTAACCATTTGAGAAATGTGTTTACTATAAACAACTCAAATAATAACGAATCTGATTTGCCACCACTTGTTATAAGGCCTCCTGTACCCCTAAGACTAAACTTTCGTGATGTCCAAAACGCTATTGGTACTCTGAACCTTAGAAAGGCTCCAGGTATGGATAAAATCAGCAATAAAATGCTTGTGGAGTTACCTCGTGTAGCAAGAAGAATTATCCTCTTTATCTTCAACGCTATTTTACGCCTAGAATACTATCCTGCAGATTGGAAGTTGTCTATGATCACTATGATTCCTAAGTCAGGGAAGGACCACACCAAAGTGGAGTCATATAGGCCAATTAGCCTACTGCCGACAATTTCTAAACTGTTCGAAAAATTGTTAATGACTAAGTTGACTCCAATTCTGAATGACACTGAATGTATTCCAAATCATCAATTCGGATTCAGAGCTAAACACAGTACCATCGAACAAACTCACAGATTGGTAAATGTGATAAGAGGGTCGTTTGAAGATAAAAAATACTGCTCCGCCCTTTTCATTGATGTGTCCCAAGCGTTCGACAAAGTTTGGCATGACGGTTTAATGCACAAAATTAAATTAACTCTGCCTGCTAACACCCATAAACTCATGGAAAGTTATTTATACGGTCGCAAATTTAAAATCAAAGAAGGCAATTTTTTAAGTATCGCTCAGCCAATTGAATCAGGTGTGCCACAGGGTAGCATACTGGGCCCTACTTTATATTTGATTTATGCCTCCGACATGCCGTCAGACCCCAAAATCCACACGTCAACTTTTGCAGACGATACAGCCCTTGTCAGCGTCCATAAGGACCACCAAGTTGCATCACAGAATTTGCAGAATTATGTTTATAAACTAGAGAATTGGCTAGAGCTTTGGAAAATCAGGGTAAATGAACAAAAATGTATTCATATCACTTTCACATTGCGAAAAGATACCTGCTCGTCCATCAGAATAAATAATCAAATTATTCCTCAACATAATGAAGTCAAATACCTCGGCATTCACCTCGACCGCCGTTTAACTTGGAAGTCTCATATTGAAGCGAAACTTACACAAATGAGATTAAAAGCAGTGCAACTTAATTGGTTAATCGGCAGAAACTCTACATTGAAATTGGATTGTAAACTTTTGTTGTACAATGCAATTCTAAAGCCAATCTGGTGTTATGGAATTCAATTATGGGGTACTGCCTCAGCATCAAACATTGAAAAAATTCAAAGGGGTCAGAATAAAATTCTACGTATAATTACTGCAGCTCCATGGTATGTTAAAAATTCTCGAATCCACAAAGATCTAGGCGTGCCATTAGTAAAAGTCGAATTTACAAAATATGCGTCAAAGTATGTCAGCAAACTTGAACACCATCCAAACCCACTTGCACGAGACATCCTTAACTTTAGTGGCCACAATCGGTTGAGAAGGAGGGATACCCTTGCTTTAACTCAAGCGCAAAATAGATGACTGGATCAGTTGATGTGAAATTTTTTTAGTATCATAAAAATTTTTGTCTAGCACTGGCTGGGCTTATTATTTTCTTTTTTAGTATTAAGATTTGAATACTTATTGTCATTTCAAATATGAAGATTCAATAAATACTTAAATGCAAAAAAAAAAAAAAAAAAAAATATTCCACTCCATTATCGCCTTGCTTTTTCTTATACACCCATTTGCACCCTACAACATTATGATTAGTTGGTCTTTCTACCAGAATCCACGTTTTATTATTCTTCATCGATTCAATTTCGCTTTTCATTGCTCGTAACCATTTTTCACTTTCTGCGCCTTTAAAAGCTTCCTCATAATTCTTAGGAAAATTATCGTTGATCAAATTTAAATACCTTCCTGGAATCTTTCCTTGAGTTGTTCGGGTAGTTCTTCTTAAGTTTTGTTCCACTTCTTGAGTATTTTCTACTGTTCCAGTTTCATCTATGTAATCACGAATAGAATCAATAATATCTTCATGTTCAGAATCATTGTTTTTTCTGTTTTCATTTTCATTAATATGTCGTTCAAACTTAATTTCAATCTCGTGACCTTTATCTTCTTCCTTCTGAAAACCTTCTACCTTACCAGTAAACTTGACGTCTCTTGAGATGTGAATTTTATAAATTGTATCTACCATACGATATGCTTTTGATTGTTGGTCATATCCGACATATATCATTTTGCTTGATTTTTCACTTAACTTTTTTCTTTGTACTTTAGGAATATGAACGAAACCAGACTCACCAAACAGTTTTAGATGACTTAAATCCGGAACTTTTCCATGCAAGCGTTCATAGGGAGTGACTCCTGTTGTTCGAGTAACAATACGATTTTGCAAGTAATTTGCGGTAGATACAGCCTCGCCCCACAGTTCCTTAGGTAATTTAGCATCAGCGAGCATGCATCTGACCATTTCTATTAGGTAACGATTTTTTCGTTCTGCAACGCCGTTCTGTTCCGGGCTGTATCCTGCTGTGTATTGCATTTGAATACCTTCGCTTTCTAAAAATTGTCTAATATCTTTGTTGACGTATTCTTTACCCCGGTCAGATCTGAAGATTTTTGGTTTCCTGTTGAAATTAGTATTTATTAGTGAAACGAAATTTTTTAATTTGTTTAACACTTCAGATTTGTTCTTCAATAAATTAATGTTACAATATCTACTATAATCGTCTATAAACGTTAGTATGTAGCGGTTGCCACTTGGTGTTGGCGTTGCCAATGGTCCACACAAATCGGGTGCCCCGATAGACTAGGCGATAGTTTGCCGGACTATTAGTCAGAGGGTTGCGGGTTCGATTCCCGCCAAAGACTCTGGGTGTTTTCTGCAGATAAGCCAAAAAGCTTCGCAGTTTGTGTTTGTTAATTATAAAAAAAAAAAAAAAAAAAAAAAAAAAAAAAAAAAAAAAAATAAATTATTTGAGCTTATCCCAGTTTTGTTAGGAAAGGGTGTGCGACTAGATTTTCCAAGTGGACATATTTCACAAGAGTCAATTTTATCACAATTTTTTATTTCCATACCTGTTACCAGCTGTTTTGATTGCATAGTCTTTATAGCATCTGTATCTCTATGACCTAAGACTTTATGCCAATAGTGTATACAGTTGACTCCGCACACATTCACCATATTTAACTGTTCATCTTCTTTACATATATATAATCCAGAATTTGTTTCTGCATACATTACCGTTTCACCATTCTTGCGAACTATACATTTATTTTTCTGGAAATCCACGTGACAGCCCTTTTCTGTTAGTTGTTTAACTGATATTATGTTCATGCTAACCGTTGGTGCATATTTTTTTTTTTTTTTTTTTTTTTAATACATTTAATTTATTTATTGGATCTTCAGAAATGAAATGACAATAAGTTTTCGAATCTTAATACTAAAAGAAAATAATAAGTCCAGCCAGTGCTAAACAAAATATTATGATACTACAAAAAATTTATATCCACTGATCCAGTCATCTGTTTTGCGCTTGAGTTAAAGCAAGGGTATCCCTCCTTCTCAACCGAACATGGCCAGTAAAGTTAAGGATGTCTCGTGCAAGTGGGTTTGGATGGTGTTCAAGTTTGCTGACATATTTTGAGGCGTGTTTTGTAAATTCGACTTTCACCAAAGGAATGCCTAGATCTTTGTGGATTCGAGAATTTTTAACATACCATGGAGCTGCAGTAATTATACGTAGAATCTTATTTTGACCCCTTTGAATTTTTTCAATGTTGGATGCTGAGGCAGTACCCCATAATTGAATTCCATAACACCAGATTGGCTTTAGAATTGCATTGTACAACAAAAGTTTGCAATCCAACTTTAATGTAGAATTTCTGCCGATTAGCCAGTTAATTTGCACTGCTTTTAATCTCATCTGGGTAAGTTTTGCGTCGATATGAGACTTCCAAGTTAAACGACGATCGAGGTGGATTCCGAGGTATTTGACTTCATTGTGTTGCGGGATAATTTGATTATTTATTCTGATGAACGAGCATGTATCTTTTCGCAATGTGAAAGTTATATGAATACATTTCTGTTCGTTAACCCTGATTTTCCAAAGCTCAAGCCAATTTTCTAGTTTATAAACATATTTCTGCAAGTTCTGTGATGCTATTTGATGGTCCTTATGAACGCTAAAAAAGGCTGTATCGTCTGCAAAAGTTGAAGTATGTATTATGGGGTCTAACGGCATATCGGATGCATAAATCAAATATAAAGTTGGACCCAGTATGCTACCCTGGGGTACTCCTGCTTCAATTGGCTGAGCGGGGCTTAAAAAATCGCCTTCTTTGATTGTAAATTTGCGACCATATAAATAACTTTTCATAAGTTTGTGGGTGTTAGCAGGCAGAGTTAATTTAATTTTATGCATTAAACCTTCATGCCAGACTTTGTCGAACGCTTGCGACACATCAATGAAAAGGGCGGAGCAGTATTTTTTCTCTTCAAACGACTGTCATATCACATTTACCAATCTGTGTGTTTGTTCGATGGTACTGTGTTTAGCTCTGAACCCGAATTGGTGATTTGGAATACATTGAGTGTCGTTCAGAATTGGAATCAACTTAGCCAATAACAATTTTTCAAACAGTTTTGAAATTGTCGGCAGTAGACTAATTGGCCTATATGACTCTACTTTAGTGGGGTCCTTCCATGGCTTAGGAATCATGGTAATCATAGATACCTTCCAATCTGCAGGATAGTATTCTAGGCGTAAAATAGCATTGAAAATAAATAGGATAATTCTTTTAGCTACACGAGGTAACTCCACAAGCATTTTGTTGCTGATTTTATCCATACCTGGAGCTTTTTTAAGATTCAGAGTACCAATAGCGCTTTGAACATCATTAAAGCTAAGTCTTAGAGGTACAGGAGGTCTAATAACGAGTGGAGGCAAATCAGATGCATTATTTGAGTTGTTTATAGTAAACACATTTCTCAAATGGTTAACAAATAAAATCCCCTTCTCGGAATCATTTCTAGCCCAGTCACCAGTCGGATTTCGCAGAGGAGGCTTTCCTCTAACTGGTCTTTTTAAACCTCGTGCCGCCTTCCATAACGAATAGTCAGATTGTGGGGTACTATCAAGACCCTCCAAGTAAGATTTAAGTGAAGCCATTTTTTGGGTTTCTAAGAAATTTCTTAGTATATCTCTGCATACCCGTAGCCTAGCTTTCAGTTCAGGAGACCTGTGAATTTGCCACTCTCTTCTAACTCTTCTTTTTTCTGACAGGAGATGATCGAGTTCAGCGAAATAAGTTCTATTTGTCCCACTTCTGCACTCAACGTCGTATGTGGAGGCGTGATGTACAGCTCTTCGTATGTCCTCAGTAAACTTGCCAATCGACCCATCAATATCCTCGGTAGTTCTCAATACTACATTTTCCGTGCAGTGGGAACTTAAATACTTTTTATACTTTATCCAACTTACTCTGGTTTTAGATATGTCCCGAAATGGAGAGCCATTCCCTTGAAGGAAACGCATTGAAATAATAGAAGGAGAGTGATCTGAAGACAAGTCTAATGAAGGCTCTACTTGTATCGATTCTACAGGGATATTTTTCACTACTCCGAAGTCAATAACATCGGAAATCTTCCGTCGGTCCGTCGGCCAGTAGGTGGGATGACCGCTTGAGAGTACATCTAATCCCATTTTTGCAATGGTGTTGAAGAGTTCACGACCCTTCGGGGTCACCAGACGTGAACCCCAAAAAGTGTGTTTGGCGTTAAAGTCACCAGCAACTAAAAATATAGCTCCAAGGGAATTGAAGAAGCTGTAGTATTGGTGTTCTTTTATTGAAAATCGAGGCGGCGAATAAGTTGATGATAAAACAAAATTGTATTGACAGAATTCAATACAAATGTTTGTTGCTTGTAGGTAATCCTCACATATGTTGTTCATTAAATAATGTTTTATTCTGTTCTTTATAAGAATTGCCGAACCTCCACATGCTCTTCCGCGTGGATCTTTAGTATCATATAACACGTAGCCATTAATTTTGAAGTACGCTGTCGCCGTCAAGTGAGTTTCAGAAATCATCATGACATCAATCTGCTTATCCATCAGGAAGTGTTCCAGTTCGTTTTTATGTTGGCGGAGGCCGTTCGCGTTCCATATAGAACGCGTTGGTGCATATAGAACATTTTCGAAAGTAATGTTGTTATAAGTGGAGTCATCCTTCTTAAATTGAACTTTAATTTTACCTTCACCATTTGAAACGATCTTTTCCCCATTAGCAAGAATAATTTCTTTCTTTAAGTTTTTGTTGATGTTCATAAAAACCTTTTCATCAGAACAAATATGACAGGAAGCACCGGAGTCAACTATCCATTTGCCACAACTATCTGTTGCCACCAAACAAAAATCATTATCTTTTGCTGTATTTGCCTTCTGCTGTTGTTGTTGCTTCCTTTTCCATTCGTTGTACTTTAAACAGTTCTTTTTTAAATGCCCCTTCTTTCTACAAAAATAGCATTCAACATTATAATTTTGCCTCTTGTTCGAAGCCACCAAGGCCTTTTGCACGTCTGTCGTATCACTTGTTTTACGTCTGGAATATTCCTCAATCAATTTGGATTCAACATAAGCAACTGTTAATTCCTCTTCAGGTCGTGACTCCATAGCTGTTATTAAGTTGTTGTAGCTTGTTGGTAAACTGCTTAGTAACATTGCAACATTCCATTTCTCGTTAAAAATTTTTTCATCCAAATTCATTAATTTTATAAATAAGTCTCGCAACGTACCAATATGTGCGTTCATGTCACCGTGTTCATCAAGTTGTAGGCTGCAAATTTGCCTCATCACACTTACTTTATTGCCAAAAGTTTTTCTTTCGTGATAATCCTGCAGACTTTGCCACATAGCTGCCGCTGTTGAACACTGCCGTATTAGATGAAGTTGATCATCCTCCACAGATAAAGAAATTGTAGCTTTAGCGATGTTATCTTTCTTAATCCAATTATCGGGATTGGTTGTTGGCTTTTGTTCTGTCAAGACATCCCAAACGCCTTCTTTAATCATCAGCATCTCGATCTTGAATTTCCATGTGAAATAATTTTCACCATTTAACTTGGCCACTGATGTTTTTAATTCTGATGCCATCTTTCTTTGCCTGTAATTATTCCTTATGCAAACGCTTCAGAACCCCTTATTTAAACAACCTGGGCCCATAACCTATAGAAAAACGCTAGGATGCCTTTTATTTAAATGGTTATAAAAATTCAGTTTTATTGTGATGTAATGTGCTTTACAAGTTTTAAAAAGGAAGTGAAGGAGACAGAGATGTTACAAAAGATAAAAAATATAATTATGATAAACAAATGTTACCAGATTGCATTTAGAATGCTTAATAAGTTGGCAATAAGTTGTCAATTCAATATTATAAGTAAATAGAATTTGGTCGACGTCCTCTTTTTCTCAAAATGAATATGGTAACCCTATTTATAACAGATTAATTCGTATTTAAGTAATTTCCGGAAGTGGACTTTCTATGGAGGCTATGGTTAAAAATGGACCGATCATCAGAATATTTATATATGGACTATTTGTTTTGAATTCCAACGTGATAGTGGTTTTTATAAGGGACTTATGCGCATTTAAGGGATTTTCGGAACTGCACTTTATATGGGGTCATGAAATTTAGTACGACTTTTTTTGTGTATTCGGATTAATTTAGGTTTTTATAAGGGATTTATGCGCATATAAGTGATTTTCGTAAGTGGACTTTATATGTAGAAATATGGAGCGATGCAAAGAAAATATCGTTTTAAGATTTCACTTTGCATTAAACTTATTTGTATGGATACGGTGTGAGGTCCTGCCTAATATTTACTTAAAACTTGAATATACTTTGTGAAAAGTGAAATAAATTATAGGAAACATTTTTTTATAAAAAATAAGGGATTAATTGATTTTATTGTCAGAAAGAAAAAAAAATTGAATTGAAGAGAATAGAATTTAGAATATTTAAGAACGATTTTTCGAAAAGTAAAAAGAAAATTTTGTAATTTTTTTATTAAATAAAATATAATAAACGCGGAAATTGTTAAACCTACAATAAATAAGAAATTATTGAACACGGATCTTCAATATAAATATATTTTTTGAACGAGTTGAATAATTTATAAAACCCGAATCCTAACTGCAAAACCTAAGTCTAAGGACTCATTTTGATCCTGCATCCTAACTCCAACAAATTTTCCAGTCCCAACAAGTTCAAGGGCTAACGTGGATGTGTTATAAAATTCTGTTGCAGTGGGACAGAATAAGGAAAGAAGGTTTTCTCTAACCAGAATATTTAAGATCCTCTACATAATTAATATAAGTCAGCTCGCTAAACAAAGATCTAAGCATTGAAGAATCCCTGAGGTCCTAAAATAAGCATGTATATATAATTTGGACAGCACAACAGGGAAAAGAAATAAACAAACCTAGAAGAACATTGCAACATTGGGCATTAATAAATAATTAAATATAAAATAATTTTAATTTCTTTAACATCACTTTTGACACTTATGTATATAACTATATCATATATTGTGAATAATAATAAAAACATATATATGTAATTGTTTGTAAAAGGGACACTTATATACTTACACTAACATGCATACAACATAACACATTCATAATTTTACACTACATTCCACAAGATAAAACTCTTAATATTATGCCAAAATTATCAATAAGACTTCTATCAATTCCCGTAATTTCAGCAGAAATTTCACTATTTTGAAAAGATCGTCGAGCTGTGTTTCCATCGTTAGTAGTTCCATATCCCATTTTACTTGATCTATTATTAATACCGTCCGTGTTTTGAATTTATTTTGAATTCTTTTTTTGTTTCGTGAAAAAATTGAGGTATTTTCCTTATTCACTCGCCAAACTTTCAAAGGAAGCAGTGGATAGTTGTGGAATGCACGTATAAATGTGCATCTGTGTATAATAATTTACATACCTCAGAGGGACAAAGGTTATAAAATGTCAAACAATTTAATTTTTCTTAACAACACTTCTTTTTCAACACTTGAATTCCCAATTTTGCCTTTTATAAATTTATATACTTTTGGGATTTTATTTTTTGAAGACATAGATTACTAAAAATCAAATATATCGGAATTAAAATAAAATTTGTCATTATCGAAAAATATTGTTTCACAACTAGTAAATAAATTTGAAAGAATAATTTTATTATGCATATATGTATGTATATAGAGATGAACCAGTGAGATTATTTACCTCACGAGGGCTCACTATTAGATTATAATGACTACTGCTGCACGAGGTTATTTCAATATTGACTAGGTATTAGTTTAATGTTTTAGTGATAATTCCACAATTAATTAAAATATTATTGATAAAAAAAATGGTGCAAACTTCAAAACAATCATAAACTATTAAATGATCACGTGAAACTGAAATAAACACGCTCTCATCTCTTGTTCAAATATAAGAAACAACGGAAGATAGCAATATGTAAATAACTAATAGGTATTTATCATACTCTTTTTTATGGTGCAACCTTTCATATAACGCACACGCTGTCAATAAAATTGCACAGCTTGCAAAATAGAATTCAACATTGAACGTCTCTGGAGCCCTTTACATGGAAAAAATTATATAATCATATTTTTGGTCTTTGTAAAACTAAAAAATATAGATGTTTTAAAAAAATACAAAGTTTAAAATTTCCGGTTAAAAATCTTACATATGTATTTTTTTACTAGTGGTTAGATTTGTTAAGAAACTCTATAAATGAAAAATAAAAAATCGCCTAATTTTTTTATTTATATATTTTTTAAAAATTTTTAAAGTTTGCAAAACTTTAGGGTTTTCGCCGAAAAAAAATTCTTTAAATTGTTGGTAAGTTTTTGTCACTATTTAATAAAAATTATACACAACATCAAAATTGGATTAATTTTTTATAGTAATAAAAAAAATTGTATAAACTATTTTTTTTTAATTTTGGCAGTACCATAAACTTACGTTTTTGTAACTTTTTTTGAAACTTAGGAAACATGTGTTAAAAACTTCATATCACTTTTACATTTCCAGGTGGAAAATCTAAAACTTCTTTACATATTCTATTTAAGCCCTTTAAAATGTACTAAAATCACAAATAAAAATTACCTATTCTTAAAAAAAAATTATTTTACTCTATCAAACTTTTGTATTTTGGTAATTCCAAATAACTTTTAACAGCTTTAACCCTTTGTTGCATGATTTTTTCTTGTGGAACCAAATAAATTGATTTTAATAAAAATTGATCTCGCAAACTCAAAAAAAATATTGAAAAAAAATTTCCGCTGCCCGATTTTCCGGAAAATAGATTTTTCGTCCCGTTGCAAATCTGCATCATCATGCATTTATACATGCAAAAGTAAAAAACAAAGTTCTTAAGTTTTTAGTGATTTTTATTAATCTGATATCATCAAACATGTCTAATCGTAGTATTTAAAAGAATATATATAAAATTGTTGGTACAAAAAAAAAAGAATTCATTTCTTAAAAAAGTTGGTACAATCAATCTCTGTTAAAAGATAAAACAAATATTTTGATACCTTTCTAGGAATGGAAAGTTTGGAAGCAGTTATTGTTTTTATTTAAGCATAAGGCACAATTGCATTTATCGCATTTTATGAAGCTGTATCCGGTACAGCTTGGAACCTTACACCTAAGACGCTTTTCCATGTAAACTGGCATATGCGATATCCCGTCCTTTCTTACATCATCTGTCACATGTGAGCTTGAACATTTTCGTTTTCGTTGCCCTTGTTCTGGTTGCACTGGAGAGCTGACTGGCCGGCTCCTAGGTCTTGAAAGCACTACACCACTTCTGCAAAGTGGTTCTGCAATATCTATACGAAAATCACACAAGCTCATCGGTTTTTCATTGCGAGCTGAACATACTTTTTTATATAAGATCCATGAGTTAACGACTGTAATATCTAATAAATGGTAAAATATCCGCATATACCACTTTCGGGACTTTAGTTTTATTCGATATCGTCCAATAAGGCTGTCTGTTAAGTCAACACCACCCATGTGCATATTATATTGTTTAATTATATTGGGGCAGTCTATTTCAATGTGCTGCATCTTGGTTTTATCGTATCTTTTTACAGTTAAGATTGGGTGAGCGCTAACAAATGTTGACAACAAATTTACAGCCTTATTGTCTTTCCAGCAAAGTGAACATATGTCGACATTATCAATGTTGGCAAAAAATTCAACTGACCTTCCTCTTGGCTCTTTGTTTAGATCTTTTTCCGTTGGAAGCTTACAGTTTGTTAATCTATTTCTGCGAATAGTGCCAACGGAGTATATTCCTTTTTTTGCCAGCTCGACAACTAAAGGTAGAGTCGTATAAAAGTTGTCAAAATATATTTTGTGCCCAACATTTTGTTTAACACAGCGAGTCAATATTACTACTACATTAGCACAAGCACCTAGGTAAGGCTCATCTGATAAAATTTGCTCATCCATTTCTCTACCTGCGTAAATTTCAAAATTGTAGATAAATCCCGATACTCCACTTAAAACCCATAATTTATACCCCCACTTATGGGGCTTTGCAGGCATGTATTGTTTCATATAACTACGTGCTTTTGTCGCACATATCTGTTCATCTAAAGATAAACACTCCTCTCGTGGGATCGTTGAAAATTTATTAACCAGATGGGTCAAAAGAGGTCTAATTTTATGTAGTCTATCATGTTTAGGGTGATCCCTTGGCAGCATGCTGCTATTTGTATTAAAATGCATATATCGTCGAATTTTTTCAAATTCATTCACAGTCATAGTGTTCGCTATGGTTTCATTTCCAACAATAGGGCTCCAATAACGCCGAATGTTTGGTACTTGAACCACTGACATTAAAATGCATATCCCAATATATTTTTTTATATGAGCAGGAGATATTGAAACCAAATGATTTGGATTTGTTTCAGTTGCATACAGGGCTGATTCTGATACAATATGATTTATTATATCGTCAGAAAAAAAGTAGTTTAAGAAGCTAAGTGGCGTGGATAGCTCAAGCAATGACTCGGACAAAGAACAATCACCTTTAAATTTAGTTTGCTCCGAATCGAAGTTCAAATGATTTTGTTTCCACAATACCTTTTTATACTTTTCCTTTAATTCAAAAATTTCCTTTTTAAAGTCCCTCACTTCAACAGTAGCTGATGTTAATGGTGGTTGCTCCGTGTATAAAATTTCCGCTGATAAAATATCCATATCTTCTACGCCCACTGGTTTTGTTACATCATCTGGGTCTGTGCCCTCGCCACATTTCGTAACAATCACCAGATCTTCATTGTCGATCATTTCGTCACCACTTTCATTACCAAAATCATCTTCACTGTCAACCCATTCATCCAAAACCCTCTGCAGCTCTTCATCAGATAAAAATAAAGGCATACTAAAAATCATAAATAAAAGTATAAGTAAGTGCATGGTGTTGCAGATATGCACCATAGTTTATTTCATGAAAATTAAATGTTTTTCTTTATAAAATATGATCGATTTAATTTTTATTCGATAGCCAAATATACAAAAAATTAAAAAAAAAATACTTACTTGTGAAAAACTTATTGGATATTCAACTTTTTAATAAAACACTAACACAAAATTTTAGTTTTTAACACGTGCACTTTCCGTTCACTTGAAAGCCAATTTATTTTAAAATCGAGCATAATTTAAAAACAAAAGCAGTTAAGTTATCAAAAACATAAGTAAAAGAGAAAAAATAAAGTACAACAAATACAAACCGTTACTTATTTTTTTAAGTAGAGAGCATTTAAAAGTATGATGCAGATATGCAACACTATGCAACAAAGGGTTAAAATTATTTTTGTTTTTTTTTTTGTACCTATAGTAATAAACTGTTTAGTTTCAAAGCAATACAATAAAAAATGAGATTTTTAAAATTTTTTTTGTAACACAGTAAAGCTGTGTTCACATTATATGTATTTGTCATGTGGAATGTCACTTTTCTACCCATATGTAATTTCATGTGTGTGTCAAAATTTGAGTTTTACATACGGTTTATAATTTACATGTTTTTATGTTGGTATGTCAAATACATTTGACATAACCTATAAAAAGAATCTTAAAACAGCTAATTGCTGTATGTATGTATATAAAAATTTAATTTGTAATTAAATAAAATTTTATTTAAAAATTTAACGAGAGGTTGATAAAATAGTTGCATATAGATTACATGCATCTTTTTTAATTTGAATAAATTCTTCCAGGAAACCCATTTCGTTGAACCAAAACACACATGGCACAGGTGCTTGTACCTTTTTTTAATTTTAATAATTTCTTCCAGGAGAAAAAGTTTTTTTTTGATAAAACAGCTGTTACGGTTTATAAAGTTTCGTTGAGTTTGTTTTGTTCACGGCGATAACAATATTATGTGTTATTTTTCTGTGTACAATACACATGCCATTTTTTATTTAGAACGAGTTCTATTTTCAAGTGACAAACCATCTGACATCAGCTGTTTTTTATATCAAAAATTTTGTGGCGGCAAATTAAAATTTTAATAAATATAATTTATAAATAGTAAAACAAAAATACAAAAAAAACTATACAAATTTATTATTGAAAATGGAGGGAAAAATTGAAAAGTAGTTAACAAAAGTAAGTACATATGTATTTTTTATTGCAATTTTTATAGTTATTTTTATGTTGTTAAATTATGACTGGTGCAAAGAAGCGGTTCTACAGTTGATCGAAATGTGGCAAGAGAAGGAATACTTGTATAACCCGCGAAATAAGTTTTACCACATCAGCTGTTTTAAGATTTTTTTTTGATAGGTTATGTCAAATGTAATTGACATACCAACATTTGAACATGTAAATTATAAACCGTATGTGAAACTCAATTTTTGACATACACATGAAAACACATGTGGATAGAAAAGTGACATTCCACATGACAAATACACATAATGTGAACACACCTTAAATGTAGCAAACGGGTGACGTACCTAACAAACTTAAATGTTTTAAGTAGAGAAATTACTAAAGTGCTGTTTTTTAACATTTTACCTAAATCTATACGTAATTTGATTTCTACACTTATTAACTATTAATTCCTGTTTTCCGATATGATGCGCAAGCTCCCGTTTGGAATTTATAGAGAAATTTCTAATGTGCTGTTTTTTTACATTTTACCTAAAGCATGAAAGTTTGATAGGTCATAACCCCTATATTCCATTTTTTTGTGGAAAAATATATACGTAATTTGATTTCTACACTTAAGGTGTGTTCACATTGTGTGTATTTGTCATATGGAATGTCACT
Source organism: Bellardia pandia (assembly GCA_916048285.2). Taxonomy (NCBI): domain Eukaryota; kingdom Metazoa; phylum Arthropoda; class Insecta; order Diptera; family Calliphoridae; genus Bellardia; species Bellardia pandia. The sequence continues at coordinate 65,131,348 of OU696533.1, forward strand.
TTTCTATCCACATGTGTTTTCATGTGTATGTCAAAATTTGAGTTTCACATACGGTTTATAATTTACATGTTCAAATGTTGGTATGTTAAGTACATTTGACATAACCTATCAAAAAAAAAAATCTTAAAACAGCTGATTGCTGTATGTGTATAATAAAAATTAAATTTATAATTAAATAAAACTGTATTTTAAAATGGAATGAGAGATTTTTGTTTTACTATAAATTATATTTATTAAAATTTCAATTAATTTTTGCCGCCACAAAATTTTTGTTATAAAAAACAGCTGATGTCAGATGGTTTGTCACAAGAAAATAGAACTCGTTCTAAATAAAAAATGTCATGTGTATTGCACACATAGAAATAACACATGCTATTGTTTGAAGGTGTTCAGACTATATGTACAAATTTGACATGCGAAAAAGTGACATTCCATATGACAAATACACACAATGTGAACACACCTTTATTAGCTATTAATTCTTGGTTTCCGATATGATGCACAAGCTCCCGTTTAGAATTTATAGGGAAATTTATAATACAATAATTGCTTATAATGCACAAAAATTCTAATAATCAACAAAATTCACAAATTAATTTTATTTTGATTAAATGTGTTTTAGTTATTATTGATTTCTAAAAAAATTTCATCATTTACTTATTTGCATCGACATTAGCAATTATTGTTTCTAAAACACATAAGTTTGTCCAATGTATTTTAGGTTATGTTTGGGTTTGTTAGTTTACAAATTAGAAACGAATGGAATGGACTTTTTATCAAACCGCATTTACACTAACAAATCTACACAATGATACATAAACAACAACAAACAATTTTCACCACTCAAGAAAAAAATGTTTGTTTTTATAAATCAGCTGTTACGGTTTGTTATAAGAGTTTCGTTCAGTTTGATTTGTTTGCAGGTGTTCAGACTATATGTATTTACAAATATGACATGCGAAAAAGTGACAGTCCACATGACAAATACACACAATGTGAATACAGCTTAAAAATCGTTTTTCCGTTCAACAGTTTAACCTCAAACGTTTTCTGACTTTAGCGCCCTCTACTGTTAACAATAAGAAGAGATCATAAATTCTACTTATACTAAGTTTCCACGGTACATGCTTCGCTCTCTATTCATGCTTCACACCCCAATCATGTGCGAAACAACTTGCTTCACCATACAAAATTTTAAGAGCGAATCAAGTAGATTCATATTGAATCTACTTGCGAAGAACGTAAAATTGCACTCTTCTCTAATTTTTATCGCAAGTTTATCTGCACTAGCTGTACAAATTTATACTATGTTTCCCCGACGACTTGAATCACCTGCTTCGCTCTCTGAATCATGTTGTTTACATGACCAAAAAACTTGATTCGATTTGACAGTTGTTTTTAATAAACAAAAACAGAATAAAAAAAAGCAGAATTTACAATTTGTGGAAAATATTTTTTTTAATGGACAAAAAAACTGAATGAAAATTAGTTAGCTTATGTGAAAAAAACATACATTCGTACGTATTTACTTTCTTTACTTCCAGCAACAAGAAAATAATTTGCTTTGTTTACAATAATATTAAATTTTTACAGCTAGTGCAGATAAACTTGCGATAAATATTAGAGAAGAGTGCAATTTTTCGTTCTTCGCAAGTTGATTCAATATGAATCTACTTAATTCGCTCTTAAAATTTTGTATGGTGAAGCAAGTTGTTTCACTCACGATTGGGGTGTGAAGCATGAATAGAGAGCGAAGCATGTACCGTGGAAACGTAGTATTAATATTATTGTAAACAAAGCAAATTATTTTCTTGTTGCTGGAAGTAAAGAAAGTGAATACGTACGAATGTATGTTTTTTTCAAATAAGCTAACTAATTTCCACTCATTTTTGTTTGTCCATTAAAAAAAATAATTTTCCACAAATTGTAAATTCTGTTTGTATACCCTTCACCATCGTGAGAAGGGTATAATAAGTTTGTCATTCCGTGTGTAATTTCCACAAAAAAATTTTCCGACCCTATAAAGTATATATATTCTGGATCCTTATAGATAGCGAAGTCGATTAAGCCATGTCCGTCTGTCTGTCTGTCTGTTGAAATCAGTTTTTTGAAGCGTTCAGATATACTCGGGATCCAAACCTTCAATAATTCTGTCAGAAGTGCTTTCGAGAAGTTTGCTATTTAAAATCAGCAAAATCGGTTTAGGTCAACCAGAGTTATGAACCAATATGTGAGACCACCTCCATAAAAATTTGATATTTTTCGTCCATTTTATTGCAATATTTTGAAATATATTGGAGATAATACTATGAAACTTTGTATACGTTGTTTGTATGACAAAAGAAGAAAGAAAGCGGAAAATAGTAAGAATCGGTCTATGATTTCTCATAGCCCCCATACAAATATATATATTCCCGAAATATTGCTTAATGATAAATAAATGCCTATAAAATTGGGATATCAAGGCAAAATTCAGCAAAAATAAGTTTTACACAAAAAGAAATTGCAAAACGAAATTTTTTTTAGTTCGGTCCATGTTTGACCATAGACCCCATATAAAGTCCACTTCCAAAATTCATTTAAATACGTATAAAACAGATATGAATAATGCTAAACGGCTAAAATTTTACATAAATACTCTTTATAGGCAAATAAATTGTTGTACTAAATTTTATGGTAGTCGGCCCAGAACTGGTCATATCTCCCATACAAGGACCACATCTGAAAAAGACATTTTTCCCTATATATATTGTATATATATCGGTACCGACTCAAAACTTTGCACAGATCATTTTAATATATACAAAAATCATCCCACAAAATTTTGTGAATTTTGGTCTTTTTTTAACCGTATGCCTCATATAAAGCCCTCTTCCGAAAATCACTTTAATACTCATAAATCGCTTATAAATAAGGGTACCAATCCAAAATTTTACACGGATCATTTACATACATGCCTAAATCTAACTGCTGGATTTTGAGAATATCTGTCCATATTTGACTTTATCACCCACATAAGGTCCACTCTCGAAATCCACGTTAATACTAATATATATCGTATATATAGCGTTATTATGTTGAAATTCGACGTGAAATATCCTCATATGCATGAAAATAACTGTTCCAAAATTTAAGAAGATCGGCCCATAATTTGTCATAGCTGCCATATAAGAACCATTTCCAAAAAACAAATAAATTCGGGTCAAAAAATATTCTTTTCGGATTTAACCCATATTCGGTCCATATTTTATAATCATGATATATATCGTTGGAAAGGTATTTTTAATTTAATGTATTACAAATTATCAAGCACCCAGTAGTTCCCGAGATATAGGCCTATATATTTTCAACTTTACGGGCCCGCCCCCTCGAAAATAGGCGGGAACGCTAACAAATTTTTTTTTTTGCCCTATTTGATGAAGTTTTTTTCTTGAGCAAAATCACTAAAACCGAATTGTACCCCTTTTTATACTCTGTTTGTTAAATTACACTCAAGATTATTATGAACATCAGACAAACTCTGTAAATTATGGTAAGAATTGGTAATTAAATCAATTTAAATGGTCGAAATTAGATAAAATTTCAAAATATTTAACATAAATTATGTTGGTTGTAAAATTGTCTTTCAAACAATATATCAAATACTAATAAAAATAGAAAACACAGAATTAGGATATATATATTAGTCTTATAACCAGTGTAGTTTTTGCATTTCTTATTACGTTTAGGTGGAGGGTATTTAAGATTCGGCACAGCCGAATATAGCACTCGAACTTGTTTTATTTTAATTTTGCCTATGGGACAAAGCACAGTGCGACGGGCAGACGGACGGTTATGTCTAGATCGTCTTAGAATTTTATAAGGACCCAGAATATATAGACTTTTTGGCTCTACGACCATTATTTAGACTTGTTATAAACGGATTGACAAACGTAATATACCCCCATATGTGAGGTGAGAATAAAAAGGGCAAGATAATGAGGTAAAAGTGAATGGGTGTTATTAGTGATTCTCGGTAGTGGAAATTAATGGGAACTATAGACAATTATAGACTGACAGCTACAAAATTATGTTATATGATTATTGTGTATATTAATGGTGAGTTTTTACTAGCAACTTTCATTGTGGCAAGACTCGGTTAAGAAAATGCACTTCATGTGTTAAAATTGTGCTCAACGACGATGCTCATTTCTAGTTGAATGGATACGTAAACAAAGCAAAATTGTCGTATTTGGTGTTAAGACCAAGAGAAGCATTGAAAAAAATGCCAATGCACCCCGAAGAATGTACTGTTCGGTGTGTATTATAGGCCGGAGACATCATCATCATCATCGATTTTGGTTGTGTATTTTGGACGTGAGTGTTTTACAGACAGATTGACGTAGCTTAATCGACTTAGAATTTCATTAGGATCAAGAAAATATATAAATGCTTTGTTGTGTCTAAGATGGGATTTCTCAATGTTACACACGGAATGACAAACTTATGTATATATACTCTCATTCACAATTTGTGGTGTTGGAAGGTATAAAAACAAATAAATTAGAGAATATTGCAATTTTTCGCAATACTAAAAAATAAAATTTCAAATAATTTATTGTAACTTTTTAATTGTTTCACGTTTCGATCGCATAGAAAAGTATATGAAAACATAAATGCAACATACATATGTACATGGTACATACACATACATATGTATAAAAAAATTAATAACTTTAACATTGCGAGTAGTAGGTGGCAATATGCACTGTGTTTGAGTCAGTGATGGAAAATGGGTGTTTGTTTTTCGTACCAACTATATAAATAAAATGTACTTTTTAGACCTCCATTTTTAATATTTCTTAAATAATCATAAAATTTTACCACAAATTTACATTTTAAAAAATTCGTTATATCTTATAGCAACATTGTTGCGTTAATTATCGCGAATCTAAAAATATTCTTATTTATGAAGTATCGAGTCATTTGCGAAAAGTTAACCTTGGTAAATATATATATTTCCAAAATAACTAGTTTAAGTATTAATGTTATGAATAATAAATTAATAAACACTGAAAAAAAGAAGAGTTCTAACGATTTTGAAATCCTGATTAACTACATTTTAAGCTTTAGTTTTTGAATTTAGCCTCAAAATCATTTAATGTAAATGAATATGTCAAAGACTCATATTGTTCGATAATTCAACCAAAAATTTATTATAATAATCATCTTATAGATGCATATTTAAAGATCAAATTGATATCAGTTTCAAAATGTTCATGAAATTTAATATGGAAGAAGCAAAACGAAAACTTTTTTCGGAATGAAAACAATTGTTCGTTTTACTTTTTCTTTAGAAGCAAAATACGGAAATAATTCCACTTCCGAACGGAATTAAATTCTGTGACAAGTCTGATATTTATCTTTTTCATCTGAAATACCAAATTTTGATGCAACAGTATTTTGAAATTTTACCATATGACTCGTGGTAGTGCCACGGTACCAAAATGTATCAAAAAAAAGTACAATTGTACCATGTTTGCCATCAGTGGTTTGAGTATATCTGGGCATATATTTATGTATGCATGTATGTATGTATGTACATGTACATATGTATATGAGTATTGCAGGTAAAATCATAATGTACGTGATTAGAATATGTTTTTGAATATTTTAATCTTGTATAACATTTAAATAGGTACCTAATAAATGTAAATGCAAACAGGTGAAGTAGTCAAATTTGTAATTAACCTGTTGTGTCACAAATTTTTTATCACGGATTTCCTTCCGTTATAAACACTTTTTTAGTTTGTCAACAGTTATAAAAATAGTTCGCTAGCTTGTGTATACTCGCATGTGCATTAGACCTGCCCTTATTTGCCTTATTTTGTTCTTAAAACTAACTGCTGCATGATTGGAACAAAAATCAATTGATGATTTTAAAAAAAGGCAAAAAGTGTTATCTCTTCTTATTAAAACATTAATATTTAATTAAAGACTACCACTGATATTAGCATTTTCCCAAAATATACTTACATATATTCTTTTAAAATTTAATTTGTTGCTATTTAGCTACTTTTTGCACGTGAAAGTTTAGAAATAATAGGTTTTGGTTAATATACGGTCCGAAAAAGTATAGTTGAATGATATTTTTTTGTATAGCAAAGAATTTATTTCGGTAAAAAATATTATTTTAATTGGAACATTTTTATATAAATCAAGCAAATTACAATTGTTAATACAATTTTATAACTTTAAATCTAATTCAATCTGTAAATCCATTCCAAGCAAATATATATTTTTAAGGGCGGGTCTAATGTACATATGAAGCATTTATATTCTTAGTCAGTTATGTGAACAGAATTTTATATTATTCATAACAATCGAATGTACAATCGAACGTTCCGTTTTTCCGGTTAATTTGGTTTATATTCTTTTAGCAACATTGGCATTATATTAAAAAAAAATAATCAAAAACAATGCCATTCTTTTACAATACCTAAAATCTGTGCGATTTAGCGTCGTTGTGGTAAACAAAAGCTATTCGCTATGCAATGAAAATGTTGTGATTTTAGAACTACTTCCTATTTTTTAGCTGGATATACTAATTATTATACCCTACTCCACCAATGTGGTGTAGTATATTGCCATATTTTATTTCATTTAGTTAATTTTTTGTGCAGTAGTTATACCCTACACCAGCATAGTGGGGAGGGTATATAGGATTTGTGCTGATGTTTGTATCATAATCACTTACTGAGTCGATTTAACGATGTCCGTCCGTCTGGCTGGCTGTCCAGGTAAAGCTTGTGCGCGGAGTACAGGTCGCAATTTTGAAGATATTTTGATAAAATTTGATACGTGATATTTTTTCGGCCCAAGGATGGATGGGATTGAAACAGGTAGAAATCGGTCTATTTTTTCACATGGTCCCCATACAAAAAAAGTCCTCCCGAAATTGGGGTTTACTGATCATAAATGTTAGAATTATTCAAGTATCCAAACAAATTTTATCAAAAATTAGCGGTAAATGAAGCCAAATCACGTCTACAAATATTGTGCACATCGGTTAATAATTCCTCGTAGCTCCCATATGAAAATATGTATGTATCATATGTATGCAAATAATACGGTACAATTTTATTATGATCGGCTCATAATTAGTCGTAGCTCCCATATAAGGCCCACTTTTGAAATTCACTTTAACGATCATAAATTTCTTAAAAATGTTGGTATTCAAATAAAATTTGACACAAATAAGTTTCTTATATACATAAATAATGACACCTGATTTTATAATGGTCGGTCCATAATTAGTCGAAACTCCCATATAAGATCCTCTCCGTAATTCAATTTAAGCTCCATAAATCTTTTCAAAGTATTTATATCGAGATAAAGTTTAACATACATAATATTTATATTCATAGACATGCCACTAAATTTTTGTATGTTTATATTTTAAATTCCTCATTCTAATGCGACAACCGATAGAATTTTTAGTTTGATGTTCAATTTTTGGAGAAAGGAGTGAAACAAGCTTCTAATTGAAAACTTAGAAAGCGAAATAATAATAAAAACAAATTTTGAGTATACTTGTAATGAATTTTGCAATTTTTTAAAAACGGAAGATGGTAAAAATGAAATATGTAGTTAACCAAGTCCAAAAAAGCAATAAATATTTATAATTTTTTCAAGTTACCAAAAAACAAGTTGTATTAAAACATTTTATATAAAATAGAAAAAAATTATTTTATTTCTTAAAAATAAAATCTAATACACCTGACTAATTTTAGGTTATTTTTTATTACACAATAATATATATGATCTCTTATTTTGTTTTTATTATTTGTTATTTTCCTCATTGAATTGTTATTGTTAATACTGAATTTCCTAGTTCTTAGTTGCATCAATTATTTCTTTTATGTACTGAATTTTTATGATTTTTTTAAAATAAAAAGTGTACTTTTTTTTCTTATTTGTACGATTTTTTTTTAATGCAATACCCGCCATACGCAATAACAATAATTCCGTAGATAGACGACGAGTTAATGTGCATTAAAATCTCACTAATTAGAATTAAGATTTTACCCTGACAGACGACAGTTTCTGAATTTAGCACACAGCTGTTTGTTTGTAAACAATTAATAAATTTTAATTGTGAAAAAATTTGTTTGGCATTTACATCGTGATCAAATGGAAAGAAAGCAGAAAATAAGATTAGCAGTTATACTGTTGGTGAAAAATCAGTATTTTTTTTTTTAAAAAAAAGCTGAAATTACTTTTGCTGAAACTGCTCCATAATTCAAAAATTGTTCATGCACTAGCAACCATCAACCTGAACTTGTTGCTACCGCCCGTGGGGACCGCAGTAGAAAACTCTGAAATAAGAGAAAGACAATTGTGGAAATTTGTAGGTTTATAGCCTGTTCGCCGATCTCGAACGTTAACGTTCGCTTAGATAAGATTTAAGACACAAACTTGATTGTGGAATAAACAAACTTGATTGAGTAAAAAAAAATAGATACGATAAAAAGTTTGTGTCTTAAGTCTTATCTAAGCGAACGTTAACGTTCGAGATCGGCGAACAGGCTATTAATATTATATTTTCTGGAGGATATGATTCATATACATATGCTATTTTACGATGGACGATAATACTATGTTTCCACGATACATGCTTCGCTCTCTATTCATGCTTCCACCCCACAGTGTGGTGTCAGCGGCCAAAAATAAAAAAAACGACTTTTGGAATTTTAAAAATCTGCTAAAACAGTTTGAAAAATTATAATAATGAAAAAGAATTTTTGAAAAAAAAAATATTTTTGACAAAGTTATAGCCAATCAAAGTTGAAAGTTTTTGGTAAGTATGCAATATGCACACAAAAAACGTGAAAAATAGCGTATATACAAATGGGTTAATTTAACGTAAATTGTCGATAATGCAGTTAAATTGTTTATAAATATTAAAGTATGACATTACTAAAATATGGTAACATATTTTTTTTACATTTAATTCATCATGTGTTTTGTACCGTTATTCTGAATGTAAACAGAGAGAAAATTTTTTACACCTTACAAGTTTATAGAAGGTCTAAAAAAAGTTTATTCGAGTTTATTTTTGATATTTTAATATAATATTTATACAAGTATGTACATTAAAAAAAAATGGGTCTCTTTTGCAGAGCTTGGCAGAATAGTTAATTTTTTTCACTTTTAAAGTGTCAAGGCAAGTGCAAATTAGGCAAATTTTCAATATTTGGCACAAACATACAACACACTCCCTAGCCCTTACGGAAATTAAAAATCATTTAGAAGATAAATTTAAGACACAATTGCAACAAAAAAGTATTGTAAGACTTAAATCAATTCTAGCTAGAATAAAAAAAGTTGGGAAAAATGCTACAGAAAGAAATCTGTGTTTGAAAACAAAAACTTTTTCTGGCTAAATTCATTTTTTGATGTGGAAGAAGTAGAAGAAGAAGTGGAAGAAGAAGATATATACATTGTAATATCATTATGTGAATATTTATTTTTTATAATATAATAAAAAACATGTTTTTTTTTATTTATTAAGGGACCAAGTACAAGTCGTAAAGGAAGACCAAGAGTGGGCTTTAATGAAAGTTCTGAACGAATCAAAAAGAAGAAAGGTAGATGATCTTGTGAGGTCTACATGCCCTGAGCAATTACGAAGAGCTGTTCAAAGAGTATCTAGTCCAACTCCAAAAACTTCTATTTCCGTAGAAAAGGCTTTAGCATTATTAATAGATAATGATCTATCGTATAGACAATATGAAAATATGCGAACGGTTGTAAATGATGTGCACAAGAACTGTTTTCCATCATATTATAGTCTACAAAAAGCAAAGAAACAATATATTCCGGAAAATATATCAATATCAGAAACGTCAGTAAAAATACCATTACAAAATTTTCTAAATATGACAGCCAAAAGTTTATTAGATTTAAATGATTTTGAAACCAAAAATGATGTAGTTTTTGAAATTAAATGGGGATTTGATGGTAGTTCAGGCCATAGCAATTACAAACAAAAGTTTAATGATCCAAATTCGCGGGATGAATATTTATTTGTTGCTTCATTTGTTCCATTAAGATTTTTATACTGGGCTACAGAAAACACTTTATGGAATAATTTAAAACATTCCTCAATAAGGTATTGTCGTCCAATATGCTATTATATGGAAAAAGAAAATTCGGATTTGGTTAAAACTACAAGGGCAATTATTGAGGTAGATATAGATAATTTGCAAACATTTGATTATGTTTCTGATAAAAAAAACCTTACCGTTCATGTTGACATGAGATTAACAATGGTAGATGGAGCTGTTCTTAATGTGTTAGCTGATAACAAAAGCAGTTCTTCTTGTTTTGTTTGCGGTGCAAAACCCACTGAAATGAATTTAATTCAAGTATTTGAGAAGAATTACATAAACACGGATTATCAACATTACATGCATGGATAAAATTCTTTGAGTGTATATTACACATAGCTTACAGGTTGCCTCTAAAAATTTGGAGAGTTTCAAAAAATTATGATAAGCAAATTTTAAATCAAAGAAAATCTAAAATTCAGGAAGATTTTAAAAAGGAGCTTGGATTAAATGTAGATAAAGTTAAAACCGGTTTTGGTACACCAAATGATGGGAATACTGCGAGACGGTTTTTCAGCAACATTGATGTCTCATCTAGCATAACGCAGGTTGATCCATCACTAATTAAAATTTTTTCTTTGATTTTAAAAACTATTTCAAGCAGTAAAACAATAAATATTATAAATTTTCAACAGCTGCTTAGAGAAACATGGAATTTATATGTTCAAAAATATTCTTGGTATTGTATGCCTGTTACTGTCCACAAAATACTAGTTCATGGAGCAGAATTTATAAAAAACTCCAAGATTCCAGCAGGTATGTTATCTGAGGAAGCTATAGAAGCCACTCATAAAGTTTTTAGAAAAACTCGTTTAAACCATACTCGAAAAAATAGTCGTACAAATACTAATAAAGACCTAATAGAAAGAATGGTTTTGCAGTCTGAACCAAAGTTATCTATACATAGAAAAGAAGATACAATAAGTAAAAGGAGTTGTGAAGAAATAAATGATTTCATTATTGAGGAAAATAATATTTATGCGGATAATCAAGAAAATTTAATCAACCAGCTTGAAGAAAGTGATTCGGATGAATAGAGTAAACAAATTCTAACATTTTCTTTTTTATTGTATATATTTAATAAATAAAAATTGTTCAAAACATTATTTTTTATAATTTATTTAAATAATAAAACAAGTGTAAATATTAAAAAGTAACATTTACTTTTCTTACCATTTGAATTTTTTTCGTTTTTAAAAAAATTTAATACAAGATTTAGGGGGTGGCCGGGAGTGCATGTCCTTGCTGCGAATTGGAAAAAATTTGACACACACATTTTTCTTGTAACAAGTGCTTCGTGTATGAAATTAATTTAAAAATTTTACTTTTTGTTCCCTTTTTTTACTTTTTTGAAAAAGGACATTTTTGAGATGGGCGTGTCCTTGCCCCGATTTGGATAAAATTTGGTCAACTCATTAAGGGTATCAAACTAAACGACTATTTCATAAAGTTCGGACTTTTTTTCTATCTTTTATGACGGTTTTTAATTTCAGGATATATGGGAAGGACACGAATCCTTCCTCCAAAGTTTTTGAAATTTTAATATTTTTTTTCTTTTATCAAATCAAATACGTGTGCCAAATTTCAACTCTTTACAACCACTTCTTCTATTTATGGCCACCCGTTATATGAAATCACGACACTGTGCACCCCAATAATGTGCGAAACAACTTGCTTCACCAAACAAAATTTTAAGAGCGAATCAAGTAGATTCATATTGAATCTACTTGCGAAGCACGAAAAATTGCACTCTTCTCTAATTTTTATCGCAAGTTTATCTGCACTAGCTGTAAAAATTTAATATTATTGTAAACAAACCAAATTATTTTATTGTTGCTAGATGTAAAGAAAGTAAATACGTACGAATGTTTTTTTTTTTCAAATAAGCTAACTAATTTCCATTCACTTTTGTTTGTCCATTCAAAAAAATAATTTTCCACAAATTGTAAATTCTGTTTTTTTTATTCTGTTTGTTTATTAAAGACAACTGTCAAATCGAATCAAGTTAATTAGTCATGTAAACAGCATGATTCATAAACATGATTCAGAGGGCGAAGCAGGTGATTCAAGTCGTCGTGGAAAACATAGTATAACAGGTTTAAGGAAAACTTTCGACTCAACAGGAAGGCTTTCCAAAAAGTGTGTGAACATGTTAGAAATATGGAGAGGTTGGACAGCAATATGAGGCTTTGTATTCCACTCGATAAGAGAGTGGCAATATCATTGTTCGCATTGGGATCGGCAGCGGAATATAGGACAGTTAGTAGTTTATTCGGTGTGAGACGCAGTACCGTTGGTGAAATAGTAATTGATTTTTGCCACGCGATATGTAATAATCTAGGTCACTATATTCAGCCTTATTATTATTATTATTATTTTTTTTTTTTTTAATGCATTTAATTTATTTATTGAATCTTCAGAAATGAAATGACAATAAGTATTCAAATCTTAATACTAAAGAGAAAATAATAAGCCCAGCCAGTGCTAGACACAAATTTTTATGATACTAAAAAAATTTCACATCAACTGATCCAGTCATCTGTTTTGCGCTTACGTTAAAGCAAGGGTATCCCTCCTTCTCAACCGATTGTGGCCACTACAGTTAAGGATGTCTCGTGCAAGTGGGTTTGGATGGTGTTCAAGTATGCTGACATACTTTGACGCATATTTTGTAAATTCGAATTTTACTAATGGCACGCCTAGATCTTTGTGGATTCGAGAATTTTTAACATACCATGGAGCTGCAGTAATTATCCGTAGAATTTTATTTTGACCCCTTTCTGCCGATTAGCCAATTAAGTTGCACTGCTTTTAATCTCTTTTGTGTAAGTTTCGCTTCAATATGAGACTTCCAAGTTAAACGGCGGTCGAGGTGAATGCCGAGGTATTTGACTTCATTGTGTTGCGGGATAATTTGATTATTTATTCTGACGAACGAGCAGGTATCTTTTCGCAATGTGAAAGTTATATGAATACATTTCTGTTCGTTAACCCTGATTTTCCAAAGCTCTAGCCAATTCTCTAGCTTATAAACATAATTCTGCAAATTCTGTGATGGAACTTGGTGGTCCTTATGGACGCTGATAAAGGCTGTATCGTCTGCAAAAGTTGACGTATGGATTTTGGGGTCTGACGGCATGTCGGAGGCATATATCAAATATAAAGTAGGACCCAGTATGCTACCCTGTGGCTCACCTGATTCAATTGGCTGAGCGGTACTTAAAAAATCACCTTCTTTGATTTTAAATTTGCGACCATATAAATAACTTTCCATGAGTTTATGGGTGTTAGCAGGCAGAGTTAATTTTATTTTGTGCATTAAACCGTCATGCCAAACTTTGTCGAACGCTTGCCGACACATCAATGAAAAGGGCGGAGCAGTATTTTTTGTCTTCAAACGACCCTCTTATCACATTTACCAATCTGTGTGTTTGTTCGATGGTGCTGTGTTTAGCCCTGAAGCCGAATTGATGATTAGGAATACATTCAGTGTCATTCAGAATTGGAGTCAACTTAGTCATTAACAATTTTTCAAACAGTTTTGAAATTGTCGGCAGTAGACTAATTGGCCTATATGACTCCACTTTGGTGTGGTCCTTCCCTGGCTTAGGAATCATAGTGATCATAGACACCTTCCAATCTGCAGGATAGTATTCTAGGCGTAAAATAGCGTTGAAGATAAAGAGGATAATTCTTCTTGCTATACGAGGTAACTCCACAAGCATTTTATTGCTGATTTTGTCCATACCTGGAGCCTTTCTAAGGTTCAGAGTACCAATAGCGTTTTGGACATCACGAAAGTTTAGTCTTAGAGGTACAGGAGGCCTTATAACAAGTGGTGGCAAATCAGATTCGTTATTATTTGAGTTGTTTATAGTAAACACATTTCTCAAATGGTTAACAAATAATGTCCCTTTCTCGGAATCATATCTAGCCCAGTCACCATTCGGATTTCGCAAAGGAGGTTTTCCTCTTACTGGTCTTTTTAAACCTTTTGCCGCCCTCCATAACGAGTAGTCAGATTGTGGGGTACTATCAAGACCTTCCAAGTAAGATCTAAGTGAGGCCGTTCTTTGGGTTTCTAAGAAATGTCTTAGTATATCTCTGCATTCCCGTAGCCTAGCTTTCAGTTCAGGAGACCTGTGAATTTGCCACTCTCTTCTCATTCTTCTTTTTTCTGATAGGAGATGTTCGAGTTCAGAGAAATAAGTTCTGTTTGTCCTATTTCTACATTCAACGTGATAAGTGGAAGCGTGATTCACAGCTCGTCGAAGGTCCTCGGTAAAGTTGCCAATCGACTCATCAATATCGTCGGTAGTTCTCAACACAACATTTTCCGTGCAATGAGAACTTAAATACTTTTTGTATTTTATCCACCTTACTCGGGTCTTAGTCATGTTCATAAATGGAGAACCACACACTTGAGGGGAATGCATTGAAATGATAGTAGGAGAGTGATCTGAGGACAAGTCCAGTGAAGGATCCACTTGCATCCATTCTACAGGGATATTTTTCATTACCCCAAAGTCAATAACATCGGGAAACTTCCGTCGGCCAATAGGTGGGATGTCCACTTGAGAGTACATCTAAGCCCATTTTAGCAATGGTGTTGAAGAGTACGCGACCCTTTGGGGTTACCAGACGTGAACCCCAAAATGTGTGTTTGGCGTTAAAGTCACCAGCAACTAAAAATCTAGCTCCAAGGGATTTAAAGAAGTTATGGTATTGGTGTTCTTTTATTGAAAATCGAGGCGGAGAATAAATCGACGATAAAACAAATTTGTATTGACAGAATTCAATGCAAATGTTTGTTGCTTGGAGGTAATCCTCACTTATGTTATTCATTAGATAATGCTTTATTCTGTTCTTTATAAGAATTGCCGAACCTCCACAAGCTCTTCCGCGGGGGTCTTTAGTATCGTAGAACTCGTAGCCATTAATTTTGAAGTACCCTGTCGACGTCAAGTGAGTTTCAGCAATCATCATAACATCAATCTGCTTATCCATCAGGAAGTATTCCAGTTCATTTTTATGTTGGCGGAGGCCGTTCGCGTCCCAGAAACAAATTTTTAAATAAATCATTTCTTTAAAATGGCTTGCAAGATAGTGGATTGCATTTTCAGCATTTCCTGCATCATGGATGTCATGGTGGTCGTAAAAGTGTTCATAGTTTGGACAAGTGTCTGCAATGTTGTCTCTAGATTGTTAATATGCGGCTCAGAATATTGGGGTTTAGGTTCCTGCTCCAGACCTGGCATATTAGATTTAACGACGTTTGCGTAAGAAACTTGTCTAGAACTAGGCGCGTTTACATGACCGTAATAATTGAGGGAAATTGTCACTCGATGCTAAATTTGGCTGTTGAGAGCGATTAGGCAATACTGACGTCTTGTTGGTTCTTATGCCTTTCAAATGAGTGTAAATTGGACAACCTCTATAATTTGCGGTATGATTACCTCCGCAAATTGATTGATTGATTTTTGAGTCAGTTCTCGACTGCATTGAGCAGTTGCATGTAGCTCCCCACACGCAACACAAACTGTCGGCAATTTACAATACGCCTTGGTGTGACCAAATTCTTGACAGTTGAGACACTGGACGGGTCCCTGACGCTTATGTGGTTCTTCCACGGTGATTCTACGATGCAGAAGGTACATCAGATTGTAGATGGGATGGGACTCGTTTTTCTTTAAGACAACATCTCCAGGTTCCAATTCTACCCTGAACATGGGCTGAGGGATCTTTTCACGGTTTCTAATATTCACTACGCTCTTAATTTTGAACCCTTTGTCCATTAAACCGGTTTTTATCTCCGCGGGATCAACACATGGGTCTATACCCTTTAGAACGACTTGGAGTCCTTTTGCGCTTTTGAGCTGGTAGGTATAGAAATCCCTAGTCTCCCTTTCCAGCTGTTTGGACAATTTTCGAAAATCATCTTCCCTATTCACTTGTATCTTTGTCTCGCAGATATTTCCATGTTTCATTGAGGTTACGCTAAACATGTTTTCACCTATTACAGCAACAATTCCTTGTACCAATTTACTGGAAGTCGGCTCTCTCAGATAAATTGGTGGGGGCTTAAACGTCTTCTTCGGAAGTTCTGGCTCATCCATCTGGAGGAGAGCAAACCTATTTTGATCATTACTCACGGTCTTAGGAGCTTTTGCATTTGATGACACTTGAGCAGACTTCGGGCTCCTCTGTCGCTTGAGAACGGTGATGTACTTATCCATACCTACTTGTTTTTTTGGTTTGACTGCACTGTTTGATGAAGATGATGTTTTTTCATCTGTTGAAATCACTATATTGGGCGAACAGGAACGACGCCGTTCTGCGGCTCTTGTAGTGAGAAGATTCTCCACAGATTTTTTTATGGATTCTTCCTCAGAGACCCATTTAGTTTTTCTAGACGAGCTAAGCTCTTTCTCAGAATTACATCTGAGAGGAACACTCATACAGTTTTTATGCGATTTTTATATTTTTTTTGTATTTTTACCTATTACGAGTTATTTTTTCACTTTTTTGTTTTATTTCAACCTATTACACTTTTTCACCTATTACGATTTTTTCACCGAAAATTCAGCCGCACTAAAAATAACACGTCCGAACAGTTCGATGAGACGAGACTGAATGATGAGCCTTATTATGAGTGTCGTTTTCTTTTTACGACAACGACTCTTTCGTAATATATTTGTTTCTTTAATCTATTGCGAAACAGTCGTTGTCGTAAAAAGAAAACGACCTCATAATAAGCAAATTAATTCGTATCCTCCACATTCCCAAGAAATTAAGCACATTGTTGATGGGTTCGAACAGCTCGGATTTCCGCAATGCTTTGGAGCTGTAGATGGATGTCATATAGAAATTCAGCCAAAAAAAGAGGATGCAGTAGACTATCACAATTATAAAGGCTGGTATTCAGTGGTTTTATTAGCAAGTTGTGATCGCAGGTAATTTATTTTTTTGTATTTGTTGAACACATTTACATTTGTACTTTCGTTCTTTTGCAAATCAAAATTCACATATATAAACATTGGATCAAGTGGAGAAAATAATGACTCGTACATTTTTGAAAACAGTTCTTTAAAAAGATTTAATGAAAGCGCTAAAAAATTTCACAAAGCAAAGCAAAGCAATTGCCGATATCAATGTGCCTTCGTTGCTTATTGGCGATTCTGCTGTTCGCTTATCGCATATATGATGAAGCCATTTCCGTATTCAATAAATCAAACAGATATAGAAAAAACCTACAACTACCGACTGTCCAGATGTCGTCGTGTAATCGAAAATGCATTTGGCCAGCTTAAAGCTAGATTTAGAAGAATTGGTAGGGGTTTGCAATTAGCACCAAAAAATTTTAACATTATAATAAAAACATGTTGCATTTTACACAACTTCTTGAAAATGGAAAATGACGAAGTTTTTTCCGCATGGATGGAAACTGTTGCAGAAGACTTAACTACACGCAGCCAGCCCAACCACTCAACAAGAGTTGGCGAAAATGACGTGGCAGCATTAACTATTAGGAATGCAATAGCTTTGAGTTTTAGTAAGTACAAATATTATGATTATGTATTTATAATAAGTTAATATGCTTCACGCAATGCATATATACATACATTATATTAATTTTACTTTGCACTTCTTTAAATATGCGATATTTAATAGGTCTGTCCAGCGGTTTAGCTTTCTATGTGGCACAAATAAACAAACAAACAAAAACACAAATTTATTTTTATGTACAGAAGAAAGAAGATTATGTATAACATTTTTAAATCTTGTCTATTAAGGTTTTCATTAAAGTTTAAACTCTTTGCTAGTGTCGATTTGCTCCCGATTTCATTCGATAATGATTGGCTGTCTTCTACCACACTTTGGAAGATTTTATTTTGTTCTTTCATCATTTTGATAACTTCACCTAAATGGTTTCTCTTTCTTCCAGAGGACAATGAAGCTGTGGCAGCTGAGGAGAACGTGGTGTCAAGTGAAGGCAGTGGTGAAGAGGGCGACGAAATCATCACTGGCGATGGTAACGGCTGTGACACCGGTGATGGCAATGGCTGTGACACCGGTGATGGTAATGGTTGTGACTCCCGCGATGGCTGGCTGCTTGCTTAAATTAAATTATTTTAAAATATATGAAATGTTAATTCTTACAAATAAAAATGTTTACAGCATTATTGGCGGCATTGCTACCAATTATCCAGTGCACGAATTGTAAAATTTCCAATTCGATGGGTTCCCACCAGAAGGTCCCATTTCCTTTTTCTCCTTTCTACAAATTTCAATAGGTATTTTGTGATAAAAAAAGTTGTTAAAAGATAAAACAAAATATCTGTATTTTTGCGTCAAATTTCTTATTTTCACATGCACTTTATTGTCCATTTTCACAGAGATTTCTTTGTAAATGTGCCCGTTCTTTTTTGTTCGCCGTAAAATGGTTGCGCGTTCCATTCACAGCTCTACCAGAACCTGGGTTTCCCTATCGCTCCACACACTTCGTTTCTTTCCTTTGGAAATCTTAAAATGGAAAAATTTAATTTCGATTATAATATTTATATATGAGTCATTCCATGTCAAACGGTACGAATTTGGGAAAAAATTTAACGCAATGATTCCGATTTTTATGGAAATTTGCAGATTTAGTCCTCTACAAATTCTACTTCATCCCTGATGAGAAAAAAAAAAATATGAAAATTGTTTTTCAAAAGTTATGACCAATTGAACTTTGGTCAAATGAAGATTTTTTCAAAGAGGTGTGTTTATTCAATCGCATGTAACTCCTGAAATACTGGACCGATGTTATTGTGATATACCTTGTTTTGAAGGTAATTTCAATTTCTTCTAAAATACCAAAGCGGTATGACATATCCCCATAGCATTTTTTTAAGTTTGTATCATTTTCATCCTTTTATTTCGATTTTCAAACTGATTACATCTTTTTTTTTTTTTAAATTTTGAGGGTGTGTTCTTATAGGTCTTTTTTACAGACTGTGTGAGTTTTGAAGTGGTGAAATAATGCGTTCTATTTTTAACGATTTTTTTACCTTATACCTTTTGCACGAGCAACAAAAATTTCTGTGAATATAGAAAAAAATATATTTTTCTATAGTTTATTAACACAAGATACAAACAACAACAAAAAACAAAGAAAACGTATTTCAGTCATGTGTAATATTTACACTAAAAAAGAAAACAAAAAATAGAGTAAAGAAATAAATGTTATGCGTCTTAATACAGTACTGCTCAGAAGATGATGTTGTCTGAACTTTAATTTTTTTACCGGGTTGTGGAATGAATGCGTGGTAGCCAAGAGTTCCAGAAATTATTTTCGCTTTGTCAAAGCGCTCCTTTAGGTGTTTCCCTATCTTCATATTGGTAGTTATTAAAGAACTCTGTATGAATGTTCGTGACGTTTTTATTCACCCAATCATAAAATTTGACGGCACTATTAATGGGATTTATGAGGCTGGACAAGCTTGCACGTGCTGCTAATCTTTTGACTGTTCCTCCCAGACCATCGCAGGGCTCTTTGCCATGAGACGTCGCAGAAAAAATGCCATTCATCTGGTATTCCAAAATCATCTACGTGGAACGTCAGGTTTAAAAAGTTTTTCTTGTTTTTGTATTGTGCGCTTGCACCGAAATCATGCGTCTGGACGCTCCAATGAAAAAATCTTCAATCTGACTAAAAGTCCAGTCTGAGACTAGGGTTAATATTTTAATTTTCCTTTCTATTGCACTTGCAAAATTTTGTTTATGTTTGTTTAATATTGAAGCATTTTTTGTTTCATTGTCAGGAACATCTTCGCTGTCTTGATTTGAATTTTGAAACACGCGTTCGTTTATCAAATTAACAATTTTCTGTTTTTTAATGGTGTTATATTTTTTCTGCTCAAGTTTTCTTTTGTTTATAGGAGAACCGTTATACAACAGCAATGCCTCATTAAGAGTCACCAATTTTGCACTTTCTACGGAATAATCGCTGTCAATAGACATATTGTCATCACATCAGAAGAACTTTCTACGTCAGTTTCACTCACTTTACTTAATTTAATACGGCAATTAGTACAAATTCTAACCTTGCCCTTTATGTGATTTAAGTTTTAATTTTCGTTTACGTTTAAAAACACTTGAACTTATCCATCGCAATGTTTTCTTAGAACTTTTCTTATGACATCTTGATTGAAACGGATGGCAACAAACATCGAACCGAGGTGGCATTTTGATTCTGAAAAACTTCTTTAATTATATTTTTCTGAGAACTTCAAGGAAGTCTGCGCGACAAATTAAACGCGAATGACTGTAACAATTGACCTAATGTCGTCCGGGCACAGCAATGACAGAATATACATTACTACTATGATTAGAAAACCATTGACATCAATGCAAATTATGTATTTGTATTAAAAGTATAAACAGTTGGTGTTTTCAGCTCTCTATAAGCTCTTTATTTCTGCTCTTAGTTTATCGTTTGTATTTAATAAAATTGTTCGCAAATAAGACTGTTACAGTAATTGCTTTTGTTGTTCTTATTGTTGTATTAATAAGTCAAAAACATATTATCATTCTGTTAACTATTCTAAGTAAATTCACAGCAATTTATGTTGCTTGTGGAAAAGATGTTTCGGAAAAAATTTGTAAAAAAATAGAACGCATTATTTCACCACATCAAAACTCACACAGTCTGTAAAAAAAGACCTATAAGAACACACTCTCAAAATTTAAAAAAAAAGATGTAATCAGTTTGAAAATCGAAATAAAAGGATTGAAATGATACAAACTTAAAAAAATGCTATGGGGATATGTCATACCGCTTTGGTATTTTAGAAGAAATTGAAATTACCTTCAAAACAAGGTATAGCACATTAAAATCGATCCAGTATTTCAGGAGTTACATGCGATTGAATGAACACACCTCTTTGAAAAAATCGACATTTCACCAAAGTTCAATTAGTCATAACATTTGAAAAAAAAAATTTTATATTTTTTTCTTGAAACACGTATAAAATATTTTTAAGAGAAGAATGCACACACAAACTGCCGAAGCAATCCAAGTTAGTGATGTAAAAAATCCGTACCGTTTGACATGGAATGACTCATATATGTATTCATTCTTATAAAAACAATTAAATCTACGTACGATTGCTGATTTTGAATTCATTTAAATTTTATTTATTTATTTGTCTTCTTCTTCTTTGACAATAGTAAACAATTTGATAACGTATTATTGATTTTCGAAGATGTTGCCATATTGAAATAGCTAAATGCAGTACAAATTCAGTTTGATTTTGTGCATTTTCATCTAACTTAATGCGCATTAAGATGGGATAAATCACGAGTTAATTTGAATTAAGACTGCTAATGCAAATTAACTGTGTCGTCTGTCTACGCTATAAGCTTGCGACCATGGTGAAATTAAATACTAGGTGACAGCATTGCTACAACAATTAAAACAAGGCAAGAACAACAGGCATTTTTGTTTGTGTAAAATACTTTTGTTACTGTCAAAAACATCTGGCATAAAATAAAGAAAACAAACACAAACATTGATAAAAAACAGAAAAATTTTATTTTCTTTAAAAATTTAGAAACTCGTTATGATTTTTTTTGGGGCATTTTGATTAATGAGGAAATTATAGACAGTCGTATCCATAGTGAAATTAAATATATATATCTTCCACAAAAATAATATCTACAAAAGCCAAAAATAGTGTAGTCGGCGCCGGTTCAACGTTGACCTGTTCTGTGTTGCGACAAAATTGTCGTATTGTTAATGCATTTTTGTTGGACAATGTGACAGTGGAGGATAATTGCTGTCTGGAATTTTTTGTTGTTGGTCAGAATACTTTTGTAAAATCTAATACTGAGCTGAAAGAAGGTTGTGCGATAGGAGAGTCATGTGTGTTGCCGGCGAATACAAAACTATCAAAATCGTTGCTGAAAAATGATGCAGAAGGTACAAAAGTTTTAGTTAAGTTGTACCATATATATATAATGTCGGACGGGGAGAAGTGGTCAATGCAAATAAAGCTGCTTGGAGTAAGATTCTTTTGGCATAACTTACTCCACTGTTCTCTTTTGTTTGGGTCTTGAGGAACCTTAAAGAAGGGACCACTTCCAGCTACTCCTTTGTTACGGCATAAGATGCAACAACGCATTTTTCTACCGCAAAAAAATATTCACTTTTAAAGAGGAATCTTAATATTTATCTTACAAAAAAACTTACATTTTTAGCAAAACAACTCAAAAACAAACACTATTTAATATAATTTAATATAATAGAATTTTAAACTATTTAACGCATATAAAACGGCGACAAAAATTCAATTTTTCAAATACAAAATAATTTTGTAACGTTTTTGTATAAACTTTGACTATTTGTAAACAGCTTTTTGACATTTTCAATTTCACCATGAATAGAGCAAAAAATAATCAGCTGGCGCTATGCTGTCACCTAGTATAAATTCACCTTGCTTGCGACTGTATTTCTATTGGTTTTTCTTTTGGTTTTTTTTCAATGTTGGATGCTGAGGCAGTACCCCATAATTGAATTCCATAACACCAGATTGGCTTTAGAATTGCATTGTACAACAAAAGTTTGCAATCCAACTTTAATGTAGAATTTCTGCCGATTAGCCAATTAAGTTGCACTGCTTTTAATCTAATCTGAGTAAGTTTTGCGTCGATATGAGACTTCCAAGTTAAACGACGATCGAGGTGGATTCCGAGGTATTTCACTTCATTGTGTTGCGGGATAATTTGATTATTTATTCTGATGAAAAGATACCTTTTCGCAATGTGAAAGTTATATGAATACATTTCTGTTCATTTACCCTGATTTTCCAAAGCTCTAGCCAATTCTCTAGTTTATAAACATAATTCTGCAAATTCTGTGATGCAACTTGGTGGTCGTTATGGACGCTGATAAAGGCTGTATCGTCTGCAAAAGTTGACGTGTGGATTTTGGGGTCTGACGGCATGTTGGATGCATAAATCAAATATAAAGTTGAACCCAGCATGCTATTATGGGGTACTCCTGCTTCAATTGGCTGAGCGGGGCTTAAAAAATCGCCTTCTTTGATTGTAAATTTGCGACCATATAAATAACTTTACATAAGTTTCTGGGTGTTAGGAGGCAGAGCTAATTTTATTTTATGCATTAAACCTTCATGCAAGACTTTGTCGAACGCTTGGGAAACATCAATGAAAAGCGCGGAACAGTATTCTTTCTCTTCAAACGACCGTCTTATCACATTTACCAATCTGTGTGTTTGTTCGATGGTGCTGTGTTTAGCTCTGAACCCGAATTGGTGATTTGGGATACATTGAGTGTCGTTCAGAATTGGAATCAACTTAGCCATTAACAATTTTTCAAACAGTTTTGAAATTGTCGGCAGTAGACTAATTGGCCTATATGGCTCTACTTTGGTAGGGTCCTTCCCTGGCTTAGGAATCATGGTAATCATAGACACCTTCCAATCTGCAGGATAGTATTCTAGGCGTAAAATAGCGTTGAAGATAAAGAGGATAATTCTTCTTGCTACACGAGGTAACTCCACACGCATTTTGTTGCTGATTTTATCCATACCTGGAGCTTTTTTTAAATTCAGAGTACCAATAGCGTTTTGAGCATCATTAAAGCTAAGTCTTAGAGGTACAGGAGGTCTTATAACGAGTGGAGGCAAATCAGATGCATTATTTGAGTTTATAGTAAACACATTTCTCATATGGAATCTCGGAATCATTTCTAGCCCAGTCACCAGTTGGATTTCGCAGAGGAGGCTTTCCTCTAATTGGTCTTCTTAAACCTCGCGCCGCCTTCCATAACGAATAGTCTGATTGTGGGGTACTATCAAGACCCTCCAAGTAAGATCTAAATGAGGCCGTTCTTTGGATTTCTAAGAAATTTCTTAGTATATCTCTGAATTCCCGTAGCCTAGCTTTCAGTTGAGGAGACTTGTGAATTTGCCACTCTCTTCTAACTCTTCTTTTTTCTGACAGGAGATGATCGAGGTCAGCGTAATAAGTTCTGTTTTTCCCACTTCTGCACTCAACGTCATATGTGGAGGCGTGATGTACAGCTCTTCGTATGTCCACAGTAAACTTGCCAATCGACCCATCAATATCCTCGGTAGTTCTCAACACTACATTTTCCGTGCAGTGGGAACTTAAATACTTTTTATACTTTATCCAACTTACTCTGGTTTTAGATATGTCCCGAAATGGAGAGCCATTCCCTTGAAGGAAACGCATTGAAATAATAGTAGGAGAGTGATCTGAAGACAAGTCTAATGAAGGCTCCACTTGTATCGATTCTACAGGGATATTTTTCACTACTCCGAAGTCAATAACATCGGGAATCTTCCGTCGGTCCGTCGGCCAGTAGGTGGGATGCTCGCTTGAGAGTACATCTAATCCCATTTTGGCAATGGTGTTGAAGAGTTCACGACCCTTCGGGGTCACCAGACGTGAACCCCAAAAAGTGTGTTTGGCGTTAAAGTCACCAGCAACTAAAAATCTAGCTCCAAGGGAATTGAAGAAGCTGTAGTATTGCTGTTCTTTTATTGAAAATCGAGGCGGCGAATAAATTGATGATAAAACAAAATTGTATTGACAGAATTCAATACAAATGTTTGTTGCTTGTAGGTAATCCTCACATATGTTGTTCATTAAATAATGTTTTATTCTGTTCTTTATAAGAATTGCCGATCCTCCACATGCTCTTCCGCGGGGATCTTTAGTATCATACAACACGTAGCCATTAATTTTGAAGTACGCTGTCGCCGTCAAGTGAGTTTCAGCAATCATCATGACATCAATCTGCTTATCCATCAGGAAGTGTTCCAGTTCGTTTTTATGTTGGCGAAGGCCGTTCGCATTCCAAAAACAAATTTTTAAACAAATCATTTCTTTAAAATGGCTTGTAAGATAGTGGATTGCATTTTCAGCATTTCCTGCATCATGGATGTCATAGTGGTCGTAAAAGTGTTCATGATTTGGACAAGTGTCTGCAATGTAGACTCTAGAGTGTTAATATTAGGCTCGTAATATTGTGATTTAGGTGCCTGCTCCAAACCTGGCATATTTAACCACGTTAGCGTAAGAAACTTGTCTAGAACTATGCGTGTTTACATGACTAGTGGACCGTAACAATTGCGGGAAATTGTCACTCGATGCCAAAATAGGCTGTTGCCGATGATCAGGTAATACTGACTTCTTGTTGGTACTTATGCCTTTCAAATGAGTGTAAATTGGACAACCTCTATAATTTGCAGTATGATTACCTCCGCAGTTACTGCATTCTTTGATTTTTGAATCAGTTTTCTACTTATCACATTGAGCAGTTGCATGTAGGTCCCCACACGCAACACAAACTGACGGCAATTTACAGTACGCCTTGGTGTGACCAAATTCTTGACAGTTGAGACACTGGACGGGTCCCTGACGCTTATGTGGTTCTTCCACGGTGATTCTACGATGCAGAAGGTACATCAGATTGTAGATGGGATGTGACTCGTTTTTCTTTAAGACAACATCTCCAGGTTCCAATTCTACCCTGAACATGGGCTGAGGGATCTTTTCACGGTTTCTAATATTCACTACGCTCTTGATTTTGAACCCTTTGTCCATTAAACCGGTCTTTATCTCCGTAGGATCAACACATGGGTCTATACCCTTTATAACGACTTGGAGTCCTTTTGCGCTTTTGAGCTGGTAGGTATAGAAATCCCTAGTCTCCCTTTCCAGCTGGTTAGACAATTTTCGAAAATCATCTTCCCTATTCACTTGTATCTTTGTCTCGCAGATATTTCCATGTTTCATTGAGGTTACGCTAAACATGTTTTCACCTATTACAGCAACAATTCCTTGTACCAATTTACTGGAAGTCGGCTCTCTCAGATAAATTGGTGGGGGCTTAAACGTCTTCTTCGGAAGTTCTGGCTCATCCATCTGGAGGAGAGCAAACCTATTTTGATCATTACTCACGGTCTTAGGAGCTTTTGAATTTGATGACACTTGAGCAGACGTCGGGCTCCTCTGTCGCTTGAGAACGGTGATGTACTTATCCATACCTACTTGTTTTTTTGGTTTGACTGCACTGTTTGATGAAGATGATGTTTTTTCATCTGTTGAAATCACTATATTGGGCGAACGGGAACGACGCCGTTCCACGGCTCTTGCAGTGAGAAGATTCTCCACAGATTTTTTTTTAAGATTCTTCCTCAGATACCCATATAGTTTTTCTAGTTGAGCTAAGCTCTTTCTCAGAATTACATCTGAGAGGAACACTCATACAGTTTTTATGCGATTTTTAATGTTTTTTTTTATATTTTAACCTATTACGAGTTATTTTTTCACTTTTTTGTTTAATTTCAACTTTTTATACTTTTTCACCTATTACGTCCAATTTGAATTACCTTTTTTAATTATGTTTATTTTTTTGATATTAATTTCTTTTATGTTAGAAAAACGTTAAACAAATGCTTAATGTAATAAAATTACATATTAGATCAAAAAATCATATTTTAATTACGGTGCAATAACTGCTATATGCCATAAAAATATTTGAAGATTTCAGCTGCAATACCCGACATCAACCATATCGCTACGAATAGAGTAAAAAGTTCTATTTTTTTATAAGGGTGACTCAGTAGCAGCGCTGCCAGAAGTAAGATTTTACCTTATTTTTTAAGATTTTTTAACCAAAAAAAGATTTTAAGATTTTTTCCCCAAAAAACAGATTTTTTATTTTGTGTAGACGAAGGTTAGGTTCAATTAAAAACAACCTGTTTTGTACTACTTAATTCCAAAAATAAGATTTTTTTCTTCTAAAATAAAACTTTTTTTTTGTGAAATTAAGATTTACTGAAAATTTCTGTTTAATAAAAAATAACTTAAAAGTAGTCAGGTGTATTAGATTTTATTTTTAAGAAATAAAATAATTTTTTCTATTCTATATTAAATGTTTTAATACAACTTGCTTTTCGGCAACTTGAAAAAATTATAAATATTTATCGCTTTTATTCAATTTTTACCATCTTGAATTGCAAAATTCATTACAAGTGTTCTCAAAATTTGTTTTTATTATTAATTCGCTTTCTACATTTCCAATTAGAAGCTTGTTTCGTTCCTTTCTCCAAAAATTGAACATCAAACTAAAAATTCTCTCGGTTGAAGTATTAGAATGAGGAATTGAAAATAGTTAGTTAGTTAGTTAATTGTTCTTTATTTTTTTTTTTTTTTTTTTTTTTTTTTTTTTTTTAATTCATTTCTGTTGTTACAAAGTTATATAAAAAAAATTTTTTTTTTTTTTAAAGTAAATAGAACATACGACTTTGACCAATGTCGTCAGTCGGATAGATATTGTGATTTAAATTATAACAATTGTGTTTTATGTTTAATTTAGATTAATAATTAAATTCATCAATAAGCTGTTTTCGATAACCTATTGCATCTATAACAAAAAGATATATAACTTTAAAGTTTTGCTTTGCATTATTTAAGATATTTATTAAATCATTTTCAGTTATTGTGGTTCTTTTAAAATATTTATAGCGGATTTCCCGTAAAATTGGACATATGGCAATAAAGTGCAGAATATTTTCCGTTTCGTTTCTATTACATAAAGAGCATATGCGGGGCCTATGTGTCTGAAATCTAGTTCCATTGAGCTCAATCAGGTCACATCTGGCTTTAAAGATGTAGCTTACTGCCGTCGTATTATTAAAGATTTCGAAATATGTTTGTTGCTCCTTGTAGTTAAGTTTTGAATAAAAACGATTTGTTCTGGTTGCCTGTAGTAGGTGGTTTTCTCTTTCTTTTCTTTTTAGCCCGGTTAGTATATCAAATCTTAAACGTTCCCAGTTCTCTCTTGAAACGCATTCGGAAATTTGTATTGTAGTTACATCCCAAGCTAGTTTTTCTATGTGTTTATACCAATACGATTTTTTTTCTATTGTGAGTTTGGTTAGTTTACTTGGTAAGCGGTTATCGTCATAATCAAATAAGGTCTTTATTATATAACTCAGATGTAAATCAAGAGTGTATATATAGTTATTTTCAATACCAGTTTCTAACATCAATGCGTACGTTGGGGTAAATGCAGGTAGCTTAAGTATTTTTTTTAAGAAAAAGCGTTGAAGTTTGTCTACCTCTTCAAACAACGAATATCCCCATACTTGGGCACCATATGACTGGATTGCACGACACACTGATTGGAAGAGATTCCATTTTGCCTTTAATCCGATTTCTTTTTTTGATAAAAATTCTTTCCAAGTGGCGTTTATATTGTTTTTAGCAGATTTATTCCTTTTTTCTATATGTTTGCTAAACGACATTTTAGGTGATATTGTTACTCCGAGATAAGTATATTCGTTTGTCACTCTGATAGGTTCCCCCTTAAATAACCATTGTTCACGAGCAGAAATTCTGCCCCCATTTCTCAGTATCATCATTTCGGATTTGTTTAAATTTAGCTCTAGATTCCAAATTTCACAATATATTTCTAGCCTTTTAATCATATATTGCATCGTGTTTATATCATCTGCCAAAATCACGATATCATCAGCATACATTAAAAGCCTGATATTTTCTGTGCCCACATTAACACCTCCTCCTATATAATCATGTAAATCATTGAGATACACCGAAAAAAGCGTTGGAGATAATATACATCCTTGTTTTACACCGGATCCTGTTTCAAACTCCTCAGACAGTTCTTCTCCATTCCAAACTTTAAACTTTGTATGGCTGTATATACTTTCTATCATTTGAGAAAATTTTGTTGATACGCCAATGCATTGCAGTTTATATATAAGTGATTTTCTCGAGACTTTGTCAAAGGCTGCTCTAAAGTCCACAAAAAATGCATATAATTTCTTCTTTCCATTAAATTTAAGATGAGCAATCGCTGCTAAATTGTACAGATTATCAGAAGTTGAGTATCCTTTCCGAAAACCAGCTTGAAATTCTGTTATTATATTATGGTTGTGTAGCCATTGGTTAAGCCTAGTATTCAAAATACTCATAAATGTTTTTGCTACGGTATTCATAAACGCTATTCCACGATAATTATTTGTGTTCTCCCTTTCTCCCTTTTTAAAAATTGGAAAAATTATACTGTTTGTGAATGTTTCATCTAATTTTGACGTTTCATATATAATATTGTAAGAAGTCGCTAGTTCTTCCAGAAATCTATCAGAAGCATTTTTGAGAAATTCATAACTTACGCGATCTTCTCCCGGAGCTTTATTGTTTTTTGCCTTAGCCAGTACATTTATTATTTCGACGGTATTTATTGGGTGATCTAAAATATCGTCTGAATAAAACATTGCTGCATACATAATATTGTTTGATGTTTGTGGTGGATTTAACAACTTAAAGAAGTATTGTTTGAATTCATTTGTATGTATTCCAGGGTTTGCTTGTCTTTCTACATTCTTGATTTCCTTTACTAGATTCCACCAGTCTTTATTGTTTTTAACTAGATTTATTTGATTATCTATACATTTATAATATTCCTTTTTACTATATTCACATGTTTCTTTGTACTGCTTGTTTTTAATAAGATACTTTTTCTTGTTATCTTCTGTGGGATTCTGACGATATTGATGCAATGCATCAAAGGATTTTGTTCTTAAGTTTTTACATCTGTAATTAAACCATTTATTTTCCCTATACAATTGCGTTTTTTCTACTTGGTTGTTGCTGTTAGGATTTGCCGAGTTTATTATTTGTATTAAATCTTTTAAATCCAAATTATTTTTAAACTGTTTTATGGTGCATAATTCTTGATTAAGATTTTCTTTATATTTCTCTGTTTTTCTGTCATCCCATCTAAGTTTTGGAAGTAAATTCATCGGATTATCAACAGCTGTTACTTTTACATTTATGTTTAAAGTTATAGGCATGTGATCAGACCAAGGATTATTTTCTACCACAAAGGACTCAACCGATTCTAAATTATCATGAGCCAAAGCACAGATATCATTAACCGATTTGCCAACACTACTTATAAAAGTGAAATTTCCATATTCATCACCTCTTGTACATCCATTCATAATATGTAAACCAAAATCTTGACAAAGTTGAAGAAATGATCTACCCTTAGCTTCAACTTGTGTATCTCTAGAATTTCTGATGTCAAGGCCAGCTTTAAAAGAGGATTTTATAAACTCGTCTAGATATTGTTGTTCATTTCCTATTCGGATATTTAAGTCTCCAATTAGGATTAGATTTTCCACATATTCATTTGTTAGGAAATTTTTTACTATTTCAAAACTATCATACCAAGTAGCTGCTCTTAGATATAATGGCATTATATTTATTGTCTTAACAGAGGTTTTAATGATAATTAGCTCAACATTTTCTTTTACACTAAACTCGTATGCAATATTGTGCTTTTTAAGTTCTTTTTTGACGCCATATACACAACCTGCAATTGCTCTTCCAAATCTACTATATCTGTCCGCTGCTTTCCAATATGTATCATAACCACTGAAAAATTTTTTAAATCTGACTACCTTATCTTCCGTTATATGAGTTTCTAATAAAACAAATATATCGCTAGTTTTAATAAATTGAAAAAAATCATTTTGCAAAACTTTATTTTCTAAACCATGACAGTTATATGACAAAACTTTTAAAGGCATTGAAATATTTTCATTATAGATGCATTTAGGTTTTACAATTTTACTTTTAGGACATTTTTTATTTATTTTTTTATTTTTTAATGGTTTTTTGAATTTTTTGAGTTTAGATTAGATAAAATTTCATTATAATTTATAGAGATTGAATCTAAAGTATCTCCAAATATTTTTTTGAGAGTTTTGACTCCGTCCTGCTTCTCGCATATCAGCTGTTTATTTTTGTTCCACCAGAACCAATTTTCTTTAATTTTCATTCTATCATTTCTTACTAATATACGATGATCGTTGTTCATGTCTAGAATAAGTTTTTGAAAATATAAACATACAAATTTTTTCGAAATTGGGATATGATTAAATTTTTAGGAATGTTTTCCATTTTTCTTCAACAGAATTTTCTTCCGGAATATTTTGAGCAAAAGTTTTTAAAGATATATGTAAATATATATATTTGCTATCAAATAAGAAATTGTTCCTCAAAAAAAAAGTACAAAAAGAAGTCAGAGGCTGAAAAAGTACATTTGCGTACTTCTTTAGGTCTTATGCAGACAGAAGTACAATTAGTAAAAAAAATACACGTACTTCTAAATGCAGTATGTCTGGCAAGCCTATATGGGATATATAACCTATTGTGGACCGATCATCCAAAAATTTAGTGTCATGATGTCTGTAAATATAAATATTATATGTGTTAAATTTTATCTCGATATAAAAATTTTTAAAATATTTATGGAGGCTAAAGTTGATTACGGGGAGGGGCTTATATGGGAGTTTCGACTAATTATGGACCGATCATAATAAAATTGTACCGGATTATTTGTATGCATATGAAATATATTTGCGTTCAATATTATTGGGATACCAACATTTTTGAGAGTGTTATACTCTTTAAAGTGATTTTCGGAAGTGGGTCGTATATGGGAGCTACGACAAAATTTGTAGATGTGATTTGGTTTCGTTTGCCACTCATTTGTGATGAAATTTGTTTGGTTCCTTGCATAATTAAAACATTTATGATCGGTAAACCCCAATTTGTATGGAAGCCAGGTGAAATAATGGACCGATTTCCACCCGTTTCAATCCCATCCATCCTTGGGCTGAAAAAATATCACGTACCAAATTTTATCAAAATATCTTCAAAATTGCGACCTGTACTCCGCGCACAAGCTTTACATGGACAGCCAGCCGGACGGACATCGTTAAATCGACTCAGAAAGTGATTCTGAGTCGATCGGTATACTTTAAGGTGGGTGTTGGACCAATATTTCTGGGCGTTACAAACATATGCACAATTCCAATATACCCTCCCCACTATGGTGGTGTAGGGTATAAAAACATGAAATAAAGGGAGACAAAAGCCTTAAAAAGAGTTTATACCCACCTCCAAAAAGATGGGAGGTATATTACGTTTGTCATTCGTTTTATAATACATCGCACATTCTGGGTCCTTATAAGAAAAATCACTTAGATCCGCATAAATCTCTTATAAAAATTATTATAACGTTCAAATTCATTTCTAAGTGTTATGAGTTTTCTACAATAGAATATACTGGGCAACTTCTGTAATGAGTACATAGTATGCTTTCCTTCACAATTACTACATATTTTCAAGTTCGAATCTTCTCGTGGTTTATCATACTGAGAAAAACAATGTAGTTCACCAGAAGCAACGCAAACTGGTGGTAGCTTACAATATGATTAGTGTGACCATATTCTTGGCAGTTTAAACATTGGACGGGGCCAGATCGTTTGTATGGTTCTTCTACCGTTATTCTTCGATCGTAAATTTGGTGTGTTTCACCTTTTCTTAGTTTAACATCACCAGGTTTTAATTCTACTCGAAAAAGTGGTTAAGGGATTTTTTTTCACGATTTTTAATATATATCACGTTCTTTATCTTAAAGCCTTTAGTTTCCAAACTACTCTTTATTTCCTGGGCTTCTATGCAGGAGTCGATACCCTTAATAACAATTTGAAGTCTTTTACTGCTCTTTAGCTGATAGGTATAGAAACTTTTTTACGGGATTCAGAATCAGTTACAATATTGCGATAATCATTTTCATGATTAACTTGAATTTTATTCTTGCATACTGTGATGGACACACAAGAGTAGTATATATGTGGCGAATTTCATTAAATTCGGTTATTTTAAAAATATAAATTCTTGATTTTCTGTCGAAAATTTTTCAAAGTCGTTTCCGGGTCCATTAAGAGTTATAGTGTTCGCTTAAAATTTTACCTCTTTAAGTTTTTAACATAAAGGCACCAAAATTTGGCCGGCGAACTAGAATTAAACCATTTTGAAATTTGTCCATACAAATAAGAACAACTTTAATGTACATACATAGTAATTTTATTTTTAAAAGCAAATAAAATCCTGTTTTAATAAATAAACAAGGTTAATGTATTTTATAAGACGCTTTTAAATTACAAGTTATGTTATCCAATACACAATACATTTGTCATATGAAATGAGAATCAATGTAATCAAAAAAGTTTAGAAAATTGTACAAGTGAAAGCGGCTATGTTCTTTTCCTTCTGATTATAATGTCACCGTGCATGACACGGTCAAATGATCAAAATAAATTTATTTAAATTCATGTACATATTTTGTTTTTTATAAAAATTTTTTGAATATTTTATTTAAATATATTTTTCCAACTGTTTCATTTTAATTTCTAAGCATTGTTTTTTGATGTTGTTCTTTTCATATAAAATTTTTTCCACTTCTTTATCATGGCGTTGGATTTCAGTGTTTTGTTTAGAAATTTCAACGGTTTTGATATTAATGGCTTTAGTTTGAGCATCTAAACGATCAACCACTTTGTCCAGCGCTTTATAAACTTGTCTCAAATTGGATTCCGTATTTTTTAAGATTTCGGAACTTGTTTTTAAGTTGTTAATTATGTCTTTTAAACTTCTTTCTATTTCTGAATTTTTATTTTGTTCACTGAGAATCAAACTTTTTAGATTTTGTTTAAGGGAGGGTGTATGTGGTCGTTTTTTTAAACGATTTTTTAGAAGTGCTGGGCTGATCGGACACAAAATTATCTACTCCAATGCAGTCGGAACTAATATCGAGGGCAGTTTCGTTTAACGTGTTGTTCTCTTTTTCTCCCCCATATGAAGAGCATCCTTCTATGCCATCAACACAGTCATAAAGACCACATATTTTTCCTATAGTTTTTTCTAAGCTTGATATGTATAATCGGTTATGTGGTCCTTCACCCGTAGCACGAGGCTCTTTTTATTTTGTGAAATTTTACAAGAAAATGTACATTTTATTTGAATTTTTACAGAAACTGAACATATCTACCTTCTTCCATCCGTTACAATCTTTTAGTGGTGGACCAATCTTATTTAGCTCCTGCGCAAACGTTTGGCAAAGCTTTTCCGCTTCGACTCTATCACCTTTAAAAAAAGTTCTTCGCCAGTTGTGGGTGTTTTTCCATAAAACTAACCATGCATTCCTCTTGAGCACTATTTGTGTGTTTTCCCCAAAAATTCCATTTTAATATTTATTAATTTCGAACTACAAGCTTTGTGTACATACTATACACGTGCATTGGTACACAACATCGTACAAGTTGGCCATGATTTCTTTTTTGAGTAAGTTTTAGTGCCTGTTTTCATTTATGTTGTATTTGTAGATGTTGTGATCTACTCTCGTAGGTTGTGTGTAGTTGAGTTGTATCAACTTACAATACTACATACAAGTTACACAATACAAAGTAGTATATCGTTTCGAACAGATGTAGTGAGTATTTGTGGAATACTATTTTTGTCTGACTGCAGTAAAATAGAATAAAAAGACAAATTTATTTGTTTTTGGGATGGAAAAATTTTGTATTTATACCAGAAAAGGTGAATAGTAAAAAATACTAATTTTTCAAAGGTATTCATTTTAACATAACATAAAAATAAATAAAAATTTTATATCAAGCACACTATAAGTACAATAAGTATTTGCGTATATGAGAGAGAGAAATGAATGCATGTTGTGTAGTTCCCAATACAACATAGTAGAACGAACATGCGATGTTCTGTGTAGAGTGATCAAACCAGAACGACATAACATCTACAACCATCTGTTTGACAACAGCACAACATTTACTTTACAACTTCTCGTTTGCACAACATATACAAGGTATTTATCAATTATACTACATTGTACAATACTTTGTAGTGTAATAATGTACGTCTCTAGTACATACATACAAATGTATCTACACCAGAGATCGGCAATGAATCGTTTTTTTACGATTCACAACTACTCATAACATTTTAAGTATAAAGGCCCAACTATAATGTGCATATGCTAGCTTAAGCAAACGTGCGAACACATATAAATTGTATGTGGCAAACTATAATGTACTTAACGAAACTTTTCGTTAAGTTTTTCAACTGTCATTTGCTTAAGCAAAAAAGCGAAACTGATCGCACATTCTGTACGGAATCAGCTGTTTGTTGTTGTTTGTTTGTGTTTTGAACAAAATGGAAGAAAATATATTTATTTTAAATTTAATAGAAAATGCGGAAAAAAATAAGTGCCTTTACAATAAAAGGGACCCTTTTTATTTTAACAAAAATGTTTTTCTGTCGCGGTTATTTCTCTGACAGAACAAGAGCGTCTTCTTCTTTTATAGTGTAGTTCACTTATTTCTTTTAATGTGCACAACCCTTCAAGCGCTAACTTTAATATTTTTATATTATTAAAATTTTTAAGTTTTTTCTCCATTTTTGCAAACACAATACGAAAATTAACAAAACATATGTAAACGTTTATTATTATTTACAATGTAGTGCTGCCACAGCTGTACATTTTAGTACTTTTGCCGATAAATTAAAAAAAAAAGGAAAAATTATGCGTTTCGGGTACGAAGTTTTCTTTTAATTATAAAATAATATAATAATATTTATAAAATATAGTCATTTAATGGCTTTTTGTTAAAATAAAAACATTTTTTTAAACATAAATGAGCAACTGTGGACAAAAAGTTTCAAAGTCATTGTAGCCACCTGAAAGTTAACTCTGAACTGGTTATGCATTTGGCAGCCTTTTCGTTAACTTTTGCAATTTGCTTAAGCTTGCTTATGCATATTATAGTTGGGCCTTAAGTGGTTTTACATCATTGAAATTTAACTACTCTGAGTTACTCAATCTCACATCAACGTTGACTTATAAATGCGGGTGGATATAAGTATGAGTACTACGCCGACTTCGAGCTCATACTATTCCCAATATGTTTGATTCATAAACAACGGTATTTAGATTTACATTTTAAGAAAAATACTTACATACTCATAAAATATTCAACTCAGTTAAGTCATTAAAAAAAATTTCAGCTTATTCCGTTATGTATTTATACAAAATAAGTAAAAAAGAAATATAAAAACATACAAATAAGTTTATAGGAAAACATATTAGGGAAAATATAACATTTATTATTTTATATAATTTTTATAAGCGGACTGTAAAAATGAACGACACTCGCATGAGTGTATGCGAGTCATACTTATTTTTTTATCGTCTACGTACATTGAGTTAAGGAGAGTCAAAATAAACAACATCATACATGAGATTAAATCTGAATATAATGAGTACTTCACACTTTAAATATGAATATTGGTTTGATGATATTGAGGCAAGTATGAGTACGTATAAGTATAACAAATTATAAGTCATGATTCAAGTATACTCACTTTTTCAGTACTCATAACTGATCTCTGATCTACACAAATACTTACATTTTCACTTAAATATTTTAAAAATATAAATTTTATTTTAAATGTTTGAGTTAAAAACGGTTAAAACAGTAAATTATCGTTTTCCATCACACTCTTTTTTTGACATTTTCATAGGACAAAATGGATAATGAAATAGTATTCGAATTATCTTGGTTTTTATAGAAATTATTTCTAAAACAGGCTTTTAAGGCCAGTTTTCCTCCTTAATGTAAATAAAAGACTTTATTTATTTATGCATTTTCTATCCGACGTTTCGTTGGTATTTTGCCAACATCTTCAGGGGATGAATTTTTATTAAATATATCTTTTCTTATTCAGTTTTACATTTAGTTTTAAATAAAAGATGTTTTTCACGACACAAATGGTACGACATATAACATATAATTTTAAATAAATGCAAAAATAATTAATTAAAAATATCACAGTAGATTGTCTCTTAATGCTAGGTATCACAGTTGTAATCGATTTGACAAACAAACAAGAAGAAGAACAAAATAAAACAGAAATAAGTGATGACATCACAACATCTTTCGATTTTAAGTATTTATTTAGCAAGTGGTCACACTAGGAAAATATTTTGTATGTCGTCAAATAATTTTGTTTGACGATAATATTTTTTTCTGTTTGCTCTGAATTTTATTTGTGGTCAGATTCAAGATATTAAATATTTGACGAAAAATATCAAATATTAGTCTGACCGTAACTTTAAATCAGTGGTTCTCAAAAAGAGAGGATTTGGTAATTACATATGTATGGGTGACACTACACAAACAAACAACAAAAACAAACACAAACAACAACAAAAATTAGCTGAAAAAGAAAAAACATGCGCAACAGTCCTACTTTGTTCAATGCTGTCATACAACTGAATGAAATATTAGTATTTTTACGCTCTTGTTGTGAGTATTGTTTGCGATCGTGTTGTGTACATGTAAATAGCCGAAAATCTTCGTATTCTGAACAATACTAGTGAGGACCACTGCTTTAGATTCACTCAAATATTTATTTGCAAATCATCTTTTCCATCAAACGACTGATAATAAGGAAAATTTGGGTGTTCTTTGAAACTAATGAACGACTAACATTTGTGCTCAAGTCACAAAATTTGTCGCTCTCTGCAATTAGAAAAATATTTATTAGAAAAGGTCTTTTTCGGTAGTCAACCTTCAAGAATTATTAAGTGCATAAGATTTTAATATATTTGTAGTTAAGGGATCAAAAGTTTAATAGTCTACTAGCATTGATGACCTTTATGTTTTTTGATGTTATCCATGTCCCCACACAGTCGAATATTTGGGAGAAAAACATTGAGCTTGGTGAAAATTAAGAGTGGGAAAGAGAGAATCAATTTTGTGTTCGGTACTCGGTGAACATGCTTTGTTGACATTTTCTTTGCTGGAATTTATTTTGATTTTTGACATTTGCTTTATTTATTTTTTCGTTTGCTGCCATTAGGTTGTGAAGTTTAAATAAATTTTGTGAACAAACACATTTTAAAATTAATAATGAAATACAATTGGAGTAAACAATATAGAAAAACTAATTTTATTCGCTCAGGAAAGAGATTACCTCTACAGTGTGCGATCCAATGAATATATGAACCGCATAAAAAAGGCAGAGACCTTTAATTAAATAAAAAATATTTTGGAAAAAGAAATGTTTGGTGTAACTCAAGCAGACATTACAAGTAAATGGAGAAGTCTGCAAAGCCAATATATCAGGGAATTGCGACAGATAAAAAACTCGAAGAAAACTGGCAGTGCACTATGGGCAAAAAAGCGATATTTTTGGCATTAATTGTATTTTTAGGGCTAGACACTTAAAATTTTGCACGTATTTAGGTAACACTAAAATAGAATTTGGTTTTTTTTTTTTTAATTGGACCACGCCTTTTCCGCCTCCCCCTTAAAACAATACGTCCGTCTTGGCAAAAAAGCGGTATTTTTGGCATTAATTGTAGTTTTAAAGCCAGAAACTTGAAATTTTGCATGAATGTAACTAACACAAAAATGGAATTTTGGTTTTTTTTTTTATTTGGACGACGCCTTCTTCCGCCTCCCCATTAAAACATTAGGTCAGGTTTTGGCATATATTCGGCATGGGTGCACCTCGGGTTTTTTTATTTTCGTTATTTGAAATATATATCACTAGAAAGCTGTTTCAAGAATCGGTATGTTTGCATCTAAAAATATTTTATTTCATCAACCCATTAGGGGCCAGTACTAAAAAAACAATTTCTTAACCTCACTTTTTGGATAAAACCACTTACGTTTAATGTGTTTATAGTTTTTTTAACCACAATGGACCACAGGGTCTCCGGGTGGAAGTGCACTTTATGCACTACCCTTCTATCCTAGTTTTTGGTAGAC
The DNA here is from genome assembly GCA_916048285.2 of Bellardia pandia. Classification (NCBI taxonomy): domain Eukaryota; kingdom Metazoa; phylum Arthropoda; class Insecta; order Diptera; family Calliphoridae; genus Bellardia; species Bellardia pandia. The sequence continues at coordinate 65,170,268 of OU696533.1, forward strand.
TCAGATGATAGACAAAGCTTAGCAAAGAGTGAATGGTCTAGTCCAATATGTTCATCCAGTTAAAATCGTTGTTTATATGAACTCTGTCCTGTTGAACCATCGAACCCATAACTTACAATTAATTTGCAATGTGTTGGTGCAGCAACATCAAGGACGTCCTTCTGCATTTCAAGTATGCGATCAGCTGTATGGTCCAATAAATTTTGCATTGTTACTTCTGTTTTAGTATCACAATAGCTGATTTCCTTAGGTCTTCAATTAAATTTTGATTTTACAATCTCGGAGTAAGGGGGATAAATGTCACATCCGTGCTGCTTATTTAATGCTTTGATGTTAATGTATTGCTGCTTTGTAAAGCCATTTTCAATTAAAAAAGCTAATGCCTCATCAGCACTTCCTGTTTTGTTCTCGTTGCTAACAGCTTTTTTCAACAAAAGAGCAGTTTGTTTGCAATAAAAGAGGTGTTGAATGTTTTTGTTCTGCGGCAAGCTCAGATGCTAACTTTCTCTTCAAACGAGGCCCTGCATCAAGCCGCAATCACTTATTTCTATAGTTATATTGGATGCAAGCCAACGCGAGTGTTTTTTTTTTAAATCGTTCAAGTATTCGATTGCATTTTGGCAAATTTAAATTTATGAAAGCAATAAATTGCTTGACTTTTTGTGTGATTAACTGATGTTGCTCATCTGATAAGTTTTGTTGTGTAATATTCTCCAAAATAAATTCTTTTACGCTATCTGCTTGTCGGTTTTTGCTGCTCCAAACTTCAAGCAGTTTTGAATGGCACAACTCGTATGAAACTACAAAATGAAGTTTTTTTTCCCAAAAGGAACAAAAAGGAGCAAAAAGTGTTACTAATGTTTCATTATATACAGTTTGATTAATAACTTTTTTAAAAAATATTGCAAATACCTTTCTATACACAAAAGTTATATTCCACACAAAACACGTATATTTGTTAGTTTCGACCTATAATAACACACCAACAACACACTGAATTACTAGACAATAAGACACAACTATTTTTTAAACTATATCACAAATTGTTTTACATACCCTGTCTAACTTCTTCCATATTTAAACTTTTCACAGTGTTTAAAATTAATATTTTACTCACGATCAAAGTTAGTAAAAATTTCGCACGCATTCTTTGTTCATAATGCAACCATAAAACAGCTGACTTTCTCCTTTTATAAAATAACAGGGTGCAACATAAAAATTATAAAAAAACGTTTATATAACCGTTAGAGTATACGAATTCAAAAAACTAAAGCAGATTTTAAATTTTAAACAAAAAAAAAATTGAATTTATGCCAAAAATAGCAACGTTTTACCCTTAGTGCAGTGGAAGAAGTGATGAATTACTGTCATTTTTAGAACCACATGCCAGCATCAGAGGAAGTGAAGATAATATTGAGGTAATATACATACATACACACATACATAAATATCACAGATATAACCAGATTCTTTAGATTTATCTATTACATAATATTACATATATTCTTCTATATCTATATATAGTATATAAAATTGAATGTCTATTTATTTGTTTGTATGTAACTTATAGGAGACCAAACCTCTGGACCGATATTTTTGAAATTTTCACAGCATTTAACTGGGACTCTGGTATGATTAATTTTGACCACGCCCACTTTTTTAAAAATATGTAATTGCTCCCGTATAGTTTTTAAAAGATTTACTTCAAATTGCCCTTATTTATAGAAAATTTCTTCGATTTCCGATTGCTGAGCGGAAAAAGTTTCCTCTTGATACCAAATGCTTAGCATTAAAATTTGGTAGCGATCGGAGAACGTTTAGGCCTGCCGCCCAAGACTTAAAGTTTGAAAAATCGAAATATATGGGAAAAATCAATGTTTTTATTGATATACTTAAAATTTAATACATAAAACTAGTTTTAGTTGTTGATTTTTAATATTTAGTCGAATTGACAATTAAATTACCATTAATTGGCAATAATTAATATAATAATTAACTTGTCTGTACCCAAGATTGCATTTTTTATTTGCAGCTTGATAATATAAAGTCGGACGAACCATCAACCTCTGTCGAAATAGAACCAACCACATCAAAAGTGATTACTCATGGGTCTGATAAAGTATCACGTGAAATATATTTGTTTGACAATGTGACACATCAAATAAGTGGAGCTAAATTACCCTCCAATCGACAAGTATTGCAAGTCTATTTTTATAATATTCGATTCGCCAAATTATCGCAGAAAGAAAGTGCAAGATTGGCAGTGAACACTGTATCCCATTTTTGGCTACAAGCTTACCGATCCGTGATTTGTACAAATGTGCTGATAAATTGATAAAACTGTACAATGAATGGCGACGTGTCTCTAAAAAGTCGTCGAAAGGGAACGCGAACAAAGATCAGGCAGAATTTATCGAAAATTTGGACAATCTCTTCGACATTGCTCACAACAACGCGTTGCAGATGATTCGCATTGAAGATGATCGGAAATTTTTATTGAAAAAAAGACAAAAAGGGCGCCCCGGATGCATGATCGGAGTCGATATGCATTTATTCAGCCGTGAAAAGCGATCGCAGGAGCGAAGATCAAGAGAAGAGTCACGAAAGCGAAAGCACGATTTTTTTTTTTTTTTTTGCATATTCTTTTTTATTGTATCTTCATTTTAAATGAACTAACAATAGGTATTCAAATCCTAAAACTAAAGTTAATTAAGATAAGTCCAGCCAATGCTAGACAAAATCTAGTTTTCAAATTCGATAGGATATAATGAGCAACTTGTATTTATTCATCTGAGAGCGGTGGTGTCCCTCCTTCTCAAACGGCTATGACCGGGATGTTGTAAGATGTCTCGAGCGAGGGGATTTGGATGAGTTTCCAGCTTACCCAAATAAAGGGCCACGTGTTTAGTTATTTCCCATTTGACAAGTGGAACATCAAGATCGTTGTGTATGTTGTTGTTTTTAATATACCAAGGAGCGGTAGTTATCATTCGTAGAGTTTTGTTTTGACGGCGTTTAATTTTCTCAATATTGGAGTTGGAGGCAGTGCCCCATAACTGGATACCATAGCACCAAATTGGCTTTAAGATTGAGTTGTAGAGTAGAAGCTTACAATCGAGCCGAAGGACGGTGTTTCTGCCGATGAGCCAATGAATTTGGGCTGCTTTCAGTTTCATTTGAGTCAGCTTAGCATCTATATGTGGTTTCCATGTGAGGCGATGGTCCAGATGAATACCAAGATATTTCACGTGTGAGTTTTGAGGCACTATATGGTCATTAATACGAATAGGGGGACATGATTCCCTACGTAGAGTAAATGTTACGTGGGTGCATTTCTGTTCATTTATTTTTATTCACCATTGTCTTGCCCATTTCTCCACTTGCATTACGTGGTGCTGTAATTGAATCGAGGCATCTTTTGGATCTTTGTGAGTACTGAAAAATGCCGTATCATCAGCAAATGTTGACGTGTGAATTTAATTGTTTGTTGGCATGTCTGCTGTGTACAGCAAGTATAGAATTGGTCCTAAGATACTACCTTGAGGGACGCCAGCACCTATAGGTTGAGGACGGCTTAAATAGTCACCTTCTTTAATCATAAACTGACGGTCGATTAAGTATTTCCATAGTAGGTGTTGAATATTCACCGGCAAGTTCTGCTTTAATTTAGATATCAGGCCTTCATGCCATACTTTGTCGAAAGCTTGAGAGACGTCAATAAAGAGTGCCGAACAGTATCTCTTTTCCTCAAAGGTTTTTCTTATGACTTGTACCAATCTATGTGTTTGTTCTATTGTACTGTGTTGACGTCTGAAGCCAAACTGGTGATTGGGAATGCAGTTGTTTTCATTCAAAATCGGAGTCAGCTTGGTTATAAGCAATTTCTCGAATAATTTGGACATAGTTGGTAATAGACTTATTGGCCTATACGACTCAACTTTGCAAGGATCTTTTCCCGGCTTAGGAATCATCTTTACTAGTGCAATTTTCCAAACCCGAGGGTAGTACTCAAGCCGTAAGATGGCATTAAAAAGAAAGAGGATTAATCTTTTTGCAATGCGAGGCAGCTCAAAAATCATTTTATTGCTGATTTTATCAAACCCAGGTGCTTTTTTAACATTTAAATTATCAATAGCCTCAACAACCTCCAGATATTAAAATCTTATTTGTACAGGTGGTCTGGCAACAACAGGCGGTAGTTGGCTAATGTCAGTATCCATATTGGGAGTGAATACATTTTTTAAATGACTTACGAAAAGGTTGCCTTTTTCTTCGTTATTTCGTGCCCAAGATCCGTTCAAAGTACGCAGTGGAGGTTTTGCGATTACGGGTTTTCTTAGATTTCGGACTGCACGCCATAATGAATAATTTGACTGGGAAGTTGCGTCTAGACCTTCTAGATGTTGTTTGAGAGACTCTGCTTTTTGCGCTTCTAGCAAGATCCTAAGATTTTTGGTACATTCTCTCAACCTAGTTTTAAGTTGGGGCGATCTGTGTTGTTGCCACTCTCTTCGGACTCTCCTTTTTTCAGACAATAGTTGCTCAACATCTGCAGAAAAAACTCTGTTGTACCTATTCGGGCGGTAAGTGGAAGAAGCATGTTCTGCGGCTTTCTCGACATGTTCATTAAGACTTTTTATACAGGCATCGATGTCTTCAGCAGTTTTTAACGGGAGTTTCTCTGTGCAGTGAGTCCTGATGTATTTTTTGTATTTTAACCAATTCAGACGTTTGACAAGAAGTAAGGCATCAGTTACGATTTGCTGAGGACTTCTGATGGTGAATACAGTGGGTGAGTGATCTGAAGAAAGATCCAGTGAAGCCTCGTCTTCAATGAGTTCCGGGGATACCCCTTTCGCCACGCCGAAATCGATAACGTCAGGAATTTTTTGCTGGTCAGTTGGCCAATAAGTTGGTTGACCAGTTGAAATCACATTCAGTCCCATTTCAGACAGGGAGTCGTACAAGATACGACCTTTAGGGCTAACGAGTCGTGAGCCCCAGAATGTATGCTTAGCATTGTAGTCGACAGCCGCTATGAAACGGCTACCTAGTGATTTGTAAAAATCTCTATACTGATCTTTTGTTATTGAAAATCTGGGCGGACAGTAAACTGACAAAATCACGAGGTTTTGACAAAAGTTCTCAATACAGATGTTTGTTGCTTGAAGATAACACTCAGAAAGACCACCCAATGAATGGTGTTTGATTCGCGATTTGACCAATATTGCCGAGCCACCACATGATCTATCTCTGGGGTCCTTGGTGTCGTAGAATGTATAACCACTTATTTTAAAAATGCTTCTCGACGTCATATGAGTCTCGGAAATCAGCATTACATCAATTTTCTTATTAAAAAGAAAATATTCAAGTTCATTTTTGTGTTGGCGTATGCCGTTTGCGTTCCAGAAACATATTTTGAGACAGTTCATGGTCTATTAAGTATGGCCTGCAGTAGCGTGGACTGCATTTTTTGCATCTCCTGCATCATACTTGTCATGCTTGTCATGAAATGGTTCATGGATTGCACCAGATTCTCCATTATACCTTCAAGACGGCTAAAATTGTGGCTGTTTGTATCATTTATTGGTGATTCATTTTGCAGTGTTGGTTGGTTAGATCTTAGCACGTTGGCATATGAAAATTGGCTAGTGGATGTTTGTGCTACGGGGGGAATAATTGTAATAGGTACTTTTGTCGTCTGAGTAGGGGTAGAAGCGGGTTTGTTGATCAAGGAGCGTTTAACGACCTCGAAAACAGGGCAACCCCTGTAGTTGGCAGTGTGGTTTCCACCGCAATTGCTGCATCTTTTTACCCTGGAATCATCCTTAGGTTTATCGCACTTTGAGGTGTCATGAAGATCCCCACAAACAACACAAACAGTAGGCAACTTACAATAAGATTTAGTGTGACTATATTCTTGGCAGTTCGAACACTGTACTGGGCCAGATCGCTTATGAGGTCCTTCCACTGTAACTCTTCGGTGCATTATGAATTTCAAGTCATATATAGGATGTGTTTCATTTTTCTTCAGCTTAACATCATCAGGTTCTAACTCCACTCTAAATAATGGTTGAGGGATCCTATCTCTGTTTCTTATATTTGATACTGCCTTGATTTTAAAGCCTTTGTCGGCCAAACTGCTCTTGATCTCCTCAGGATCAACAAAAGAATCAATTCCCTTAATTACGACTTGTAGACCTTTTGCGCTTTTAAGTTGATACGTGTAAAAATTCTTTTTGCGTTTTTCAAATTCCGAAACTATTCTCCGATAGTCGTTTTCATTATTAACCTGAATCTTTGTTTCATTAATATTGCCACGCTTAATTGGAGTCACATAAAAAGAATTTTCACCAATTAATGAAACTAATATTTTTATAAGTTCGTTTGAGTTTTTTCTCTTAAATATATTGGAGGTGGTTTTACTGGCTTATTCACAGCGTTAGGGATATCATTTTTGTCTTGGAGGATGGCAAAACGATTTTGCGAGCGTGGCTCTTCAGCATTCTTTGATAATTTTGCGGCTGGTGTAATTTCGGCAGATTTTGGGCTTCTACCTCTCTTCGATACTGTTATATAACGGTCCATTCCTACCTGTGTTTTTTGTTTTTCTTCAACAGCAACTATAGGAGCGGTCTTATTTGTAGGACTTAATGTGCCTTTTGCAGCTGTTGACGTCTCTCCAATATTTGATAACGAGGACCGTGAAGAAGACGGTCCTTCAGTGATTTTTCTATTTAAATTAAATATGCTTTGGGCTAAGTTTGTGCCCTGTTCAACACATTTATTCAAGTTTGGTGCACTTGCACTTAAATTCAGATTTGTGTTAATTTTTGGTTTCACAGTTAAGTAGTTTTTATTAAATTCGGGATTTTTAATGTTCTCATTACTAACACTTGCCGAGCTCAACACGAAATAAGCATTTCGGCTGAGGCCCACTCGCACTGTTAGAATTGTTACTCATTCACTGTCTCACTGTATTTAATTTTCTAGTTTTCAAATAATTAAAAATAAATTATTACAATTTATTAATTTTTTATTGCACCTAGTGCAATTATTTGACTTTGTAAAGTTTTTCACCTATTACGAGTTTTTTTTTCACTTTTTTATTTAATTTAACTTTTTATACTTTTTCACCTATTACGATTCTTTCACCGAAAATTCAGCCGCACTAAAAGTAACACGTCCGAACAATTCGATGTATCAAGCACAATGAGTAGAAAGCACGATGAGTCTCAAAACGTAAATATTGGTAAACATTGTATAATACATATCAATTATTGGAAGGAATGAATTTCTAACTTCTTTTATGATTTCATTCAGCGATTAAGGAAACAATAGTGCTAGTGAAAGCGATAATATTTCCGACGACAACGATCCAACAATGGACGTGGACGATTATGACACTCAACCAGAGGAAAGAAGAGGCCGTACGCAATTGATTAAACCACGTCTTTCAGCCGCTCTGGATGATGCTAAGGTTTCCGATAGAAAAGCAATACAACGCGTTGCGTGTCAACGTTGATGAGCATGTTGTCAATCGAACGTCTCTCCAAAATGTACGAAGAAAGCACCGTGAAGAAGAATTTGAGAAGATACAGGCCGAGTTCGTCGAAGACGTAATTTACTTTACTTTTGGTTTAATTTTAATTATATATATTTTTTTCATATTTTTCTCAGTGCAGCAATTGTAGAACCCGCCACGGGAGAGAATATTGCGGGCGCTGTTCGTAATGCTTTAATCAGTTGGAATATCATTGATCGCATTGGTGCGATGAGTTTCGACACTACTTCTTCAAACACTGGTCCTAACAATGGTGCAATGGCATTCTTACAACAATATTTAGACCGGAAATAAATCAAACTTCCATGTCGTCATCATATTTTCGAAATTATCTTGAAAAGTGTTTTTGACTTAAAATACTCAGCGACCAGTGCACCCGAAGTTCCTATTTTCAATCGATTTGCGGAAGCTTGGGACAATCTCAATCACACTTCATTCAAATGCGGTCTCGACGACGAAATTGTCCGTTCAAAAATAAGCGAAGAGGATTGTGATGAAGTCAAACATTTCTGCTATCAATATATACAAAAAGATAAAATTCGCGCTGATTATAAAGAATTTCTACAACTCAAAGTCACATTCCTTGGTGGAAACGGTGGCAATTTTCGGACGTGTAGTTCAACGTCCCATGACAGGTTTATGGGAAAAGCAATTAATTGCCTGAAAATATTTATTTTTCGCGAACAATTCAAATGCACAGATAGACAATTGAGCGCGCTGCGAGATGTATGTATTTTTCTAGTTCGACTATATGTCAAAGTCTGGTATGGATGCCCAAATGCCATCACAGCTCCAAATCAAGATCTACAATTTGTACAGGACTCAATTGCATATGCTGAAACAGATGCCGCAGTGTCCAACATAGTTCTATCAAAAACCATTTGTGGTATCTAGCACCAGAAAACGTTGCTTTAGCATTTTTTGATCCTTCCGTTTCAGATGAAGCAAAGCGCAAAATGATCAAATGTCTCCAATGAAGTGAACCGAACGTAAACCTATTGGAGAACCGTCGAATTGCAAACGTTGAAGTTTTACGTTTCAGTTCATTGAGCGATTTAGTATCATATAAAACAAAATATTTTTTCACTGCATTTGGTTTGTCTGCCTGTTTTTTGGAAAAAGATCCATCGTTATGGGAAGAAGATGATGACTATCAAGACGCTTTGGAATTTTGTCGTAATTTGTTTGTCGTAAACGATGCTGCCGAACGCGGCGTCAAATTCATGAAAGATTACAATCGAATCTTAACAAATGACGAAAATCAAAAACAATTGGTATTTCAGTTCGTCGAGTCATATCGTCAAAAATTCCCTTCACATAAGAAATCCACACTCACTTAAATTTGCTTGTATTTAGTATTTTTCAGCTATAAAATTGTCTAACTTTGATATTTTTCATTAAATTTTGGATTTATAAAGCTCGTTGAAATGGTAATTTAATTGGAAATTTGATTAAATATTAAAAATCAACAACTAAAACTAGTTTTATGTATTAAAATTTAGGTATTTCAATAAAAACATTGATTTTTTCCATATATTTTAACTTTAAGTCTTGGGCGGCAGGTTCAAACGTTCTCCGATCGCTACCAAATTTTAATGTTAAGCATTTGGTATCAAAAGGAAACTTTTTCCGCCCAGCAATCAGAAATCTATTTTTAGTGGCCGATCTATTATACACTCCAGGCATTTCTTACGCCACGCCCCCTTTGCACGCCAAATTTTGTTTGAAAGTTTTAAACTTTTTGTTCTCTATACAAATTTGATCCTTCCAACGTATTTTTTTTATTTGGTAGTATATTGCTGTTAATACAGTTAACGTCGCCATACAACCATGAACCACGCCCACTTCACCGCCCCCTATTTAATTCAGATACTTACTTATACCACTAACAAAATATATACAAAATACTTTTTTTGTAATATGTTTTATATACTTTTTATCTGCATACATTTTTTTATTACCAAATCCCCCTTTTTCGCCTCATTTTACCTTAAATTATAATTAAGCTGCTTTTAATCTATATATGTATATAAAAATGAATGTGTGTCTGTATGTTTGTGCTTAATAGGAGGCCAAACCCTTGGACCGATCTGCGTAAAATTTGCACAGCATTTTACTGTGACTCTGGAAGGAATAATAGCCTATATGAAGTTTTGATTGTACAAAAGGGGGTAGCACCGCCCATATAACCCAAAAATTTTGAGCATTTTTTGACCTACGTCAATGATATGTGGTGCATACATAAGGTATTGGCATAATTAGGAATACGTACCAGGAGAAAAGTGGGTGGGACCACGACTCTTTTTAGGAAAATTAAAAAACGTAATATAGTCTTAACTACTGGACCGATTGTCATTAAATTTTCACAATAGGATATTCTTACGAAATCCTTGACTATGTAATTTGACAAAGGGGTATGGCCTCGCCCACTGAAATGCATCGCACATATGACGCGCTTCAGTATCCTATTATTTTTCCATATGGATATCAATTTGAAATGCGTCAAATCAATTATAAGACCGTTAATTATCCTGTTCTTAAATTCACTCGATGTGCCAGGCTTTCCACCACATGTGCTACAACCTAAAATTGGAGTGACAATTACTTTACTGCGTAATATCGATCACCACTTCTTTGCAATGTCACTCGACTTGCAGCAAAAAACTGAGAAATAATTTAATAGAAGCGACCATTATAACAGGAAAATATAAAGGTACAGATGTACTCTTGCTACGCATTCCAATGTTACCAACAGATTTACTATTCGATTTTAAACAATTTTTTCCTGTTCGGTTAACGTTTGTGATGACTGTTAACAAAGTTCAAGGTTAACATCCCATGTATGTGTGTATACTCCTGATGGGCACACTAAACCTAAAGCATTGCAATAAATACATTAAAATTAAATAAATAAATGTTTGTAAATATATAAATACGTTTTATTTTACAACGAGGGGGGTAGCGAAGAACACCGGGTTTAGCTAGTACATTATAATATAACTTGCCAGGATAAACTCAGTCCGCCAGGATATAAACACAATTCCTTTCCCTTTTTTATTTTTTTATTTTGAATTAATTTCTTTGAATTTAAAATCTATACATACTTCAGGATCTTACGGACTATTTTAGATTCAAACAGCAATTACACTTTTAAATTCGACCGCGACGTCATACCAGGTTATGGGTTCGTTACAGATTGTCCCGAATTTCGGAAATCAGGGACGTTTATTGGAATGAATTAAGAGAAGGGTAGTGTATTAGTCACTACTACGCCTGGGACCTATGACCATTAGTGTCCCTGTGCACTACCACTAAAGTGTCTGGGTACTATGGCTGTATCATACCAATAGTATCCCTCTACACTACTACTTGAGTTGGTTCTATTTGTGTTTGCTGTTACAAACTTCTACTCTGACCGCACACGAGCACAGTCTAGGCCAGTGCCCAGCAAGCCATATGAGTCCGAAAAGAGTCTTTTCTGACACCTTTTTCGGAGCGTTAACGCTTATCAGCCCAAAAAACAATCATAATTGCTTCGAAAACCTTCAGAAAATAGGGTCATTAGCTCTTAGATAATGTCAGAAAAGAGTCTTTTTTGAAGGTTTTTTTTTTGGCTCTGAAAGAGCTCTTAGATAATGTCAGAAAAGAGTGTTTTATGAGGTTTTTTGGGCTCTGTGTAATCTTGTTTTTGGCATTCTTGTATGGTACAGCTATGTTTTTTGTTTGTTCAAAGCCAAATAACAGAACAACAACGCTTTGGTACACACATAATTAAGTGGAATTTCTGAGTCATACTGCGTGCCGACTCAGGACAGTAACAATCTTTCGCCCCGAAAATGCTCTTTTGTTGACTCTTTTCTGACTCCTTTTTTCGGAGCGCTCTGAAAATGCTCTAGAATGGAATGCTGGGTGGTGTCAATTATGATTGTGTTGGTGCGATTACTCTTGTCTCTTACTTTCCCAGCGGAGGAAAACTGCGGTTGCAAGGCCTATTACGAGGCCTCATCACAGTTATTCTTGATACTACAACAAGTACCTCGTACAAAAACCACAATCAAGTTGTTTTATTTAAATCATTGTACAATGTTAAAAACAAATATAAAACAAAATAGAAACAAAGATAATAAATAAAAAAATCAAAAAAAAAAATATAATTAGTAGTATTTTGTTGAACTGTTAATATTTCAATTTTTGATATTTTCTATTAGTTAGGCTTAAGTTCATTGAATTTAATTTTCATTAAATTATTTTTACTGAAGAAGGAATTGTTTAACAACTTGAAAAAATTTTTATTTTTGATAATTTTTCTGACTACTAATATCCTATAGCTAAGGCACAAGCCGTAATGTTTACATGTGTACGAAAGCGCACAACAAACATAACAAAAAACAAATGTATTCAGGTTTTCGAGACGAAGTCTCGACATGAATACGAAAGAAAAAACTGAAGAAAAAGGAAAAACAACAACTTAAATAGAAATTAATAAAAAATGATAATTACAGAAAACTTCGAACCACCAGTCACTGGTTAAAGGATTGATGTTGTCTGTTGACTAGCAGGCACCGTAGTGGTGCAAGGGTCAGAACGTAAAGAATTCTGATGAGAGAAAGTGGTGTTTCTCGAAACATATGTAAATTCAACCAACAACCCAGGTTCGAATCCTAGTCAGAAAAATTATCAAAAATAAAAATTTTTTCAAGTTGTTAAACAATTCCTTCTTCAGTAAAAATAATTTAATGAAAATTAAATTCAATGAACTTAAGCCTAACTAATAGAAAATATCAAAAATTGAAAAAAAAATATATTATTTCTGTTTAGAGGCCTCAAAACAAGACGTTGTGAGGGTTAAATTTACTACTTCAATATTTTGTTATCTTTACTTTAAATTTTCTTATTTGAACAAATCTTGGTGTTTTGAATTTATTGTCAAATGTAGAAAAATTTGTAATTAGAATAAAATTTTATTTGGAAAAGATAGATAGATAGTGCGGAAAATTTTGAATATAATATAAATTTAATTTAATTTTGTTTATAAATGAAAATATTGTGTTTTGAGGGTAAGAGTCTATATTTTATTTAGAAAGAAGTGGAACCAAGTGTCAAGGATATTTTTTTTGTGTTTTTAGATTTAGTGGTCAATTTTCAATATCAAGAAAACAAAAAGAAAAAATTTTGAAATCATCCCTCATTTTGTATTGAATATATTGATTACATTGCTGGATGGAACAAGGACAATCTAATAGATCCCTATCGTCCGAAAAACTATTAATTTGGAATATCCAATCCAATATTCAAAAACTCGTCAAATATTGTTTCGTATCATCGGATATTGAGTTGATTGATTTGAAAATAATAATAATTCGGTGTTTCAAATTTAAAATCTTTACTGGACTGATAGGTTATTTTGTTGACAAACCCTTATTCGTTGGTTTAATTTCCAATATATTCTTATAATATTAGAAAGGGGTTGAAGGAAACATAATCTATATACCTACATGTATATAACTAACAATATACTGACCTAGTACCATCACCCTGACTTGGAATTTCTCACCCCCAGACAATAATCCCAAAAATGTTCCACAGTGTTATTAACATAATTCATTGTCATACATATCTACGTTTTATTACAAATATAATTTACAATGTTATTAATTTAAAATAATTTTTTTAATTTAAATTTAAAGATTTAAAGATATTTATATGTAAATGTTAATTTTTTTTATCTTTCATTTGGTTAAAATTTCCTAACAATCATTTTCAAGTTAGTTTAATTTAAATATGATAATATATATTTGTGTTTGTAAATTTAATTTATATATAGAATAATTTGTGTTATATATTATAATAGCAATGGTTGGGAGGGTTTCGAGCACAAAAGGGGTAATGTCATCTATCTCCCTTTATTTACTTCACAAAGTTAAATTTTTTTGTTTTGTTTTACTTTAGTTTTCTCTCTATATTATTTTTTGTTTTTTGTTCAAGTTATCAATATTGGAGTTATTTAAGCTACCTATATCTTTTAAATATTGTAACGTGCATTCTATTTAATTTTAAAACAAGTACAAGTACAAATTTTCCATGAGCACAGCCGGTTATAAAGGTAGCTAAAAGTTTTCTGGAAGTAGGATTGACCTTTAGATTTTTTTCTTTGGTGTTTTTTGAAGTCGATGGTTTACGTGAATAAGCCGACGACCATTCAAGCCTTAAAATAGCAAATTGGACGCTGTATTAATGAAATACCGCAGCATTTATGCAAAAAAGTCATTGAAAATTTTATTAAAAGATCGCGTGTGTGCCAGCAAAGCCGCGGTGGCCATATCTTTTTTAATACATAACTTCATTCTGTCTACTTTACGATATAATAAAGTTTCACGATTTTTTTTTTTAAACATCTGTGTTTTATTTAAAATTTAAAAATTGCGTTCTAATTGGGACACCCTTTAGATTTGGTTGTAAGCCAAAAGCATATATTGAAGAACACAAAATCGGACGCAGTCAATTGGAAATTAAAAAATGAAGCATGGATGAAGTTGGAAGAATGATTTAAGAGTCAGAGTGGAATACACCGTCCCTGGAAAACATTAAGGGAAAAGTACGATAATATGAAAAGAATATCTAAAATGGAGCTGGCCACTGAAAAGCGTGAGACATACCGAACTGGTGGCCAATGCAGCATCAGTGTCTGCAGTCTCTGAAAAAATATTATCTCTGGCTGGAAACAGTGCAACTGGATTATGCAATCTATTTGATAATGATGATAAGAAAATGTGTAAACTAGTTAAAACTATTTGTTATTTTATTGTGATTTTTTAATAGCGAATAATAATAATAATGATGAAAAAATTGAAGAAGAATTTCGTGACAATATGGATACTCCGAATAACTGTTCTATCTTGGAAGAGAATTTTCCTGACGAACTTGAAGTGAGCACGATGTCGGCATGCAAGGAACTTCCTGAAATAAAAACCTACTATCGAACAATCTTCAAGCGGAGTAAAATATAATTCTTTTGCAGTTAAACGAAAAGTTTCCAACGAATTATTTATTTCTAATAAGAATAAAAAAAAATATCAATGGAAGAAGAAAAAGCTAAATTACTTAAATTGCAACAGGTCTTTTATGAAGGTGAAAATCGCAAAGCAAATGAAAAACATAAAATGCAGATAGAGTCGATATTAGCTATTGAGCTAAAGGAAAAAACAGAAAAATTTGATTTATATATGTATGTGATATATTTACAGCTTTTACATTTATATATATAAAATAGGATGTATGTATGTAACGTATGGACTCCAAAACGGCTGCACTGATTTTGATGAAATTTTCAGGGAATCTTAAGAATATTCACGCGGGGGACACTGTGAACTCTGATTTTTGATTTTCGATCAGCGGGCGGAGGGGCGTGGAAAAATCCATTTTCATACTGCACTGTGTACCTTATAGGACACCAAACCTCTGTACCGATATTTTTGAAATTTTCACAGCATTTAACTGGGACTCTGGTATGATTAACAGGGTACTAAATTATTGTAATTGGAGACCCAACCTCTGGACCGATATTTTTGAAATTTTTACAGCATTTAACTAGGACTCTGGTATGATTAATAGGGTACTTTTTTTGACAACGCCCACTTTTTTAAAATTATGTAATTGGTCCCATATAGTTTTTAACAGATTTACTTCAAATTGTATATATTCCAGGCAAAGTAAAAATAAACATTTCGTACGCCACGCCCCCTTACACGCCTCTTTTCACACCAAACTTTGTTTGAAAGTTTTAAACTTTTTGTTCTCTATACAAATTTGTTCCTTCCAACTTATTTTTTTTTATTTAGTAGTATATTGCTCTTAATACGGTTAACGTCGCCATATAACTATGAACCACGCCCACTTCACCGCCTCTTTTTATACCCTTCACCTTCATAAGAAGGTGACCCTATAAAGTATATATATTCTGGATCCTTATAGATAGCGGAGTCGATTAAGCCATGCTGTCTGTCTGTTGAAATCAGTTTTTTGAAGTCCCCAGATATATTTGGGATCCATATCTTCAATAATTCTGTCAGACATGCTTTTGAGAAGTGTGCTATTTAAAATCAGCAAAATCGGTTTCGGTCACCCAGAGTTATGGACCAATATGTTAGACAACCTCCATAAAAATTTGATATTTTTTGTACATTTTATTGCAATATTTTGAAATATATTGCAGATAATACCATGCAATTTTGTATACGTTGTTTTTATGATAAAAAAGAAAGTGTGCGGAAAATAGTAAGAATCGGTCCATGATTTCTCATAGCCCCCATGCAAATATATATATGCCGAAATATGGCTTAATGATAAATAAATGCCTATTAAATTGGAATATCAAGACAAAATTCAGCAAAAATAAGTTTTATACAAATTTAAATCGCAAAACGAAATTTTTTTAGTTCGGTCCATGTTTGACCATAGACCTCATATAAAGTCCACTTCCAAAATTCACTTAAATACGTATAAAACAGATATAAATAATGTTAAAGGGCTAAAATTTGACATAAATACTCTTTATAGGCAAATAAATTGTTGTACTAAATTTTATGGTAGTTGGCCCAGAACTGGTCATAGCTCCCATACAAGGATCACATCTGAAAAAGACTCAAAACTTTGCACTGATCATTTTAATATATACAAAAATCATCCCACAAAATTTTGTGAATTTCGGTCTATTTTTAACCGTATGCCCCATATAAAGCCCTCTTCCGAAAATCACTTTAATACTCATAAATCGCTTATAAATAAGGGTACCAATCCAAAATTTTACACGGATCATTTACATATATGCCTAAATCTAACTGCTGGATTTTGAGAATATCGGTCCATATTTGACTATATCCTCCACATAAGGTCCACTACCGAAATCCACGTTAATACTAATATATATCTTAAATATACCGTTATTATATTGAAATTCGACGTGAAATATCCTCATATGCATGAAAATAACTGTTACAAAATTTAAGAAGATCGGCCCATAATTTGTCATAGCTGCCATATAAGAACCATTTCCAAAAAAACAAATAAATTCGAGTCAAAGAATATTCTTTTCGGATGTAACCAATTTACGGGCCCGCCCCCTCGAAAATAGGCGTGACTGCCAACAAATTTTTTTTGCTGGCATCTACTGTAAAAGCACTATTTGATGAAGTTTTTTTTATACTCTGTTTGTTAAATTACACTCAAGATTATTATGAACATCAGACAAACTCTGTAAATTATGGTAAGAATTGGTAATTAAATCCATTAAAATTGGTGAAAATTACACAAAATTTCAAAATATTTAACATAAATTATGTTGATCGTAAAATTGTCTTTCACACAATATATCAAATACTAATAAAATTTGCACTAAGACTGAATAGACAACAGAGAATGAGGATATTCTAGTCCTATAACCAGTGTAGTTTTGGTATTTCTTATTACTACTTGACGCTTTTATTTTGCAATTAAAAAGAATCCGGTTTATTTAAAGGTAAAAACGTAACAATATTTAAAAGGTAAAAACGTAACAATATAATATATATGTATATGAATGTATGTAGATAATCTAATTATGCATCCACAACAAAGCTGAAGGGTATATAAGATTCGGCATAGCCGAATATAGCACCCTTACTTATTTTTAATGTTATTTATTATAACGCTGCATCAATTCTCTTCCCAACATCAATAACTTCTCTGATGTAGACCAGAGAACGGATTGATTGGTTAATTTTAGATTTTGAATACAATCACAAAAAACGAACCTCATGTTGACAACATAAATCAATTCCGTAAAGCAATACATGCCATTATTCACAAAGCGGAGTGTAACGAAAAAAGATGCTTGCATTGCATGTCTTGTACAAATGTAAACGTATACTCCCAAAAGCAATGAATACTTAACGATTGGTACGAATGGTTAACGATTGGTATGAATGGTTTCAATGCTGATTGTATAAATTGTACATACTAACAAAAAATATCAAACTTTACTAGTTTACTGTCAACAAATCGCACATCAACCAAAAAATATTTATTTTCTCATTAGGTTTTGTATTGCTTTTGCTCTTTCTTTATGTTTTCATTCACTGAAAGCAACGAATATTGGACGAATGGTGTTAATATTTTTAGTTTTTTCATGTGGCATTGAATTATGTCGTTGCTTGATGTATAACGGCATAACAAAAAGGGATTGTAAAATAGCAAACAGTAATAAGGAATGCGTAAACAAACAGCAATGCACATTTTTATTATTGTCGAGTAAAAGCAAAATGGTTAGCAAATGTGAATGGCCTCTTTCTGTTCTCTGATGTAGACATCATAAACTTACCGTTATTTTTTGCATTTTGTTTCTATATCGTTGTTTTTATATGAAATAATTATATGGTTCAAGTAAAATTTTTAACAGATTTGTCTAACTATTTACAACTACAACAAATTGTTTGATGCAAACAATCAAAACGATATTATTATAAGCAAATAAAATAATATTTTTTTTGTGAAAATTATTGAATTTTAGGCAAAAATGCCACGTGGAAACCAACTTTCGTTGATAGAACGTACGCAAATTGAGTTGTTGAGGGAAAGTGGGCACTCAATAAGGTCCATAGCAAACTGTGTTAAGAGATCTAAGACGACCATACAAAATTACTTGGCGGATCCAAAATAAAACGGCACTAAAAAAGATCTGGGGCCAAATTACCGTCTTCGATATCGAGTAAAATTCATCATAATTTTCTTATTTGAGATTATGGCATTCGATATCGAGCAAGAAATTTATTACATTTTATCATAATTTCGATATGGAAATCATTTTTCGATACGATAGCTCATTCGATCACGAATGCGGTAATTTGGCCCCAGAAATTGTAATCCAGAAATCATACTTATATCGGTTGTACGGCAATTATGCTACTGAATTTTGTAGCTATCAGTCCATATTTCGCAACATCAAAATCTTATAAATAACGTTACTGAGATGAATTTCAACCAAATCACATTACTGGATAATAGATTTAGATTCTAATAGTCCATAATTGCTCCGTTTCTGCTATAGCATCCATATATCTCTTGTAAATAAATTGAGATCAAATTCAATTAAAATAAACCTTACCTCTTAATCTTATAAATTGTTAAATTACTCTCATGATTGTTATGAATATCAGAATATGGTGAGAATTGATAATTACACCAATTTTAAATGTTCAAAACTAGATACAATTTTTAAACTTTTGAAATAAATTATGTTGTTTGTAAAATTGCCTTTCAAACAATAAGCTATTAATACTAGAATCTTTATTTTCAATGCTATTTTACGCCTAGAATACTATCCTGCAGATTGGAAGGTATCTATGATTACCATGATTCCTAAGCCAGGGAAGGACCCCACTAAAGTAGAGTCATATAGGCCAATTAGCCTACTGCCGACAATTTCTAAACTGTTCGAAAAATTGTTAATGACTAAGTTGACTCCAATTCTGAATGACACTGAATGTATTCCAAATCATCAATTCGGATTCAGAGCTAAACACAGTACCATCGAACAAACTCACAGATTGGTAAATGTGATAAGAGGGTCGTTTGAAGATAAAAAATACTGCTCCGCCCTTTTCATTGATGTGTCCCAAGCGTTCGACAAAGTTTGGCATGACGGTTTAATGCACAAAATTAAATTAACTCTGCCTGCTAACACCCATAAACTCATGGAAAGTTATTTATACGGTCGCAAATTTAAAATCAAAGAAGGCAATTTTTTAAGTACCGCTCAGCCAATTGAATCAGGTGTGCCACAGGGTAGCATACTGGGCCCTACTTTATATTTGATTTATGCCTCCGACATGCCGTCAGACCCCAAAATCCACACGTCAACTTTTGCAGACGATACAGCCTTTGTCAGCGTCCATAAGGACCACCAAGTTGCATCACAGAATTTGCAGAATTATGTTTATAAACTAGAGAATTGGCTAGAGCTTTGGAAAATCAGGGTAAATGAACAAAAATGTATTCATATCACTTTCACATTGCGAAAAGATACCTGCTCGTCCATCAGAATAAATAATCAAATTATTCCTCAACATAATGAAGTCAAATACCTCGGCATTCACCTCGACCGCCGTTTAACTTGGAAGTCTCATATTGAAGCGAAACTTACTCAGATGAGATTAAAAGCAGTGCAACTTAATTGGCTAATTGGCAGAAATTCTTCATTAAAGTTGGATTGCAAACTATTGTTGTACAATGCAATACTAAAGCCAATCTGGTGTTATGGAATTCAATTATGGGGTACTGCCTCAGCATCAAACATTGAAAAAATTCAAAGGGGTCAAAATAAAATTCTACGTATTATTACTGCAGCTCCATGGTATGTTAAAAATTCTCGAATCCACAAAGATCTAGGCGTGCCATTAGTAAACGTCGAATTTACAAAATATGCGTCAAAGTACGTCAGCAAACTTGAACAACATCCAAACCCACTTGCACGAGACATCCTTAACTTTAGTGGCCACAGTCGGTTGAGAAGGAGGGATACCCTTGCTTTAACTCAAGCGCAAAACAGATGACTTGATCAGTTGATATGAAATTTTTGTAGTATCATAAAAATTTTTTGTCTAGCACTGGCTGGGCTTATTATTTTATTTTTAGTATTAAGATTTGAAAACGTATTGTTAGTTCATAATATGAAGATTCAATAAATAACTAAAAGCTAAAAAAAAAAAAAAAAAAAAAAAAAAATTTAATAATAAAAACACTGAATAAGGATATTATAGTCCTATAACCAGTGTAGTTTTTGTATTAAGGTGGTGGGTATTTAAGATTCGGCAAAGCCGAAAGTGGGTGAGGTGCCACAAGAGGCAGAATAGTCGAATTTGGTGCGATTTGAAAAGTATATCGCTTTTCCAAATCGTTAACTATGTGACTGATTTCGATCGATTTCTTTTTCCACTTTTGTTTCATTTCCAATTGTCTTAATAAATACAACCTTGCGAAAACTTATAATACAACTCTGAAATGTGTTTTTGTGAATTACATTTGAAAATATTTATAATCAAAATAAACAAAATGGTGTTGCAGTTTATTTACTTCTTAATGAAAATAATTTCAACGATGAAGCCGAATATGTACTGTGACGATGGAAGTCGGGAACCCTCGTTTCCACCCACACATATTGTTCGCAATTGGTGAGAATAAATTGAATGATTTTTTTTTTTTTTTTTTGCTTTTAATTATTTATTGAATCTTCATATATGAAATGATAAATATTCAAATCTTAATACTTAAAAGAAAATAATAAGCCCAGCCAGTGCTAGACAAAAATTTTTATGATACTAAAAAATTTCACATCAACTGATCCAGTCATCTGTTTTGCGCTTGAGTTAAAGCAAGGGTATCCCTCCTTCTCAACCGATTGTGGCCACTAAAGTTAAGGATGTCTCTTGCAAGTGGGTTTGGATAGTGTTCAAGTTTGCTGACATACTTTGACGCATATTTTGTAAATTCGACTTTTACTAATGGCACGCCTAGATCTTTGTGGATTCGAGAATTTTTAACATACCATGGTGCTGCAGTAATTATACGTAGAATTTTATTTTGACCCCTTTGAATTTTTTCAATGTTTGATGCTGAGGCAGTACCCCATAATTGAATTCCATAACACCAGATTGGCTTTAGAATTGCATTGTACAACAAAAGTTTGCAATCCAATTTCAATGTAGAGTTTCTGCCGATTAGCCAATTAAGTTGCACTGCTTTTAATCTCATTTGTGTAAGTTTCGCTTCAATATGAGACTTCCAAGTTAAACGGCGGTCGAGGTGAATGCCGAGGTATTTGACTTCATTGTGTTGCGGGATAATTTGATTATTTATTCTGATGAACGAGCAGGTATCTTTTCGCAATGTGAAAGTTATATGAATACATTTTTGTTCGTTAACCCTTATTTTCCAAAGCTCTAGCCAATTCTCTAGCTTATAAACATAATTCTGCAAATTCTGTGATGCAACTTGGTGGTCCTTATGGACGCTGATAAAGGCTGTATCGTCTGCAAAAGTTGACGTGTGGATTTTGGGGTCTGACGGCATGTTGGAGGCATAAATCAAATATAAAGTAGGACCCAGTATGCTACCCTGTGGCACACCTGATTCAATTGGCTGAGCGGTACTTAAAAAATCACCTTCTTTGATTTTAAATTTGCGACCGTATAAATAACTTTCCATGAGTTTATGGGTGTTAGCAGGCAGAGTTAATTTTATTTTGTGCATTAAACCGTCATGCCAAACTTTGTCGAACGCTTGCGACACATCAATGAAAAGGGCGGAGCAATATTTTTTGTCTTCAAACGACCCTCTTATCACATTTACCCATCTGTGTGTTTGTTCGATGGTGCTGTGTTTAGCTCTGAAGCCGAATTGATGATTAGGAATACATTCAGTGTCATTCAGAATTGGAGTCAACTTAGTCATTAACAACTTTTCAAACAGTTTTGAAATTGTCGGCAGTAGACTAAATGGCCTATATGACTCCACTTTGGTGTGGTCCTTCCCTGACTTAGGAATCATAGTGATCATAGACACCTTCCAATCTGCAGGATAGTATTCTAGGCTTAAAATAGCGTTGAAGATAAAGAGGATAATTCTTCTTGCTACACGAGGTAACTCCACAAGCATTTTATTGCTGATTTTATCCATACCTGGAGCCTTTCTAAGGTTCAGAGTACCAATAGCGTTTTGGACATCACGAAAGTTTAGTCTTAGAGGTACAGGAGGCCTTATAACAAGTGGCGGCAAATCAGATTCGTTATTATTGGAGTTGTTTATAGTAAACACATTTCTCAAATGGTTAACAAATAATGTCCCTTTCTCGGAATCATTTCTATCCCAGTCACCAGTCGGATTTCGCAAAGGAGGTTTTCCTCTCACTGGTCTTTTTAAACCTCTTGCCGCCCTCCATAACGAGTAGTCAGATTGTGGGGTACTATCAAGACCTTCCAAGTAAGATCTAAGTGAGGCCGTTCTTTGGGTTTCTAAGAAATGTCTTAGTATATCTCTGCATTCCCGTAGCCTAGCTTTCAGTTCAGGAGACCTGTGAATTTGCCACTCTCTTCTCATTCTTCTTTTGTCTGATAGGAGATGTTCGAGTTCAGAGAAATAAGTTCTGTTTGTCCTATTTCTACATTCAACGTGATAAGTGGAAGCGTGATGCACAGCTCGTCGAAGGTCCTCGGTAAAGTTGCCAATCGACTCATCAATATCGTCGGTAGTTCTCAACACAACATTTTCCGTGCAATGAGAACTTAAATACTTTTTGTATTTTATCCAACTTCCTCGGGTCTTTGTCATGTTCATAAATGGAGAACCACACACTTGAGGGAAATGCATTGAAATGATAGTAGGAGAGTTATCTGAGGACAAGTCCAGTGAAGGATTAACTTGCATCCATTCTACAGGGATATTTTTCACTACCCCAAAGTCAATAACATCGGGAATCTTCCGTCGGTCCGTCGGCCAATAGGTGGGATGTCCACTTGAGAGTACATCTAAGCCCATTTTAGCAATGGTGTTGAAGAGTACGCGACCCTTTGGGGTTGCCAGACGTGAACCCCAAAATGTGTGTTTGGCGTTAAAGTCACCAGCAACTAAAAATCTAGCTCCTAGGGATTTAAATAAGTAATGGTATTGGTGTTCTTTTATTGAAAATCGAGGCGGAGAATAAATCGATGTTAAAACAAATTTGTATTGACAGAATTCAATGCAAATGTATTATCATTAGATAATGCTTTATTCTGTTCTTTATAAGAATTGCCGAACCTACACAAGCTCTTCCGCGGGTGTCTTTAGTATCGTAGAACTCGTAGCCATTAATTTTAAAGTACCCTGTCGACGTCAAGTGAGTTTCAGCAATCATCATAACATCAATCTGCTTATCCATCAGGAAGTATTCCAGTTCATTTTTATGTTGGCGGAGGCCGTTCGCGTTCAAATTTTTAAAAAAATCATTTCTTTAAAATGGCTTGCAAGATAGTGGATTGCATTTTCAACATTTCCTGCATCATGGATGTCATGGTGGTCGTAAAAGTGTTCATAGTTTGGACAAGTGTCTGCAATGTTGTCTCTAGATTGTTGATATGCGGCTCAGAATATTGGGGTTTAGGTTCCTGCTCCAGACCTGGCATATTAGATTTAACGACGTTTGCGTAAGAAACCATAATAATTGAGGGAAATTGTCACTCGATGCTAAATTTGGCTGTTGAGGATGATTAGGCAATACTGACGTCTTGTTGGTTCTTATGCCTTTCAAATGAGTGTAAATTGGACAACCTCTATAATTTGCGGTATGATTACCTCCGCAGTTACTGCATTTTTTGATTTTTGAGTCAGTTCTCGACTTATCGCATTGAGCAGTTGCATGTAGCTCCCCACACGCACCACAAACTGTCGGCAATTTACAATATGCCTTGGTGTGACCAAATTCTTGACAGTTGAGACACTGGACGGGTCCATGACGCTTATGTGGTTCTTCCACGGTGATTCTACGATGCAGAAGGTACATCAGATTGTAGATGGGATGGGACTCGTTTTTCTTTAAGACAACATCTCCAGGTTCCAATTCTACCCTGAACAGGGGCTGAGGGATCTTTTCACGGTTTTTAATATTCACTACGCTCTTGATTTTGAACCCTTTGTCCATTAAACCGGTCTTTATCTCCGCAGGATCAACACATGGGTCTATACACTTTAGAACGAGATGGAGTCCTTTTGCGCTGGTAGGTATAGAAATCCCTAGTCTCCCTTTCCAGCTGGTTGGACAATTTTCGAAAATCATCTTCCCTATTCACTTGTATCTTTGTCTCGCAGATATTTCCATGTTTCATTGAGGTTACGCTAAACATGTTTTCACCTATTACAGCAACAATTCCTTGTACCAATTTACTGGATGATTTTTTTTAAATAATTTTTAATTTTATATAATTCTTGTATCAATTAAATTTAAATTGACTAACGGCCGGGTAAAGCGACATCTAGTGGTAGTTACGTGAATTAGCACATGGGACCCTCTAGCGGTGTGTAAGCAAACATCTCGTACACAACAAATGTGTCAAACAGCTGAGCGAATGGGTAGACGCAACCAAGAATGATAAAATAAAGATTACGCCATGCGCATGATTTCCCGTTATGTGACGTAGTATGGCCATTTTAAGGGTTACCAATAATGTTTCATGTGTGAGAATTAAAATTTCTTGCGAAAAATTTATGTTTTATGTGATAGTTGGCAACATTGCAATTGAAGTCTCTGAGAGTTCTAAAATAAAATCTGTGTAAAAAAGAAAAACAAACAAAAACAAAACAACAAAAAATATAAACATGAAAAGTGCAGTGAGCAAATGCAAGCAAAATATGAGTAAAAAAACAAGTGAGAAAAAGTTAGCCAATAGAAACACAGAATGTGTGACGTCACAGGGCCTAAACGCGCAGAACATTTCAAAATTTTACGCGCGTTGGCGTAATCTTTATTTTATCATTCTTGGACGCAACCACCTTGGTTGTATGCCAACAGAAAAAAGGTATAAAAGCAGTACAAAATCGAAAATCGTAGTCAGTCAGTTTTGGCCAGTCAGTTGTGATCAGTCAGTTTTCACCAGTCGGTGAACACAGTGGTAGGTAAGTTGTTCTGGTATACTTTAGTAGTCTGTTTTGTTTGGTCTGTAGTGGTGCTGGTGTAGGCTCAGTTGTGAATTCCGTGGTTGGACCGCAGGTTTACAATTTGGTACTACACCAACATCCAAAGCCGAGCGTGGTGGTGTGCCCGTGGTTGAACTGCAGGCTTACTGCTACGAGTCACTCGACACAGCGTTTCCGTGGTTGGACCGCGGACTCGTTGTCATTTGGTGGCTTCGCTGGGCATTTGGTAGGATATACCCTATTGACGTACCACTGTTGACTGTGTCAAGCTGACCATCCGTACAGGCAACATTTGTGCGTGGTGATCGTGTCTCACCAAACGCCTTGGTAATCGAGTTGTGACAGACTTAAATAAACACTAAATTTAAGAAAAACTAATTTATAAATAAAGCATAGTTTAAGAATAAAAATACAGAAAGTTTTCTTTTTTTAACGAGTGTCTCAAATAAATAAAATTTATTGTGAGTGGACCCTGGGTATCCGGCGAGATATATATATACAAAGAAAAGGTTCGTTACAGTTGGCGCCCCAGCAGGGACCTCGTTAAAACAACAAAGAACAGACAGTGATTAGGAAATCGTGAGAAACATTAAAAGAAAATAAATTTATAAGTGGCCTGAGGGCATAAATAAATAATAATAAATAAATAAAACAGAAAAATAAATTTAGTTGACATTGATTAGAAAATCGTGAGAAACGTTAAAAGAAAATAAAATTATAAGTTGCCTGAGGGCATAAATAAATAATAATAATAAACAAATAAAACAGAAAAATAAATTTAGTTGACATTGAGTTGGAAATAGTGAGACACATTAAAAAGAAAATAAAATTAAGAGTGGCCTGAGGGCATAAATAAACCAAAAGCTTAAAATATTTGGTACACGTCATGAAAATAATTTGTCAAAGAAAAAACTGAACACAGTGCAAAAACTTAAAAACAACAAAAACAAGTGCTTAGTTGAAGACGTGAAAAAATCGGTACCGTAACAAAATAACATTTTTTTTTAAATTAAAACAAAATTAGAGAACAGTTACCAATTATAATCTGTGAGTGATATTAAGACTAAAGTAAACTATACGAAAACAACAATGCCCAAAACAACAAAAACAAATGGACAATTGAAGACGAGAAAAACGGTATAGTAACAAAAATAAGATTGGTATTAAATAAAGCAAAAAACAAAAAAAAAAAAAGAGAGAAATCTGTGTATTAAATAAAGCAAAAAAGAAAAAAGAAATTTGTGTGTGAGTAGAAAGCAAACAGCGACAGTTGACAACAGAATCAGAAACTATTGACATGGTAAAGACGGGGTGGATATACTCGCTTAAGCGGGAAGAATTACTAGCATGTATGCAAGAATTCTCCCTGGAAACCAGCGGTACGGTGGACGAACTGAGAAAGCGGCTGTCCCAACTTCTGAATGGTGAAAACAGCACTGAGATCGCGGCCCGTCTACAAAGCTGGGAGAAACAGTTCGAAAAGGGTACTGTGCCGACAACACCTGGTAGTAATACCCTGAACGTACCAACAAGGAACCACCCCAGCGGTATAGACCGGGCAGAGGTTCCACAACCAGCCGAAATTACCACCGGCCCAAGAGGGGATGGTTCGAGCAGTAGAAGTCATCTGATGGATCAGGTACGCAAGTAGGGCCTGTCCTACAATGGCTGCGACGACCCGTTGACGTTTATTGAACGAGTGGAAGAACTTGCCGATATTTACGGGGTCACATTGGACCAACTACCCCGAGTGATGCCCGAGTTTTTGAGGGAACGACCCTTGACGTGGTACCGGAATAACAACGAACACTGGGAAGTATGGACGGCATTAAAACAGGATTTGTTGTCCTTCTTCCGCCCTGCCAGATACTTTGAGCGGTTGGAAGACGAAATTCGCGCCCGGATGCAGCAGCCAGGGGAGCCTTTCAACGACTACGTTTTAGCAATACAATCCCTGATGAGACACTCCGAATTAACCGTGGAACAGAAGCTGCAGCGGATTTTCCAGAACACCCAGTCGAGGTACCAGTTGTACATACGGCGGAAAGATTTCGGCTTCCTAGCCGAGTTAATACGTATGGCAGAGGACCTGGAAAGTATACCACAAAACCCAGTGAGTGAAGCCGCTACCCCGCGAAGAACCGGCAATGGGCAGGCATCACGCTGCCACAACTGTGGAGAGACGGGGCACTACGCCAATAGATGCCCTCGGGTTGAAACACAAAATCCGGGAAACGCCAACGGGAAGCCGATGCAATTGAGGATGGTCGGACCCCCCGAAGTAAGCAATACATCCTCCACCGGTAAGACCAGACTACACCGAGAAGAAACGCAGTTAACAGCCACCATTTTGATCAACAGCGTCACAGTTAAAGCCGTATTAGACACCGGGGCTAGTCGAAATTTAATCCGCCCGGACATTATACCACGACTCACTGCATCCCCAAAATACCGCCGAGAAGAACAGGATGTTATGCTAGCCAATGGGGCAACAACACTGGGAAACCGGACACGTAATTGTCCATATATCATGATTCCCAACGCTAGTGAAGATGTCATCCTGGGGCTCGAGTTTATACGGAATTTTGACACATGCATCCAAATTGCAGGCCTGACGCTGAACTGCTCCCGCCAAGAAGCTGGAACACAGCCACCAGCGCAGCCGACCGTACCGGAGCCCTTCTGCACCGTGGGTACTCCCAGCAGTCAACAGGACGAAGGTTCCACCCCCGAATCGTTAGAGGAGGTCACACTCGAGGTGCCACCGGAAGAAGAATCGAACTAGAACACCAAAGGGGAATGGCCTACCCGACGCCTAACCGATAGTTTCTCCGAAAAATCGACGCCGGCCTCCCCCTGTCTGTCCATCAACACCTCCTGGTCATTTGCCGCGGTAAACCTGTCCAGCCCTACCAGTTTTGGAACGTCACCTTCACCGCCCCGCGGCCTCCCTCAGGGGACAAACACTTCATCTACCACCATGGTCCTACGGTCACCGGTCACGCCTAATGCACTCAACAGGCCCGGCCATACGACAGCGGCTCCGTGGCCAGCATCAACGGTTCACCGGAAAGCAGAACAATAATTGATGGCACATTATGGCCCGACGACCTAAGACGCAGAATAGAGGCGGCATGTCAGACACAAAAGCGAGGACAACGGATGAAGTTCACCCATAGAAGTGGCACTACCGTGTACAGCATCAAGGTATCCAAAGCCAGGAGAGTCTCGGTAATTCTGTATAATTCTTGTATGAATTAAATTTAAAACGAATTAAATTTTTCTAATGGGTAATCTATCTTCTATCTTCTTCTCTATATAAATAAAAATGAAATCTTGTGTGTTGCTAAGCGCATAACTCGAGAACGGCTTGACTAATTTCGCAAATTTTTTTTTTTTAAATATGTGTAATAGTATGAGAAAGGTTTGTATGGAAAGAAAAATTGGAAAAGTTGCTTGGAAAATTTAAAAATTCTGAAAAAACTAAAATTGTGTTTTCAATGTGATTTTACATTTTTTATGTTATTTTTTTATATATTCCGCTTACACTTAGTACGAATAACGATTAAGTTTGGAAAATATGCATGTTCAAGGTTAATGGACCACCCCCATTGTACGTCCACTTTATCGGTATACGTAATATACGTATTATTTGTTGTTTGTTGGTCGTGAAAAAGTTTTGAATTAAGGAAATTTACAAGTTTTTAATGCACTATTATAAACATCGTTATGTGTTAGAAATATTAGAAAGCAGATACAGATAATGTTGCTCAAACATAATTTATAAAAACAAAAACCCTACAAATTAAATTATTATTTTTCAATATTTTTTGTTTGTCTAATATTTAAAATTTTTTATTCTGACAATTATTGTTATTTTGAAAAATATTTTAGTTATTAATAATTGTTGTAGCGAAATATTATAATTAATAAAAAAAAATACGAAATTTTGCTTGCGATCTGTCTAACAGATACCGTTATTTTATTAATCTTAAAAATTATTTTGCCACGTGTGCAAATGTCGTTTGACTTCTTAATGTCAATTTGTAAATAGAGATCGGTTACATAGTGAAAATTCAATTAAGTTGTGATTCTATTGTGAAATATCAGAAAAATATTAAAGTGTTTCCGCAAAAGTGAATTTTTGCAACGGTGGTTACATAGTTACGACAAATCTGGTTAAATTGTCATTCTGTCGTAAAAAACATCAGAAAAATATTAAAGTGCTCCCGAATAAATGAATATTTGTAACAGTGGTTAGTTTTGCTGAATTTTCAACCCGTTGTAAGTTCATCGCAATCGCTTCAGGAAATTAAATAAATTTCATCTGTAGTGTATGTATAAACAAACTACACATAAGTGTAGTGTATTGTGTAAGAATCACAAGACCAAATGTATAATAGTGCTAGGTAAGCATTAAGGTAGAATTAGCCGAACGTCTACGTCCCGTACTGTACTGTAACGAAACAGCTGATCCCGTTTTGTTATTTGAAATCAATGCAAATGCTTACCGAATATTAATATCACGTTGACGGAACGTCTCAACCTGTATAAAATAGAATTTCCTAACGTTCTTACGTGACATTTGTATAGCAGTGATGGCCTGTTTGCATGCTAAATTGTATTGGAGTAAATTCGCCCTATTTTTTGGTACTTTTTTTTAATAATATTTGTTGAAATTGAGCAACACGATTTAATATAATACATATCTACATACATATATGAATATGTTTATATTTATAAAATAAATAAAAAATCACATACAATAAAAATATAACCAAATAAATGCATACAAGTACATACGCATAACTATGTATTATAAATATTGCAAATTGAATAAATAAATATTGAAATAAATTATGGTATAATATATTACATTGATAATATACATAACTATTAAAGTGCTATGTAAAATTTACATACATAATCTAGCATTTATTGTGTGTGCATTTACATTGTAAATTTTTTTATTAAAATAACTATAAAATAGCTTTTGGTACTTTTTTAAGCAAATATGTACGAAAAGAAACTTTTCAATGTCCATCACTGTTTCGAACAGCTGATTGTTTATTTATTGTGTTTTGTTTTTTTTTTCTTGAAAATTTTTAGTAATTTTAGAAACATTAAATAAGTAAATAAATCCTCCGAATCCATTACAATTGAGAAAAGTTGAGGTTTAGAATACATACATACATATATAATTTCCACTGAAGTAGAAAACAAACAATTAAACACAAACACAATATCGTTGTACTATGTGTTTGTTTTTACTTTTTTGTTTAACGTATGGCACGTTTTTAAATTTTCTATATGTACACAAACGTGCTTACAGTACGGTACGTTACAGTACGGATACGTGGACGTTCGGCTAATTCTACCTTTAATTTCATAACGCTGCTTTTTTTGTTTTGGGTGAACGACTTAATGCTCATATTAAATTTCGACTTGGAGTTTAAACCAAGAAAATAGAACACTTGAAATTAGAATAAACAATTACTGTTTGAGTCGCATTTAATAATTGAAATGCACTCAATAATAATAATAATATGTACTTTAAAATTGATGAGCGCCTGGTACAATCATGCATAATGGTTTGCGTAGAATATAAGAAAAATAGTTGTAAGAATTACTCAACATAAAATGCAAGTCTAAACAATTGAGTAACATTGTAAAAATTACTCAATTTTAGGCTAATCTTTCTTCTCATAAGTAGTATATAAGAAATAATATTTGAGAATAAAAAGTTTAGTTCATGATTGGATTCATAATTGAATGCTTTTTAATATCATCATCACATGGCGATCCTGCAATCTTTTTAAGTGCTCTAAGATCAGAGCACTAAAAAGAAAAAAAATCCTGGAAGAAGTTCCTAATCAATGCCATGATTAGAAGGACTGTTCGGCCAATGAACAAGTCAACAGAAGGAAGATCAAGGACACCAAAAACACAACAATAAAAATTTTTAATAGGGACAGAGTGCTTCTTATTTAGCACCTGCGGACCGGAGGCGACTTCGCCCATGATCCTAGAATAGGATAATTCATCGATGTCTAACAAAATCATCAAAGATACAGCTGGCCCTAAAAAGATAACAATAAGGGAATATAAGGAAAGAACAACACCGACACGTAAAGAAGACTCGCCCAAAATTCCAAAAACTAGACCACCAAAGCGTCGAGGAGGATATTTAGCAGCCAAAAGAAGAGAGTTGGCATAATTAAAAAGAATAATAAATTCATCCCCCCACCTCCTTGGAATGTAGCAACGAAGTACTGGAAAAAAATTTATGTATTAGAAATGTGTATAAAAACACATATTGAAATGAAAAAACAATAAAAATATAAACAATATACACAATAAGAATATGAAACGAATCATTATTATATTTATATTCATATTCACCTTGATTTTTTTGTTTACATTAATTTTTGCGGCTTGGCTAAAAACATATGTAACAAACACATTACTAAAAAGCTCTAAAGCGATTACAACAGAATATAAAAATAAAATATCAATTTTAGATATCCTATCATTTATACTAGAATTGCTGACGATCCAAATAAAAGAAGGCTTTTTTGATTAAACGTTACAATTAATGGTTTATTCACTAAAAATAACGAAATATTTCAAATTATATTAAAAATATATATATAAAAAATAGCTTACATTTGTTTAACCTTCCTTTCAATTCAACAGTAAAAATTTAGTAATAAAAATTTGACAATATTTAAAAAACATAATAAATTTAAAAACTAGATTTCTAATAAAAATATTTAAACAAGTAAATTCATTTACACAAATATAAAATAACAATTTTCCACCCCCGTGAATTGACTTAGGGAAATTCACAACTAAATACCCAAATCTAAAAGCGCTAGTTTTGAAGCAGGTCTTTTGAAAATACCATCGATAGTTTTTATATCTGCCGATCGTACAGTGCCATCAGCACCACAATATACCTTTATAATTCGACCTCGTCTCCATTTTGATCTTGGTAGATCTATATCACATACGAGAATTATATCCCCAACTTCTAATGACTTTGTAGGCAAACACCACTTTACACGACGAGTTAAGTCAGGCAAATACTCTTTTATCCATCGTACCCAAAATCCATTCTTTAAGTTTTTTAATATACGCCATTGTTTTCTCATATTTAAAAATTTATTTTCAATTTCGGTTGGAGTTTGAGTAGAATTGGTAGTGCCTATTAAAAAGTGGTTTGGAGTTAGTGGTTCGGGATCTTGAGGACTTGTGGGAATATGTGTTAACGGTCTCGAGTTAACTATATTTTCTGCTTCGATCAATAGGCTTTGAAAAGTGTCTAATTTGGGTTCAATATCTTTCATTAATACAACCAGTGTCTTTTTTAACGATTGTACCAATCGTTCCCATGCTCCACCTGCACTGGGGTCAAAAGGCGTATTAAAAATCCATTTAATTCCTAAAGGCGTTAACAAGCGCGTTATTTTATCGTGGTCTAAAAAATTTGATTCGTTTCGTAATTCTTTCCTTAAACCAACAAAATTTCTTCCATTATCACTACGGATTTGAACAGGAACACCACGTCGATTAATAAAGTTTCTAAGACAAAGAATAAATGAATCCGAAGATAAACTATTTGCCACTTCTAAATGAACAGCTCTTACTGTCATACACGTAAACAAGACCACCCATCGCTTTTCTTTACATTTACGGATTTTGATATTAAATGGGCCGAAAAGGTCTACTCCAGTATATGTAAATGGACGAACGAATGGTGTTACACGATCTTTAGGTAGTATACTCATCTGATGTTGTTGGGGCCTTGCCTTTCTTAACTTACATGAAGAGCATGTAACGATCCTTTCTTGCTGGGGTATAACTCGCGGTTGTCCAACGTTCTGTCACAATAAAATTTTTTTATTTATTAGTGACCTCTTAAAATAAAACACGGCTTGCTCTTCGAATTTTTATAATTATACTTTATTTACACGAATTTTTATTTTTGGCCACTCGCTTATTCCACTGAATAAAATACGTACACTAAAATATCTCTGTTGTAAACGCAGTTTATCTATTCCAATCGTTGGGTATCATTACGAACGTAGTGGTAGTTGGTAGTAACATAACCTCAAATAATGCCACGTGAAAAATAGTGAACCCGTAGTAAAACTCCGGGAACACCACCACGTTCAGCCTTCGAGTTGGTCGACAGTGCAGTCGTAAATACGGCCCAGTGAAGCTAGTACTGGAGGGTGAATCTGTAGTAAAACTCCGGAAACACTACTCCAGTGTAGCGCACAGCGGTGAACCGTAGTAAAACTCCGAGAACACCACTATGCTCAAATCATGCCCAGTAAAACTAGCACTTGGGGGTGAATCTGTAGTAAAACTCCGGAAACACTCCCCTAGTGTAGCCCGCAGTGGTGGAACCGTAGTAAAACTCCGTGAACACCATTACGCTCGGCTTTGATTTGTTCACAAATGTGGTCGTAGATAAGGCCCAGTGACTGCTAGCTCTTGAGGGTGAATCTGTAGTAAAACTCCGGAAACACTTCTCTAGCGCTGTTTGCAGTGTAGAATCTACAATACAACCACAATTTGCCTACAATACCACTAACTACCAATTTACTACCACTTACCTATTACGAAGCGCACACCACAACTGATGAAAACAAACTGTCCTTCTTACAGATTTTTGTTCTGCTTTTATACTTTTCTAGTCGTATGCATTTCTACTAGATGGTAACAAGTTACCAACCACACAGCTGATTATGACAACTGCACTATACGTCGTAATTCCTACCCGCCGCAAGGGGCGCTAGTGTGCATGGGCTGTTATTCTTGCTGACACTAGGTGGCACCATAAATAATTTATAGTGATAGAACACAACCCTGAAATACTAAAATTAATAATGTAATATTACAATATTAATGTAAAATTCATATCAACTACAAAATTAGTGTAACATTCATAAAAATCATTGATAATTAAATACAATATTGATGATATATTATTGGTGTACGGGTGGAAACGAGGGTTCCCGACTTCCATCGTCACAAGCACTTTGCTTCAACGTTTTTTAGTAATCGACGAATGGATGGTATCCAAAACTTTTCTCTAACATCACATATAACCTTTGAAAAATTTTGATGGCAATTTTTTTGATGAAAATGATCGACAATTAGATGAGAAAAACGATGGGATTTCGGAAGTAAAATAGGTCTTCTAGTATATTCAGGAAGAAATGTCGCGTTATCGAGTCGACCGCCAACTCGTATAATGCCATCGTTATCCAGGTATGGATTCAGGGTCAGTAACTCACTTGATTTGGAAATTGTTTTGGATGATTCCAAACAGGCGTATTCTTTGCAAAAATACTTCTCCAATAATTATTAATTCAGCGCGAAATTCTTCTTCGACTGATAATTCTCCATTTTTTTTTGATTGGTTTTGACGAATATTGCCTAAAAATCGTAAAATCCAAGCAATGTGATGGGCATTATCAATACACGAGACTACCTTTTGGTCTAAAAATATCATCAAACAGTTTTCAACGCATGCTGACGATAGCTTTATCTGGCTTAGAGTCTGAAGCTTTTCTATATGTTGATAATAGTTTTTGCCTGTGGTTTTAAACACCACAACGCAAACCTAATAAAGGTATTCGATAGATTAAGGAAATACAATTTAAAACTTAATGCCGATAACTGTCACTTTTTAAAATCTGAAGTAGTATATCTAGGACATTTAATAACTCCATACGGTATAAAGCCTGATCCAGCAAAATTTGATTCAATAGTGAAATACCCAATACCAAAGAATGCAGATGAAGTAAGAAGATTCGTAGCTTTCTGCAATTATTACAGACGATTCATTGAAAATTTTGCTGAAATAACAGTTAGTCTAAATAAACTATTAAAGAAAGGTCAAAAATTCGAATGGACAGAAGAATGTCAAACAGCATTTGATACATTGAAGAATAAACTGACTAGTCCACCAGTTTTACAACATCCAGATTTCGAAAAACCTTTCATATTAACTACCGATGCATCTGATTTTGCTGTGGGCGCTGTGTTATCGCAGGGCGAGATTGGTGAAGATAAACCAATATCATTTGCAAGTCGATCACTTAATAAATATGAAAGAAACAAACCAGTAATTGAAAAAGAATTACTTGGTATATATTGGGGCATACAATTTTTCCAACCTTATTTATATGGTAGAAAATTTATTGTTGTAACTGACCATCGACCACTGATTGCATTATTTTCACATAAAAATCCTAGTTCAAAGCTAACCCGAATTCGCTTAGAATTATCCGATTATGATTTTCAAATAGTTTATAAAAAAGGAACAAACAATACCAACGCAGATGCACTCTCAAGAATACAAATAGACTCAGATACGTTAAAAACAATGATACCCCTGACAATCGATGAATCCACAAAAAAAAAAAAAACGCTGGTGATAACAAGAAACATGAAGAAAAAGATACAAAATGAGGAAAAAGAACATAACGAAAAAGAAGAAAATGGTAAGACATATCCTAAAGAGACTGATCAACTCATAATATGGGAATGTACATCCATCAAAGAAATAAAACTTGCTAGAAAGTTAAAGTTTATATTAGAAAATTCGAATAAAGAATTCAAAATAGAAAACAATACTGCTCTAAATGAAACGCGCGTCAGATGTAGCGATAACCCCTATTATTTAGATAATATGTTGGAGAAACCTTCTGTTTTAAGCAGATTGAATTGTGAGAAATTCGCACTAAAGAAAAGTGACGAAATATTTAAGAAAATAAATATAGAAAAAATGAAAGAAAGAATAAATAAAAGTAAAGAAACAGACGTCAGAATTCTTATATACAGCAATCCTCAAAGAATAACGGATGAAAATAAAAAACATGAATTAATTGAATTGTATCACAACACACCATGCGGAGGACATTTCGGAGTCAGAAAAACATTGTTAAAATTAAAACAAAAATATATATGGAAGAACATGTTTAAAATGGTAAAAAGATATGTATCAACGTGTGATCTTTGTCAAAGAGACAAACAAATAAGACACACTAAAGAACCACTATGTATCACGGACACACCAGAAAATAGTTTCAGTACTATAGTTATCGATACAGTCGGCCCTTTAAGACCCTCAGAAAATTATCGATACATACTAACAATGCAATGCGAGTTGACGAAGTATATAATAGCAGTCCCAATGGAGACAAAAGAAGCTAAATAAATTGTAAAGATCTTAACAGAACATTTAATTTTGAAATATGGATTATTTAAAATTTTGAAATCTGATAGAGGCACAGAATTTGTAAATGAGTTAATGAGAGAAATATGCAATTTGTTGAAAATAGAACAGCGACTATCAACACCATACCATCATGAAACCCTAGGTACCGTAGAAAGAAATCACAGAGTTTTAAATTAATATTTCTTGTCATTTGTTAATGATGATAATTGGAGTGATTGGATACCTTATTATTCATTCGCTTATAATACCTCATATAGACACAAATTATTCTCCATTTGAACTAATTTTTGGCAAATTACCTACAATACCGGATGAAGAAATCATGAAACATGATAGAATATATGATTTAAATAATTACGCAAATGAACAAAAGATTAGATTAAAAACATCACTGAATAATGCTAAAAAACTTATTGAAATAACAAAACTAAATAGAGGTTTAAAATCATATAATAAAACAAATAGCATCAAACTTAATATAGGTGATTTAGTTTTAGTAAGATCAGAAAATAGAAAGAAGAATGAACCACCATATCATGCTGGGGTATAACTCGCGGTTGTCCAACGTTCTGTCACAATAAAATTTTTTTATTTATTAGTGACCTCTTAAAATAAAACACGGCTTGCTCTTCGAATTTTTATAATTATACTTTATTTACACGAATTTTTATTTTTGGCCACTCGCTTATTCCACTGAATAAAATACGTACACTAAAATATCTCTGTTGTAAACGCAGTTTATCTATTCCAATCGTTGGGTATCATTACGAACGTAGTGGTAGTTGGTAGTAACATAACCTCAAATAATGCCACGTGAAAAATAGTGAACCCGTAGTAAAACTCCGGGAACACCACCACGTTCAGCCTTCGAGTTGGTCGACAGTGCAGTCGTAAATACGGCCCAGTGAAGCTAGTACTGGAGGGTGAATCTGTAGTAAAACTCCGGAAACACTACTCCAGTGTAGCGCACAGCGGTGAACCGTAGTAAAACTCCGAGAACACCACTATGCTCAAATCATGCCCAGTAAAACTAGCACTTGGGGGTGAATCTGTAGTAAAACTCCGGAAACACTCCCCTAGTGTAGCCCGCAGTGGTGGAACCGTAGTAAAACTCCGTGAACACCACTACGCTCGGCTTGGATTTGTTCACAAATGTGGTCGTAGATAAGGCCCAGTGAAGCTAGTACTGGAGAGTGAATCTGTAGTAAAACTCCGGAAACACTACTCCAGTGTAGCGCACAGCGGTGAACCGTAGTAAAACTCCGAGGACACCACTATGCTCAAATCATGCCCAGTAAACTAGCACTTGAGGGTGAATCTGTAGTAAAACTCCGGAAACACTCCCCTAGTGTAGCCCGCAGTGGTGGAACCGTAGTAAAACTCCGTGAACACCATTACGCTCGGCTTTGATTTGTTCACAAATGTGGTCGTAGATAAGGCCCAGTGACTGCTAGCTCTTGAGGGTGAATCTGTAGTAAAACTCCGGAAACACTTCTCTAGCGCTGTTTGCAGTGTAGAATCTACAATACAACCACAATTTGCCTACAATACCACTAACTACCAATTTACTACCACTTACCTATTACGAAGCGCACACCACAACTGATGAAAACAAACTGTCCTTCTTACAGATTTTTGTTCTGCTTTTATACTTTTCTAGTCGTATGCATTTCTACTAGATGGTAACAAGTTACCAACCACACAGCTGATTATGACAACTGCACTATACGTCGTAATTCCTACCCGCCGCAAGGGGCGCTAGTGTGCATGGGCTGTTATTCTTGCTGACACTAGGTGGCACCATAAATAATTTATAGTGATAGAACACAACCCTGAAATACTAAAATTAATAATGTAATATTACAATATTAATGTAAAATTCATATCAACTACAAAATTAGTGTAACATTCATAAAAATCATTGATAATTAAATACAATATTGATGATATATTATTGGTGTACGGGTGGAAACGAGGGTTCCCGACTTCCATCGTCACAAGCACTTTGCTTCAACGTTTTTTAGTAATCGACGAATGGATGGTATCCAAAACTTTTCTCTAACATCACATATAACCTTTGAAAAATTTTGATGGCAATTTTTTTGATGAAAATGATCGACAATTAGATGAGAAAAACGATGGGATTTCGGAAGTAAAATAGGTCTTCTAGTATATTCAGGAAGAAATGTCGCGTTATCGAGTCGACCGCCAACTCGTATAATGCCATCGTTATCCAGGTATGGATTCAGGGTCAGTAACTCACTTGATTTGGAAATTGTTTTGGATGATTCCAAACAGGCGTATTCTTTGCAAAAATACTTCTCCAATAATTATTAATTCAGCGCGAAATTCTTCTTCGACTGATAATTCTCCATTTTTTTTTGATTGGTTTTGACGAATATTGCCTAAAAATCGTAAAATCCAAGCAATGTGATGGGCATTATCAATACACGAGACTACCTTTTGGTCTAAAAATATCATCAAACAGTTTTCAACGCATGCTGACGATAGCTTTATCTGGCTTAGAGTCTGAAGCTTTTCTATATGTTGATAATAGTTTTTGCCTGTGGTTTTAAACACCACAACGCAAACCTAATAAAGGTATTCGATAGATTAAGGAAATACAATTTAAAACTTAATGCCGATAACTGTCACTTTTTAAAATCTGAAGTAGTATATCTAGGACATTTAATAACTCCATACGGTATAAAGCCTGATCCAGCAAAATTTGATTCAATAGTGAAATACCCAATACCAAAGAATGCAGATGAAGTAAGAAGATTCGTAGCTTTCTGCAATTATTACAGACGATTCATTGAAAATTTTGCTGAAATAACAGTTAGTCTAAATAAACTATTAAAGAAAGGTCAAAAATTCGAATGGACAGAAGAATGTCAAACAGCATTTGATACATTGAAGAATAAACTGACTAGTCCACCAGTTTTACAACATCCAGATTTCGAAAAACCTTTCATATTAACTACCGATGCATCTGATTTTGCTGTGGGCGCTGTGTTATCGCAGGGCGAGATTGGTGAAGATAAACCAATATCATTTGCAAGTCGATCACTTAATAAATATGAAAGAAACAAACCAGTAATTGAAAAAGAATTACTTGGTATATATTGGGGCATACAATTTTTCCAACCTTATTTATATGGTAGAAAATTTATTGTTGTAACTGACCATCGACCACTGATTGCATTATTTTCACATAAAAATCCTAGTTCAAAGCTAACCCGAATTCGCTTAGAATTATCCGATTATGATTTTCAAATAGTTTATAAAAAAGGAACAAACAATACCAACGCAGATGCACTCTCAAGAATACAAATAGACTCAGATACGTTAAAAACAATGATACCCCTGACAATCGATGAATCCACAAAAAAAAAAAAAAACGCTGGTGATAACAAGAAACATGAAGAAAAAGATACAAAATGAGGAAAAAGAACATAACGAAAAAGAAGAAAATGGTAAGACATATCCTAAAGAGACTGATCAACTCATAATATGGGAATGTACATCCATCAAAGAAATAAAACTTGCTAGAAAGTTAAAGTTTATATTAGAAAATTCGAATAAAGAATTCAAAATAGAAAACAATACTGCTCTAAATGAAACGCGCGTCAGATGTAGCGATAACCCCTATTATTTAGATAATATGTTGGAGAAACCTTCTGTTTTAAGCAGATTGAATTGTGAGAAATTCGCACTAAAGAAAAGTGACGAAATATTTAAGAAAATAAATATAGAAAAAATGAAAGAAAGAATAAATAAAAGTAAAGAAACAGACGTCAGAATTCTTATATACAGCAATCCTCAAAGAATAACGGATGAAAATAAAAAACATGAATTAATTGAATTGTATCACAACACACCATGCGGAGGACATTTCGGAGTCAGAAAAACATTGTTAAAATTAAAACAAAAATATATATGGAAGAACATGTTTAAAATGGTAAAAAGATATGTATCAACGTGTGATCTTTGTCAAAGAGACAAACAAATAAGACACACTAAAGAACCACTATGTATCACGGACACACCAGAAAATAGTTTCAGTACTATAGTTATCGATACAGTCGGCCCTTTAAGACCCTCAGAAAATTATCGATACATACTAACAATGCAATGCGAGTTGACGAAGTATATAATAGCAGTCCCAATGGAGACAAAAGAAGCTAAATAAATTGTAAAGATCTTAACAGAACATTTAATTTTGAAATATGGATTATTTAAAATTTTGAAATCTGATAGAGGCACAGAATTTGTAAATGAGTTAATGAGAGAAATATGCAATTTGTTGAAAATAGAACAGCGACTATCAACACCATACCATCATGAAACCCTAGGTACCGTAGAAAGAAATCACAGAGTTTTAAATTAATATTTCTTGTCATTTGTTAATGATGATAATTGGAGTGATTGGATACCTTATTATTCATTCGCTTATAATACCTCATATAGACACAAATTATTCTCCATTTGAACTAATTTTTGGCAAATTACCTACAATACCGGATGAAGAAATCATGAAACATGATAGAATATATGATTTAAATAATTACGCAAATGAACAAAAGATTAGATTAAAAACATCACTGAATAATGCTAAAAAACTTATTGAAATAACAAAACTAAATAGAGGTTTAAAATCATATAATAAAACAAATAGCATCAAACTTAATATAGGTGATTTAGTTTTAGTAAGATCAGAAAATAGAAAGAAGAATGAACCACCATATCATGCTGGGGTATAACTCGCGGTTGTCCAACGTTCTGTCACAATAAAATTTTTTTATTTATTAGTGACCTCTTAAAATAAAACACGGCTTGCTCTTCGAATTTTTATAATTATACTTTATTTACACGAATTTTTATTTTTGGCCACTCGCTTATTCCACTGAATAAAATACGTACACTAAAATATCTCTGTTGTAAACGCAGTTTATCTATTCCAATCGTTGGGTATCATTACGAACGTAGTGGTAGTTGGTAGTAACATAACCTCAAATAATGCCACGTGAAAAATAGTGAACCCGTAGTAAAACTCCGGGAACACCACCACGTTCAGCCTTCGAGTTGGTCGACAGTGCAGTCGTAAATACGGCCCAGTGAAGCTAGTACTGGAGGGTGAATCTGTAGTAAAACTCCGGAAACACTACTCCAGTGTAGCGCACAGCGGTGAACCGTAGTAAAACTCCGAGAACACCACTATGCTCAAATCATGCCCAGTAAAACTAGCACTTGGGGGTGAATCTGTAGTAAAACTCCGGAAACACTCCCCTAGTGTAGCCCGCAGTGGTGGAACCGTAGTAAAACTCCGTGAACACCACTACGCTCGGCTTGGATTTGTTCACAAATGTGGTCGTAGATAAGGCCCAGTGAAGCTAGTACTGGAGAGTGAATCTGTAGTAAAACTCCGGAAACACTACTCCAGTGTAGCGCACAGCGGTGAACCGTAGTAAAACTCCGAGGACACCACTATGCTCAAATCATGCCCAGTAAA
This sequence comes from Bellardia pandia, assembly GCA_916048285.2. NCBI lineage: Eukaryota > Metazoa > Arthropoda > Insecta > Diptera > Calliphoridae > Bellardia > Bellardia pandia. The sequence goes on from OU696533.1 coordinate 65,212,298, forward strand.
CTAGCACTTGAGGGTGAATCTGTAGTAAAACTCCGGAAACACTCCCCTAGTGTAGCCCGCAGTGGTGGAACCGTAGTAAAACTCCGTGAACACCATTACGCTCGGCTTTGATTTGTTCACAAATGTGGTCGTAGATAAGGCCCAGTGACTGCTAGCTCTTGAGGGTGAATCTGTAGTAAAACTCCGGAAACACTTCTCTAGCGCTGTTTGCAGTGTAGAATCTACAATACAACCACAATTTGCCTACAATACCACTAACTACCAATTTACTACCACTTACCTATTACGAAGCGCACACCACAACTGATGAAAACAAACTGTCCTTCTTACAGATTTTTGTTCTGCTTTTATACTTTTCTAGTCGTATGCATTTCTACTAGATGGTAACAAGTTACCAACCACACAGCTGATTATGACAACTGCACTATACGTCGTAATTCCTACCCGCCGCAAGGGGCGCTAGTGTGCATGGGCTGTTATTCTTGCTGACACTAGGTGGCACCATAAATAATTTATAGTGATAGAACACAACCCTGAAATACTAAAATTAATAATGTAATATTACAATATTAATGTAAAATTCATATCAACTACAAAATTAGTGTAACATTCATAAAAATCATTGATAATTAAATACAATATTGATGATATATTATTGGTGTACGGGTGGAAACGAGGGTTCCCGACTTCCATCGTCACAAGCACTTTGCTTCAACGTTTTTTAGTAATCGACGAATGGATGGTATCCAAAACTTTTCTCTAACATCACATATAACCTTTGAAAAATTTTGATGGCAATTTTTTTGATGAAAATGATCGACAATTAGATGAGAAAAACGATGGGATTTCGGAAGTAAAATAGGTCTTCTAGTATATTCAGGAAGAAATGTCGCGTTATCGAGTCGACCGCCAACTCGTATAATGCCATCGTTATCCAGGTATGGATTCAGGGTCAGTAACTCACTTGATTTGGAAATTGTTTTGGATGATTCCAAACAGGCGTATTCTTTGCAAAAATACTTCTTCTGAATATCTCCAATAATTATTAATTCAGCGCGAAATTCTTCTTCGACTGATAATTCTCCATTTTTTTTGATTGGTTTTGACGAATATTGCCTAAAAATCGTAAAATCCAAGCAATGTGATGGGCATTATCAATACACGAGACTACCTTTTGGTCTAAAAATATCATCAAACAGTTTTCAACGCATGCTGACGATAGCTTTATCTGGCTTAGAGTCTGAAGCTTTTCTATATGTTGATAATAGTTTTTGCCTGTGGTTTTAAACACCACAACGCAAACCTAATAAAGGTATTCGATAGATTAAGGAAATACAATTTAAAACTTAATGCCGATAACTGTCACTTTTTAAAATCTGAAGTAGTATATCTAGGACATTTAATAACTCCATACGGTATAAAGCCTGATCCAGCAAAATTTGATTCAATAGTGAAATACCCAATACCAAAGAATGCAGATGAAGTAAGAAGATTCGTAGCTTTCTGCAATTATTACAGACGATTCATTGAAAATTTTGCTGAAATAACAGTTAGTCTAAATAAACTATTAAAGAAAGGTCAAAAATTCGAATGGACAGAAGAATGTCAAACAGCATTTGATACATTGAAGAATAAACTGACTAGTCCACCAGTTTTACAACATCCAGATTTCGAAAAACCTTTCATATTAACTACCGATGCATCTGATTTTGCTGTGGGCGCTGTGTTATCGCAGGGCGAGATTGGTGAAGATAAACCAATATCATTTGCAAGTCGATCACTTAATAAATATGAAAGAAACAAACCAGTAATTGAAAAAGAATTACTTGGTATATATTGGGGCATACAATTTTTCCAACCTTATTTATATGGTAGAAAATTTATTGTTGTAACTGACCATCGACCACTGATTGCATTATTTTCACATAAAAATCCTAGTTCAAAGCTAACCCGAATTCGCTTAGAATTATCCGATTATGATTTTCAAATAGTTTATAAAAAAGGAACAAACAATACCAACGCAGATGCACTCTCAAGAATACAAATAGACTCAGATACGTTAAAAACAATGATACCCCTGACAATCGATGAATCCACAAAAAAAAAAAAAACGCTGGTGATAACAAGAAACATGAAGAAAAAGATACAAAATGAGGAAAAAGAACATAACGAAAAAGAAGAAAATGGTAAGACATATCCTAAAGAGACTGATCAACTCATAATATGGGAATGTACATCCATCAAAGAAATAAAACTTGCTAGAAAGTTAAAGTTTATATTAGAAAATTCGAATAAAGAATTCAAAATAGAAAACAATACTGCTCTAAATGAAACGCGCGTCAGATGTAGCGATAACCCCTATTATTTAGATAATATGTTGGAGAAACCTTCTGTTTTAAGCAGATTGAATTGTGAGAAATTCGCACTAAAGAAAAGTGACGAAATATTTAAGAAAATAAATATAGAAAAAATGAAAGAAAGAATAAATAAAAGTAAAGAAACAGACGTCAGAATTCTTATATACAGCAATCCTCAAAGAATAACGGATGAAAATAAAAAACATGAATTAATTGAATTGTATCACAACACACCATGCGGAGGACATTTCGGAGTCAGAAAAACATTGTTAAAATTAAAACAAAAATATATATGGAAGAACATGTTTAAAATGGTAAAAAGATATGTATCAACGTGTGATCTTTGTCAAAGAGACAAACAAATAAGACACACTAAAGAACCACTATGTATCACGGACACACCAGAAAATAGTTTCAGTACTATAGTTATCGATACAGTCGGCCCTTTAAGACCCTCAGAAAATTATCGATACATACTAACAATGCAATGCGAGTTGACGAAGTATATAATAGCAGTCCCAATGGAGACAAAAGAAGCTAAATAAATTGTAAAGATCTTAACAGAACATTTAATTTTGAAATATGGATTATTTAAAATTTTGAAATCTGATAGAGGCACAGAATTTGTAAATGAGTTAATGAGAGAAATATGCAATTTGTTGAAAATAGAACAGCGACTATCAACACCATACCATCATGAAACCCTAGGTACCGTAGAAAGAAATCACAGAGTTTTAAATTAATATTTCTTGTCATTCTGCTTGATACATCGAACAGTTCGGACGTGTTACTTTTAGTGCGGCTGAATTTTCGGTGAAAAATCGTAATAGGTGAAAAAGTATAAAAAGTTAAATTAAATAAAAAAGTGGAAAAAAAACTCGTAATAGGTGAAAAACTTTACAAAGTCAAATAATTGCACTAGGTGCAATAAAAAATTAATAAATTGTAATAATTTATTTTTAATTATTTGAAAACTACAAAATTAAATACAGTGACACAGTGAATGAGTAACAATTCTAACAGTGCGAGTGGGCCCCAGAGTCGAAATGCTTATTTCGTGTTGAGCTCGGCAAGTGTTAGTAATGAGAACATTAAAAATCCCGAATTTAATAAAAACTACTTAACTGTGAAACCAAAAATAAGCACAAATCTGAATTTAAGTGCAAGTGCACCAAACTTGAATAAATGTGTTGAACAGGGCACAAACTTAGCCCAAAGCATATTTAATTTAAATAGAAAAATCACTGAAGGACCGTCTTCTTCACGGTCCTCGTTATCAAATATTGGAGAGACGTCAACAGCTGCAAAAGGCACATTAAGTCCTACAAATATAGTTGCTGTTGAAGAAAAACAAAAAACACAGGTAGGAATGGACCGTTATATAACAGTATCGAAGAGAGGCAGAAGCCCAAAATCTGCCGAAATTACACCAGCCGCAAAATTATCAAAGAATGCTGAAGAGCCACGCTCGCAAAATCGTTTTGCCATCCTCCAAGAGAAAAATGATGTCCCTACCGCTGTGAATAAGCCAGTAAAACCACCTCCAATATATTTAAGAGAAAAAAATTCAAACGAACTTATAAAAATATTAGTTTCATTAATTGGTGAAAATTCTTTTTATGTGACTCCAATTAAGCGTGGCAATATAAACGAAACAAAGATTCAGGTTAATAATGAAAACGACTATCGAAGAATAGTTTCGGAATTTGAAAAACGCAAAAAGAATTTTTACACGTATCAACTTAAAAGCGCAAAAGGTCTACAAGTCGTAATTAAGGGAATTGATTCTTTTGTTGATCCTGAGGAGATTAAGAGCAGTTTGGCCGACAAAGGCTTTAAAATCAAGGCCGTATCAAATATAAGAAACAGAGATAGGATCCCTCAACCATTATTTAGAGTGGAGTTAGAACCTGGTGATGTTAAGCTGAAGAAAAATGAAACACATCCTATATATGACTTGAAATTCATAATGCACCGAAGAGTTACAGTGGAAGAACCTCATAAGCGATCTGGCCCAGTACAGTGTTCGAACTGCCAAGAATATAGTCACACTAAATCTTATTGTAAGTTGCCTACTGTTTGTGTTGTTTGTGGGGATCTTCATGACACCTCAAAGTGCGATAAACCTAAGGATGATTCCAGGGTAAAAAGATGCAGCAATTGCGGTGGAAACCACACTGCCAACTACAGGGGTTGCCCTGTTTTCGGGGTCGTTAAACGCTCCTTGATCAACAAACCCGCTTCTACCCCTACTCAGACGACAAAAGTACCTATTACAATTATTCCCCCCGTAGCACAAGCATCCACTAGCCAATTTTCATATGCCAACGTGCTAAGATCTAACCAACCAACAGTGCAAAATGAATCACCAATAAATGATACAAACAGCCACAATTTTAGCCGTCTTGAAGGTATAATGGAGAATCTGGCGCAATCCATGAACCATTTCATGACAAGCATGACAAGTATGATGCAGGAGATGCAAAAAATGCAGTCCACGCTACTGCAGGCCATACTTAATAGACCATGAACTGTCTCAAAATATGTTTCTGGAACGCAAACGGCATACGCCAACACAAAAATGAACTTGAATATTTTCTTTTTAATAAGAAAATTGATGTAATGCTGATTTCCGAGACTCATATGACGTCGAGAAGCATTTTTAAAATAAGTGGTTATACATTCTACGACACCAAGGACCCCAGAGATAGATCATGTGGTGGCTCGGCAATATTGGTCAAATCGCGAATCAAACACCATTCATTGGGTGGTCTTTCAGAGTGTTATCTTCAAGCAACAAACATCTGTATTGAGAACTTTTGTCAAAACCTCGTGATTTCGTCAGTTTACTGTCCGCCCAGATTTTCAATAACAAAAGATCAGTATAGAGATTTTTACAAATCACTAGGTAGCCGTTTCATAGCGGCTGGCGACTACAATGCTAAGCATACATTCTGGGGCTCACGACTCGTTAGCCCTAAAGGTCGTATCTTGTACGACTCCCTCTCTGAAATGGGACTGAATGTGATTTCAACTGGTCAACCAACTTATTGGCCAACTGACCAGCAAAAAATTCCTGACGTTATCGATTTCGGCGTGGCGAAAGGGGTATCCCCGGAACTCATTGAAGTCGAGGCTTCACTGGATCTTTCTTCAGATCACTCACCCACTGTAATCACCATCAGAAGTCCTCAGCAAAGCGTAACTGATGCCTTACTTCTTGTCAAACGTCTGAATTGGTTAAAATACAAAAAATACATCAGCACTCACTGCACAGAGAAACTCCCGTTAAAAACTGCTGAAGACATCGATGCTTGTATAAAAAGTCTTAATGAACATGTCGAGAAAGCCGCAGAACATGCTTCTTCCACTTACCGCCCGAATAGGTACAACAGAGTTTTTTCTGCAGATGTTGAGCAACTATTGTCTGAAAAAAGGAGAGTCCGAAGAGAGTGGCAACAACACAGATCGCCCCAACTTAAAACTAGGTTGAGAGAATGTACCAAAAACCTTAGGATCTTGCTAGAAGCGCAAAAAGCAGTGTCTCTCAAACAACATCTGGAAGGTCTAGACGCAACTTCCCAGTCAAATTATTCATTATGGCGTGCAGTCCGAAATCTGAGAAAACCCGTAATCGCAAAACCTCCACTGCGTACTTTGAACGGATCTTGGGCACGAAATAACGAAGAAAAAGGCAACCTTTTCGTAAGTCATTTAAAAAATGTATTCACTCCCAATACGGATACTGACATTAGCGAACTACCGCCTGTTGTTGCCAGACCACCTGTACAAATAAGATTTCAATATCTGGAGGTTGTTGAGGCTATTGATAATTTAAATGTTAAAAAAGCACCTGGGTTTGATAAAATCAGCAATAAAATGATCTTTGAGCTGCCTCGCATTGCAAAAAGATTAATCCTCTTTCTTTTTAATGCCATCTTACGGCTTGAGTACTACCCTCCGGTTTGGAAAATTGCACTAGTAAAGATGATTCCTAAGCCGGGAAAAGATCCTTGCAAAGTTGAGTCGTATAGGCCAATAAGTCTATTACCAACTATGTCCAAATTATTCGAGAAATTGCTTATAACCAAGCTGACTCCGATTTTGAATGAAAACAACTGCATTCCCAATCACCAGTTTGGCTTCAGACGTCAACACAGTACAATAGAACAAACACATAGATTGGTACAAGTCATAAGAAAAACCTTTGAGGAAAAGAGATACTGTTCGGCACTCTTTATTGACGTCTCTCAAGCTTTCGACAAAGTATGGCATGAAGGCCTGATATCTAAATTAAAGCAGAACTTGCCGGTGAATCTTCAACACCTACTATGGAAATACTTAATCGACCGTCAGTTTATGATTAAAGAAGGTGATTATTTAAGCCGTCCTCAACCTATAGGTGCTGGCGTCCCTCAAGGTAGTATCTTAGGACCAATTCTATACTTGCTGTACACAGCAGACATGCCAACAAACAATGAAATTCACACGTCAACATTTGCTGATGATACGGCATTTCTCAGTACTCACAAAGATCCAAAAGATGCCTCGATTCAATTACAGCACCACGTAACGCAAGTGGAGAAATGGGCAAGACAATGGGGAATAAAAATATGAACAGAAATGCACCCACGTAACTTTTACTCTACGTAGGGAATCATGTCCCCCTATTCGTATTAATGACCATATAGTACCTCAAAACTCACACGTGAAATATCTTGGTATTCATCTGGACCGTCGCTTCACATGGAAACCACATATAGATGCTAAGCTGACTCAAATGAAACTGAAAGCAGCCCAAATTCATTGGCTCATCGGCAGAAACTCCGTCCTTCGGCTCGATTGTAAGCTTCTACTCTACAACTCAATCTTAAAGCCAATTTGGTGCTATGGTATCCAGTTATGGGGCACTGCCTCCAACTCCAATATTGAGAAAATTCAACGCCGTCAAAACAAAATTCTACGAATGATAACTACCGCTCCTTGGTACATTAAAAACAACAACATACACAACGATCTTGATGTTCCACTTGTCAAATGGGAAATAACTAAACACGTGGCCCTTTATTTGGGTAAGCTGGAAACTCATCCAAATCCCCTCGCTCGAGACATCTTACAACATCCCGGTCATAGCCGTTTGAGAAGGAGGGACACCACCGCTCTCAGATGAATAAATACAAGTTGCTCATTATATCCTATCGAATTTGAAAACTAGATTTTGCCTAGCATTGGCTGGACTTATCTTAATTAACTTTAGTTTTAAGATTTGAATACCTATTGTTAGTTCATTTAAAATGAAGATACAATAAAAAAAAAAAAAAAAAAAAAAAAAAAAAAAAAAAAAAAAAAAAAAAAAAAAAAAAATTTGTTAATGATGATAATTGGAGTGATTGGATACCTTATTATTCATTCGCTTATAATACCTCATATAGACACAAATTATTCCCCATTTGAACTAATTTTTGGCAAATTACCTACAATACCGGATGAAGAAATCATGAAACATGATAAAATATATGATTTAAATAATTACGCAAATGAACTAAAGATTAGATTAAAAACATCACTGAATAATGCTAAAAAACTTATTGAAATAACAAAACTAAATAGAGGTTTAAAATCATATAATAAAACAAATAGCATCAAACTTAATATAGGTGATTTAGTTTTAGTAAGATTAGAAAATAGAAAGAAGAATGAACCACCATATCATGGTCCATATGAAATAACAAACATAGACAATTTAAATGTAACAATCAGAATTAAAAATAAACAAAAAACATTACATAAAAATATGTTAAAATATTATAATAAGACATAAAATAAATACATATATATATAGCTGTAAGTACGTAATATAATATGTAATAATAAAAATAAGAAAAATTATTAAAAGTAATTAAAATCTTACCATTCTTGTAAACAATAAATGGTATGATTTTACTGAAAGATTGGGGGTGTAGTGTATGTGGAGCATTCCACGGTCACGTACAGACAAATTCAACTGTTTTTTTGTACTTATTCAACGCATAACTCTTAACTGGTAAATCAGATATCTAAATTTTTGCAATTATTAATTTGAGTATATGATAGCCTTTAATACTACATAAATTTTCGTTGTTGTAATTCTCGAAGTACTGAGGAAAAAGTGAAGAAATGTCGTCACGTGTGGGACAGCTCAAACAACCAACATTTCAAATTGTTGTGTTTAACTGTTAATCTCAGCGAAACTATTACACATAGAGAAAAGCTGTCTTAGAAACAAATTATAACTAACATTTAGGCTTACTGATGATAATAATAAATTTTTAATAAAACACATATTTGTAAGAGAAAATAGTTTTTTTATTTTGTCACGTACAGACAAGTCGCGTCACGTACGGGACATAGTTCAACTTACAATATATAATATATGTAAAAATCAATAGGTAAATACAGTTTTGTCTTGGGAAAGGCAATGTTTTCTGCACTCCACAACTTTCTCCTCAGTTTTAATGAAATGGAAGTTGGAAACTCCAGTTATCGCTTTGGCATTGTCCCACGGCGATGCACTTTTAATCCTTTCATAAATTTCAGAGGATGGCACATAAATCACACGGGTTTTTGTGACTAATTGAGAAGCTAAATCAAAAAAGTCCTTGGCTGATTGGACAACAAGATGTTCATTTTGGCTCATCATTTTCTCTCTTACCAGTCTTTTGATATTTCCGCCAACTCCGTCTATCACACCTTTTCCATGCGATGTAGCAAAATATTTCCAATAAAAGGGTCTTTTGTACTTTACACTCAACATTGATGTTAGTTTAACCATATAACGGTTCTTAAATTCCGATGAAGGGCCGTCACTCCAAATAATTTCCGCTGAAGGTAAGTCTTCATTTTCTTTATGCATCAAGTCAAACAACTTATTGATGAAAACAAAAACTGTATCCTTGTCTTTCGAATTTGCATCTGAGCATATAAGATATGTTTGGCAATTGCCTTTGTAAAAACTTGCTGCAGTAAATAAAAGAACACTTGTTCGTGACCAGAGTGCGCTTTGAACTTCATTCTGGTATTCACAGCCAAAAGACATCGCAAAATCAACTTGAAGGATTCGCACATTTTCATTGCGTTGGTCTTTTTGAAATTCACCGGCTTGAACTCGTTTTAAATTAACATGCTTCATCATAATATGGATAGAATCAATCAATTTTTCTTTAAGTTCACCTGAACTTGTTTCGTGGTTTACTAAACGTAGTTTATTTTCTGAGTTTTTTTCCCATTCTTTCCATACACAGATTGTACTTAAATCCATAGAAATTAATATTTTTTTGCCATCAGAACAAGTATCACATTCATTTTTCCAGCACTTCGAATCCAAAGAAGGATCACATAAAATCATAGTCCACCAGTCGTTACAATAATTTTGTTTCAAACCTTTCAATTTGAATATAAAATTTTCATGAGTTAAACATTTGCACTGGTCTGAAGGTGCGTCGAAATTTTCGCATGCGGCTAGCACTGGTTGATGGTTGCTGGTCGCTCATTTTTGCGTTATTGAGATTTGCAGTACAAAAAAGGGCTTTGTTTATTACAAACGCCAGTAAAAGTTGAAGATGTCAGATAACTTATTTTTCGGCGTCACGTACAGACACTTTATTATCACCAAGAATATATTGTAAGCAAAGCGATTTCAAACAAAATTGTTTCACCAGTTTTTAGACCGCTAAAAGTTAGCTGTTAACAGAAAAATTCAATTTGTATAGTCGACTTGTTTTACAATTATTAATAGAAAAAGGAATTAAGCGTCACGTATGGGACATCGAAACTTACCTTTCCGTTATGATTAATTTCTTATCAAAAAAACACTTAACCAAAAAAATTAATATGCAGTTAAATACAGCGGACCATACACTATAACTAAGAACAGAAATCTAGTTTCTATCTGATAAACAATAGCGGCAGCGACCTCGCAAAAAGTTGTGTAAAGACTAATGAAAAAATCCGACTTGTTGTTACTCTCAATAAATAACGGTATTTACAAAAAATGAGACATACTCACTACAACTTTTGTAAATTATTTTAGATGAGAACATAATCTCACTATGTACGTGCAAAAATATATAAAAAATGCATATTTGTAAAACAGTTCAGAGTTCCACTTTTTCATGGAATGCTCCATGTATAAACAAACTACACATAAGTGTAGTGTATTGTGTAAGAAACACAAGACCAAATGTATAATAGTGCTAGGTTAGTCATTAATTTCATAACGCTGCTTTTTTGTTTTGGGTGAACGACTTAATGCTGATATTAAATTTCGACGTGGAGTTTAAACCAAGAAAATAGAACACTTGAATTTAGAATAAACAATTAATGTTTGAGTCACATTTAATAATTGAAATGCACTCAATAATAATTATAATATGTACTTTAAAATTAATGAGCGCCTGGTACAATCATGCATAATGGTTTGTGTAGAATATAAGAAAAATAGTTGTAAGAATTACTCAACATAAAATGTAACTCTAAACAATTGAGTAACATTGTAAAAATTACTCAATTTTAGGCTGGTTGGTTGGTTGGTTTACGTGGTAGTTCACTACGTGCGAACACTTAAGTAGAGTCGAAGGGACCCCGTTTTAAAAGACCACACCACTCGTCAGATTTAATGTCTTGTACAACATACTGTAGCTAATATGTGTGTGCAAAGAAGTCGTGTCTTGTTAGCCCAACCTGTAGCTGTGAGATATCTCAGCAGGTCATTAAGTTTTGACCCGGCTACCTCACCAAGGTCGTTCAGTGTGTAGTTCCCCATGAATTTATGTCTCCTGACACACAGGGCTGGGCATTCGCAGAGTAGGTGAAAAATCGTTTCCTCTTTTTCTCTATCCTTACAGCTACGACAATGGTCGTTAAAAGGGAGTCCCAGGCGATTTGCATGCTTGCCTAACGTCCAGTGTCCCGTTAATACTGCCAGCAATCTTGATATATCCTTCCTATTTCGAGTTATCATTTGCATAGTACGTTTCTCGTTGAAAGATGGCCACATCAACTTGGCTATCCTACATGTATCTAAATTTCGCCATCTATACTCAGCCTTTGCAAGAAAATGTCTGAGGATGATACTGTTTACGCGCATAGTGTAAATGTCCCCTAATTATTGTTCATATGATACTAATTGTTTCGTTAAGTTAAAATTGTTGTTATTTTGTGTTGATGCTGTATGTATACTGATATTATTGTTACTGTTTGTAAAACCCCCAACAAGTACGGTACGTGTACAAAGAAAAGAAAAACTGAAAATAAACCCATGAATTATATTTAAATTTAATTAACCCCGTCTTTTTATTTTCGAGGAAATATTTCAAGAAAAACATTTTGGTCCTTTCGAACCGGATTTAAACCCCCGAGTCCCCTTGAAATATTTTCAAGAAAATATTTTTTATTTTCAGAATCCCCAGTGTTTTCATTTTTTTCATCAATCCCCAAACATCGTTTTGCGAACATCCTCATCATTTTAATAACAACCCCCATTTTCCATTAACACTTTAATCAGAAGGTAAGTTGTGTGTTTTTTTTAATTTTGTTAAAAGTGAAAAAGTTAAAAGTGATAATATAAAAAACAAGAGAACCAACAAGTGCGCGAATCAATTTGCCGTCGGCAAAACACCCCTGTGAATTTGTGTTTGTGTTAAAATTTTTGCTTCACATTTTTTTTACCCCTTCATTCGCGTGTGTTTTTACTTATAATTAATTATTAATTTTTAAATAATAAATAATTAATTGTTTAAATAATAAAAAATTAATTTTTTAAATAAAAAATAAATAATTGATTTTTTTAAAAAGTGAGTGTTGAACCACAGAACCCCCGTTTATAAGTATTGACACTTAATCGCTGATCTATTGATAATAAATAAAATAACCCTTCAAATAAGTAAGTGCAATCTATTGTACTTTTTATTAAAAGCACAACCGTGAATATTTACTGTGTCTTTGTTGGTTTTCTTTTGTTTTTCATTATATGGTCACACACACACAACGTACACTAGTGCTGCACATTTTTATTCGTGCGAAAACCCGGTTACTATTTAATTAATTGTGAAAAGTGAATTTTTTTTACTTTTTTATTAATTTTTTTGCCCTAAAAATTTAAGCAATTAATTAAATAAATTTTTTAATCGCTATAATCGAATAATTTATTAGTGAATATATAATATTCGATTTACCCATAGTGGGTACCCGTTAATATTTTGCAGCAGCACAAGTGTTTTTAAAAGATTTTTTCTGTTTTTTAATTTAACGAAGTTCTTTTTACACTTACGGAATTCCTTATTAAGTGAAACTTAACCCGATTTTATTTCCTAATATCACAAATTTAACCCGATTTTATATATATATACACATATATATTGTACGTGATATTTACTCATTGTATTGAACAAGGAATCCGAGTGTCAAAAATTCGCTTTGTTGAATATATATTTTTATTATACCCAGTATATATATAATTTTATTCTATAAATTTATTTTATACATTTTATTTCGCCTGAAAGAATTTGTTACTCTTTTTTTAAATTGGATAGATTTATCTATTTTTACCCGCAGTTTCGTTATCGTTTCTTCTCTATTAGAAAAAGCAAATTTTTTATCTGATTTTTTCCTCACGTTGGACTTTAATTTTTACTCGTGTTTTGTAAATAATTTTTATGAAAATTTCTCCATATCGATTGAGATCAAGAATGGATGTGACTACTTTAATCCGCAATGCCGACCGTATGGCAGACTTTGAGGCATATATTGCCAGTATACCCGTGGTGGAACACCAACTCGGTGCTTTAAGTAGTCATGAGGAAGAGCTCAAACGGTTATGGGAAGCAGTTCGGTTATCTTATGACTCCTTGTTAATTGAGGCCGAAAGGTTGAAAGATCCCCAGATTATCGAACTGAAAGCCAAGTACTTTCAGTCTTACGGCACATACACCCGGGGGATATCTCTTATAACAGGTCACCTAGAACGACTTAGATTATCGACACAGGGCGAAAGGTTCATTGCGCAGTCTGCGCCAATGATTAATTTACCTCCGTGCGACACCCCAATATTCTATGGTGACTATAAGAGTTGGCCCTCATTTCGAGATATGTTCTCAGCTTTGTATGGTAATAACCCCCGCTTAACACCAGTACAAAAATTGTACTACCTGTTGCAGAAAACTGCAAAGGATGCACATGATACCATACAAACTGTGCCACTTACTAACGATGGCTATGAAATCGCATGGAAAAGGTTGGTTGACACATATGAGAACAAAGATGCCCTCATAAACGAACAGCTTCGAGCCCTTCTGAATATTAAACCGCTTTCACAAGAATCAGGATCGACTATTAAAAATTTGCAAAGAACGATAAACGATTGCATTACAAATTTGTCATTACTTGAAGTAACCCCTGAAATATTTTACCACGTAGTGCTGGTGTATATTTGTGCTACAAAGTTACCTGAAAACACACTGAGTCTCTGGGAACAGTCCAAAAGACTTTCTAAAAATTCCCCTAAATGGGATGATATGGACGCTTTTCTAACAGCGCATTTTAAAACTCTCGAGTCAATTTCTGACATAAGGCAGTGCCATTCAAACCCCGTTCAAAACTCGAACAAAAACTCCACAACTGCCAGTTCCCGAAATACCCCTAATTTTAATGCTGCCAAAAAATCGTCACATGAAAATAGACAGATTCAAAGTTTTGCGACCCAAACTGGGCAAACACCAAATGTTTGTCGTTGTTTCCTTTGTCAAGGTGCTCACCCCATTAGACTATGCCCCAGTTTTTTGAGTAAAAATGTTGATGAAAGAATGTCAATAGTGAAACGACTAAAGTGTTGTTCGAACTGTTTGGCAACCTCCCACGAGTACAAGAATTGTAAAAGTATTCATGTGTGTTCACTTTGCAAACAAAAGCACCACTCCCTGCTTCATAGAGATGTAAAGTCAAATATGTCTGCCAGTAATTCACCCCAGCTCCCTATAGCCAATGGTACGACTATGTCTTCATCTCAACCCCCCGTTCATTTGAACCCCAATCCAGCTAGCAGTCCTTCTCAACCCCCGATTAATTTTGCCCCATCAACTTCTACCGCGGCTCATAATTTGCAAACTTATTCCGCACAGCTCAAGTCGAACCCCAATTCAGCAGTCCTTTTGGGCTCAGCAGTGTGTATAGTGCACATAAACGACATTAGATGTGCCGCTCGAGCCTTAGTTGACCCTGGTTCGCAAGGTACCTTTATTTCAAGGAGGTTACAAAGGAAGCTTGCTATTCCCACATTTTCCGTGCCTTCGACAAGTGTCACTGGAATGATGGATTGCTTAGCTGGCAAAACCTCTACAATGTGCACTATCACGGTTGGTTCGCCGATCGACCCCGGTTTCAAAATTAAAATTAGTGCATACGTTGTTGAGAAAATTACCGGTCGGTTGCCCTCGTCTAATATCTCTGATATTGTAACCTCTACTTTCCCCGACATTACCCTGACCGACGTCATGTGTACCCGTATGGATATACTTTTTGGAGGAAATGTTTATCCTAAAATTTTAACTACGGATGTCAGAATACATCCAAATGGCAACCTGATCGCCCAGAGAACCGTGTTCGGGTGGATAGTTACTGGTGAAGTTATTCAGCCCCGACCCTTACACTCTATATCATCGTTTTGTACCCATCTCGAGTTAAACACTCAACTATCGCGTTTTTGGGAACTTGAAGAAGTTCCACAAGCGACACAGTTATCTGAAGACGATAAATATTGTGAGGAACTTTACCGTACCACCACTTTTAGAAACCCCGATGGCCGTTACGTTGTCTCTCTCCCATTTCGCCGAGAATTTTCAAATGAATTGGTATTAGGAGATTCTCGTAAAAACGCCTTTTCCCAGTTTGTGCGAAATGAAACGCGTTTATTGAAAAACCCCGAATTAAAATCCCAATACGACAATGTAGTTCGTGAATATATTGAAATGGGACATGCAAAAGCCGTCAAAACCCCAGTTTCCACTGCGAATAATTATTATTTACCCCATCACGCAGTGTTTAAACCCGATAGCATTACCACGAAACTCAGAGTCGTATTTAATGCTTCAAACCCTTCCTCCAATGGCGTGAGCCTTAATAATGCTCTATACCCTGGTCCTGTTTTACAGACGGATCTTACTATTTTATTGCTGCGTTGGCGATTTTTCCGTTACGTTTTTAATGCAGACATTGAGAAAATGTATCGCCAGATACTTGTCCATCCCAATCAAACCCAATATCAAAAAATATTGTTTCGTGATGATCCTGTAGCTGAAGTTAAGGACTATGAGCTTAGTACGGTCACGTTTGGAGTAAACTGTGCACCGTACTTAGCGATTCGTACTCTATTACAATTGGCTGATGATTGTAAACCCCAGAGTCCTGCGGCATCCGAAATTTTGAAAACCCAAATGTACGTTGATGACGTGCTTGCTGGCTCTCATGAGCTAGAAGACGCTTTCAAGAGACGTAATGAACTAACCCATGTTCTTGGCTCAGCTGGATTCGTTTTGCGAAAATGGACGGCCAATCATTTACGACTCTTGGAAGATTTACCCCGTGAGAATCTGCTTGATGCAGACTTCTTAAAATTTTCGGATGCCAGTACTACTAAAACCCTAGGCTTGCGATGGGATGCGACTAAAGATTGTTTCTTTTTCAAAATTGCATCGCAGCCACGCCAGGATATTGTCACGAAACGTGGTGTCCTGTCAGAAATAGCGAAGTTGTTTGATCCAGCCGGGTGGTTTTCACCGAAAATCATTGTGGCTAAGATCATAATGCAACAAATTTGGAAAGACAAGACAGAATGGGATGAAGTTTTGAACCCCCTAACCCTATCTCAATGGAGCGCATTTTTAAACGACTACCCTAATGTCGAGAAAATTAACATTCCAAGATGGGTTGATTTTCTCCCCGAAAATGAAATGGAACTTCATGCGTTTTGCGATGCCTCTGAAAAGGCGTACGGCGCTGCTCTATACATTCGAAATGTATCGTCCTCATCGATCACGACGCATTTGCTAGCGTCAAAAACAAAGGTACCTCCCGTGAAAACTGAAACATTACCCCGATTAGAATTGTGTGGAGCGGCTTTGATGGCAAAAATGGTAGAATCATTATGTTCGGAATTAAATCTAGACAGGAGAAAGGTTTATCTATGGACTGATTCTACTATAGTGTTATCCTGGCTTAAAAAACCCCTGTGCCATTGGCCAACCTTTGTTAAAAACAGAGTAGCGTTGATTGTGAATAAGGTTGGTAATGAAAATTGGTCACATGTGGATTCCAAGGACAACCCCGCCGATTTGGCAAGTCGTGGAATTCTTGCTAGAGATTTAATAAATAATTCTCTTTGGTGGCATGGCTCTGTATGGTTAAGACAACCTCGTGAGTACTGGCCGCGTCACCCCCCTATCGACCACCAACACCTTGAAGTTCAGTCATTTTCAGTTCAGCTCGAACGCCCGTATGACATATTAGAGCGATTTTCAGATTTATCGCGTGCAATGCGAATTACTTCGTATTTATTCAGGTGTTTACAGTATTTGAGAACCCAAAAATGCTCGTATGATACCTTGATTTTAACCCAGTCAGAAATGAAATTCACCCGAGATCGCTTGGTTCTTATGTGTCAGCGGAACTTTATACCGGAATACACTCAGCTTTCAAAAGGTATGCCCGTGCCTTCAAAGAGCAGCCTGCTCACTTTGAACCCTTTTATAGATTCAAATGGCTTTATCAGAATAAATGGCCGACTGGCTAGATCGCACGGTTTGACGTATGACGAGCGATTTCCTAAGATTTTACCCTATTCTGCACGTTTTACTCGTTTATTTGTTGAACATGTGCACAGGTGCTCTGCTCATGGCGGTCATTCGTTGATGCTTCGTCTCATTAGAATTGAATTTTGGGTTCCCAAGCTAAAAAATCTGATCCGTACAGTAATCCATAATTGTAAGGAATGTACTATTTATCGAAAGAAGTCCGGCGAGCAAATTATGGCTCCATTACCCCCCGAGCGATGCTCTATATCAAGACCGTTTACTCATACTGGTTTAGATTTCGCAGGTCCCTTCGACATCAAGTCCTACATCGGTAGAGCTTGTCGAATTACTAAAGGCTATGTTTTAGTTTTCGTTTGTTTTGCAACGAAGGCTATTCATTTAGAAGCCACTGGTGATATGTCGACGGAAACATTCCTTGCGGCTTTTACTCGTTTCTTCTCTCGTCGTGGTTGTCCTTCTCACCTATACTCCGATAACGGAACTGCATTTGTCGGTGCAAATAATTTACTCGAGGTTGACCGAAAGCAGTTTTTATCTGAAATAAAGAGAAAGGTACTTGTACGGAATAGTTTTCAGCCGGTTGAATGGCATTTTATTCCCCCCGGTGCTCCTCATATGGGTGGCTTATGGGAAGCCGGCGTAAAGAGCGTGAAATCTCATTTACGGAAAATTTCTGGTGTTCAGAAATTTACTTTTGAGGAGTTTACTACCATGTTAACCCGTATAGAAGCTTGCCTAAATTCAAGACCGTTAACGGCTATGACCGATGACCCATCTGATTTAGTTCCTCTAACACCAGGTCATTTTCTGATTGGTGCGCCTCTTCTGTCACCCCCTGAACCCGATCACGCCGATCTATCTTTGAGTGTTGCCAATAGGTGGCAAAAGTTGAAGATACTTCACCACCACTTTGCGCAGCGGTGGAAAGAAGAGTATCTCAAAGAGCTTCATCGTCGTGTAAAATGGAAATACCCCCAGAAAGATTTCGAAGTAGGTGATTTAGTGGTTATTCGTCAAGATAATTTACCCCCTAGTGAATGGCGACTAGGACGAATAGAGAGGACTCATGTTGGGCATGACTCTAAGGTCCGCACAGCGGACGTGAGAACAGCTTCAGGAATTTTTACCCGACCCATCGTGAAGCTTGTTCTCTTACCCAATTCAGAAACCCACTAATTCTTTCTTTTTCTCTGTCTCTCCTTTATTTTGTATTTACCCTATAGAGAATATGTCGAGTGTATCACGCCGCCTTGAGATCCATCAAAACACATTGAAGGTCCTTCTTTCTCTGAGACACATGCCAACACTGCTGCCAGCAACATGTACCACAACATACACAACAACTACAACAACACACACAACAACCACAGCACGCCGTTCAACCCAGGCCATCAACGTTCCCGGATACGACGCAAATTCCGGCGACCATTGTCATAAACATTATGAACGCTCGACCCGCGGATCCCTAAGCCTCTTTGTTGCAGTATAGCAAGGGGGGCGGGATGTTTACGCGCATAGTGTAAATGTCCCCTAATTATTGTTCATATGATACTAATTGTTTCGTTAAGTTAAAATTGTTGTTATTTTGTGTTGATGCTGTATGTATACTGATATTATTGTTACTGTTTGTAAAACCCCCAACAAGTACGGTACGTGTACAAAGAAAAGAAAAACTGAAAATAAACCCATGAATTATATTTAAATTTAATTAACCCCGTCTTTTTATTTTCGAGGTCCCCAGTGGAATCGATACTGAGACCGCATTGGAGATATCTAAGGCAGATCCCGTTCTGGCTAATTCGTCTGCCCGTTCATTGCCGTAGTGGTTCCTATGCGCAGGCACCCAGACCAAGGTAATGTCAGATAGACGACCTAGCCTTGACAGAGAATTCCTGCATTGCCTGACTAGTGAAGATGAAATTGTGTAGGCATTAAGTGAGAGGAGTGCCACCTGACTGTCGACAAAAATACCTATATTGCCTCTAATGTTATGATCGTGTAATGTATTACAAGCTGCCATGATTGCAAAAATTTCCGCCTGGAAAACACTACACTCATTCGGAAGACGATACGAGGTGTCTACCCCAGGTTCGTCACAGAAGACCCCAGAACCCACACCGCCGCTCATCTTAGAAGCGTCTGTGTATATCCTAGTGTCGTATTTGTGCACAAGATTACCCCTATTCCACTCACTCCTGGAGGGAATTAAGACCTTGAATATCTTATCAAAATCCGTGTATGGAGTAATGTAGTCAGATGTTTGGAGAATGTTTGAAGGCAACTGGCCAAGAATCTCCGCGTGGCCATATATTCTCGATTTCCAACAACCGGACGCTTGAAGCCTCGCTGCGCTGCAGGCAGAAGTGGCCATTATGTGAAGGTCAATAGGCATAAGGTGCAATATAAGAATTGGACGTACTATAGCCGTATACATCCATTTAACTATGCTGGGACTAAGTCCCCATTTCCCACCAAACATCTTACGACAGGTGTTGAGTAGTTAGCTTCCATGACAATTTAGAGTCCAGTATAATGCCTAGATATTTTGCATTGTTTGAAAGGGGGATTTCGCAGTTTCTCAACATTGGAAGTTTGAAGCTTGGAATCTTGGTCTTTGTCGTTAAAAGTACAAGTTCCGTTTTGCTCGGGTTTACCCCAAGGCCGTTAACCGTGGCCCAGTCGTCGAGCAACCTCAAAGCAGTGGACATAATCTCACTGATCACGTCCGGAAACAGACCTGGTACGAGTATCACCACATCGTCCGCATAAGCAACAACTTTTATACCCCTACCGTCTAGATCAATAAGAATCGAGTTAATAACGATAATCCACAGCAGTGGAGTGCCTCTCTCAACTTGCTTAGACTTAACGGTATTACCAAGATTTGCTGTGACTATTCTTGAATTCAACATGGTAACTATCCAGTTATTGATATATTCTTCAACATCTAGGTTAGTAAGAGCTTGCTGAATTGCAAGAGTAGTCACATTATTGAAAGCACCCTCTATGTCTAGAAAGGCTGCCATTGTATATTGTTTAAATTCGAGAGATCTCTCTATAACCCTTACAACCTCATGCAGAGCTGTATCTGTAGAGCGACCCTTAAGGTAGGCATGCTGACTGTTTGAGAGCCATGTCGAACCCTCCAGGCGGTGCCTAATATGAGCGTCAATGAGTCTTTCCAACGTCTTAAGATGAAAGACTAATTGGACGGAAATCCTTCGCCTTCTCATGACTTCTTTTGCCAATTTTGGGAATAAAAACGACCCTGACTCTCCTCCAATTAACCGGAACATGGTTGAGGGTGAGACAGAGCGTAAAAATTCTATGAAGCCAGGGAATGATATGCCTTTTTGCACTTTGTAGCATCTTTGGCAAGATACCATCCGGCCCAGGTGACTTGAATGGTGCAAAACTGTCAATCGCCTATGATATCCTGTCATAGGAGATGATGTTACTATCAATATTGGATAGAGTCATGCCTACATTCTCAATAACCGTATCCATAGCAACATCCTTACAGCCTGGAAAATGCGTATTCAGTAGGATGTCAAGTGACTCTGCTGAGGATTCGGACCAGGAGTCATCATTCCCCTTGATATAAGTGGGATTGGATTGCCCCTTGGCCAGAATTCTGCTAAGTCTTGAAGAGTCTCTTGTGTTATCTATAGATTCGCAGAAGCGTCTCCACGAGTTTCTTTTTGCGATTACTATAGCTTTCTTGTAAGCTTTCAATAGATCACGATATGGTTGCCATGATTTACTATTATAGCTAATGTTAAAGGCCCTAGGAGTTTCTCTGCGTAGTTTAGATAGCTCCGAGTTCCACCATGGAGGGAAGGTTTTCTTAGCCTTAGTGACTGGACAGGAAACTTCAAAAGCTTTAACTACAGTTTTACTAAAGTTTTCCTCCAATCTTTCAAGACCAGTGATTGAATCTTATACAACTGGCATATTCCTAAGTTTATGTTTAAGGATCCCACTAAATTTGAACCAATCAGTCCTTCTTGGGTTCCTAAATTGTATTTTTTCTGTCGAGTTCTGAAGTCTAATTTCGAAAAGAATCCAGTTATGAGCAGACAATGACCTTTCACTAGATACTCTCCACCTATCTACTGATACCTTAGACCTATCATTAATGAGTGTAATATCTAATACTTCCTCCCATCCATTATAGTTGTCCGAACTCGGAATAATGAATGTAGGCGTGTTACCAGAATTACATATACTTAGTTTGCTGGAATTAATGAAATCAAGTAAAGACTCACCCCTTTCATTTGTTTCCTTGCTGCCCCAGATTGAATGCCTTGCATTAGCATCGCAGCCCAGGATAATGTCCGATGCTCCAACAGATGACATCAGAGTACTCACCTCGACTGGAGGAGCTGTTTTATCGTGTGCCATATAGCTAGAGGCAATCAAGAGGCTACTGTTGCCCGGTAGCTCGACCCTTGCTGCTGTAAGGTCCTCTGAACTAAGCTGCGAACAGAGAAAAATGTTAATAGATTTTTTGGCAATAATACATGATCTTGGCCTACCATTGTTTCTTGCATAGAGTATATTATATGTTGAGGCCGGGAGACCCTCACGTCCAGGTTTGAAACCCAGGGTTCTTGCACCAGCCCAATGTCCAGGTCCTCTTCAGCTAAGAGTACCCGAAGGTTATCTGTAGCACATTTCGAGTGCTGCAGATTTATCTGCAGTACCTTAAGCGCCATTGTTAGTATCTGGGGGGGGGGTTTCGATAGCTTCATATCTGTGAGCAGAGAGCTTGCAACTTCAACCTCATCCGCCTCACCGCTACCTGTTCCTTTGAGCCGAAACACCCTGACCTTAGCGTCCCTCACTCCGAAGAACAGCTTAAAACCCGCCTTCTCAAGCTCCACTGAGCCAGATTCGGTGATGGCGAGGATAAGGCATGTGTGGCCTTCGCCTTGCTCAATGCGGATGATGGACCAGTCATCCATGTGGATGTTGGGGTTCTGCAGCTTCAGACAGTCCAACATCTTGTGTGCATCGGTTGCCATCTTTGGTAACCAAATACGTGCACGCGGTCTCATCGGAATATCCTGAACAGGGATCAGTTTAAGGCTTAAACCCTCCCATGCGCCACTAATATTAGCGATGCATTTACTCAGAAAGTCTTTTGAGAACCCGTCCATGCATTTGATCACCCTGTATCCCCGGTGAATTTCACCAGAGTCAAAGCGAGGTGCCGTACCAATCCTATTAGCGATCAGGTATTCCATAACGAGCTCAGCTAATTTGGACTCGATAGCACCCCATTCTGTTACTACAGGATTGATGGCACCGTCTTTCTCTGTCGCCAGAGCCATTATGAGATGGTCTTTAACCACCTCATTAAAGGGTCGTCTGGCGGATGTGGTCGTGGTAGATGTGGGTTCCGGAGCGGCTTTTTTATCGGCAACCTTTCTCCGTTTAGGCGATTTTTCACCCTCTGTTTGAGAGCGATTTCACCTTGACCCTTCCTGTTGTTAAGGCTGCTGCCTTTGATGTGCTGGGTACTGAATCTAAAAACTTTTGATATTCATCTACCACAGCCTGGTATTTGGCGCGATCAGCTTCATCACGCTCATGAGGAGCACCGCTGGCTGCATTCTTGTCAATCTTATTAAGAATGAATATCGCCTTGGTGTAGCGAGACTTGAGGATGTCTTTCTGACTCTTCCTCTTCTTTCGTTTCTTCTTCAATTGATCGCCAGCCTTAGCATCTACTTGAAGAGGAGCTTTTGTCACGTTTATTGTGGTGGTCAGCAGAGTGCTGTGTCGGTCACCCACGCTGTCCTCCATTGCAACCAAGGTCTCTTGGCTAGAAGCCAGTAGGTCGCCTTCTGAAGAAGAACCGAGATCATCGGCGCTCTTCAGGGAGTTTTTGTTGTTTTTTGTATTTTCTTTGTTCATATTCATTTTTGGTCCCACGAGTAGGCACGTAAGGGGATGCACTATCCATGCAGTGACGGCGTACATGGACTAGGCAAAATACTCATTACAACCGACCCGTGCCCTGGCGTCGGAGGGAAGCTGTTCACGACTAGTTTCTTTAACCACTAACTAACCATTCAGGTCTTCGGCCCTGCTATCATCCACCTTGACCTTAAAAGTGGGGATAACCCTTGGTCATGTTGGCTTTAAAGCTTATGCCTTCTGACTTGTTCCGGCTAAAATTAACCGATTCAAGTTATAAGAGATACACTACAGCCAGCATTTAAGCCACCACATCACGGCAAGATGGTTATCCAGGTGGGGAAAATTTTAGGCTAATCTTTCTTGAGAATAAAAAGTTTAGTTCATGATTGGATTCATAATGGAATGCTTTTTAATATCATCATCACACATCGTTTCATCTCCAACAAATTTACAGGTTATACAGTAAATTTAAATGAACGTACAAGAAGACAAACAAATGTTGCGTTGAAACTCCTGGATTGTGTTGCGCAAGTGGCAAGGTCAAACTGGCGTAATTGGTTCCGCCACCAGAGCCATTACGCCATTGGTTTCTGGTATAGGAACTGATTCCAAACATTTCTTGAAACAAATTCAGAAATACAACAGTTGCTTCCAAATGACTTTTTACCCACTTTCAGGGTAAATGATTGTGTTCATCTACAGTATTTATTTTTTTACATAGATAAAGTATTACAGATTCAAGGTCAAATATATCATCGAGTTGGCTCGCTATTACCAGTTTTTTTACAGGTTTGTTTTTCGAAAAGAGATAAAACTGGCATTTTGGTCAAATCTTGCAACTCTAATGTCATTTATGTTCAGTTTGGTTTGCCATTTCATCATGAACAGACAAGAGAACAACGCTTGCAAATCGTGCAAATTTATTTCGAAAATAACGGTTCAGTTCGCGAAGTTTACCGCAAGCTCCGTCCATTTTATGATCGACATAATCGTCCATCAGAGCAATTAATTCGGTTAAGCATGGATCGTTTTCGCACTACGTTTACTCTATGTGATAATACGCATCCGCAGAGACGTCGAACAGTGCGCACCGAAGAAACAATTGCCGCTGTAGAGCAAAGTGTTGAAGAGGACCCGAATTAATGGAGACCGGTATAGAGCCATGATAACCGACTATTTTGTTCCCGAATTGGATGGCATGAATGTGGATGAGTTGTGGTTCCAACAAGACGGCGCTACATGCCACACAGCGCACGCCACAATCGATTAATTTAAGGAAACATTCGATGAGCGCATAATTTCGCGGAATGGACCTGTCAATTGGCCACCAAGATCGTGTGATTTGACACCATTGGATTATTTTCTTTGGGGATATGTGAAGTCGCTCGTCTACGCCAACAAACCAGAAACGTTAGGGGAATTGGAAGCCAACTTTCGTGGCGTTATTGCCGATATCCTTCCAATAAAGCCAAATTGATGGTCATTAAAACGATTTTCTTGTGTTTTATTTCAATTCGAAGTTCTATACCTCTCAAAAAAACACCCGTTATAAATTTCTGCAGATTTATTTGATGGGAAATACAACAGAAGAAATAGATCACCGCTGCGCACACAACAGTTCGCTTAAAAGACAAATTGTAGAACAACTGCAAACTTTTTTTCATCAACGCAATGAATTGGTTACATTGTTCAAAACCGTGCTGGACCGAATGCCATCTGATGCCATAAAATTGTTATCAGAGCTGATAAGACGCCTGCAGGAGAACACGCAAGACGTTTTAATGCGCCAACAATTGATGATGTCGCCATTGTCGTCGTTGGTGAAAATTTTGAATCGCGTGATATCGTTCTACATCGGCGGAACAATCAGCTGCAACGCGTTTACGAAACGCACCGGTCGTATGATGCATTGCAATATCCCATTATATTTTGGCAAGGTGAAGACGGCTATGATTTCTCGATCAAGATGATAAATCCGCCTACAGGTGAATATAAAATCTTTCTCTCTTGAATAGGACTTATTCATTTCATTGACACAAAAATTAATTTACAGGCGCTGAAACGAACAAAAAAGTTAGTTCAATGAATTATTATTCATATCGACTGATGGTTCGTGAAAATGCGGACAATCACATCTTGAAATGTCGCCGTCTATTTCACCAATATGCTGTGGATATGTACGTAAAGGTTGAAAGAGAACGATTGACATTCATCAGATTGAACCATGACGATCCTTCCAGCAACGTACGTCGGAAGTCCGCGACATATGCAGGAATATGCTCAAGATGCCATGTCGTACGTTCGCCATTACGGCACACCAGATTTGTTCATTACTTTTACGTGCAATCCGCAGTGGATAGAAGTACGACAAGAGTTATTCCCTGGTCAATCACCCATCGATCGCCATGACATCACCGCAAGAGTCTTCAAACAAAAACTGAAATCACTGATGGATTTCATCGTGAAACATCGCGTTTTCGGCGAGACGCGTTGTTGGATGTATTCTGTGGAGTGGCAAAAACGCGGATTGCTACACGCACATATTCTCATTTGGTTGATTGAGAAGATAAGACCCAATGAAATCGATGATGTTATATCGGCGGAAATTCCTAATGAAGAAGAAGATCCAGGCTTGCATAAGGTGGTTACTACTAACATGATTCATGGCCCCTGTGGATCATTAAATAGCAATTCTCCGTGCATGGTCGACGGTAAATGTTCGAAGCGTTATCCAAGGGCATTAGTTGCAGAAACAATTACCGGAAATTATGGTTATCCACTGTATCGTCGCCGATCTACTGCCGATAACGGAAGATCAACAATTGTGAAAGTGCATCAGCAGGATATTGAAGTTGATAATCGTTGGATTGTTCCGTATTCGCCATTACTCTCAAAGACTTTCAAAGCGCATATCAACGTCGAATCTGAAATCCATCAAATACATCTGCAAGTGTGTGACCAAAGGAAGTGACATGGATGTGATTGGAGTTGGTGCGGAAAATTCTAATAATGAGGTCACTCAATATTAAATGGGACGCTATGTTAGCAGTAACGAAGCAATTGGGCGCATTTTTTCATTCGCCATTCATGAAAGATATCCCACTGTTGTTCATTTGGCCGTACATCTGGAAAATGGTCAAATGGTATATTTCACTGCGGACAACGCATTACAACGAGCCGACCGGCCACCATCTACAACATTGACCAGTTTTTTTCAAATGTGCCAGTATGATGACTTCGCCCGAACGCTACTATACTCTGAAATACCGAGTTATTATACTGGGCATCAATCGCCAAAGAATTTTCAACGCCGTAAACAAGGAAATCCGGTTCCAGGTTACCCTAATGTATTTTCCACCAGCGCGTTTGGTCGAATTTACACAGTCCATCCAAGCAACGATGAGTGCTTTTATTTGCGTTTGCTGTTAGTCAACGTTCGTGGTCCAACATCATTCCAACATCTGCGAACTGTTAATGGTGAATTATGTGGCACATACAGAGAAGCCGGTCAACGTTTGCGATTGTTAGAAAATGACACTCATTGGGATTACACCCTTGGAGATGCTGCAATTTCGTCAAATGCTCATCAAATACGAACATTATTTTCGATAATTATCTCAACATGCTTTCCATCCAAACCAACGGATTTGTGGACCAAATACAAAGATTGCATGTCGGATGATATTTTGCATCAGATGCGTACTAGAACGTCAAATCCAGATTTGCAACTGAGCGAAGAAATTCACAACGAAGCATTAATATTAATTGAGGACATGTGCATGATGATGTCGAACAAGGTCTTATCTCAATTAGGCCTGACAGCGCCTAATCGTCCGATGCATGAGGCATTTAATCATGAGTTGATAGGCGAAAAACAATACGATTGTGATGCACTAAGAGAATCTGTACTTTTGTTGTACAATGCAATTCTAAAGCCAATCTGGTGTTATGGAATTCAATTATGGGGTACTGCCTCAGCATCCAACATTGAAAAAATTCAAAGGGGTCAAAATAAGATTCTACGTACAATTACTGCAGCTCCATGGTATGTTAAAAATTCTCGAATCCACAAAGATCTAGGCATTCCTTTGGTGAAAGTCGAATTTACAAAACACGCCTCAAAATATGTCAGCAAACTTGAACACCATCCAAACCCACTTGCACGAGACATCCTTAACTTTACTGGCCATGTTCGGTGGAGAAGGAGGGATACCCTTGCTTTAACTCAAGCGCAAAACAGATGACTGGATCAGTGGATATAAATTTTTTGTAGTATTATAATATTTTGTCTAGCACTGGCTGGACTTATTATTTTCTTTTAGTATTAAGATTCGAAAACTTATTGTCATTTCATTTCTGAAGATCCAATAAATAAATTAAATGTATTAAAAAAAAAAATCTACAGTATTTATTTTTTTGCATAGATAAAGTATTACAGATTCAAGGTCAAATATATCATCGAGCTGGCTCGCTATTACCACACCTAAATGCAGACTATAAATTTCTGCAGATTTATTTCATGGGAAATACAACAGAAGAAATAGATCACCGCTGCGCACACAACAGTTCGCTTAAAAGACAAATTGTAGAACAACTGCAAACTTTTTTTCATCAACGCAATGAATTGGTTACATTGTTCAAAACCGCGCTGGACCGAATGCCATCTGATAACCATAAAATTGTTATCAGAGCTGATAAGGCGCCTGCAGGAGAACACGCAAGACGTTTTAATGCGCCAACAATTGATGATGTCGCCATTGTCGTCGTTGGTGAAAATTTTGAATCGCGTGATATCGTTCTACATCGGCGGAACAATCAGCTGCAACGCGTTTACGAAACGCACCGGTCGTATGATGTATTGCAATATCCCATTATATTTTGGCAAGGTGAAGACGGCCATGATTTCTCGATCAAGATGATAAATCCGCTTACAGGTGAATATAAAAACTTTCTCTCTTGAATAGGACTTATTCATTTCATTGACACAAAAATTAATTTACTGGCGCTGAAACGAACAAAGAAGTTAGTTCAATGAATTATTATTCATATCGACTGATGGTTCGTGAAAATGGGGACAATCACATCTTGAAATGTCGCCGTCTATTTCACCAATATGCTGTGGATATGTACGTAAAAGTTGAAACGGAACGATTGACAGATTGAACCAAAAAAAACTCCGTTCCGAAGAGTATATTCACCTTCGAGATGCTATAAATGCTGACGGAAACGCACAAAATGTAGGTCGAATGACGATCCTCCCAGCAACGTACGTCGGAAGTCCGCGACATATGCAGGAATATGCTCAAGAAGCCATGTCGTACGTTCGCCATTACGGCACACCAGATTTGTTCATTACTTTTACGTGCAATCCGCAGTGGATAGAAGTACGACAAGAGTTATTCCCTGGTCAATCACCCATCGATCGCCATGACATCACCGCAAGAGTCTTCAAACAAAAACTGAAATCACTGATGGATTTCATCGTGAAGCATCGCGTTTTCGGCGAGACGCGTTGTTGGATGTATTCTGTGGAGTGGCAAAAACGCGGATTGCTACACGCACATATTCTCATTTGGTTGATTGAGAAGATAAGACCCAATGAAATCGATGATGTTATATCGGCGGAAATTCCTAATGAAGAAGAAGATCCAGGCTTGCATAAGGTGGTTACTACTAACATGATTCATGGCCCCTGTGGATCATTAAATAGCAATTCTCCGTGCATGGTCGACGGCAAATGTTCGAAGCGTTATCCAAGGGCATTAGTTGCAGAAACAATTACCGGAAATGATGGTTATCAACAATTGTGAAAGTGCATCAGCAGGATATTGAAGTTGATAATCGTTGGATTGTTCCGTATTCGCCATTACTCTCAAAGACTTTCAAAGCGCATATCAACGTCGAATCTTGTCATTCCGTGAAATCCATCAAATACATCTGCAAGTATGTGACCAAAGGAAGTGACATGGCTGTGATTGGAGTTGGTGCGGAAAATTCTAATGATGAGGTCACTCAATATCAAATGGGACGCTATGTTAGCAGTAACGAAGCAATTTGGCGCATTTTTTCATTCGCCATTCATGAAAGATATCCCACTGTTGTTCATTTGGCCGTACATCTGGAAAATGGTCAAAGGATATATTTCACTGCGGACAACGCATTACAACGAGCCGACCGGCCACCATCTACAACATTGACCAGTTTTTTTCAAATGTGCCAGTATGAAGACTTCGCCCGAACGCTACTATACTCTGAAATACCGAGTTATTACACTTGGAATCAATCGTCAAAGAATTTTCAACGCCGTAAGCAAGGAAATCCGGTACCAGGTTACCCTAATGTATTTTCCACCAGCGCGTTGGTCGAATTTACACAGTCCATCCAAGCAACGATGAGTGCTTTTATTTGCGTTTGCTGTTAGTCAACGTTCATGGTCCAACATCATTCCAACATCTGCGAACTGTTAATGGTGAATTATGTGGCACATACAGAGAAGCCTGTCAACGTTTGCGATTGTTAGAAAATGACACTCATTGGGATTACACCCTTGGAGATGCTGCAATTTCGTCAAATGCTCATCAAATACGAACATTATTTTCGATAATTATCTCAACATGCTTTCCATCCAAACCAACGGATTTGTGGACCAAATACAAAGATTGCATGTCGGATGATATTTTGCATCAGATGCGTACTAGAACGTCAAATCCAGATTTGCAACTGAGCGAAGAAATTCACAACGAAGCATTAATATTAATTGAGGACATGTGCATGATGATGTCGAACAAGGTCTTATCTCAATTAGGCCTGACAGCGCCTAATCGTCCGATGCATGAGGCATTTAATCATGAGTTGTTACACGAAAAACAATACGATTGTGATGCACTAAGAGAATCTGTTCAAACGAATATTCCACTGTTGAATCGACAACAAAAATATGCGTACGACACCCTCATGGAAGTTGTGAACAATGGAACTGGAGGCATCTTCTTCTTGGACGCTCCCGGTAGAACTGGAAAAACATTTTTGATCGCATTGATTTTGGCAAGGATTCGCTCTCAGAATGGAATTGCACTTGCAATTGCTTAATCGGGAATTGCAGCTACGTTGTTGGAAGGCGGTCGAACTGCACATTCAGCACTCAAGTTGCCGTTAAATATGCAAATAAATGAAACTCCAACGTGCAACATTTCCAAGAACTCTGCAATGGGCAAAGTTTTGCAGCAGAGCAAATTTATCGTTTGGGATGAATGTACGATGGCGCATAAGAAGTCTTTGGAGGCATTACACCGAACGATGCAAGATCTGCGAAACAATCAAACCCGTTTTGGTGGCGCGATGATTTTGTTGGCAGGTAATTTTCGCCAAACGTTGCCAGTGATTCCGCGATCAACGCCAGCCGATGAATTGAATGCATGCTTGAAGTCGAGCTTTTTATGGAAACACGTCAAAAAACTCAAATTAAGTACCAACATGCGTGTCGAGTTGCAGAACGACCAATCTGGAGATATATTTTCAAAACAATTACTAGACATTGGTAATGGCAAAATCCCCGTTGATATTGCGACTGGCTACATTAAATTCCCTGTTAACTTTTGCCAGTTCACTGAATCGAAGAGCGAACTCATCCTAAAGGTGTTCCCAAACATTGTACAAAATTACACAAACCATGTTTGGTTGAGCGAACGTGCTATATTGGCGGCAAAAAACATTGATGTAGGCGGTTTGAATTTCAAGATTCAAAGTGAAATTGCTAGCGAATTGATGACGTAAAAATCGGTGGATTCCATTATTAATCAAAATGATGTCATCAACTATCCAACCGAGTTTTTGAACTCGCTGGAATTACCCGGTTTGCCACCACACAATCTCCAACTGAAAGTCGGTTCAGTTATCATAATGTTAAGAAATATCAACCAACCACGTCTTTGTAATGGCACCCGGCTGGCCGTGAAAAAACTCATGAACAACGTCATCGAGGCAACAATTCTAAAGGGAAAGTATAGAGGAGAAAACGTTTTAATACCACGCATTCTAATGATTCCGAGCGACATTCCGTTTCAATTTAAACGCATGCAGTTTCCGGTGAGGCTTGCATTCGCAATGACAATAAACAAATCACAAGGACAGTCATTAAGTGTTTGCGGCATTAACTTGGAAAATCCATGCTTTTCGCATGGTCAATTGTATGTCGCCTGTTCCCGTGTTGGAAAACCATCAGCATTGTTTGTTTACGCGCCAGACAACAAAACAAAAAATGTCGTGTATCATAAAGCATTGGAATGAACGAAATGGTGAAAGTGAACCAACCGAAACAAAACATTTTTTTGTTTTGGTACTCCAACGTCGTTATTGCAGTCGAAGTGTAAATAAAACACCTTTCGAGTCTATGTGATCTCAGTTTAAAATAAAACATGTTCAAATTCTTATAAATATTTTTAAAACAATCCTCAATCAGAAATGTCTTTTTTTTTCTTAATTTTTACTTTGTTTACACATTTCCAATAGCTTTTTACAAATTTATGAAATTTTGACAAAAAAAATTATTTAAATTTAGACAGGACAACGTCTGTCGGGTCAGCTAGAAGGCCTCGCTTTCGAAAGAATTTAATCCACTAAACGTGAGCTAAATTCCTCTTCGGTGGTTCTCTGACATTATGGGGAATGGCCTCGCCCACTGAAATGCATTGCTCATATGACGCGCTTCAGTATCCTATTATTTTTCCATATGGAGAAGATGGATATCACTTTGAAATGCGTCAAATCAATCAAGCAACCAATAAGGCCGTTAATTATCCTGTTGAGTTCTTAAATTCACTCGATGTGCCAGGCTTTCCACCACATATAAAATTGCTAATTTATTGCAGTTTCCTGTTCGGTTAGCGTTTGCGATGACTGTTAACATTCCGTGTAGGAAAACCCACCGATTTATATGTGTATGCTCCTGATGGGCAAACTAAAAATATTGTATATCCTAAGCATTGCAATAAACAAATTAAAATCAAATAAATAACTTTTTGTAAATATATAAATACGTTTTATTTCTTTATAACGAGGGGGTAGCGAAGCACACCGTGTTTAGCTAGTTTTATATAATTGTTTGTATGAAGTAATTGAATTAATAATGAAGTAATTTTTTTGTATTTTTGAGAATTAATTGAATTTATAACGAATGAATTTGTTTTTGTATTATATAATTTGTAATTTTATATAATTCTTGTATGAATTAAATTTAAATTGACTAACGGCCGGGTAAAGCGACATCTAGTGGTAGTTACGTGAATTAGCACATGAGACCCTCTAGCGGCGTGTAAGCAAACACCTCGTACACAACAAATGTGTCAAACAGCTGAGCGAATGGGTAGACGCAACCACCTTGGTTGTATGCCAACAGAAAAAAAATGTATAAAAGCAGAACAAAATCGAAAATCGTGGTCAGTCAGTTTTGGCCAGTCAGTTGTGATCAGTCAGTTTTCACCAGTCGGTGAACACAGTGGTAGGTAAGTTGTTCTGGTATACTTTAGTAGTCTGTTTTGTTTGGTCTGTAGTGGTGCTGGTGTAGTCTCAGTTGTGAATTGCGTGGTTGGACCGCAGGTTTACAATTTGGTACTACACCAACATCCAAAGCCGAGCGTGGTGGTGTGCCCGTGGTTGAACTGCAGGCTTACTGCTACGAGTCACTCGACACAGCGTTTCCGTGGTTGGACCGCGGACTCGTTGTCGTTTGGTGGCTTCGCTGGGCATTTGGTAGGATATACCCTATCGACGTACCACTGTTGACTGTGTCAAGCTGGTCATCCGTACAGGTAACATTTGTGCGTGGTAATCGTGTCTCACCAAAAACGCCTTGGTAATCGTGTTGTGACAGACTTAAATAAACACTAAATTTAAGAAAAACTAATTTATAAATAAAGCATAATTGAATTGAATTGAATTAATTGAAGTGCTTTTATTTGCGTTTGCTGTTAGTCAACGTTCGTGGTCCAACATCATTCCAACATCTGCGAACTGTTAATGGTGAATTATGTGGCACATACAGAGAAGCCGGTCAACGTTTGCGATTGTTAGAAAATGACACTCATTGGGATTACACCCTTGGAGATGCTGCAATTTCGTCAAATGCTCATCAAATACGAACATTATTTTCGATAATTATCTCAACATGCTTTCCATCCAAACCAACGGATTTGTGGACCAAATACAAAGATTGCATGTCGGATGATATTTTGCATCAGATGCGTACTAGAACGTCAAATCCAGATTTGCAACTGAGCGAAGAAATTCACAACGAAGCATTAATATTAATTGAGGACATGTGCATGATGATGTCGAACAAGGTCTTATCTCAATTAGGCCTGACAGCGCCTAATCGTCCGATGCATGAGGCATTTAATCATGAGTTGATAGGCGAAAAACAATACGATTGTGATGCACTAAGAGAATCTGTACTTTTGTTGTACAATGCAATTCTAAAGCCAATCTGGTGTTATGGAATTCAATTATGGGGTACTGCCTCAGCATCCAACATTGAAAAAATTCAAAGGGGTCAAAATAAGATTCTACGTACAATTACTGCAGCTCCATGGTATGTTAAAAATTCTCGAATCCACAAAGATCTAGGCATTCCTTTGGTGAAAGTCGAATTTACAAAACACGCCTCAAAATATGTCAGCAAACTTGAACACCATCCAAACCCACTTGCACGAGACATCCTTAACTTTACTGGCCATGTTCGGTGGAGAAGGAGGGATACCCTTGCTTTAACTCAAGCGCAAAACAGATGACTGGATCAGTGGATATAAATTTTTTGTAGTATTATAATATTTTGTCTAGCACTGGCTGGACTTATTATTTTCTTTTAGTATTAAGATTCGAAAACTTATTGTCATTTCATTTCTGAAGATCCAATAAATAAATTAAATGTATTAAAAAAAAAAATCTACAGTATTTATTTTTTTGCATAGATAAAGTATTACAGATTCAAGGTCAAATATATCATCGAGCTGGCTCGCTATTACCACACCTAAATGCAGACTATAAATTTCTGCAGATTTATTTCATGGGAAATACAACAGAAGAAATAGATCACCGCTGCGCACACAACAGTTCGCTTAAAAGACAAATTGTAGAACAACTGCAAACTTTTTTTCATCAACGCAATGAATTGGTTACATTGTTCAAAACCGCGCTGGACCGAATGCCATCTGATAACCATAAAATTGTTATCAGAGCTGATAAGGCGCCTGCAGGAGAACACGCAAGACGTTTTAATGCGCCAACAATTGATGATGTCGCCATTGTCGTCGTTGGTGAAAATTTTGAATCGCGTGATATCGTTCTACATCGGCGGAACAATCAGCTGCAACGCGTTTACGAAACGCACCGGTCGTATGATGCATTGCAATATCCCATTATATTTTGGCAAGGTGAAGACGGCCATGATTTCTCGATCAAGATGATAAATCCGCTTACAGGTGAATATAAAAACTTTCTCTCTTGAATAGGACTTATTCATTTCATTGACACAAAAATTAATTTACTGGCGCTGAAACGAACAAAGAAGTTAGTTCAATGAATTATTATTCATATCGACTGATGGTTCGTGAAAATGGGGACAATCACATCTTGAAATGTCGCCGTCTATTTCACCAATATGCTGTGGATATGTACGTAAAAGTTGAAACGGAACGATTGACAGATTGAACCAAAAAAAACTCCGTTCCGAAGAGTATATTCACCTTCGAGATGCTATAAATGCTGACGGAAACGCACAAAATGTAGGTCGAATGACGATCCTCCCAGCAACGTACGTCGGAAGTCCGCGACATATGCAGGAATATGCTCAAGAAGCCATGTCGTACGTTCGCCATTACGGCACACCAGATTTGTTCATTACTTTTACGTGCAATCCGCAGTGGATAGAAGTACGACAAGAGTTATTCCCTGGTCAATCACCCATCGATCGCCATGACATCACCGCAAGAGTCTTCAAACAAAAACTGAAATCACTGATGGATTTCATCGTGAAGCATCGCGTTTTCGGCGAGACGCGTTGTTGGATGTATTCTGTGGAGTGGCAAAAACGCGGATTGCTACACGCACATATTCTCATTTGGTTGATTGAGAAGATAAGACCCAATGAAATCGATGATGTTATATCGGCGGAAATTCCTAATGAAGAAGAAGATCCAGGCTTGCATAAGGTGGTTACTACTAACATGATTCATGGCCCCTGTGGATCATTAAATAGCAATTCTCCGTGCATGGTCGACGGCAAATGTTCGAAGCGTTATCCAAGGGCATTAGTTGCAGAAACAATTACCGGAAATGATGGTTATCAACAATTGTGAAAGTGCATCAGCAGGATATTGAAGTTGATAATCGTTGGATTGTTCCGTATTCGCCATTACTCTCAAAGACTTTCAAAGCGCATATCAACGTCGAATCTTGTCATTCCGTGAAATCCATCAAATACATCTGCAAGTATGTGACCAAAGGAAGTGACATGGCTGTGATTGGAGTTGGTGCGGAAAATTCTAATGATGAGGTCACTCAATATCAAATGGGACGCTATGTTAGCAGTAACGAAGCAATTTGGCGCATTTTTTCATTCGCCATTCATGAAAGATATCCCACTGTTGTTCATTTGGCCGTACATCTGGAAAATGGTCAAAGGATATATTTCACTGCGGACAACGCATTACAACGAGCCGACCGGCCACCATCTACAACATTGACCAGTTTTTTTCAAATGTGCCAGTATGAAGACTTCGCCCGAACGCTACTATACTCTGAAATACCGAGTTATTACACTTGGAATCAATCGTCAAAGAATTTTCAACGCCGTAAACAAGGAAATCCGGTACCAGGTTACCCTAATGTATTTTCCACCAGCGCGTTGGTCGAATTTACACAGTCCATCCAAGCAACGATGAGTGCTTTTATTTGCGTTTGCTGTTAGTCAACGTTCATGGTCCAACATCATTCCAACATCTGCGAACTGTTAATGGTGAATTATGTGGCACATACAGAGAAGCCTGTCAACGTTTGCGATTGTTAGAAAATGACACTCATTGGGATTACACCCTTGGAGATGCTGCAATTTCGTCAAATGCTCATCAAATACGAACATTATTTTCGATAATTATCTCAACATGCTTTCCATCCAAACCAACGGATTTGTGGACCAAATACAAAGATTGCATGTCGGATGATATTTTGCATCAGATGCGTACTAGAACGTCAAATCCAGATTTGCAACTGAGCGAAGAAATTCACAACGAAGCATTAATATTAATTGAGGACATGTGCATGATGATGTCGAACAAGGTCTTATCTCAATTAGGCCTGACAGCGCCTAATCGTCCGATGCATGAGGCATTTAATCATGAGTTGTTACACGAAAAACAATACGATTGTGATGCACTAAGAGAATCTGTTCAAACGAATATTCCACTGTTGAATCGACAACAAAAATATGCGTACGACACCCTCATGGAAGTTGTGAACAATGGAACTGGAGGCATCTTCTTCTTGGACGCTCCCGGTAGAACTGGAAAAACATTTTTGATCGCATTGATTTTGGCAAGGATTCGCTCTCAGAATGGAATTGCACTTGCAATTGCTTAATCGGGAATTGCAGCTACGTTGTTGGAAGGCGGTCGAACTGCACATTCAGCACTCAAGTTGCCGTTAAATATGCAAATAAATGAAACTCCAACGTGCAACATTTCCAAGAACTCTGCAATGGGCAAAGTTTTGCAGCAGAGCAAATTTATCGTTTGGGATGAATGTACGATGGCGCATAAGAAGTCTTTGGAGGCATTACACCGAACGATGCAAGATCTGCGAAACAATCAAACCCGTTTTGGTGGCGCGATGATTTTGTTGGCAGGTAATTTTCGCCAAACGTTGCCAGTGATTCCGCGATCAACGCCAGCCGATGAATTGAATGCATGCTTGAAGTCGAGCTTTTTATGGAAACACGTCAAAAAACTCAAATTAAGTACCAACATGCGTGTCGAGTTGCAGAACGACCAATCTGGAGATATATTTTCAAAACAATTACTAGACATTGGTAATGGCAAAATCCCCGTTGATATTGCGACTGGCTACATTAAATTCCCTGTTAACTTTTGCCAGTTCACTGAATCGAAGAGCGAACTCATCCTAAAGGTGTTCCCAAACATTGTACAAAATTACACAAACCATGTTTGGTTGAGCGAACGTGCTATATTGGCGGCAAAAAACATTGATGTAGGCGGTTTGAATTTCAAGATTCAAAGTGAAATTGCTAGCGAATTGATGACGTAAAAATCGGTGGATTCCATTATTAATCAAAATGATGTCATCAACTATCCAACCGAGTTTTTGAACTCGCTGGAATTACCCGGTTTGCCACCACACAATCTCCAACTGAAAGTCGGTTCAGTTATCATAATGTTAAGAAATATCAACCAACCACGTCTTTGTAATGGCACCCGGCTGGCCGTGAAAAAACTCATGAACAACGTCATCGAGGCAACAATTCTAAAGGGAAAGTATAGAGGAGAAAACGTTTTAATACCACGCATTCTAATGATTCCGAGCGACATTCCGTTTCAATTTAAACGCATGCAGTTTCCGGTGAGGCTTGCATTCGCAATGACAATAAACAAATCACAAGGACAGTCATTAAGTGTTTGCGGCATTAACTTGGAAAATCCATGCTTTTCGCATGGTCAATTGTATGTCGCCTGTTCCCGTGTTGGAAAACCATCAGCATTGTTTGTTTACGCGCCAGACAACAAAACAAAAAATGTCGTGTATCATAAAGCATTGGAATGAACGAAATGGTGAAAGTGAACCAACCGAAACAAAACATTTTTTTGTTTTGGTACTCCAACGTCGTTATTGCAGTCGAAGTGTAAATAAAACACCTTTCGAGTCTATGTGATCTCAGTTTAAAATAAAACATGTTCAAATTCTTATAAATATTTTTAAAACAATCCTCAATCAGAAATGTCTTTTTTTTTCTTAATTTTTACTTTGTTTACACATTTCCAATAGCTTTTTACAAATTTATGAAATTTTGACAAAAAAAATTATTTAAATTTAGACAGGACAACGTCTGTCGGGTCAGCTAGAAGGCCTCGCTTTCGAAAGAATTTAATCCACTAAACGTGAGCTAAATTCCTCTTCGGTGGTTCTCTGACATTATGGGGAATGGCCTCGCCCACTGAAATGCATTGCTCATATGACGCGCTTCAGTATCCTATTATTTTTCCATATGGAGAAGATGGATATCACTTTGAAATGCGTCAAATCAATCAAGCAACCAATAAGGCCGTTAATTATCCTGTTGAGTTCTTAAATTCACTCGATGTGCCAGGCTTTCCACCACATATAAAATTGCTAATTTATTGCAGTTTCCTGTTCGGTTAGCGTTTGCGATGACTGTTAACATTCCGTGTAGGAAAACCCACCGATTTATATGTGTATGCTCCTGATGGGCAAACTAAAAATATTGTATATCCTAAGCATTGCAATAAACAAATTAAAATCAAATAAATAACTTTTTGTAAATATATAAATACGTTTTATTTCTTTATAACGAGGGGGTAGCGAAGCACACCGTGTTTAGCTAGTTTTATATAATTGTTTGTATGAAGTAATTGAATTAATAATGAAGTAATTTTTTTGTATTTTTGAGAATTAATTGAATTTATAACGAATGAATTTGTTTTTGTATTATATAATTTGTAATTTTATATAATTCTTGTATGAATTAAATTTAAATTGACTAACGGCCGGGTAAAGCGACATCTAGTGGTAGTTACGTGAATTAGCACATGAGACCCTCTAGCGGCGTGTAAGCAAACACCTCGTACACAACAAATGTGTCAAACAGCTGAGCGAATGGGTAGACGCAACCACCTTGGTTGTATGCCAACAGAAAAAAAATGTATAAAAGCAGAACAAAATCGAAAATCGTGGTCAGTCAGTTTTGGCCAGTCAGTTGTGATCAGTCAGTTTTCACCAGTCGGTGAACACAGTGGTAGGTAAGTTGTTCTGGTATACTTTAGTAGTCTGTTTTGTTTGGTCTGTAGTGGTGCTGGTGTAGTCTCAGTTGTGAATTGCGTGGTTGGACCGCAGGTTTACAATTTGGTACTACACCAACATCCAAAGCCGAGCGTGGTGGTGTGCCCGTGGTTGAACTGCAGGCTTACTGCTACGAGTCACTCGACACAGCGTTTCCGTGGTTGGACCGCGGACTCGTTGTC
This sequence comes from Bellardia pandia, assembly GCA_916048285.2. Taxonomy (NCBI): domain Eukaryota; kingdom Metazoa; phylum Arthropoda; class Insecta; order Diptera; family Calliphoridae; genus Bellardia; species Bellardia pandia. Next base: position 65,251,685 of record OU696533.1, read on the forward strand.
GTTTGGTGGCTTCGCTGGGCATTTGGTAGGATATACCCTATCGACGTACCACTGTTGACTGTGTCAAGCTGGTCATCCGTACAGGTAACATTTGTGCGTGGTAATCGTGTCTCACCAAAAACGCCTTGGTAATCGTGTTGTGACAGACTTAAATAAACACTAAATTTAAGAAAAACTAATTTATAAATAAAGCATAATTGAAGAATAAAAATACAGAAAGTTTTCGTTATTTTAACGAGTGTCTCAAATAAATAAATTTTATTGTGAGTGGACCATGGGTATCCGGCGAGATATACCCCAGCAAAGGAAATGGTTCGTTACAGTACGTAGAAAACGATTACCCGAGGAAACGTACTATGTAATATTAAAAAATGTTTATTTGTTTCATTTATGTATATGAACACTTTCGACTAAGCAAGAAAGGTTTGTAGCGTGGTTTTGTCTTTGGCTGAGGTAGGTCAGTTGTGTCCAGGGTCAACTTACGGATCCACAAACCTTAAGAAAATGATAACACGATGATATCCCTTTATGGGGTAATATATATATCTTTATTGATAAATTTAGTATTCGGTTACAATAAATTATGTGTGTAATAAATTACTGACAGCCACGATGATTCAATGGGATTCAGTCGGATATTCTCGGTAGATGAATTCGGTTTCCTCTGTATTCTCGGTAGATGAGTTCGGTTTCCTCTGGATACAGGCTCTCGGTCGGACGGTTCGATATCTTCTTCCGAAGTGTTCAGGATTGACTTAACTACTCACTAAATAATACACTTTTCTTAAAACTATATTTCTTAACCTAGAAAAACTGTCGACTGAAGTCGCAGTGCCGAAACAATCAACCGAAGTTGTAGTGCCTAAACTGTCGACCGAAGTCGCAGTGCCGAAACAATCAAACCGAAGTTGTTGTGCCTAAACTATCAACCGAAGTTGTAGTGCCAATACTGTCGACCGAAGTCGCAGTGCCGAAACAATCAACCGAAGTTTTTGTGCCGAAACTATCAACCGAAGTTGTAGTGCCAAAACTGTTGACCAAAGTCGCAGTGCCGAAACAATCAACCGAAGTTGTTGTGCCGAAACTATCAACCGAAGTTGTAGTGCCGAAACTGTCGACCTAAGTCGCAGTGCCGAAACAATCAACCGAAGTTGTTGTGCCGAAACTATCAACCGAAGTTGTAGTGCCAAAACTGTTGACCGAAGTCGCAGTGTCGAAACAATCAACCGAAGTTGGGCTGAATTTCAGTTTATGGGGGACACCCCTAGAGAAAAAATCTAAATATGCCATCCCCTTCAGAATGTTCCCAGGAGTACGAAAATCATAATGAAAAAGGGGGATCACGCCCCCTATGGGCGTGGCAGTCGAAAAACGACCCGGCCCACCTACGTAGACAATATGGGTATCAAATGAAAGCTAATGTCTTCACGATTCCAAAAATAGCCATAGTTGCCAGATCGGGCGGTTTTTGCAGCCGATACGGCCATTTTTGTTAAATAGGGGCGGGGGTGAAAAACGACCCATGCCACCTACTTAGGCAATATTGGTATCAAATGAAAGGAAATGTCTTCACGATTCCAAAAATACCCGTAGTTGCCAGATCGTCCAGAATTTGAGGAAGATATGTTAATTTTTATAAAATGGGGGAAGGACTTTTTTTGTTTATTTCTTTTTAGGTCGGCCAGAGGCCGAGCACTCGAGATCCCCGCCGTCTAGAATTAAGACATACTGGAGTTAAAAACCCCTAAGCCCGGCCGTAGGCCGGTCACGCAAAAAAAAAAAAAAAAATTTCCCCCACCCCAAATTTTGCCAAAATGGCCATATCGGCTACAAAAATCGCCCGATCTGGCAACTACGGCTGTTTTTGGAATCGTGAAGACATTAGCTTTCATTTGATACCCATATTGTCTACGTAGGTGCGCCGGGTCGTTTTTCGACTGCCACGCCCATAGGGGGCGTGAGCCCCCTTATTCATTATGATTTTCGCACTCCTGGGGTCATTTAAGGGGGCGTGGCATTTTTTTTTTTTCCCCAGGGGTGTCCCCCATAAACTGAAATTTTGCCCGAAGTTGTTGTGCCGAAACTATCAACCGAAGTTGTAGTACCGAAACTGTCGACCGAAGTCGCAGTGCCGAAACAATCAACCGAAGCAGGGTTGTCAGATTTTTTTGAGCTTCGTCGCCAAATCGGATGTAAAAAATCGCCAAAATTCGCCAAAATCCGATTTTGTTCAGTTTTTAATTTTTTTTTATTATTTAAAAGAAATAAATTTTTTTTACACAAAAAAACCTAGTTCAATTTTTAAGTCAAAAATCGCCAAAAATTGAGAAAAACCCAAAAAAATCGCCAAAAATTATTTTTTTTTAGTTTTTGTTACATTTTTTTTATTTAATTATTAAACAATATTTTAGTAAAACATATACACATTTATATCCGTTTTTGTATTTTTTACTATTTAAAAAAATGTAAAACTTTGTTAAAAGAGAGTTTTAAATTACATAAAAATGGAGATCATATTTAAAAAAAAAAGTAAAATTAAGTAGATAAGTCTAAGAGTTCGTAAACTTCATCCTCAGCGATTTCATTACTAGAGTCTTGACTTTCATACATAGTTGAGTTGAATTTTTTTATGTTTATATGATTAATTATTCTCAATAGAGCGTCTAAAAGCTCATATTGAATTTTATTACTTAATCGAGTTTTTGTACAATTCATTATTGAAAAGACCCTTTCAACGCAGACATTACTGGTTGGAACTATAGTAAAAACGGCCAAAGATATTTCCTTAAAATGGTACGTACCTGCTGTATCGTGATAATCAAACACTTTTGGCCAAAATTCAAGTAAATTTGTTGGAATTTCGTTATTAAAATAATTATTTCAATTTATGAACGGAAGTTTTCCCTATTGAGTTTCATACACGCCTATTGCTACTTTTGGATCCATAAATGGTCTTAATGTTTCTTGAACAACGCCAAATTTAGTTTGAGATAATGTATTCGCACACTTTGAAATAGAAAATTGTCCAAAAGCTTTAAAAAAGTTCATATTTTCTGGTAATCTGCTTATCATCTCTTTTAAAAGTTTTTTTAAATACACAAAACAGTTTTCTTTAAGTACGATTATTTCTACTTCGCTCAATTTCGCATTTCTTAATTCTGTTTCAAACTCTGCTCCAAAATCAATTGCATTTAGAGGCAAAAATGAATTTGAAGAATCAATAGCTGCATGTAAATCATTGAAAAATGTTTCATTGTTTTCAGTATTATATAAAACAGAAGGTTTGAAAACTTTTGTTGAAAACATAAGAAGTGTACAATACATTTTTTCATGCATGCTTCCTGCATCCATGCTGTAAGATTGAAATTCCAAATTCAGATGATTCATTTCGTTGACAATTGGATTTATAAAAACCAAAAAAAGACGATTTTTTTCATCACATAATTTATTATAGATGTTTTGGTGAAAATCGCCAAGAAAATCGCCAGTGATATCAAAAATCGCCAAAAAATCGCCATGTCGCCAAACGGAAAATCTCGACGCCAAACACGTTTCAAAATCGCCACGTTTGGCGAGAAATCGCCATATCTGACAGCCCTGAACCGAAGTTGTTGTGCCAAAACAATTAACCGAAGTTATTGTGCCGAAACTATCAACCGAAGTTGTAGTGTCCGAAACAATCAACCGAAGTTGTTGTACGAGGCAACACTCGAACCAAGTTCAAATGTCAATGACCGATACGCCTGAGCTAATATCAGCCACCTTCAATTATTATTGAAGTTTCGCAAATTCTAGTCTCGTTTGAATCGCACCTACCACCACCAAACTTAATTCACTTATACTAATTTGTTTATTAACTATATGAGAATTACATAACATTATTATGTGTAGTGGACCACACACAAGTAATGAATGGTGATATAACCACACATACGTACACACACCGTGGTAGGTTGTCTTTATTATGTTGTGTTTCTCATCTATTATTATCATGTAAACTATTATATAATATAATTTATTATTTATGTTATATGTATTATTATTATTATTATATTTATGTACATGGATTATTGTTTATTTGTAAATCCATGTTACAGGTTTTATAATGGTTTTAAATAATATTGTAAATAAGTCGACAGGCTCATCCATTCCTCTTAAGCTGTGTTCACAATATGTGTATTTGCCATGTGGAATGTCACTTTTCTACCCATATGTAATTTCATGTGTGTGTCAAAATTTGAGTTTTACATACGGTTTATAATTTACATGTTCATATGTTGGTATGTCAAATAAATTTGACATAACCTATAAAAAAAATCTTAAAACAGCTAATTGCTGTATGTATGTATATAAAAATTAAATTTGTCATTAAATAAAATTTTATTTAAAACTTTAACGAGAGGTTGATAAAATAGTTGCATATAGATTACATGCATCTTTTTTAATTTTAATAAATTCTTCCAGGAACCCCATTTCGTTGAACCAAAACACATATGGCACATGCACATCATCTGCACCGGCCCCGCTTCTTTTTTCTTTTGCTTTTGCAATTTCCCGGCTATATTGACCGCGGAAGTATGTTATTTTATTTTGGAAATATATTGCGTTAGATTTATTACAAATAACAAATTAAATGCTTTACCTTAACTTCATTAGGGCCAAAAGATGAATTGAAAATTTTTAATTTGTTAGCCATATAATTAATGGTAAAACTTGTTCCGCGGGTTATACAAGCATTCCTTCTCTTGCCATATTTCGATCAACTGTAGAACCGCTTCTTTACACCAGTCAAACTGGAACAACATAAAAATAACTATACATAAAAATTGCAATAAAAAAATACATATGTACTTACTTTTGTTAACTCCTTTTCAATTTTTCCCTACATTTTCAATAATAAATTTGTATAGTTTTTTTTTTGTATTTTTGTTTTACTATTTATAAATTATATTTATTAAAATTTCAATTAATTTTTGCCGCCACAAAATTTTGGTTATAAAAAAACAGCTGATGTCAGATGGTTTGTCACTTAAAAATAAAACTCGTTCTAAATAAAAAATGTCATGTGTATTGTACTCAGAGAAATAATAATAAATATTGTTTTCAGGTGTTCAGACGTACAAATTTGACATGCGAAAAAGTGACAGTCCACATGACAAATACACACAATGTGAACACAGCTTTACAATACAATTTGCAAATATCTTAAGATTTTTTGCAAAAGAAGGTTTTAAACGATCTGTTGGAAATGATGTAAATATTGGCATGCATCGCACTACTGTTTCAAAATATTTTTCGGATGGATAAAGCTTAAAATTACCCAAACAGATTCAAGGGCATCTAAATACTTTTTTATGAAAAGTATGGTATTCCAGGAATCATTGGATGTATTGACAACACATATGTCCCAATTAAGGGGCCAAGAGATGTAGATCACTTATCGGTCAAGACATCTTCTTGAGAATTATACTTACAAATAAAAATTAATTATCAATTAAACAATTAAGGTCTTTTTTATTTCTTCCAATATTTCGCTACAACAATGTGTAGCATCTTCAGGGAAACAATAACAAAATTTAAAATTAATAACAATAATTGTCAAAATTTAAATATTACGCAAACAAAAATATTAATCTATATATATAAAAGAGAGTGACGTTAGTTACTAGCTTTATAACTAAAGAAGGCCAGGACCGATTGCAACGATTAGCACGAATTCAGGCTGGTCTCAGGGCAGAGAAGAAGAATACCCGGAAAAAATTCAGAAATTGACCACGCCTACTTTTTTTTAAATTAATGTTTTTATGTGTGAGTGTGTGTATGTACTTTATAGAATCGTAACTGATCATGTGATGATCTTCGGCAAAGTTGTTGTGCATGAGCCCGGGAAGGTTTGTAAGTTGGTACGACCACGCCCACTCTAACGCCTACTTTTTTTATTTAATTCTAAATGGGTTTTTACAGATTTACTTCAAATTGTATATACATCTTACTGTAGGCGAGGTAGAAATAAAAATTGTATGTGCCACGCCCCATCACATGCAAGACGCTTGCCAGGTAAGCCAGACCGCTGGAGCGATCTGCCTGAAATTTTCACATCACACCACTAAGTATTTATAGAATACTTCTTTTTTGCGACCACGCCTACTTTAACGCCTTCTTTTTTAAATTGTGTAATTGATTCTACTCTGATTTTAACATATTCACATTACTCTAGGCGAGATCAAAAATTAAGATTCATACTCCACGCCTCCTTTCACGTCCCATCTCTAGCGATCTTTTTTGAGCGCCTACTTTTTTTTAAATTGATGCCGTAGCAACGCCCGCAGTGTACAGCCGAATTCGACCACGCCTGCTTTAAAATTGTGTAATCGATTCTACAAGGGTTTTAAAAGACTTACTTCAAATTGTATCACCCATTACTTTTAATTATTATCTTCTAAAATCCAAAAATCAAATGTCGTTCTTTTGTATATCACAATTTTTACGACAATTGTTTTTCCACCTAATTTGATTGAAAACTTTTTTGTTCATTTTTTTTTACAAACACAAATTCTGGTTCTGCTATTGCCAGTAGATGGTGTTGTGTGCATAAACTTTTGACACCTGATTTATTTTTGTAGTATTTAAAAATTTTCAACCTTTTTTAAAAGTGATTTCAAAAGGTAAGTTTCCTAAATGATTTTGTGATTTTGTTTTTGTGACATTAACTGCTTTTGTGACATTAATTTTTCAGTGTTATTCATAATGCCACGACCCAGAAGATCTGATCTTTCACACCGAACCCGTAATTGAATTACAAATCGGAATATTACCAATCGATTGAATACGGATGAACAAGAAATCGCACGAGATCAGCGCCGTGTTAGTATGGCCCGACTTCGCGTAACGCAAACACAAGAAGAAAGACAGGCGACAAATGAAACGGCTCGATTAGCAATGAGAAATCATGGATTAAATCAAGCAATTCAACAACGTGAAAATCTAAATCAACGCGTAAGAAGAAGAGCTTCAAGTGTTGATTTGAATCGAGTAGCGTTTCATTACGATTGCACTTTTGACTACAGCTCGCATCCTTTCGTTCAAATTGGCCCAATGGAGATTGTGTGCAACCGTTGCGGTGCATTAAAGTTCACCGGAGAATAGCCTGGGTTGTGCTGTCTCAGTGGTAAGGTCAAATTACCACCATTGCCTTCACCATTGGTACGACCACACCTACTCTAACGCCCACTTTTTTTAATTGATTAATTGCTTCTTCATGGGTTTTTACAGATTTACTTCATACAGATTGTATCCACATCTTACTGAAGGCGAGGTAAAAATAAAAAAATTAATGTTTGCATGGTTTTTCAGTCTGCGGGCGCAGGGGCGTGGCAAAGTCCAATTTTCATATTGCATCACCAATGACATATGAGCATACATACATATATTTTGCTTTTTTTATTTTATTTCATTTTTTTCAAAGCCGTTGTCATGTTTTTCAAAACGAGATATCAAACTCTTAAATCGGTTACGTAGTTCAGAAGATATTTGCAAAAAACTTATGTTATTAACGATCCAATATCAAAATTTTAAAACTTTCGAAATGTTGCATTCAAAAATCCGAGTTTTCGGTTTATTTACAAAATATTTACATCATTCGATAACAGAAGATATTCCGCGCTTACTAAGGTGCAACATTATACAATAAGTTAAAAATAATATTATATCATCAATCGATGATAAAATCTTTATATACCCTTGCATTTAAGATACCTACATTTTGTGCACATTTGTGAGTTTTTTTCAAACGCTGATAAAAAATAACGGTACATTCAAACAAATTGCTCGAAGCGCTTGATCGGACTCTACGTGATTTTCGAGGATACTAGAAACCGATGGGAGGCGCTCTTATTCTTTTTCTTGGTAATTTTCGTCAAACTTTGCCCGTTATCAATGACCGCAGATGAGCTGAACGCATGCTTGAAAGCTTCATATCTTTGGAACCAAGTCGAGAAAATCACGCTATCGACGAACATACGTGTGCATTTGTTCTGCCCAAACATTCTCAGAACAACTTTTTGACATCGGAAATGGAAAAATTCCAATTAATTACGCCACGAACGAGATTTCGTTCCCGCCTAACTTCTGTCGAATGCAAATGAATATTCAAGCCGTTGTCGACAAGGTTTCCCCAAGTCTAACAATCTTCTACAAAAAATGGGATTGGCTGTGGGAACGTGCAATTTTGGCACCAACAAATTACGATGCCAACAAGCTCAATGAGCAAATTCAATTGAAACTACCCGGCAAATTAATCAAATACAAATCGATCGATACAGTAATGGATGAAGAACAAGCCGTATTATCCCACTGAATTTTTAAATTCATTGGAACCACCCGGAATGCCACCGCATGTGCTAAGATTAAACGTTGGATCACCGGTAATTCTTATTCGCAACTTAAACGCATCAAAGTTATGCAACGGAACCACATTGACCATCAAAAACTGCTCACCAAATTTAATCGAGGCAACAATCATCGGTGGCAGATTCAAAGGCGAAGATGTACTTATTCCACGAATTCCGATGATTTCCACCGATTTACCATTCCAATTAAAGCGGCTCCAATTCCCTTTGCGTCTTACCTGTACTATTGCCATCAATAAAGCAAGAGTCACATCATTAACTATTGCTGGCTTAATTTTGGAAAATTTATGTTTTCCACACGGCACGCCAAAAAAACAAAAAACATTGTATATTCGCTGGCCCCAAGATGAAGTAATAAATAAATATAATTTCCAATTTGCCTTAAATAAATGCGTTTCTTTTCTGATTGAGCCCATACCTAGACCATGTGTAAGTTATTCTGTAACAAATCTTTATGATAGATATTCCATAAATTTATTTAAAGGCCGTACATTTCTTTAAAAGCTTAATTTAAATCGTGTGGTAATACAACACTAATGTTTGCTTAGGGCCAGCAACGTGGACCGGGTCAGCTAGTATAAAATATATTTTAGTTTTTGTGTTTTTATAAATTAACAGCCTGTTTATAGAACGCGACTCGTCCAACTCGCGACTCGACTACCGGTGAACGAGTGAGAAATAAAAAGCGTTTATAGAACGCGAGTCGATTTTGTCGGGCAACTTACGTTAAATCGCGCTTATGTCAAAGTTGTTTGAAACCCTACTATTGCCAACGTGTTAAAAATTATTTTTTGTTTATATTTCTTCATACCCTACTAGTATGAAAAATATCAAATAAACATAAACAAACAAAAAAGTAAAACAAAATTTAAAGAATTTTTAAAATTTTTTGATAAAAAAGTAATTTAAAACGTTTTCTATTAGAAAACAAGTAAGAGTGCTATATTCGGCTGTGCCGAATCTTAAATACCCTTCACCTAAGCGTAATAAGAAATACAGTAGACTAGAATATACTAATTCTGTGTTTTCTATTCAGGCTTAGTGCAAATTTTATAAGTATATATCAATTGTTTGAAAGACAATTTTACGACCAACATAATTTATGTTAAATATTTTGAAATTAGGTCTAATTTTCACAATTTTTAATTGATTTAATTACCAATTCTTACCATAATTTACAGAGTTTGTCTGATGTTCATAACAACCTTGAGTGTAACTTAACAGAGTATAAAAAAAGGGGTACAATTTGGTTTTAGTGATTTTGCTCAAAAAAAAAAAAAGCAAAATCAAATAGGGCTTTTAGAGGAGATACCAGCAAAAAAAATTTGTTGGCGGTCACGCCTATTTTCGAGGGGGCGGGCCCTTAAAGTTGAAAATATATAGGCCTATATCTCGGGAACTACTGGGTGTCTGATAATTTGTAATACATTAAATAAAAGGTACTAAAAATACCTTTCCAACGATATATATCATGATTATAAAATATGGACCGAATATGGGTTAAATCCGAAAAGAATATTTTTTGACCCGAATTTATTTGTTTTTTGGAAATAGTTCTATATGGCAGGTATGACAAATTATGGGCCGATCTTCTTAAATTTTGGAACAGTTATTTTCATGCATATGAGGATATTTCACGTCGAATTTCAACATAATAACGGTATATTTAAGATATATATTAGTATTAACGTGGATTTCGGTAGTGGACCTTATGTGGGGGATATAGTCAAATATGGACCGATATTCTCAAAACCAGTTTGATTTAGGCATGTATGTAAATGATCCGTGTAAAATTTTGGATTGGTACCCTTATTTATAAGAGATTTATGAGTATTAAAGTGATTTTCGGAAGAGGGCTTTATATGGGGAATACGGTTAAAAATAGACCGAAATTAACAAAATTATGTGGAATGATTTTTGTATATATGTAAATGATATGTACAAAGTTTGGAGTCGGTAACGATATTTATACAATATATATAGGGAAAAATGTCTTTTTCAGATGTGGTCCTTGTATGGGAGCTATGACCAGTTGTGGGCCGACCACCATAAAATTTAGTACAACAATTTATTTGTCTATAAAGAGTATTTATGTCAAATTTTAGCCGTTTAACATTATTTATATCTGTTTTATGCGTATTTAAGTGAATTTTGGAAGTGGACTTTATATGGGGTCTATGTTCAAATATGGACCGAACTAAAAAAAATTTCGATTTGCGATTTCTTTTTGCACAGAACTTAGTTTTGCTGAATTTTGTCTTGATATTCCAATTTTATAGGCATTTATTTATCATTAAGCCATATTTCGGGAATATATATATTTGCATGGGGACTATGAGAAATCATGGACCGATTCTTACTATTTTCCGCACACTTTCTTCTTTTATATTACAAACAACGTATACAAAATTCCATGGTATTATCTGCAATATATTTCAAAATATTGCAATAAAATGGACGAAAAATATCAAATTTTTATAGAGGTGGTTTCACATATTGGTTCATAACTCTGGTCTCATCTCATCGAACTGTTCGGACGTGTTTTTTTAGTGCGGCTGAATTTCCGGTGAAAAAATCGTAATAGGTGAAAAAGTGTAAAAAGTTGAAATTAAACAAAAAGTAAAAAAAAATCGTAATAGGTAAAAATATAAAAAAAAAAATAAACATTAAAAATCGCATAAAAACTGTATGAGTGTTCCTCTCAGATGTAATTCTGAGAAAGAGCTTAGCTCGACTAGAAAAACTAGATGGGTCTCTGAGGAAGAATCCTTAAAAAAATCTTTGGAGAATTTTCTCACTACAAGAGCCGTAGAACGGCGTCGCTCCTGTTCGCCCAATATAGTGATTTCAACAGATGAAAAAACATCATCTTCATCAAATAGTGCAGTCAAACCCAAAAAACAAGTAGGTATGGATAAGTACATCACCGTTCTCAAGCGACAGAGGAGCCCGACGTCTGCTCAAGTGTCATCAAATTCAAAAGCTCCTAAGACCGTGACTAATGATCAAAATAGGTTTGCTCTCCTCCAGACGGATGAGCCAGAACTTCTTAAGAAGACGTTTAAGCCCCCACCAATTTATCTGAGAGAACCCACTTCCCATAAATTGGTACAAGGAATTGTTTCGGTAATAGGTGAAAATATGTTTAGCGTAACATCAATTAAACATGGAAATATCAGCGAAACCAAAATTCAAGTGAAAAAGGAAGATGATTTTCGAAAATTGTCCAACCAGTTGGAGAGGGAGAGTAGGGATTTATATACCTACCAGCTGAAAAGCGCAAAATGACTCCAAGTCGTTCTAAGGGGTATAGACCCAGATGTTGATCCTGCCGAGATAAAGACTAGTTTAATGGAAAATGGCTTCAAAATTAAGAGATTCCACAGCATATGTTCAGGGTGGAATTGGAATCTGATTTACCTTCTGCATCGTAGAATCACCGTGGAAGAACCACGTCCAGTGTCTTAACTGTCAAGAATTTGGTCATACTACAAATGCGGTGTTCTATTGCTGGTAACACTTCCTTTAAAATAAGTGACATTGTAGATTGAGCTACTCCAACAATGAAGTCATTACCGCTGCACTTTTGATAGCTTCCGTCATCCAAAAACCGGAGGACAGCACACATTTTTAATATCGGTGGTATAGCTACCATACGCACAGGTTTCTTTAAATGGTCCTTAATTTCGTCTAGTACATAACAAAATGCTTCTTTGTTCAGCCGAAAATAGCTAATAAATCTATGAAAAATAATACTTATTATACAAACATATTTGTTACTTATTTTGGAAATTTCTTACTTTGCACTGGGTAGTTCAAGAGGATTGGAATCATCGCGTATTTTTCTACGTATACGTAGAACATTTGTATTAGCGTCATGATTTTCGTCTTCAAAAAATAAATCCACACTTAAATCCATTCTTTTTATTTTATAAAAACTTGATTTTTTTGCGTTTTTTTTTTTTCATTTTACAAATAATTACATGAAATCGACATTTCATGTCGGCAACGCCATAACAATTACAACTAAAAATCGTTGTGTTACACAATACCAAAAAATAATTTGGTTGAGTTAAAGTCGGGTTGACTGACAGACGACCAAACTTAGTTGAGTTGAGAACGGCAATAGGGGCAATAATGACCAATAACTCATCTTGTATCACAATGCCCGTTTCCGCAAGCTTCTCAGACAATTCCGTAAACTTATTTATATGATTACTTATATTAGAACCATACGACATTGTAAGATTCAAAAGTCACTTGTATAATGACACTTTCTGGATAGGACCTCTAGGCCTCATTGGACGCCAAACAGTTTTTAATTATGTTCAGTTGGTTAGGTTTTAGACACAAGGTTATTGATGCCAGTGCTCGCTCATCATTATCAACCCAGGCTGCTTTATCCTTTTCATCTAAAACCGATTCCTTCTTAAGGCTCCCATTTACGATCCTCCAAGAGCGTATTAGTACGCTGCGCATTTGCACACACCAACTGTCATAATTTTCATCATCCAATTTCTCTATTTGGTACAGCGACGCCATTTTCAAAAAACACTTCACCTGCTCTTAAGTTTTCCTTTTTCTTATGCACGATTATATTTAACCTTCCAATTACCCAGTTTATTCACGTAGAAATTACCCGGACTGTATCCTGGGCCCATAACCTGTTGTATTTGAAAGTATAAAAAGTGTTTTATTCAATTGAAAAATATAAACGTCTTCACAGAGTCAAGTTTAAGAAAAGAATAAGTAAGAAAACAGAATACAATAGAGAAAGAAAAAAATATTACCAACGGCGTTCACATTGTTCAGGGTTACCAATCAATTTCCTTTAAAAAAATTAAAACAAACTTTATTTAATTTTTTTTATGAGATTTAACTTTATTCATTCAATGACAAAATCCCACTAAACTTCTTTTACATTTTTCTTTTATTTTATATCTTACTAGCTAAAACCCGGTGGGCTTCGCTACCCGTATTTTTTAAAATTAACTTTGTATGGGAGGTACCACGCCCACTTAAAATTTCCAAAAAAAAAGTAGCCTATAGCTCCTTCCAGACATACAGAAATATACTGTGAAAATTTCAAGCAAATCGGTGATTTTTAAAATTAACTTTGTATGGGAGGTACCACGCCCACTTAAAATTTCCAAAAAAAAGTAGCCTATAGCTCCTTCCAGACATACAGAAATATATTGTGAAAATTTCAAGCAAATCGGTGATTTTTAAAATTAACTTTGTATGGGAGGTACCACGCCCACTTAAAATTTCAAAAAAAAAAGTAGCCTATAGCTCCTTCCAGACATACAGAAATATACTGTGAAAATTTCAAGCAAATCGCTTCAGCCGTTTAGCCGTCTATAGACTTCAAACTAATAATAATAAACATAACGACACACATTCACTTTTATATATATAGATGAATATTATATGCTAGTCAACAAAGCCAAAACAACATAAAATTGGAGCAGTTAGCGAGAATTGGATATTGTGCTTACTTATATAAATTACAAATGGAACAATTAATAGGAATTGGTAATATTTTATTGTGTGAATTATTTAACCGGATGTAACACAATTTCTCTTGCGAAATTAATATTGTACTAATAAAATGGCAGACACGTTTTTGTTCTAGCTTCTTCAGCGGCTTTTTTCCCATAAAATCTTTATTCATCTATATTACAAAATGTCGACCAAAATTTCCAAGGTGCTCAAAGCGTACGTTTCTAAGCAAGGTTGCCTAAAACGTAGTTTTTAATCTATGTCGACAAATAGAGGGCGTTATATTACAATATGAATAATTTAAATGAAGGTAATATGTAAGTATGTATATATATATGTGGTTATTTTATGGGTTACACGAGTGTCAACCCTGCAGGAAATGTCAATAGTGAAACTGTACTGATTTACTATTGACACAGTCACCAGTACTAGTGACTTAGTATACTATAGACATTTAACATGTGCGTGGCATTGAAAATCCACTACTGACATAGGTACTATTGACAACTTAGTTCTTTAGGGACCACATTGTCTACACTTTTGGTACTTTTCTGAAATAGAAAATAAAAGTGAATTTTTTGCTAATTTTTGGAGTTTTATTAAAAAAAAAAAAAATAAAATAGTAAAAAATATTTAATAAAAAATAAATTCGAAAACACCCAGAGTCTTTGGTGGGAATCGAACCCACAACCCTCTGAATAATAGTCCGGCACACTATCGCCTAGCCTATCGGGGCTCACAATTGAAAAAAGATAATTGTATAATAATAACCATTGTGACAATGCTGTTGACAATGTCGCCAAACCGTTACCAAAATAGTAGACAAAAGTGGTGACTTGGAAACACTTGTCTCAGGTTTCCTTCAGGGAATGAATTTAGGTGGGTTGACAAATTAATATGTATTTATGTATGTATAGGGTGTTTTTTTGAGAGTTATAGAACTTCGAATTGAAATAAAACACAAGAAAATCGTTTTAATGACCATCAATTTGGCTTTATTGGAAGGATAATTTTATGCCATTAATGTTTAAATATGATTTCAGGCATGTGGCCGCCGCGGCTGGCTCGAATAAAGCCAATTCTACAGGTCCAATTTTCAACCACTTTTTCGAGCATATGGGGCCGTATGTCGGCAATAACGCCACGAATGTTGGCTTCCAATTCCACTAACGTTTCTGGTTTGTTGGCGTAGACGAGAGACTTCACATATCCCCAAAGAAAATAATCCAATGGTGTCAAATCACACGATCTTGGTGGCCAATTGACAGGTCCATTCCGCGAAATTATGCGCTCATCGAATGTTTCCTTCAATAAATCGATTGTGGCGTGCGCTGTGTGGCATGTAGCGCCGTCTTGTTGGAACCACAACTCATCCACATTCATGCCATCCAATTCGGGAACAAAATAGTCGGTTATCATGGCTCTATACCGGTCTCCATTAATTCGGGTCCTCTTCAACACTGTGCTCTACAGCGGCAATTGTTTCTTCGGTGCGCACTGTTCGACGTCTCTGCGGATGCGTATTATCACATAGAGTAAACGTAGTGCGAAAACGATCCATGGTTAACCGAATTAATTGCTCTGATGGACGATTATGTCGACCATAAAATGGACGGAGCTTGCGGTAAACTTCGCGAACTGAACCGTTATTTTCGAAATAAATTTGCACGATTTGCAAGCGTTGTTCTTTTGTCAACCTGTTCATGATGAAATGGCAAACCAAACTGAACATAAATGACATTAGAGTTGCCAGATTTGACCACAAAATGCCAGTTTTATCTCTTTTCGAAAAACAAACCTGTAAAAAAACATGTAACTGTAAGTGTATTAGGGTTACCCATGACTTAGACATGTATGTGTTGTGTTAGGGGTTACCCATAACTCACGCTCCAGTTCTTGCTCTTTTAGTTGATAAATTAATTGTTTTTGAACGCTCTATAATTGAATTCTTATTTTTTTAAATTCTGTTAATTGTGACCTTAGAGCACTTATATTTTGCACAACGTTCATCACTTCCAATTGTTTTTGCGTCAGCAATAACTTTTAATTTTTCTTTTACGCTTAAACTTGTGTTTTTTCTAAAACTCATTTTGCACTGGAGTATGTATTTTAAACATTTATCACTGCACAACTTTTTTCCTCTGTCCCCTTTTACAGCTGAGAAATTGAAAGACAGACATTTTTCTCATTCCGCTTTGAACTTGCCTAAACCTTTTATAGTTGCGAAATTAATAGACAGACAGAAATTTTTTGTTTATTTTTTCGTTCTTCTTCTTTGTTGATTGTTGCGGAAATTTTTATTATAAAAACGCATTGAAAATAAAAGAAATTAAAAAACATATTCAAACAACCGTTAATTATAAAGTTTTTGTTATCAATAAATCTATTTGGTTAATAAATTTAATTATATTTGCAATACGCGCGTTAAAGTGAGAAAAATGATGTGAAGCAACAACATGAAAAATGCGAAGGGTGGAAACTGTAAACGAAAAATGTCTTAAAATGTCCAGTACAGTAGAGGTCTACCGCACACTCTTCCTCTTCAATACATCGCCTACAAACTTCGTCTGTCTGTGTTTAAATTTCTCAACTGTAAAAGGGGACTACTAAGAAAATTAAAACATATGTTTTGAAGTGTTGCCAAATATGACAATTAAGCGGATTTTTTTTAGAGATTTCTAAAAGGAGTGTTTATTTAAAGAGTCTAATAAAAGGGTAAATCAATTAAGCGGAAATCTTTTAAACGAGAATATCTTCATATAGTTTTATACTATGTTTCCACGACGACTTGAATCACCTGCTTCGGTCTCTGAATCATGTTTATGAATCATGCTGTTTACATGACCAAAAAACTTGATTCGATTTGACAGTTGTTTTTAATAAACAAACAGAATAAAATAACAGAATTTACAATTTGTGGAAAATATTTTTTTTTAATGGACAAAAAAACTGAGTGAAAATTAGTTAGCTTATATGAAAAAAAGCATACATTCGTACGTATTTACTTTCTTTACTTCCAGCAACAAGAAAATAATTTGCTTTGTTTACAATAATATTAAATTTTTACAGCTAGTGCAGATAAACTTGCGATAAAAATTAGAGAAGAGTGCAATATTTCGTGGTTCGCAAGTTGATTCAATATGAATCTACTTGAATCGCTCTTAAAATTTTGTATGGTGAAGCAAGTTGTTTCACTAAAGATTGGGGTGTGAAGCATGAATAGAGAGCGAAGCATGTACCGTGGAAACGTAGTATTATGGGGAATTGTATATTGCGATTTTTTGTATCAATTAAGCGGGTAAATCAATAAAGCGGGGTTCAATTAAGCGGAAACTACTGTATTATGAAAAAATACAATCGTTAGGATCTTAAAATTTTATTGTATAAATGCGCTTAGCGTCCCCTTACAAATTAATAGGGGAGAGGGGGCACCTTAGAACACTTTTTGCTTTCAAGCCACATACAAATTTATATTTTTTAATTATTGACTTTTTACATAATTTTACTAATATATATGGATATAAACTTTAGCTTAAGTCTACAAGTAACTTATTTTTAGTTTGATTTATATTTTTTTTTTATTATTTTTTTAATGGATGAATTCATTGTGTTCAAATGTGCCCCCCATACGTGGCAGCTTTGAACTAGGCTGGGGCAGTTTTGAACGGCAATTTTTTCTTGTAGCGCTTATGTCCAAAAATAACATAAACAGTTATATTTGTTATATATCTATATAATAAATTCGATTTATTTATTAAGAAAAACATTAACAATTAAAAAATAAAAAAAAAATTCAGATCAAAAATAAGTTTTATATTATTAAGACGGAAAAGGCCTTGCGATTTCAGGTGACATTACATTTTCCTTTAAAGCATCATGATCAGCATTGGATTCGTCATTTTCAGAAAATAAGAGAGAATCAACAATGTTTGGTACTTCGGTTGATAAATTAACATGTTCAAAGGTGTCCCCTTTTTCTTTGTTTAAACCAGAACTGGCATGCCATTACACGGAAATTTATAATAAATATTTTTTTTACATAAATCAGTCTCGTCTCATCGAACTGTTCGGACGTGTTTTTTTTAGTGCGGCTGAATTTTCGGTGAAAAAAATCGTAATAGGTGAAAAAGTGCAAAAAGTTCAAATTAAACAAAAAAGTGAAAAAATCGTAATAGGTAAAAATGTACATAAAAAAAAAAAATATAAAAAAAACATTAAACATCACATAAAAACTGTATGAGTGTTCCTCTCAGATGTAATTCTGAGAAAGAGCTTAGCTCAACTAGAAAAACTAAATGGGTCTCTGAGGAAGAATCCATAAAAAAAATCTGTGGAGAATCTTCTCACTGCAAGAGCCGTGGAACAGCGTCGTTCCTGTTCGCCCAATATAGTAATTTCAATAGATGAAGGAACATCAACACCTTCTACATCAAATAGTGCAATCAAACCTAGAAAACAAGTAGGTATGGATAAATACGTCACAGTTCTTAAGCGACAGAGGAGCCCAACATCTGCTCAAGTATCATCAAATTCAAAAGCTCCTAAGACCGTGAGTAATGATCAAAATAGGTTTGCTCTCCTCCAGACGGATGAGCCAGAGCTTCCTAAGAAGACGCTTAAGCCCCCACCAATTTATCTGAGAGAGCCCACTTCCAGTAAATTGGTACAAAGAATTGTTTCGGTAATAGGTGAAAATATGTTTAGCGTAACATCAATTAAACATGGAAATATCAGCGAAACCAAAATTCAAGTGAAAAAGGAAGATGATTTTCGAAAATTGTCCAACCAGTTGGAGAGGGAGGCTAGGGATTTCTACACCTATCAGCTCAAAAGCGCAAAAGGTCTCCAAGTCGTTCTAAAGGGTATAGACCCATGTGTTGACCCTGCGGAGATAAAGACTGGCTTAATGGACAAAGGGTTCAAAATTAAGAGTGTTGTGAATATTAGAAACCGTGAAAAGATTCCACAGCCTATGTTTAGGGTGGAATTGGAACCTGGAGATGTCGTATTAAAGAAAAACGAGTCCCATCCCATCTACAATCTGATTTACCTTCTGCATCGTAGAATCACCGTGGAAGAACCGCATAAGCGTCAGGGACCCGTCCAGTGTGTTAACTGTCAAGAATTTGGTCACACCAAGGCGTATTGTAAATTGCCGTCAGTTTGTGTTGCGTGTGGGGAGCTACATGCAACTGCTCATTGCGATAAGTCGAAAACTGACTCAAAAATCAAAAAACGCAGTAACTGCGGAGGTAATCATATCGCAAATTATAGAGGTTGTCCAATTTACACTCATTTGAAAGGCATAAGAACCAACAAGACGTCAGTATTACGTGATCGTCCTCAATAGCCTAATTTTGCTTTGAGTAACAATTTCCCTCAATTGTTACGGTCCACTAGTCATGTAAACGTGCCTAGTTCTAGACAAGTTTCTTACGCAAACGTGGTTAAATCTAATACGCCAGGTTTGGAGCAGGAACCTAAATCACAATATTTCGAGCCTAATATTAACTCTCTAGAGACTACATTGCAGACTCTTGTCCAAACTATGAACACTTTTACGACCACTATGACATCCATGATGCAGGAAATGCTGAAAATGCAATCCACTATCTTACAAGCCATTTTAAAGAAATGATTTGTTTAAAAATTTGTTTTTGGAACGCGAACGGCCTCCGCCAACATAAAAACGAACTGGAACACTTCCTGATGGATAAGCAGATTGATGTCATGATGATTGCTGAAACTCACTTGACGGCGACAGCGTACTTCAAAATTAATGGCTATATGTTGTATGATACTAAAGATCCCAGCGGAAGAGCATGTGGAGGATCGGCAATTCTTATAAAGAACAGAATAAAACATTATTTCATGAACAACATATGTGAGGATTACCTACAAGCAACAAACATTTGTATTGAATTCTGTCAATACAATTTTGTTTTATCATCAATTTATTCGCCGCCTCGATTTTCAATAAAAGAACACTAATAGTACAGCTTCTTCAATTCCCTTGGAGCTAGATTTTTAGTTGCTGGTGACTTTAACGCCAAACACACTTTTTGGGGTTCACGTCTGGTGACCCCGAAGGGTCGTGAACTCTTCAACACCATTGCAAAAATGGGATTAGATGTACTCTCAAGCGGTCATCCCACCTACTGGCCGACGGACCGACGGAAGATTCCCGATGTTATTGACTTCGGAGTAGTGAAAAATATCCCTGTAGAATCGATACAAGTGGAGCCTTCATTAGACTTGTCTTCAGATCACTCTCCTTCTATTCTTTCAATGCGTTTCCTTCAAGGGAATGGCTCTCCATTTCGGGACATATCTAAAACCAGAGTAAGTTGGATAAAGTATTTAAGTTCCCACTGCACGGAAAATGTAGTGTTGAGAACTACCGAGGATATTGATGGGTCGATTGGCAAGTTTACTGAGGACATACGAAGAGCTGTACATCACGCCTCCACATACGTCGTTGAGTGCAGAAGTGGGACAAATAGAACTTATTTCGCTGAACTCGATCATCTCCTGTCAGAAAAAAGAAGAGTTAGAAGAGAGTGGCAAATTCACAGGTCTCCTGAACTGAAAGCTAGGCTACGGGTATGCAGAGATATACTAAGAAATTTCTTAGAAACCCAAAGAATGGTTTCACTTAAATCTTACTTGGAGGGTCTTGATAGTACCCCACAATCTGACTATTCGTTATGGTAGGCGGCACGAGGTTTAAAAAGACCAGTTAGAGGAAAGCCTCCTCTGCGAAATCCGACTGGTGACTGGGCTAGAAATGATTCCGAGAAGGGGATTTTATTTGTTAACCATTTGAGAAATGTGTTTACTATAAACAACTCAAATAATGCATCTGATTTGCCTCCACTCGTTATTAGACCTCCTGTACCTCTAAGACTTAGCTTTAATGATGTTCAAAGCGCTATTGGTACTCTGAATCTTAAAAAAGCTCCAGGTATGGATAAAATCAGCAACAAAATGCTTGTGGAGTTACCTCGTGTAGCTAAAAGAATTATCCTATTTATTTTCAATGCTATTTTACGCCTAGAATACTATCCTGCAGATTGGAAGGTGTCTATGATCACTATGATTCCTAAGTCAGGGAAGGACCACACTAAAGTAGAGTCATATAGGCCAATTAGTCTACTGCCGACAATTTCAAAACTGTTTGAAAAATTGTTATTGGCTAAGTTGATTCCAATTCTGAACGACACTCAATGTATCCCAAATCACCAATTCGGGTTCAGAGCTAAACACAGTACCATCGAACAAACACACAGATTGGTAAATGTGGTAAGACAGTCGTTTGAAGAGAAAAAATACTGCTCCTCCCTTTTCATTGATGTGTCGCAAGCGTTCGACAAAGTCTGGCATGAAGGTTTAATGCATAAAATTAAATTAACTCTGCCTGCTAACACCCACAAACTTATGAAAAGTTATTTATATGGTCGCAAATTTACAATCAAAGAAGGCGATTTTTTAAGCCCCGCTCAGCCAATTGAAGCAGGAGTACCCCAGGGTAGCATACTGGGTCCAACTTTATATTTGATTTATGCATCCGATATGCCGTTAGACCCCATAATACATACTTCAACTTTTGCAGACGATACAGCCTTTATTAGCGTTCATAAGGACCATCAAATAGCATCACAGAACTTGCAGAAATATGTTTATAAACTAGAGAATTGGCTTCAGCTTTGGAAAATCAGGGTTAACGAACAGAAATGTATTCATATAACTTTCACATTGCGAAAAGATACATGCTCGTTCATCAGAATAAATAATCAAATTATCCCGCAACACAATGAAGTCAAATACCTCGGAATCCACCTCGATCGTCGTTTAACTTGGAAGTCTCATATCGACGCAAAACTTACCCAGATGAGATTAAAAGCAGTGCAAATTAATTGGCTAATCGGCAGAAATTCTACATTAAAGTTGGATTGCAAACTTTTGTTGTACAATGCAATTCTAAAGCCAATCTGGTGTTATGGAATTCAATTATGGGGTACTGCCTCAGCATCCAACATTGAAAAAATTCAAAGGGGTCAAAATAAGATTCTACGTACAATTACTGCAGCTCCATGGTATGTTAAAAATTCTCGAATCCACAAAGATCTAGGCATTCCTTTGGTGAAAGTCGAATTTACAAAACACGCCTCAAAATATGTCAGCAAACTTGAACACCATCCAAACCCACTTGCACGAGACATCCTTAACTTTACTGGCCATGTTCGGTTGAGAAGGAGGGATACCCTTGCTTTAACTCAAGCGCAAAACAGATGACTGGATCAGTGGATATAAATTTTTTGTAGTATCATAATATTTTGTCTAGCACTGGCTGGACTTACTATTTTCTTTTAGTATTAAGATTCGAAAACTTATTGTCATTTCATGTCTGAAGATCCAATAAATAAATTAAATGTATTAAAAAAAAAAAAAAAAAAAAAAAAAAAAACATAAATCTCAACTAACTTAACTTAATTTTGTTTGAAATGAATTTTGAACTGCGATAAATTTCTTTCACGAAAGAAAACGATCACTGAATACTTCTTACCCTCTTACAAAAAAAAAATAAAAAAATATACAATGGTACTGCGAAAACTTGTTCACCCAACTACATTCCGTCGACATTCCGAAAACTAGCACAAGTTGTTAACGTTGCTAGAAAACAAGGTTGCCATGTGTAAATTGCCGTCAGTTTGTGTTGCGTGTGGGGAGCTACATGCAACTGCTCATTGCGATAAGTCGAAAACTGACTCAAAAATCAAAAAATGCAGTAACTGCGGAGGTAATCATATCGCAAATTATAGAGGTTGTCCAATTTACACTCATTTGAAAGGCATAAGAACCAACAAGACGTCAGTATTACGTGATCGTCCTCAATAGCCTAATTTTGCTTTGAGTAACAATTTCCCTCAATTGTTACGGTCCACTAGTCATGTAAACGTGCCTAGTTCTAGACAAGTTTCTTACGCAAACGTGGTTAAATCTAATACGCCAGGTTTGGAGCAGGAACCTAAATCACAATATTTCGAGCCTAATATTAACTCTCTAGAGACTACATTGCAGACTCTTGTCCAAACTATGAATACTTTTACGACCACTATGACATCCATGATGCAGGAAATGCTGAAAATGCAATCCACTATCTTACAAGCCATTTTAAAGAAATGATTTGTTTTAAAATTTGTTTTTGGAACGCGAACGGCCTCCGCCAACATAAAAACGAACTGGAACACTTCCTGATGGATAAGCAGATTGATGTCATGATGATTGCTGAAACTCACTTGACGGCGACAGCGTACTTCAAAATTAATGGCTATGTGTTGTATGATACTAAAGATCCCCGCGGAAGAGCATGTGGAGGATCGGCAATTCTTATAAAGAACAGAATAAAACATTATTTCATGAACAACATATGTGAGGATTACCTACAAGCAACAAACATTTGTATTGAATTCTGTCAATACAATTTTGTTTTATCATCAATTTATTCGCCGCCTCGATTTTCAATAAAAGAACACTAATAGTACAGCTTCTTCAATTCCCTTGGAGCTAGATTTTTAGTTGCTGGTGACTTTAACGCCAAACACACTTTTTGGGGTTCACGTCTGGTGACCCCGAAGGGTCGTGAACTCTTCAACACCATTGCAAAAATGGGATTAGATGTACTCTCAAGCGGTCATCCCACCTACTGGCCGACGGACCGACGGAAGATTCCCGATGTTATTGACTTCGGAGTAGTGAAAAATATCCCTGTAGAATCGATACAAGTGGAGCCTTCATTAGACTTGTCTTCAGATCACTCTCCTTCTATTCTTTCAATGCGTTTCCTTCAAGGGAATGGCTCTCCATTTCGGGACATATCTAAAACCAGAGTAAGTTGGATAAAGTATTTAAGTTCCCACTGCACGGAAAATGTAGTGTTGAGAACTACCGAGGATATTGATGGGTCGATTGGCAAGTTTACTGAGGACATACGAAGAGCTGTACATCACGCCTCCACATACGTCGTTGAGTGCAGAAGTGGGACAAATAGAACTTATTTCGCTGAACTCGATCATCTCCTGTCAGAAAAAAGAAGAGTTAGAAGAGAGTGGCAAATTCACAGGTCTCCTGAACTGAAAGCTAGGCTACGGGTATGCAGAGATATACTAAGAAATTTCTTAGAAACCCAAAGAATGGTTTCACTTAAATCTTACTTGGAGGGTCTTGATAGTACCCCACAATCTGACTATTCGTTATGGTAGGCGGCACGAGGTTTAAAAAGACCAGTTAGAGGAAAGCCTCCTCTGCGAAATCCGACTGGTGACTGGGCTAGAAATGATTCCGAGAAGGGGATTTTATTTGTTAACCATTTGAGAAATGTGTTTACTATAAACAACTCAAATAATGCATCTGATTTGCCTCCACTCGTTATTAGACCTCCTGTACCTCTAAGACTTAGCTTTAATGATGTTCAAAGCGCTATTGGTACTCTGAATCTTAAAAAAGCTCCAGGTATGGATAAAATCAGCAACAAAATGCTTGTGGAGTTACCTCGTGTAGCTAAAAGAATTATCCTATTTATTTTCAATGCTATTTTACGCCTAGAATACTATCCTGCAGATTGGAAGGTGTCTATGATCACTATGATTCCTAAGTCAGGGAAGGACCACACTAAAGTAGAGTCATATAGGCCAATTAGTCTACTGCCGACAATTTCAAAACTGTTTGAAAAATTGTTATTGGCTAAGTTGATTCCAATTCTGAACGACACTCAATGTATCCCAAATCTTCAATTCGGGTTCAGAGCTAAACACAGTACCATCGAACAAACACACAGATTGGTAAATGTGGTAAGACAGTCGCTTGAAGAGAAAAAATACTGCTCCTCCCTTTTCATTGATGTGTCGCAAGCGTTCGACAAAGTCTGGCATGAAGGTTTAATGCATAAAATTAAATTAACTCTGCCTGCTAACACCCACAAACTTATGAAAAGTTATTTATATGGTCGCAAATTTACAATCAAAGAAGGCGATTTTTTAAGCCCCGCTCAGCCAATTGAAGCAGGAGTACCCCAGGGTAGCATACTGGGTCCAACTTTATATTTGATTTATGCATCCGATATGCCGTTAGACCCCATAATACATACTTCAACTTTTGCAGACGATACAGCCTTTATTAGCGTTCATAAGGACCATCAAATAGCATCACAGAACTTGCAGAAATATGTTTATAAACTAGAGAATTGGCTTCAGCTTTGGAAAATCAGGGTTAACGAACAGAAATGTATTCATATAACTTTCACATTGCGAAAAGATACATGCTCGTTCATCAGAATAAATAATCAAATTATCCCGCAACACAATGAAGTCAAATACCTCGGAATCCACCTCGATCGTCGTTTAACTTGGAAGTCTCATATCGACGCAAAACTTACCCAGATGAGATTAAAAGCAGTGCAAATTAATTGGCTAATCGGCAGAAATTCTACATTAAAGTTGGATTGCAAACTTTTGTTGTACAATGCAATTCTAAAGCCAATCTGGTGTTATGGAATTCAATTATGGGGTACTGCCTCAGCATCCAACATTGAAAAAATTCAAAGGGGTCAAAATAAGATTCTACGTACAATTACTGCAGCTCCATGGTATGTTAAAAATTCTCCAATCCACAAAGATCTAGGCATTCCTTTGGTGAAAGTCGAATTTACAAAACACGCCTCAAAATATGTCAGCAAACTTGAACACCATCCAAACCCACTTGCACGAGACATCCTTAACTTTACTGGCCATGTTCGGTTGAGAAGGAGGGATACCCTTGCTTTAACTCAAGCGCAAAACAGATGACTGGATCAGTGGATATAAATTTTTTGTAGTATCATAATATTTTGTCTAGCACTGGCTGGACTTACTATTTTCTTTTAGTATTAAGATTCGAAAACTTATTGTCATTTCATGTCTGAAGATCCAATAAATAAATTAAATGTATTAAAAAAAAAAAAAAAAAAAAAAAAAAAAACATAAATCTCAACTAACTTAACTTAATTTTGTTTGAAATGAATTTTGAACTGCGATAAATTTCTTTCACGAAAGAAAACGATCACTGAATACTTCTTACCCTCTTACAAAAAAAAAATAAAAAAATATACAATGGTACTGCGAAAACTTGTTCACCCAACTACATTCCGTCGACATTCCGAAAACTAGCAAAAGTTGTTAACGTTGCTAGAAAACAAGGTTGCCATGTGAACAACTCGGTTAAGGGTCGGAAAAAATGTTAAACTGAGATTTCAAAGGTGCCCCGGGTATAAACGTGCCCCCCTCTCCACTACTTAAATTCGTCGATTTTGGAAAATAATTAACATTAACAATTTATTACTAATATATAAATATTATTCATCACATATGAGACCATATGAGGAACCTAAATCACAATATTACGAGCCTAATATTAACACTCTAGAGACTACATTGCAGACACTTGTCCAGACTATGAACACTTTCACGACCACTATGACATCCATGATGCAGGAAATGCTGAAAATGCAATCCACTATCTTACAAGCCATTTTAAAGAAATGATTTGTTTAAAAATTTGTTTTTGGAATGCGAACGGCCTCCGCCAACATAAAAACGAACTGGAACACTTCCTGATGGATAAGCAGATTGATGTCATGATGATTGCTGAAACTCACTTGACGGCGACTGCGTACTTCAAAATTAATGGCTACGTGTTATATGATACTAAGGATCCACGCGGAAGAGCATGTGGAGGTTCGGCAATTCTTATAAAGAACAGAATAAAACATTATTTAATGAACAACATATTATACAAGCAACAAACATTTGTATTAAATTCTGTCAATACAATTTTGTTTAATCATCAATTTATTCGCCGCCTCGATTTTCAATAAAGGAACACTAATACTACAGCTTCTTCAATTCCCTTGGAGCTAGATTTGTAGTTGCTGGTGACTTTAACGCCAAACACACTTTTTGGGGTTCACGTCTGGTGACCCCGAAGGGTCGTGAACTCTTCAACACCATTGCCAAAATGGGATTAGATGTACTCTCAAGCGGGCATCCCACCTACTGGCCGACGGGCCGATGGACCGACGGAAGATTCCTGATGTTATTGGCTTCGGAGTAGTGAAAAATATCCCTGTAGAATAGATACAAGTGGAGCCTTCATTAGACTTGTCTTCAGATCACTCTCCTTCTATTATTTCAATGCGTTTCCTTCAAGGGAATGGCTCTCCATTTCGGGACATATCTAAAGCACGGAAAATGTAGTGTTGAGAACTACCAAGGATATTGATGGGTCGATTGGCAAGTTCACTGAGGACATACGAAGAGCTGTACATCACGCCTCCACATACGACGTTGAGTGCAGAAGTGGGACAAATAGAACTTATTTCGCTGAACTCGATCATCTCCTATCAGAAAAAGAAGAGTTAGAAGAGAGTGGCAACCTAACCTAACCTAGGCTACGAGTATGCAGAGATATACTAAGAAATTTCTTAGAAACCCAAAGAATGGCTTCACTTAAATCTTACTTGGAGGGTCTTGATAGTACCCCACAATCTGACTATTCGTTATGGAAGGCGGCACGACGTTTAAAAAGACCAGTTAGAGGAATGCCTCCTCTGCGAAATCCGACTGGTGACTGGGCTAGAAATGATACCGAGAAGGGGACTTTATTTGTTAATCATTTGAGAAAAGTGTTTACTATAAACAACTCAAATAATGCATCTGATTTGCCTCCACTCGTTATTAGACCTCCTGTACCTCTAAGACTTAGCTTTAATGATGTTCAAAGCGCTATTGGTACTCTGAATCTTAAAAAAGCTCCAGGTATGGATAAAATCAGCAACAAAATGCTTATGGAGTTACCTCGTGTAGCTAGAAAAATTATCCTATTTATTTTCAATGCTATTTTACGCCTAGAATACTATCCTGCAGATTGGAAGGTATCTATGATTACCATGATTCCTAAGCCAGGGAAGGACCCCACTAAAGTAGAGTCATATAAGCCAATTAGTCTACTGCCGACAATTTCAAAACTGTTTGAAAAATTGTTATTGGCTAAGTTGATTCCAATTCTGAACGACACTCAATGTATCCCAAATCACCAATTCGGGTTCAGAGCTAAACACAGTACCATAGAACAAACACACAGATTGGTAAATGTGATAAGACGGTCGTTTGAAGAGAAAAAATACTGTTCCGCGCTTTTCATTGATGTTTCCCAAGCGTTCGACAAAGTCTGGCATGAAGGTTTAATGCATAAAATTGAATTAACTCTGCCTGCTAACACCTGCCTGCTGTGCCGAATCTTAAATACCCTCCACCTAAACGTAATAAGATATACAAAAACTACACTAGACTAATTCTGTGTTTTCTATTCAGTTTTAGTGCAAATTTTATTCGTATTTGATATATTGTTTGAAAGACAATTTTACGATCAACATAATTTATGTTAAATATTTTGAAATTTTGTCTAATTTTCACTATTTTTAATCGATTTAATTACCAATTCTTACCATAATTTACAGAGTTTGTCTGATGTTCATAATAATCTTGAGTGTAACTTAACAAACAGAGTATAAAACAAGTAAGAGTGCTATATTCGGCTGTGCCGAATCTTAAATACCCTTCACCTAAGCGTAATAAGAAATACAGAAACTACACTAGACTAGAATATCCTAATTCTGTGTTTTCTATTCAGTCTTAGTGCAAATTTTATTAGTATTTGATATATTGTTTGAAAGACAATTTTACGACCAACATAATTTATGTTAAATATTTTGAAATTTTGTCTAATTTTCACCATTTTTAATTGATTTAATTACCAATTCTTACCATAACTTACAGAGTCTGTCTGATGTTCATAATAATCTTCAATGTAATTTAACAAACAGAGCATAAAAAAGGGGTACAACTCGGTTTTAGTGATTTTGCTCAAAAAAAACTTCATCAAATAGGGCTTTTAGAGGAGATGCCAGCAAAAAAAATTTGTTGGCGGCCCGTAAATTTGAAAATATATTGGCCTATATCTCGGGAACTACTGGGTGTCTGATAATTTGTAATACATTAAATAAAAGGTATTAAAAATACCTTTCCAACGATATATATCATGATTATAAAATATGGACCGAATATGGGTTAAATCCGAAACGAATATTTTTTGACCCGAATTTATTTGTTTTTTGGAAATGGTTCTTATATGGCAGCTATGACAAATTATGGGCCGATCTTCTTAAATTTTGGAACAGTTATTTTCATGCATATGAGGATATTTCACGTCGAATTTCAACATAATAACGGTATATTTAAGATATATATTAGTATTAACGTGGACTTTGGTAGTGGACCTTATGTGAGGGATATAGTCAAAATGGACCGATATTCTCAAAATCCAGCAGTTTGATTTAGGCATGTATGTAAATGATCCGTGTAAAATTTTGGATTGGTACCCTTATTTATAAGAGATTTATGAGTATCAAAGTGGTTTTCGGAAGAGAGCTTTATATGGGGCATACGGTTAAAAATAGACCGAAATTAACAAAATTTTGTGGAATGATTTTTGTATATATGTAAATGATCTGTGCAAAGTTTTGAGTCGGTACCGATATTTATACAATATATATAGGAAAAAATGTCTTTTTCAGATGTGGTCCTTGTATGGGAGCTATGACCAGTTCTGGGCCGACCACCATAAAATTTAGTACAACAATTTATTTGCTTATGAAGTGTATTTATGTCAAATTTTAGCCGTAATTTATGTTAAATATTTTGAAATTTTGTCTAATTTTCACCATTTTTAATTGATTTAATTACCAATTCTTACCATAACTTACAGAGTCTGTCTGATGTTCATAATAATCTTCAATGTAATTTAACAAACAGAGCATAAAAAAGGGGTACAACTCGGTTTTAGTGATTTTGCTCAAAAAAAACTTCATCAAATAGGGCTTTTAGAGGAGATGCCAGCAAAAAAAATTTGTTGGCGGCCCGTAAATTTGAAAATATATTGGCCTATATCTCGGGAACTACTGGGTGTCTGATAATTTGTAATACATTAAATAAAAGGTATTAAAAATACCTTTCCAACGATATATATCATGATTATAAAATATGGACCGAATATGGGTTAAATCCGAAAAGAATATTTTTTGACCCGAATTTATTTGTTTTTTGGAAATGGTTCTTATATGGCAGCTATGACAAATTATGGGCCGATCTTCTTAAATTTTGGAACAGTTATTTTCATGCATATGAGGATATTTCACGTCGAATTTCAACATAATAACGGTATATTTAAGATATATATTAGTATTAACGTGGACTTTGGTAGTGGACCTTATGTGAGGGATATAGTCAAAATGGACCGATATTCTCAAAATCCAGCAGTTTGATTTAGGCATGTATGTAAATGATCCGTGTAAAATTTTGGATTGGTACCCTTATTTATAAGAGATTTATGAGTATCAAAGTGGTTTTCGGAAGAGGGCTTTATATGGGGCATACGGTTAAAAATAGACCGAAATTAACAAAATTTTGTGGAATGATTTTTGTATATATGTAAATGATCTGTGCAAAGTTTTGAGTCGGTACCGATATTTATACAATATATATAGGAAAAAATGTCTTTTTCAGATGTGGTCCTTGTATGGGAGCTATGACCAGTTCTGGGCCGACCACCATAAAATTTAGTACAACAATTTATTTGCTTATGAAGTGTATTTATGTCAAATTTTAGCCGTTTAACATTATTTATATCTGCTTTATACGTATTTAAGTGAATTTTGGAAGTGTACTTTATATGGAGTCTATGGTCAAACAGGGGCCGAACTAAAAAAAAATTCGTTTTGCGATTTCTTTTTGTATAAAACTTATTGTTGCTGCATTTTGTCTTGATATTCCAATTTTATACCATTTATTCATCATTAAGCCATATTTCGGGAATATATATATTTGTATGGGGGCTATGAGAAATCATAGACCGATTCTTACTATTTTCCGCACACTTTCTTCTTTTATAGTACAAACAACGTATACAAAATTTCATGGTATTATCTGCAATATATTTCAAAATATTGCAATAAAATGGACGAAAAATATCAAATTTTTATGGAGGTGGTCTCACATATTGGTTCATAACTCTGGTTGACCTAAACCGCTTTTGCTGATTTTAAATAGGAAACTTCTCGAAAGCATTTCTGACAGAATTATTGAAGATTTGGATCCCGAATATATCTTGGGACTTCAAAAAACGGATATCAACATCCAGAGAGACAGACAGACGGACATGGCTTAATCGACTCCGCTATCTATAAGGATCCAGAATATATATACTTTATAGGATCGGAAAATTATATTGTGGAAATTTCACATGGAATGACAAACTTTATATACCCTTCTCATGAAGGTGAAGGGTATAAAAAGGGTATAATGAACACACTGTCTTTTTACACACTTATATTACGGTTTAAGAACACACTTAAAGTTTTCGAACACTTTTTACATTTATATTACGAACACTTTGTTTGATCAACGCCATCTGTTGATGAACAATATTAATACACTAATGGTGTTTTCTTTTCTGGCAAAAATGTTACACGTTTTTCCCATTTCGCATCTTTTTTAATTTTTTTGTGTTCTTTTCTGAAAAAATGTTAACACTGCTAAAGTGTAGTGTGTTCTTTTCTATAAATG
Organism: Bellardia pandia; assembly: GCA_916048285.2. Taxonomy (NCBI): domain Eukaryota; kingdom Metazoa; phylum Arthropoda; class Insecta; order Diptera; family Calliphoridae; genus Bellardia; species Bellardia pandia. Next base: position 65,283,309 of record OU696533.1, read on the forward strand.
TCACACTATAAATTTAAAAAATGGTGCACCTTTCACACTCTGTATTTTTAGAGGGGGAGAACCGCACGATAAAACAACTGACCAGTGATGCCAACTTTTGAGACTCAAAACGCGTAAACATTTTTGAAAAAAGGGCTAAATGGAAAAAAGTCCATATAAAACCACATCCAATTTTCTTTTTTTTCGCGTTTTGAGTGACTAAAATCCGGCTAAATCTAGCCCGAAAAGGGCTAAGTGTGCATTGCAGCAGCTGACATTTGTTTTGTTTATGAATGTGTATTTGTGTTAAGAAACAAAAAAAATATACAAAATGGAAACTACTTTCTTATGTGCTGAAAAAATTTTGGATGACTTGTTGGATTCATCTTCATCATCTGATGATGATAAAATATTTTATATGATTATGGAAAGAAATCCACAACCGCTAGTGAAAGGCATTGTAAAGAACGTAATTAATGAATACTCTGAAGTTGATGTATGTCAAATTTCATAGGACAATATCTCCTACTTCTTATATATGTAATGTATGATTATATATATAATTTTTATAGTTTAAGAAGAATTTGCGTATTAGTCGGGAAGGTGTCATTGGTCTTTTTGATAAATATTCGTTATTTTATTTCAAGCGATCTTACCTAGCTCCCTGCTTCTTCTTTTTTTAACAAAAAAAAAACAAAAACAGCTGGACATGAAAAAAAAGTGTTACACTGTTGTAATCTTATGTTCTATTCTGACCATTAAAAATGCGACATTTTTAAAATGTGGGGTAAACATTATAAAAATGTACATAATAAAGGGGTAACATTTTATTTCAGAAAAGAAAACACCATAAGTTTCTTTGATGAAATTCAGTGTTGCCATTTTGACGCTTTTCGGGTATTTTATGACGCTTTTTTGGTCTCGTTACCCTTTTATTTTTTTCAAATACCCTTTTTTATAAAAGGGTATTTTTTGACGCTTTTTCTATTTTTTTGGTGCAGTTTTGAAAGAAGTCCAAAAAGTAAATCTAGCTTTCGAGTCAGCCAATGCGGATCATGTCAAGCTTTACAGCGTTTAGATGAAAGCGTTAACGAATTTTGTTATCTTGGCTATCATTTCGAAAAGTCTTGCAGAGATTATAAAATAATTTAACAATTTAATAGAATTTACAAAATATCACGTACTCGAACTAAGACGTAGACTTCCTTCAAATTTTATATTGCTTCAAAAATATCGTTATTTAGTGTTGACAATATTTTTAAAAATAGCGAAGCGGATATTATTGATTTCATACAAAACTTCATTGATGATTCGTCTCTAATAAATAAAATAGAAATTTCCCTAAAGAATCTAACGTTGCAAAAATGAAAAAATATTGAACGAACTGATGAAATTCAGATTGAAGTCTACAATTTTAAAAATTATTTGTTATTCGTATACTTACTTTCTTTTCCTTACTCAAATGCCGAAGTCGAAAGAGCGTTTAGTTTAATGAATTTTTTTAAACTAAAGATCAGAAACTGACTTTCTTTAAACTCAGCCAAAAGTTTGTTGTTGCAATTACAAATTACCTTCAAAAAATTAAATTAAATCAAACTTTAAAAGGTCTGATGATGATGATTATGAAACAGATGTATTTGATATTTAAATTGTTCTTCTATAAAACTTTATAATAGCGGTATTCACACCGAGCTTGTTAGTTTGTTAGTCGTTAATCGCTACTTTTTTACACGCATTTTGTTTTTGTATATTTAACGCGCTAACGGATAAACATTTAACAAATTAACGACACGGCACCCCTGATAAAATAGTTGTTAGTTGGTAACTCACAATCAGCTGTTGCAGTTTCTAAATAAATATATTTAAAAAATCATTTGTGATACATTTCTAAAAAAAATATTTGTGTACATTGAGAGTAAGTATGTTAAATAAATGATTTTTTATTTTATTTTAATAAATCATAAACTGTTCTCGTAGTGGATAACCAAAAGAAAAAATGAGTAATTAAATGGTTTACAATTGTTTTTTTTTACACTTTCTCGTGGCATGTTTTATTTTTTCCAGAATAATAAATTGTGTCAAAACAATAAATCAGCTGTTTTACTACGAAAGTTACCAGACTAACAAAGTTTTAAAAAGGGGGTCGTTCACAGTTGGTAACTTTAACAAATTAACAAACTACCGACTAACAAACTAACAAGCTCGGTGTGAATACCGCTATTTTGTTTTTTTTGAATTGTTATTTTATTTTTTTGTTTACTCCTGGTAACTGAATTGATAATAAAATTAATTATTTATTTAAAAATGTTAACATGCTTTTTATATTCTAAGTTTTTTTTTACCCTATGTTTCATTGCCAATTTTAATCTTTTTTTAGGTGTTACTTGCAAAGCAAAACAACACGATACCAAAATTTTTGTTAAATTTTTTTTGGCGCTTTTTACCCTTTTTTTTGTATTTTTTTTTTACCCTTTTTACCCGTTTTTACTATACACTTGACGCTTTTCTTTATTTCTAAAATGGCAACACTGATGAAATTTTCAGAGGTTGTCTCGGATTTTTGCTCATATCTTCGTTATTTATGGACGGATTTTGCTGATTTTAAATAGCAAACTTCTGGAAAGCATGTCTGACAGAATTATTGAAGATTTGGATCCCAAAGATACTAATATAATTTTTGCATAAACATTTCAGATCCATATAAAACTTGGTGCGATATCGATATTTATTAGACGTTTTTGAGGGTTTATTTGTTTTTTGGAAATGGTTCTTATATGGCAGCTATGACAAATTATGGACCGATCTTCTTAAATTTTTCATGCATATAAGGATATTTCACGTCGAATTTCAACATAATAATATATAAGATATATGTATATTAGTATTAAGGTGGATTTCGAGAGTGCACCTTATGTGGGGGATATAATCAAATATGGACCGATATTCTTAAAATCCAGCAGTTTGATTTAGGCATGCATGTAAATGATCCGTGTAAAATTTTGGATTGGTACCCTTATTTATAAGAGATTTATGAGTATTTAACTGATTTTCGGAAGAGGGCTTTATATGGGGCATACGGTTAAAAATATACCGAAATTCACAAAAGTTTGTGGGATGATTTTATACAATATATATAGGGATAAATGTCTTTTTCAGATGTGGTCCTTGCATAGGAGCTTTGACAAATTTTGGGTCGACCACCATAAAATTTAGTAAAACAATTTATTTGCCTATTAAGATTATTTATGTAAAATTTTAGCCGTTTGCCATTATTGATATCTGTTTTATACGTATTTAAGTGAATTTTGGAAGTGGACTTTATATGGGGTCTATGGCCGAACAAAAAAAATTTTTATTTTGCGATTTCTTGTTGCATAAAACTTATTTTTGCTGAATTTTGTCTTCTAATTTTATTTTTGGTTCCCGAAGATATCGAAACTAATAAATTCGGGTCAAAAAATATTCTTTTCGGATTTAATCTATATTCGGTTCATATTTTATAATCATGATATATATCGTTGGAAAGGTATTTTTAATACCTTTTATTTGATGTATTACAAATTATCAGACACCCAGTATTTCCCGAGATATAGGCCTATAACTTTACGGGCCCTCCCCCTCGAAAATAGGCGTGACCGCCAACAAATTTTTTTGCTAGCATCTCCTCTAAAATTCCTATTTAATGAAGTTTTTTTTTATACTCTGTTTGTTAAATTACACACAAGATTATTATGAACATCAGATAAACTCTGTAAATTATGGTAAGAATTGGTAATTAAATCAATTAAAAATGGTGAAAATTAGACCTAATTTCAAAATATTTAACATAAATTATGTTGGTCGTAAAATTATCTTTCAAACAATGTATCAAATACTAATAAAATTTGCACTAAGACTGAATAGAATAAAGATATTCCAGTCTTACAACCAGTGTAGTTTTTGTATATCTTATTACATTTAGGTGGAGGGTATTTAAGATCCGGCACATCCGAATATAGCACTCTTACTTGCTTTATATATATAGTCTGTTTGGCTCACTCACCCAAAATTAATTGTTGTTGTTGGTATTATGATGAAAGTATAGTAGATAAGCTTTAGCTGGTTTGATTAGAGGCCTCTTCGAACATCGCACATTGCTTGCCGCAAAAATAAATTTATAAGAGCTAGGAAAAGGTAAATTGTTGCATATTTCTAACTAAATAAATTAAGAACAGTTGGTTTTGTTAATTTACATTTGCTTTAAATTATACATTAAATATACAATTTTTTTTTTTAATGGAAATAGGTTTTAAACAGTATTATTAAAGCTAAGAAATTGAAGGTAAACTATACGTATTCGTAGAATTATTATCTAAACCAATTTTTTTACCAATTTTCTTTTTCAAAAATGGATGTTCTGTCAGGTGGATCAATAATTTATGAGACTCTCCTCTAGATTTTTTCTTAGCCGAGTATAGATTTATATTTTCCACACATTCAATACGATTTCTCCTCCTGTGCCTAGCACAGTGAGGGGTATAGAAAGTCCACTTCAAATTGTCTAGTGATTACGTAAAAATAAAAATATTTAAGTATGAATTGGCTAACTACTATTATTGGGAATCTATAAAATCTACCTCGGAATATACAATTTAAATGGGATTGAAGTAGCTAATGGTGAATCTGCTTGCTCACCTAAATCTAGTATGGTACACTGCATAAAACTATGGGGTCACAATACTGTCTGAGAAGATTTTCTGGGTTAAATGTACACTTGACCACTTCTAACAATTAACCTTGGTACTTGTCCACACTGTATTTTCTTCTCAAAACACTTTAAATTACTGAATATTCTAATGCGTACCGGTACACTGGTAGAAGAAATGTTCGAGAATAAACGGTTTCAAGTCATGCTTGGCGTTAGTAAACCTTTTTTGGGATGTATTTGTAGAGTAGGTGTTTGTGTATAGTTACACAAAAGAAAAAAGCGGTATATTTCCATCGTTCACGCAGTGTCGCTTAATATTAGTGCGATTTTATCGACTGTTCATTAACCCTGTAAATGTCGTTATTTTAAGTTTGTCACCAACTTAAATATACTTTACAAGTCAAGAATACAATTTATATTTTTACATGGTTAACAGCGCTACATTTATAATATAATTAAATTGCTGCAAAATCATTTTCAAGCATTTATTGAAGACTTTAAAATGCACAATATAAATATAAAAACTTTTAAAAAAAATCACTTTTTCCTTATTACAAGTTTTCTGCCACTCAACAGTTTAAAAACTTTAAAGAAGAAAATGTAAACATACACAGCTGATTACATTTAAACTGTCGGCAACTGGCACAAATTTTTGGCATTTATGTCGCCGAGATGTTAGTAATTAAATCGTTGATTTTTTTCAAAAAGCGATAGTTGAAAATTTAAAATTTTTGCCGCTAATATTGAAATTGGACAAATAGTGGAATGGTCGAATTGCCTGTCACGTAGTATAAAAAATAATCAGTACGAAAAAGTGTAAAAATTATTACATACAAACTAATATATTTTTAACTCTTCAATTTTATTTCCTTACGATGGGGGTAGAGAAACACATTGGGTTTTAGTATTTACATACCTATAAGTTTGGCGAAAAGGGGTATCCTTTTATTTTTGAATAAATAACAACGATTAACGATTATTCGTTAATGCATTTTGTGATTTATGTAAATGTATAATATATGTATAAGCTAATAAGGCATTAGTAAATTACTTCTAAGTAATTCGGAAGGTTAGTATTAGTATTATTCAGTAATTGAAGTAATTTACATATTACTTAAATGTTGATGTGAAGTTTTTCGAATTGACTTTTTTCCTAGAATTAATGGAGTTTAAAAATCATAAATCATACGTTTAAGTCAATAAAGCTCTCCTTAAAATTTTATTTATGTATCTCATTTTAAAGTTAAAACTAAAGTTCCAAAGAACAAATGATTTAATTAAAAATTTTAGAATTCTAAAAAATCTTCTAAGTAGTAGAAAATTATATTCCGCTTTAGAGTTTGAAAAATAAGTCTAAAGCCCTAATAACATGTCGTCGACTTGACAGGAAAGTGGCGAATGCGATAACACAGAATCAGAAGAGAAAATTGAATTTTGACCTCTTAAAAGGCCAAATGAATATTTTTTTCTACATGTTAGCATTTTTATAGGCACGTCGACGATACGTATGTACATATATGAACATTAGAGTGGTTCATTAATGAAAACAAATAAAATCGTATTACCAATGAAAATTATGAAAGGGTATATAATGGGTACTATACGAGTAAACTCCATGAACAGGTAATAATTATTTCTAACACATATACATACATTTCTAAAAAAGTATAAATAAAATCGTATTATATTGTATTTGCATGGTGTTCTTTAGATAATTACTTTTTAGACATAATAAATATGTACATGTATTTAGAATATTGGATAGTAAAGCAAAAATACTACTAACAATACAACCTTCTATAAAACATTCTATAATTTTAAGTACATCGGAATATAGAGCATAAAAAGTGGATTTGAACCACTCTAATGTATATATATATGTACATATATATATATATATATACATATACAGTGTAGTAAAAATAATAAGAACGGCTTTTTAATTTTCAATTCTACATTTAAGACATCACTGAATTTTTTCAACAGGAAAATAATAGAATCAATTGCCTTTAGCACAGAAAATTCAAAGATGACAAAGCTTGACAATAAGAACTATTTTTTTTACATTAGTTCTTAATTTTTTCTTCTTCGCATTATTGAATATGAAGAAGCCGTTCTTATTACTTTTTCCAACACTGTATGTATGTAAGTATAATACTTGTTTTTGGTCCACTTGAAACGATCTACTGATTATGTTATTCAATACACGTACGAAGATGTTTAGGCATCCCAAACCCTACATCAGAAGAATTGCAAGACAATAAGGCACACATCGATTGTTCTCATCATTTGATTTCCTCATCATTATCTTTGTCATATAATATAAAAAGTGCTATTTCAGTATATATACATACATTGACATTGAAAATTCATACTCACATACATCCCAGCATATCATTCTAGGAGCGCTCCGAAAAAGGAGTCAGAAAAGAGTCCAACAAAAGAGCATTTTCAGAGCGAAAGAAAAATTTGTTTGTTACTGTCCTGAGTCGGCACGCAGTATGACTCAGAAATTCCACTTAAGGCCCAACTATAATATGCATATGCTAGCTTAAGCAAATTGCAAAAGTTAACGAAAAGGCTGTCAAATGCATAAGCAATTTAGAGTTAACTTTCAGTTGGCTACAATGATTTTGAAACTTTTTGTCCACAGTTGCTCATTTATGTTTAAAAAAAATGTTTTTATTTTAACAAAAAGCCATTAATGACCATATTTTATAAATATTATTATATTATTTTATAATTAAAAGAAAACTTCGTACCCGAAACGCATAATTTTTTCATTTTTTTTAAATTATCGGCAAAAGTACTAAAATGTACACCTGTGGCAGCACTACATTGTAAATAATAATAAACGTTTACATATGTTTTGTTAATTTTCGCATTGTGTTTGCAAAAATGGAGAAAAAACTTAAAAATTTAAATAATATAAAAATATTAAAGTTAGCGCTTGAAGGCCTGTGCACATTAAAAGAAATAAGTGAACTACACTGTAAAAGAAGAAGACGCTCTTGTTCTGTCAGAGAAATAAACCGCGACAGAGATATTTTTGTTAAAATAAAAAGGGTCCTTTTATTATAAAGGCACCTATTTTTTCCACATTTTCTATTAAATTTAAAATAAATGTATTTTCTTCTTTCTCCATTTTGTTAAAAACACAAACAAACAACAAACAGCTGATGTACAGAATATGCGATCAGTTTCGCTTTTTGCTTAAGCGAATGACAGTTGAAAAACTTAACGAAAAGTTTCGTTAAGCACATTATAGTTTGCCACATACAATTTATATGTATTCGCAGGGTTGCTTAAGCTAGCATATGCACATTATAGTTGGGCCTTTAATTATGTGTGTACCAGCGCGTTGTTGTCCTGTTATTTGTGCTTTCAACAAAAAAACATAGCTGTACCACACAAGAATGATAAAAACAAGATTACACAGAGCCAAAAAAAAACCTCATAAAAGACTCTTTTCTGATATTATCTAAGAGCTCTTTCTGACGGACCATTTTCGAATGTAATGACCCTCTTTTCTGAAGGTTTTCGGAGCAATTGTTTTTTGGGCTCATAAAGAGCGTTAACGCTCCGAAAAAGGTGTCAGAAAAGACTCTTTTCGGACTCATATGGCTTGCTGGGATATGTGTAGATATTTCACTCCAGTGGTGTATGATCACGTTTTGTTACTTGTTTAATGCACAATGCCACAATATTTGTTTTTTTTAATACATATTTGTGTATATGAGTAAACATTCGCATTTACTGACATATTACGTATACAAATACTTATGTATGTAGAATAAGTATAAAACTAAATACATATAATATATAATATAAAACTATTGTACATACAATTGTACATCTCTGGCAAGATCGGTCTTTCTTTTTTCATTCGCTCACTAAGTTTAAGTTTAAAAACTGTGTTACAATCTGCTACAAAATTTCAATAAACTCATAAAAAGACTTCGTAATTTATTATAAACTGTAAATCAAAATAAAGTGTTGACTACATTTTTTTTAATTATAACATCAAAATTAAATTTTACATGTAATTTTTTGTTTGCAAAATTGTTTTTGCATTCAGGTTTGCTCTATATGTACATATTCTGTTTATTGAATACCGTGTATAACATCTCTATTAATTTTGGTAAATTTTATTTGAGCGCCATCTATTATTCATCTCTGAACATTTTAATGGTTAATGTCTGTAATATAATTTACCTATACTTCAAACAAGCTGAACATTTTTCCGTTAACTTTGATTTTAAAGACTGTAAACGAAAAAGTTTTTACATTTTCAATAACAAATAAAAGTAAGCTTTTTCAATTTACACTATGAGCGAATCAAAATATACGTAAGGGAAAACTGTTCACGAAATTAAATTTATTGACAACTAATTAAAAATTTTTTGTTTTATAGATATTAAAAAAAAAACTTTTAAACTAAATTAAATACATTATTTGTTCTTAATACAAAATCGAAAAAAATTCAAGTAAATCAAAACACGTTGCAATTTAAAATATATTTGTATAAAAATCCAAGTGTGAACAATTATGTCAACTAAAGAAAAATTCTCTTTTTTATGACCACTAATACTTTGTATATCCTCCGTGTGCTTTTTGTACTACTTAAGAATTTCTGGATCGATGCTTTCCCAGGCTTCAATGCAACGATCCCAAAGATCATCTATCGTTTTAGGTGGTTCTTTTTTTAAATCTTTCTTTTTAAGATGGACCAAAGATGCTCGATCGGGTTCAAATCTGAGGACTGTGGTGGCCAATCTAAAAGCTTAATACCGTTATCTTTAAACCACAATTTTGTTACTTTTGCCAACATATGTCAAACAATAAAATTTGAAGGTGGGCATTGGGATGTTTTCGTGGAAATTGTCAAAAAAAAATTCTCAAAAAATTGATGTCGAACTCTTGCGGTTCCTTGAAACGACTAAAAGTACCTTTTTAAATCTAAAAAAATATACTATCTGCGTTATCCAATGAACTCCATGCTTATGGCAATTTGTTTGAAGATTTCGAACAACTAAAAAGCTTACAAATACCTGAGTTATCGCCAAAACGCCGTAAATCGGCTGGAAATAAAAATAAACCTTTTTTTAAACTCTTATTATTTATTTATTGAATCTGCCTTTACTTCATAGGTCTTACAGCATTGCCAGATTAAGTAAATTGCGATACTTCAAAATTTTTGTATGAATAATTTTGTAAAAAAACAAAAATTTTATTCACTGGTAATACTGTTGCCGCCCGCGGCCGCGTGACGCTTCCATTGGCCTTCCACTATTACACCTAAACCTTAAAAACTATTTGCTCTCAGTACAGAGAGCCATGATGTACAATTGGGCCCAAAATTAGTAAGGTGGTAGATCAGCTCTACGAAGCCTTGTTTCTGTTTGAGTTCTAGTAAGCACTCTCGCAACCGGGTTCCGATGGTTTTGCAACGTTTTTTAATTTAGATTGGTGGTTAATAAGCCAGTGCAAATTAGAAGATTTCAGTCTCATATAGACCCTCTTGGCTTCTATGTTGCGACGCACAGTGGTATTTGTTCATACAATGTTTGGCAAAAAATATAAGGAGTGCTCGTACAATATTGAAATTTGGCACAGAGCCTTTGGTTAGCTCAAATAAGAAAAATATAAAGTTTCATCAAAATTGGCCACGCTCACCGCCCATAGAACCGAAAATTTAATTTTGGTCCAAAGTTTTTGAAATTTGGCACAGAGCTTTTGGTTAGCTCATGAGACCCAACTTACTGCCCATATAACCCATACTATATTTTTCCCCACAACTTTTTGTTTCTTTACCAAAACTAATTATTTTATAAATAAATTTCAATACATCTTTTACTACATCATCTAGTTTCAAAATATGTTTACGTGGTTGACGTCTTATACTACTTATATAGGGATCAGATGATGCAAGCTAACGATGCAAAACATCAGTATTTGTTGCAGTTCTACTACATTTTCTGGAAAACATTAATCTATAATTTCTGTAATCCTTATTACGTGCTTCTTCCGCTTCCTCGGAGAGCATGCCTATAGGGAGCACTGCTGCTTCAATTATGTCATTTCCATGTATCAATACTTTATGGACAGTAGCTGGCATGAAGTACCAATTGTATTTACGAACGAATAGCTCAGCAATATCCCACGAAAATTTCTTAAACTTCCCGTATCAATTTTGTGCCCACATGTAATTATTTGGAGAATAATTCGGAAGCGATCTATTAGTTCTTCATTAATACCTGTTATATCTGCTACGAAAGCAGGATTAGAAAAGAAACGCCTTGAAGTATTTCTGTCATTCGACGACCCAGTTCCTTGTTGTACAGTATCCACTCGCAAGTTAATGCGTTCTTTAAATGCTTGTTGAATGCGCTGTTTGTTTTCTTGTTTTAATATCTTATATTTTTTAATCAATTGCAGACCACTTTTGAAAAGGCATATTATAAGATATATGGAGTATGCACTCCATAAATTTTATTCGAGCGTGTAATGATGAAATACCTAATTTAAAAGCTTCACTATCAATGGTTTTGTTGATATTATATCCAAATGGTTCATTTCAGAGGGCTTCGCTTTACAAATATAGCATACGGCTGCTGAAGCGATATTTGTAACTGTCTGAGCCGTTTTGCCATCTAGCATCGTGAACACTAAATTGTGTATCACATTGAATTGTTGCCGCATACTATAACAGTCGTATTTCCTAAAGCGGTAATTTCGGACTTTATTTTCTCAACAACTGTTAAGACTTTTTCTTTAGTCTCCTTAGCGAATTCGAAATTACGCCAGTATTCCTCTTCAGAGGTTACTCGTAAACTTAAAGGCACCATCGATACTAATAGCAGGTTCTTGTCAGTAACATCAGGTGCTAAACTTTGATTGTACTCTGAATGTCCAGAAGAGCCATCACAACCCCACTTCGACATAAGAGTGCAATTCAAATTTATCATATTATTAATATTTTCGTGTGAAAAACTTTCAAATAAACGCTTAGTGGTGTGATCCATTAAACTTTGCAAATTTACTGAGGCTTCTTTTTCTGATATTTTAACTTCACTGGGATAACACTTTTTCTTCTCATCTAGTACCTTAACATACGGAGGTAAAATATTGTATCCCTCTTTATGCAAAACATATTTTATAGGTTCGTACTGATACTTTCTTAACTCTGCATCCAGTAACAACGCCAGCGCAGTTGAGGGAGGAATATATGATTGCGATTTTAAATTTGAGCCTGCTAATGCACTTGCCATTTCTAAATGTTGTTTGCTATACTGGGACGCTAAATCAGCAGCTTTGTACCTTTTACTACGATCAGCGTAATCGCTTAATTCCTTAGCTGGCCTTCCCATTTTTGTTGAACAACTAGGCTGCTCATCAGCAAGTGATATTTCAAATATATCTAAACATTTTCAATTATATTCAAAGTACACAATAATTATTTTGTTTTGAAACCAACTTCTTAGCCAAGCATAATTTTTCTTAAAAAAATATGATTTGTTTCTGTGACATTGGGCCCAACGTTTTAAAAAGTGACTAAGAAATCGCGTCTGAACTGATTTTTTCACAATTTGAATATCATTAATAGTAACAGTATATATAACAATTTATATATAACAAATGGAAAGTTTGCAACTAAAAAAACACAGTGTAATGATTACGGGTGTGTGTGTGTGTGAGTGAGATAAATTTTATTTAGTTACCGGCGCTAATTAACGCCACTGGTAAAGTATAGTACAGGCAGTTTTATATGCCATGTTATAAGTCCTTTTACTGGCAGATCTATATGCCATAAATGAAAATGCCATGACTAAAGGCAAATCGATAATGAATGATTTATTGATTTTAGTATTCCTTTTATACCAGGATAACGGTATCTTAAAAGCTACATTATACATAGTAGTTGTTGTATACAAATCTACACTTCCATTAAATCAATAAAAATAAATATAAATCAATATTTCCAATATATTTCCAATGCAATAGGGTAGTGTAGATTTGTATGAGTAAAAATAAAACTAAAATAAAAATAAGTAAATAATAATTACATTAATTATATTACACTACAACAGAGTGAGATAGAAAATATTTGGAAAAATAGGGAAAAATTTAATGACTGTAATCTAAAGAAAACAGCAAGAATAACAATAAACTGTACATGTTTTTAGTTTTTATGAAATCAGTTAATAAATCCACATTACTATTGCAATTTATAAGTTCCTTGCACAATTCACTATATGAAACACAAAATGAATTCATTTTAAAAATTAGTCACGTTTAATTATTTTCTTAGACATTTTTTTGCAAATATTATTATTTTAAATAACGGTTTAATTAATCATATGGTTTTGTTTTTCTTTTTTTGTTATGCACTTTTTCGATATTGCTGTCAATCAATTATTAAAAAGTAAAAGTAAAAGCCTAAAAGTATACAAAACCTTTTATTGTAAATATGCATTGCAATTTATTGTAAATATTCATAAAAAATACGTGAGTTTTATCACAAAATTTATAAGTTTGTTCAGCGATCGCAAAAAGTCGCAGAATTTTTTTACATAAAATGAAAGAAAATATTCCAAACTTTCATTTAGAAGTAGTACTAACACGGAGGTAGACCGAGCTAACTTATTTATTTTCTAATGAAAACTGAAAATGCTAAATTTTTTGGAGTCATTTTGATTTGTTCAGATCTCTTAAACTATATATGTAATTTAAATATTTTTTCTTTCCTATTAAATTTAAAATACTATCTTCTATCTATATAAATAAAAATGAAATCTTGTGTGTTGCTAAGCGCATAACTCGAGAACGGCTTGACTGATTTCGCTAATTTTTTTTTTTGAAATGTGTGTAATAGTATGAGAAAGGTTTGTATGGAAAGAAAAATTGGAAAAGTTGCTTGGAAAATTTAAAAATTCTGAAAAAACTAAAATTGTGTTTTCAATGTGATTTTACATTTTTTATGTTATTTTTTTATATATTCCGCTTACACTTAGTACGAATAACGATTAAGTTTGGAAAATATGCATGTTCAAGGTTAATGGACCACCCCCATTGTACGTCCACTTTATCGGTATACGTAATATACGTATTATTTGTTGTTTGTTGGTCGTGAAAAAGTTTTGAATTAAGGAAATTTACAAGTTTTTAATGCACTATTATAAACATCGTTATGTGTTAGAAATATTAGAAAGCAGATACAGATAATGTTGCTCAAACATAATTTATAAAAACAAAAACCCTACAAATTAAATTATTATTTTTCAATATTTTTTGTTTGTCTAATATTTAAAATTTTTTATTCTGACAATTATTGTTATTTTGAAAAATATTTTAGTTATTAATAATTGTTGTAGCGAAATATTATAATTAATAAAAAAAATACGAAATTTTGCTTGCGATCTGTCTAACAGATACCGTTATTTTATTAATCTTAAAAATTATTTTGCCACGTGTGCAAATGTCGTTTGACTTCTTAATGTCAATTTGTAAATAGAGATCGGTTACATAGTGAAAATTCAATTAAGTTGTGATTCTATTGTGAAATATCAGAAAAATATTAAAGTGTTTCCGCAAAAGTGAATTTTTGCAACGGTGGTTACATAGTTACGACAAATCTGGTTAAATTGTGATTCTGTCGTAAAAAACATCAGAAAAATATTAAAGTGCTCCCGAATAAGTGAATATTTGTAACAGTGGTTAGTTTTGCTGAATTTTCAACCCGTTGTAAGTTCATCGCAATCGCTTCAGGAAATTAAGTAAATTTCATCGTTTCATCTCCAACAAATTTACAGGTTATACAGTAAGAACAAAGTGTATAGCAGCATTACAATGCCGCCAATAAGACGTTTCAATATAGGTCGCAGAACACGCAATGCTACAAACCAAATGAATTTTCAAAATAATAGAACTGCAGAACAGCGCGAAGAGCGAAATGAAACGGAAAGGAATCGGTTATCACAAGCACGTTCAGCACATACACAAGAAGAAAGACAACCAAATGTTCCGTTACGACATGACAATTGATTACAGTGCCGACCAAGCCGTTGCTATTGGATCGATGAGTGTTGTGTGCCCATATTGTAATGCACTGAAATACAAAAATGAAACTCCTGGATTGTGTTGCGCAAGTGGCGAGGTCAAACTGGCGCAATTGGTTCCGCCACCAGAGCCATTACGCTCATTGGTTTCTGGTATAGGAACAGATTCCAAACATTTCTTGACACAAATTCAGAAATACAACAGTTACTTCCAAATGACTTCATTTGGTGCAACAAATGTAGTTCGGCACCAGTTTTTACCCACTTTCAAGGTAAATGATTGTGTTCATCTACAGTATTTATTTTTTTACATAGATAAAGTATTACAGATTCAAGGTCAAATATATCATCGAGCTGGCTCGCTATTAACACACCTAAATGCAGACTATAAATTTCTGCAGATTTATTTCATGGGAAATACAACAGAAGAAATAGATCACCGCTGCGCACACAACAGTTCGCTTAAAAGACAAATTGTAGAACAACTGCAAACTTTTTTTCATCAACGCAATGAATTGGTTACATTGTTCAAAACCGCGCTGGACCGAATGCCATCTGATAACCATAAAATTGTTATCAGAGCTGATAAGACGCCTGCAGGAGAACACGCAAGACGTTTTAATGCGCCAACAATTGATGATGTCGCCATTGTCGTCGTTGGTGAAAATTTTGAATCGCGTGATATCGTTCTACATCGGCGGAACAATCAGCTGCAACGCGTTTACGAAACGCACCGGTCGTATGATGCATTGCAATATCCCATTATATTTTGGCAACTTCACCTTGCCACGACTATGATTTCTCGATCAAGATGATAAATCCGCTTACAGGTGAATATAAAATCTTTCTCTCTTGAATAGGACTTATTCATTTCATTGACACAAAAATTAATTTACAGACGCTGAAACGAACAAAAAAGTTAGTTCAATGAATTATTATTCATATCGACTGATGGTTCGTGAAAATGGGGACAATCACATCTTGAAATGTCGCCGTCTATTTCACTACGGTTGCGAGCTTCGTTGCGAGTGTATGTGTTTATACAAAACGGCGTCAAAAGTGCTTATTAACTATTACAAAAGTGTTCATAAAAATAATTAAAGACCAACATTTAATAGATCTCAAAAAAATCTATCTAGCAGTGTTAAAAAAAAGCTTAAAATAAAGCTATACATATACTGTCTTTTGTATTAAAATTTATAATTATAAATATATTGTAACTTTTTTCTTTTTTAAAATATACATAAAACCATATATAAGAGGCAAAAACAGAATAGAGATAATAATGAGTTTGAACAACAATAATATTTCGTGTAATCAGTGCAGCTCGAACATATCAACAACAAAATATGTAAAGTGTTACAAATGTAATTCTTCATATCACTTCACCCCCTGTTGCTCCTTATCAGAAAAAGTGTACGACACCATGCAAAGTGATAAAAAGGAAGATTGGAGATGTCATCGGTGCAAAGTACGAACCAGGTCTGAATCGAACAACGCTTATCAAACCGTAGTGTTCGAAGAGATATCCCAGCAAAAAAAAAAAAAACAGAGAGAAGATGATGAAGAGAGTAATAGCTCGAGAAAAAAATTTAAAGATACACTGACATTAAATTCGGTAAATTCAGGATTGTTTTCGGTGAAATCCGAATTGAAAGAGATAAAAACATCAATCGAATCACTAAATAATACAGTTAGTATAAATAATGCACAAAACTTAAATATAATACACGAATTAAAAAACTCCATATCAACAATGGCCTCATCCGTAGCTACACTGGCCGCACAAGTAAGCGAGTTGTATGAAAGAGAAGCCAAACAAAATCAAAAAATTAATCAGTTAGATACCGCAGTAAACAAAATAGACCAATCTTTAATATCAAATAATATAGAAATAAAAAACGTGAATAATCCAGAGATGAGTGCAAATGAAATAATAAAAACAATTGCTGCCTCAATAGATGTAGAAATAAATAACATTGACATCAATAATGCTTATTGTATCAATAAAGCAAATAAAGCAATAATTGAGTTTACAACCTTAAATAAAAAAAAAGAATTCATGAGCAAAATACAACGACACAGAATTGATGCAAGCATTGTTAACAAAGATAATAAAGAAAACAAATTTATCTCATTAATGATCACCTTACGGCTTTCAATAGACGTTTGCTATGGTCCACTAAAACAAAAGCTAAAGAATGTGGGTGGAAGTTCGTATGGGTTCGCAGTGGCATGATATGCGCAAAAAAAAATTAAACCTCACCATCAGGGTTGTCAGATTTTTTTGAGCTTCGTCGCCAAAACGGATGTAAAAAATCGCCAAAATTCGCCCAAATCCGATTTTGTTCAGTTTTTAATTTTTTTTATTATTTAAAAAAAATAAATTTTGTTTACACAAAAAAACATAGTTCAATTTTTAAGTCAAAAATCGCCAAAAATTGAGAAAAAACCAAAAAAATCGCCAAAAATAATTTTTTTTTAGTTTTTGTTACAGTTTTTTTCATTTAATTCATTAATTGTTTCTTATTAAACAATATTTTAGTAAAACATATACACATTTATATCCGTTTTTGTATTTTTTACTATTTAAAAAATTTTAAAACTTTGTTAAAAGAGAGTTATAAATTACATAAAAATGGAGATCATATATAAAAAAAAAGTAAAGTTAAGTAGATAAGTCTAAGAGTTCGTAAACTTCATCCTCAGCGATTACATTTATAGAGTCTTGACTTTCATACATAGTTGAGTTGAATTTTTTTATCATTTCATTAGTCGGTGTAAACGAAATGCAGCATAATTTGTTTACGTTCATATGATTAATTATTCTCAATAGAGCGTCTAAAAGCTCATATTGAATTTTATTACTTAGTCGAGTTTTTGTACAATTCATTATTGAAAAGACCCTTTCAACGCAGACATTACTGGTTGGAACTATCAATATAGTAAGAACGGCCAAAGATATTTCCTTAAAATGGTACGTACCTACTGTATCGTGATAATCAAACACTTTTGGCCAAAATTCAAGTAAATTTGTTGGAATTTCGTTATTAAAATAATTATTTCAATTTATGAACGGAAGTTTTCCCTATTGAGTTTCATACACGCCTATTGCTACATTTGGATCCATAAATGGTCTTAATGTTTCTTGAACAACGCCAAATTTAGTTTGAGATAATGTATTCGCACACTTTGAAATAGAAAATTGTCCAAAAGCTTTAAAAAAGTTCTGGTAATCTGCTTATCATCTCTTTTAAAAGTTTTTTTAAATACACAAAACAGTTTTCTTTAAGTACGATTATTTCTACTTCGCTCAATTTCGCATTTCTTAATTCTGTTTCAAACTCTGCTCCAAAATCAATTGCATTTAGAGGCAAAAATGAATTTGAAGAATCAATAGCTGCATGTAAATCATTGAAAAATTTTTCATTGTTTTCAGTATTATATAAAACAGAAGGTTTGAAAACTTTTGTTGAAACCATAAGAAGTGTATAATACATTTTTTCATGCATGATTCCTGCATCCATGCTGTAAGATTGAAATTCAAAATTCAGATGATTCATTTCGTTGACAATTGGATTTATAAAAACCAAAAAAATACGACTTTTTTCATCACATAATTTATTATAGATGTTTTGGTGAAAATCGCCAAGAAAATCGCCAGTGATATCAAAAATCGCCAAAAAGTCGCCATGTCGCCAAACGGTAAATCTCGATGCCAAACACGTTTCAAAATCGCCACGTTTGGCGAGAAATCGCCATATCTGACAGCCCTGCTCACCATTAATAATAATTAATAACAATACCGATATTGAACTTATAAACAACGAAATCTAAAAACAAAATACATACTTAAATACATTAATAATGAACACAATACAAACTTTAAATGTTAACCATTTTAGCCAAATTGAAAAAAACATCTAAGTTATCCCTTTAATTTAATATGCATGAACATTCGCTCAATAAGAAAAAACTTTCAAACATTTTTAACATCAATAAATAGCATTATAGAAAAAGTACAAATTATAGTTCTCATCGAAACAAACATAACAGATGAGGAAAATCGTTTCTATAATATCCATGGTTTCAACTCAACATTTTTAAACAGGGGTGAGGGAAAAGGAGGTGGTATAGTGATATACACAAGAGAAAATATATATTACACGCAAATAATAACAAACACTGTATACTTCGAGCTCATACAACTAGAGCAGTGGTCCTCAAAAAGAGAGGATTTGGTAATTACATATGTATGGGTGACACTACACAGAAAGAAATAACATGTAATGTTTTAAATAAACCTCAATTAAAAATTAATTTGTTATTTTGTATAAATTCATCTTATGTTATTTTATGTACATATGTATGTATGTATAAAAAAGATAAAAAAAATAGTAAATTCTTTTGAAAATATCAAAATAATATTATTTAATGCAACAAAATTTCTGTAAAAAGTATATAAAAAAATGTATACATTTATGTGATCACTGCTTCTCAGTGTACTGAAAACAACAACAAAAATTAGCTGAAAAAGAAAAAACATGCGCAACAGTCCTACTTTGTTCAATGCTGTCATACAACTGAATGAAATATTTGTATTTTTCTACGCTCTTGTACTGAGAAATAAATAAATAAAAGCTGAAAAAAGAACAAACATGCGGCATAGACCTGCTTTGTTGAATGTTGACTAACAACTGAATGTAATATTAGTATTTTTACGCTCTTGTTGTGAGTATTGTTTGCGATCGTGTTGTGTATATGTAAATAGCCGAAAATCTTCGTATTCTGAACAATACTAGTGAGGACCACTGAACTAGAGCTAGAAATAAACAAACAACCCCTTTCCCTTCTTGCAATATATCGACAACCAAAACTAAACAAAAACCGGTTTATGTATAATAGAATTGGAACAAGTGATCAAACAACATAAACATTGATACTTTGCTCGATAATAATACAACAACAAATTATATCAGTCAAACGGGATGCAAATAATGATAAACGAACCAACGCGTGTTGATGTAAACAAAAACACACAAACATGCATTGACCTTTGCCTCATTAACAGCCTGTTTATAGAACGCGACTCGCCCAACTCGCGACTAGACGACCGGTGGACGAGTGAGAAATAAAAAGCGTTTATAGAACGCGAGACGATTTTGTCGTGCCACTTACGTTAATTCGCGCATATGTCAAAGTTGTTTGAAACCCTACTATTGCCAACTTGTTAAAAAATATTTTTTGTTTATATTTCTTCATACAAAATTTAATATTAAATGTTAAATATTAAGATGGTAACCCTACTATTATGAAAAATATCAAATAAACATAAACAAACAAAAAAGTAAAACAAAATTTAAAGAATTTTTAAAATTTTTTGATAAAAAAGTAATTTAAAACGTTTTCTATTTGAAAACAAGGAGTTTTCCGTAACTTTTTAAACAAGTAAGTGTAAATTGATTGAAGTATGAATATATTCATGAATGTATGTATGAATGTATTAAAATTTTGTCTTTATTTTTAGATATATTTTTTTTAAATAAACAAGAATTTATTTTAATTGCCCCAGCTCCCAAGTACATTCCATAGTAGATTTGCTGCTACCAAACTGAGGAGCTCCTGTGGCCAAATGTGGAAACTCCTCCATGCAATCCACCAATTGCCTGAACTGCATTGCTGTAGTTGTTTTAATGCTGAAAATTTAAAAAGTCGAAATAAACTAAAGAAAACATTTGTGATATCAACGTGTACTTACTTTTTTTGTTGAAATATCCATTTTGTGTTTGCCTTTTTCAATGAAATTGTAATTAAATTTTACGCGCGAGCACAATTCTATATTCGTCCAATTTTGACACTTCGGCGACTCTAACCGTCTTGTATATACCAAATAAATTGACAGCAGTTACGTTTTTTAGCAAACTTGTCAACAGTCGTGTTCTATGATCCAAAATAACAAAACTGCTAACATTTCAGCGGTTTTTATCAGCGAGTCGCGTTCTATAAACAGGCTGTAAATCTACTCAAACTCAAACAATTGTTAGCACATATGTAATCAATACAACTATATCAGATCATTTTACAATATTTTGTTGTATCGAACGTGTTGCATCAAACATAAAAATAAACCAACAGAGATTGCCAAACTGTTTTAGTGAAAAGACACACTTAAGTACTTTTAAAGTTAATAAAATAATAAAACGAACCAATTGGAACAATCTAATAAATCAAAACGATATAAATGATTTATATAACAATATTAATAAAAAATTTAATGAAATTTACGAAAAATCAAAAGTGAACAAAAAAAAAACAATAAAAAAAAGATCTACTAATCCATGGATTAATGATGATTTAGTTAAATGCTGCGAATATCTGGATAAACTTTTTAAAAAATGGAAAAACCATAAAAGAAACAAAAATTATGAAAAAGAATATAAACAATATAGAAATAAATTAAATAAAAAAATTTTATACTCAAAAAATAATTATTATCGCCTAAAATTTATAGAAAATCGAAATAACCCTCGCGTGACTTGGCAACTAATTAACGAGATTAAGGATAAAACAGTCCAAAATATTGATGAAAGAATTTTAAAAAACTTTAAAAATCAAAATGTTGAAATTATATTAAAAAAGTTTGCTTTAAATTTTAATGTAAATGTTTTAAAACTAATCCACACCTGTAACGTAGAAACAAGCAATTTTAATCGTGAAATAATATTACCAAATTCAATGTATATTGAACTTGCAACGCAAGAAGAAATATTCAACATATTAACAAAACTTACAGCCTGTTTATAGAACGCGACTCGCTCAACTCGCGACTCGACGACCGGTGAACGAGTGAGAAATAAATAGCGTTTATAGAACACGAGTCGATTTTGTCGTGCCACTTACGTTAATTCGCGCATATGTCAAAGTTGTTTGAAACCCTACTATTGCCAACGTGTTAAAAATATTTTTTGTTTATATTTCTTCATACAAAATTTAGTATTAAATGTTAAATATTAAGATGGTATCCCTACTTTTATGAAAAATATCAAATAAACATAAACAAACAAAAAAGCAAAACAAAATTTAACGAATTTTTAAAATTTTTTGATAAAAAAAAATTATAAAACGTTTTCCATTAAAACAAGGAGTCTTCCCTAACTTTTTAAACAAATAAGTGTAAATTGATTGAAGTATGAATATATTCATTAATGTATGTATGAATGTATTAAAATTTTGTCTTTATTTTCAGATATATTTTTTCAACAAACATTTATTTTAATTGCCACAGTCTCCCAAGTACATTCCATAGTAGATTTGCTGCTGCCAAACTGAGGAGCTCCTGTGGCCAAGTGTGGAAACTCCACCATGCAATCCACCAATTACCAAAACTGTATTGCTGTAGTTATTTTAATGCTGAAAATTTAACAAGTCGAAATAAACTAAAAAAACATTTATGATATCAATGTGTACTTACTTTTTTTTTGTTAAAATATCCATTTCGTGTTTGCCTTTTTCAATGAAATTGTGATTAAATTTTACGCGCGAACACAATTCTATATTCGTCCAATTTTGACACTTCGGCGACTCTAACCGTCTTGTATATACCAAATAAATTGACAGCAGTTACGTTTTTTAACAAACTTGTCAACAGTCGTGTTCTATGACCCAAAATAACAAAACCGCTCACATTTCAGCGGTTTTTATCAGCGAGTCGCGTTCTATAAACAGGCTGTTAATGTGAGAAAAAGTGCAGGTTATGATGGGATCAGACCCATAGACATAAAAATAATGCTTAAATTTTTACACCAATAATAACTTCTTTAATAAATCAAAGTATCTTTTCATCAACTATACAAAAACAATTAAAAACATCCTTAATAAGACCAATATACAAAAGCAAAGAAAAAGATAATGTAAATAACTATAGACCTATTTCAATATTACCGGTCATCGAAAAGGTTTTAGAGGAGATTATTGTCATGAGACTGAATAATTTTCTTAAAAAATACAACATAATAAACATTAATCAATACGGTTTTCAAAAAGATAAAAACATTAACCAATTATTAGGAAAATTCGCAAACACCATAAATACTGCAATATGTAAGGTTGAACATTGCCTAGTTTTATTCATAGATTTTAGGAAGGCATTCGACACCTTGTCACATTCTAAACTTCTTGAAATTCTTGAAAGAAATGGGATCAGAGGACATGTTTTGTTATGGTTCAAGGATTATCTGAATCTCAGAAAATACAGAGTCAAACTCAATAACAAAATTAGTGAAGAAGTCGAAACCAATCAAGGAGTTCCACAAGGATCTAAACTCGGACCGCTGTTATATCTTATGTATGCAAACGAAATGCTGAACACTCTCAACGATTGTCATTCCTACGCATATGCTGATGATACAGCAATCATTGTGACCAACAAAAACATTGAAATCGCCACCAAAACAATGCAAAACCAACTCGATACAATATGTAAATGGTGCCATGATAATGGATTAGTGATAAACGCCTCGAAAACTAAAGTTATGCATATCAGACAACCAAACATGAGTAACAGCCTGTTTATAGAACGCGACTCGCTGATAAAAACCGCTGAAATGTGAGCGGTTTTGTTATTTTGGGTCATAGAACACGACTGTTGACAAGTTTGTTAAAAAACGTAACTGCTGTCAATTTATTTGGTATATACAAGACGGTTAGAGTCGCCGAAGTGTCAAAATTGGACGAATATAGAATTGTGTTCGCGCGTAAAATTTAATCACAATTTCATTGAAAAAGGCAAACACGAAATGGATATTTCAACAAAAAAAAAAGTAACTACACATTGATATCATAAATGTTTTTTTAGTTTATTTCGACTTGTTAAATTTTCAGCATTAAAATAACTACAGCAATACAGTTTTGGTAATTGGTGGATTGCATGGTGGAGTTTCCACACTTGGCCACAGGAGCTCCTCAGTTTGGTAGCAGCAAATCTACTATGGAATGTACTTGGGAGACTGTAGTAGATGAAGAAAGGGGGTTTGATATCGATGAAAATGAAAGGGGGTTTGAAATCGATGAAAATGAAAGGGGGTTTGATATTTGGTAACGATGAAAATGAAAGGGGATTTGATTTTTACGATGAACACGAAAGGGGATTTGATTTTTACTCAAAATTTACGAAGAAAATGAAAGGGGATTTGATTTTTACGATGAAAACAAAAGGGGATTTGATTTTTACAAAATTTTCCATTGTTTTAAAAAATTCTTATCGCACACATTTTTTTTCCACGGTGATTCCTCTTTGCTGTTATTTTCATGTCTATAGAAACATTTTTTAAATGTTAAAAATTATTTATCAAAGATAATGAGATGAATGGTGGGTGGAAGAATAAATCTTAAATCGAGTAAGACATCCGGCACAATTTTTAAAGAAAGACTATTTACACAGTTTCCATTGTGATTTTAGAAAATATTATAGACGGCGATAACACCACATATTGTTTGGTTTTAGGTCTAGAATCGAGTAAGACATCCGGCACAATTTTTAAAGAAAGACTATTTACACAGTTTCCATTGTGATTTTTGAAAATAAGATATACTTGTCTGGAATTATAGACGGCAACAACACCACATATTGTTTAGTTTATGAAAAAAAAAAAATGATAAAACATTTCCGGATTTATAGACGTTGACGAATCCTCATATCACAAGATACTTATAATAAACTAATATGTATAAATACTGAGTTTTAAAACAGTAACTATTCAGTAGAAGTCAAACCACAATGACTAAGCGGGATATTTTACCCGCCTTCAACAAATTGAGGAGCAAACCATACTGCTCCGTAAAGGATATTGAAACTGGTAAGCCGTATAAGGTTCTTAGGATGTTTCGTCACAACAATAAATATGGAAATGTTGTGATAGCGGAGTTAGAGGAGTGGATGCTATATCTTCCAAAAAGATATAACGCTTTGGAAGATGCTGCTATTGAGGGGATCTCTGAGGAGCAATTTCTGTTGAGCAAAAAGACGGATATAATAACTGGGAACTATATCATTGAATTAGAAGAGATTGCTGAATATGGAAATTCTATAGAAGCAGTTGACGATGATCAGATGTTTATACCCAACGCATAACCCTACTTTGGTTGGGGAAGTAGTAAAAAAGCGAAACATTAATTATCTATTAGAATATAGTATTTTATAAAATAATAATAATAATTATAATAATAGAAATATATATAAAGATAGAGCAAATTTTAAAATTTACTATTCTTATTAGCATAGCTGTTTTGAAATGATGTCTCGCATAAATATTGTACAATTTATAAAGGATTTTGATGGATATATTTTTTTAGAGCATCTGGAATTAATCAAACATTTATTATCAAAATACTTTTATACTATATGAACATTAAATGAAAAGCATTATTAAAAGAGTTTTGTTTGTATTTATTTATTTATTTTATTTTTTTTATATAGAAATTCTAAACACAAGTGCCCACAATTAAATGTATTATATTGCTGTTTTCGCTTATGATTGTATTTGATGTTTTTACCCAAATATTTTATGATTTCCAACGGTGGTTGTAAATTTCCAAAACTATCAAAATATTCCAAATCATTATTGTTTTTATAATAGCTACCCAATGAGTGCCAATACCAGTTGAAGAATCCAAATTAACTATTCCACACTCTGCTTGTTTAGATTGTTTTGGAAGCATATCTCGCATAAATACGCCTCTAAAATTAGGAATATTTCTATTAGCAAACTTCATGATATCTGCATCTGTAAGTGGTCTGTTGGGTAGCATATTTAATAGTTTTTTGAATTTTTACAAATTATACCATAACCTCTCTTGTATGGTTTAAGATATAGTTCTTTTCCCATAGCAATAGATTCCATTGCTTTATTGTGACGTGTAGATTCATCTAATTTTTTCTTAGCATTTTTAGCAGCGGTAACAGCTTTTGCAATTGATGTAGCTCCCGAAGTTATACTGCCTAATGCTCCAAGTGCAGTTAAAATTGGAATAAGTGGTAAGAATCCTCCAGTTTTGGGAAGTTTTATAATCCGTGGAACAACGACATTATGTTTATTTCCTTTAACTGATTTATTAATAACTTTGTGAGCAATTTTAATAGCATCTTGTATATCCTGAGGTTTCTCTTTCCTCAACATATTGGTAGCAGTTTTAATAGTATTCAAAAACAGTTTTTTTTTACAGAGCTGTTTTTTGTTTTGGAGTCCCATACCAAATTTTGTTTTTGTCTTCATTGCATTTGTCACTATATATGCACTTGTCTTTTCACCAATACTACTATCTTTTGCTAAAACTCTTTCCCAAGCTCTTTCAGTTAATATTTTGTCAGCTTGATTGCGTTCGGTTGAATCATTACTTTGTGAACAAGCTATATCATGTTCTCTACAAGCAGAATCTAATGGATTAATACCTTTATCTCCTCTAGCTAAACGTTTTTTTAGTTTTGTTCCTGGTCCACAAAATTTATATCCTGGTATATGAAGCTCTATTGGTAAAACGTCGATTAAATTATTTAATATACCTTGTCCTCTCATAACTTTTTTTGAAATGAATAAAATATTAATGTGTAACATCTTATATATACTTTGACAAACATTATTAGTTACCAAAATGCGTTTAATAAAGCAAGACAAAAATATTTCCGTGAGAAACATAGACTTTTCTACTGATGCAAACACAAAACTACGTCATATTAGTTTATTACCGAACAGCATTAGGGCTCTAATTGTTGGTCCATCTAATTGTGGGAACACTAATGTTATGCTTAGTCTCATTGAAAGTCCGAATGGTTTAAAATTTGAGAACATATATTTATATTCAAAATCGCTCTATCAACCAAAATATCAGTACTTGGAAAAACTCATGGCACCTATAACAGGGATGGGATATTTTACATTTAGTGATAATGAGAGTGTTATACCGCCTGATGAATCCAAAAATAATTCACTAATGATATTCGATGATGTTGCTTGCGAGAAACAAAATAATATACGATCATATTTTTGTATGGGTCGCCACAGAAATGTTGATTCTTTTTACTTATGTCAAACATATACAAGAATTCCTAAACATTTGATTCGAGACAACGCAAATATGATAATTATGTTCAAACAGGATGAATTAAATATGCGTCATGTTTATAATGATCACGTTGGAACAGATATGGCATTTGAAAAATTTTATGATATGTGTCGTGAATGTTGGCAAGACAAATTTGGCAAAGATAATGAGATGAATGGTGGAAGATATAGAAAATGTTTTGATAACTTTATTCAATTATAAATGCTGTTCATGAGCTGTTCATGAGCTGTTCAAAGCTGTTCATGAGCCGTTGAAAGCTGTTCATGAGCTGTTCAAAGCCGTTCATGAGCTGTTCATCATTCAGTCTCGTCTCATCGAACTGTTCGGACGTGTTACTTTTAGTGCGGCTGAATTTTCGGTGAAAAAATCGTAATAGGTGAAAAAGTGCAATAGGTTGAAATAAAACAAAAAAGTGAAAAAATAACTCGTAATAGGTTAAAAAAAAATCTACGGTAATATCGGTAATTAAAAAAAACACTAAAAATCGCATAAAAATTGTATGAGTGTTCCTCTCAGATGTAATTCTGAGAAAGAGCTTAGCTCGTATAGAAAAACTAAATGGGTCTCTGAGGAAGAATCCATAAAAAAATCTGTGGAGAATCTTCTCACTACAAGAGCCGCAGAACGGCGTCGTTCCCGTTCGCCCAATATAGTGATTTCAACAGATGAAAAAACATCATCTTCATCAAACAGTGCAGTCAAACCAAAAAAACAAGTAGGTATGGATAAGTACATCACCGTTCTCAAGCGACAGAGGAGCCCGACGTCTGCTCAAGTGTCATCAAATTCAAAAGCTCCTAAGACCGTGACTAATGATCAAAATAGGTTTGCTCTCCTCCAGACGGATGAGCCAGAACTTCTTAAGAAGACGTTTAAGCCCCCACCAATTTATCTGAGAGAACCCACTTCCCATAAATTGGTACAAGGAATTGTTTCGGTAATAGGTGAAAATATGTTTAGCGTAACATCAATTAAACATGGAAATATCAGCGAAACCAAAATTCAAGTGAAAAAGGAAGATGATTTTCGAAAATTGTCCAACCAGTTGGAGAGGGAGAGTAGGGATTTATATACCTACCAGCTGAAAAGCGCAAAATGACTCCAAGTCGTTCTAAGGGGTATAGACCCAGATGTTGATCCTGCCGAGATAAAGACTAGTTTAATGGAAAATGGCTTCAAAATTAAGAGATTCCACAGCATATGTTCAGGGTGGAATTGGAATCTGATTTACCTTCTGCATCGTAGAATCACCGTGGAAGAACCACGTCCAGTGTCTTAACTGTCAAGAATTTGGTCATACTACAAATGCGGTGTTCTATTGCTGGTAACACTTCCTTTAAAATAAGTGACATTGTAGATTGAGCTACTCCAACAATGAAGTCATTACCGCTGCACTTTTGATAGCTTCCGTCATCCAAAAACCGGAGGACAGCACACATTTTTAATATCGGTGGTATAGCTACCATACGCACAGGTTTCTTTAAATGGTCCTTAATTTCGTCTAGTACATAACAAAATGCTTCTTTGTTCAGCCGAAAATAGCTAATAAATCTATGAAAAATAATACTTATTATACAAACATATTTGTTACTTATTTTGGAAATTTCTTACTTTGCACTGGGTAGTTCAAGAGGATTGGAATCATCGCGTATTTTTCTACGTATACGTAGAACATTTGTATTAGCGTCATGATTTTCGTCTTCAAAAAATAAATCCACACTTAAATCCATTCTTTTTATTTTATAAAAACTTGATTTTTTTGCGTTTTTTTTTTTTCATTTTACAAATAATTACATGAAATCGACATTTCATGTCGGCAACGCCATAACAATTACAACTAAAAATCGTTGTGTTACACAATACCAAAAAATAATTTGGTTGAGTTAAAGTCGGGTTGACTGACAGACGACCAAACTTAGTTGAGTTGAGAACGGCAATAGGGGCAATAATGACCAATAACTCATCTTGTATCACAATGCCCGTTTCCGCAAGCTTCTCAGACAATTCCGTAAACTTATTTATATGATTACTTATATTAGAACCATACGACATTGTAAGATTCAAAAGTCACTTGTATAATGACACTTTCTGGATAGGACCTCTAGGCCTCATTGGACGCCAAACAGTTTTTAATTATGTTCAGTTGGTTAGGTTTTAGACACAAGGTTATTGATGCCAGTGCTCGCTCATCATTATCAACCCAGGCTGCTTTATCCTTTTCATCTAAAACCGATTCCTTCTTAAGGCTCCCATTTACGATCCTCCAAGAGCGTATTAGTACGCTGCGCATTTGCACACACCAACTGTCATAATTTTCATCATCCAATTTCTCTATTTGGTACAGCGACGCCATTTTCAAAAAACACTTCACCTGCTCTTAAGTTTTCCTTTTTCTTATGCACGATTATATTTAACCTTCCAATTACCCAGTTTATTCACGTAGAAATTACCCGGACTGTATCCTGGGCCCATAACCTGTTGTATTTGAAAGTATAAAAAGTGTTTTATTCAATTGAAAAATATAAACGTCTTCACAGAGTCAAGTTTAAGAAAAGAATAAGTAAGAAAACAGAATACAATAGAGAAAGAAAAAAATATTACCAACGGCGCACACTGTGGCCGTGTAGTGTATTTAATGGCCTTAAATCAAGGAGGTTTCGGAGCTTCATGAAATTTTGCACACATTTATGTTAAATTTTTTAAGAATTTAATTTTTTTTTTTTTTTTAATACGCCCACTTTTACGCCCACCTCCCATACAACTTAAATAGAAAATGTGGCATAACTTCCATGATTTTAAATATATCAACTCAATTTTCATAAAACGTTAATACTATAATTGTAGAATGAGCTCCCGAAAATATGAACTTAATCCGCCCACTTTTACGCCCACCTCCCATACAAATGATATTTCAAAAATGCCATATCTTCTGTAAATTTGTAACTAGAATGTTTATTTTTCGCAAAAATGCATATAACATCTATTAAATGCTGTTTTGAAATTATGAAGAAAATCCTCTTCTTCATCTACTGTATCATCCACTACTTCATCAGTCAACGTATAAGAATGTGTTAGCCATTTTTCATTGTCATTAAAAAATCTTGATGAAGTACGCTTACACTTGTTCCACTTCTTTAAAAATTGAGGCATAAATGTTTGTTTCAAAAACCGTCTGAACTTTTCTTGATTTTTCTCAGACACTATTTTATAATTCACAAAAACTACACCAATTATAAGATCAATATCTTTTTTACATTGAAAAACAATTTCCGAAAGCGTGCTGAAAGATATTTTTGACTTTTCCATTGTTTATTAAATAAATTTGCTTTAATTGCTTAATAAACACTCACTTATCACTATACCACTCTCAAATATAGTATGTACTATAATGTAAAGAAAGTTTATAACGGATAACGGAGTTAATTTTTAAGAGAAAAAATGCGATTAATGTTAAGTTATTGATAATATATGAAAAGCTCTTCATTTAAAGTGGAGTAAGTTCACATTTAGATTTTTTGTTGTAAACAATGTACCGATATTGCTTTGATAAACACTTTTGTGTACATTTGTTTCTGTAATCGGGACTCAAATTTAGGTTTTTTCTATATAGTACACATGCAATGAAATTTTCGCATTTCTCGATCCCAAATTGGCACCGGCTATGTGTACGAGTAGCAAAGAAAGAAAGAATGCGCATTTGTTTTTGCACGCGTAAAATAACGCATATTTGTTACTGTAATTTTTTGGTTTTTCATTGTTTTTTCGGCGGCGGGCAAATCGGGGCAGGTTTTTACTTATGTCAAACATATACAAGAATTCCTAAACATTTGATTCGAGACAACGCAAATATGATAATTATGTTCAAACAGGATGAATTAAATATGCGTCATGTTTATAATGATCACGTTGGAACAGATATGGCATTTGAAAAATTTTATGATATGTGTCGTGAATGTTGGCAAGACAAATTTGGCAAAGATAATGAGATGAATGGTGGAAGATATAGAAAATGTTTTGATAACTTTATTCAATTATAAATGCTGTTCATGAGCTGTTCATGAGCTGTTCAAAGCTGTTCATGAGCCGTTGAAAGCTGTTCATGAGCTGTTCAAAGCCGTTCATGAGCTGTTCATCATTCAGTCTCGTCTCATCGAACTGTTCGGACGTGTTACTTTTAGTGCGGCTGAATTTTCGGTGAAAAAATCGTAATAGGTGAAAAAGTGCAATAGGTTGAAATAAAACAAAAAAGTGAAAAAATAACTCGTAATAGGTTAAAAAAAAATCTACGGTAATATCGGTAATTAAAAAAAACACTAAAAATCGCATAAAAATTGTATGAGTGTTCCTCTCAGATGTAATTCTGAGAAAGAGCTTAGCTCGTATAGAAAAACTAAATGGGTCTCTGAGGAAGAATCCATAAAAAAATCTGTGGAGGTTGAAATAAAACAAAAAAGTGAAAAAATAACTCGTAATAGGTTAAAAAAAAATCTACGGTAATATCGGTAATTAAAAAAAACACTAAAAATCGCATAAAAATTGTATGAGTGTTCCTCTCAGATGTAATTCTGAGAAAGAGCTTAGCTCGTATAGAAAAACTAAATGGGTCTCTGAGAAAGAATCCATAAAAAAATCTGTGGAGAATCTTCTCACTACAAGAGCCGCAGAACGGCGTCGTTCCCGTTCGCCCAATATAGTGATTTCAACAGATGAAAAAACATCATCTTCATCAAACAGTGCAGTCAAACAATTTTTAAAGAAAGACTATTTACACAGTTTCCATTGTGATTTTTGAAAATAAGATATACTTGTCTGGAATTATAGACGGCAACAACACCACATATTGTTTAGTTTATGAAAAAAAAAAAATGATAAAACATTTCCGGATTTATAGACGTTGACGAATCCTCATATCACAAGATACTTATAATAAACTAATATGTATAAATACTGAGTTTTAAAACAGTAACTATTCAGTAGAAGTCAAACCACAATGACTAAGCGGGATATTTTACCCGCCTTCAACAAATTGAGGAGCAAACCATACTGCTCCGTAAAGGATATTGAAACTGGTAAGCCGTATAAGGTTCTTAGGATGTTTCGTCACAACAATAAATATGGAAATGTTATGATAGCGGAGTTAGAGGAGTGGATGCTATATCTTCCAAAAAGATATAACGCTTTGGAAGATGCTGCTATTGAGGGGATCTCTGAGGAGCAATTTCTGTTGAGCAAAAAGACGGATATAATAACTGGGAACTATATCATTGAATTAGAAGAGATTGCTGAATATGGAAATTCTATAGAAGCAGTTGACGATGATCAGATGTTTATACCCAACGCATAACCCTACTTTGGTTGGGGAAGTAGTAAAAAAGCGAAACATTAATTATCTATTAGAATATAGTATTTTATAAAATAATAATAATAATTATAATAATAGAAATATATATAAAGATAGAGCAAATTTTAAAATTTACTATTCTTATTAGCATAGCTGTTTTGAAATGATGTCTCGCATAAATATTGTACAATTTATAAAGGATTTTGATGGATATATTTTTTTAGAGCATCTGGAATTAATCAAACATTTTCTAAAGTTAATAGATGAAAGTGAAAAAAATGATGATATACTACATAATAAATATGGATTTATAAGTTGCTTACAAGAATATGCTGAAGTGATTCCTGAACGATATGAAATAAACTTTGAAAAGCAAAAGAAAATGGTTAAAGACTTAATAAAAAAATATTATTTATTATCAAAATACTTTTATACTATATGAACATTAAATGAAAAGCATTATTAAAAGAGTTTTGTTTGTATTTATTTATTTATTTTATTTTTTTTATATAGAAATTCTAAACACAAGTGCCCACAATTAAATGTATTATATTGCTGTTTTCGCTTATGATTGTATTTGATGTTTTTACCCAAATATTTTATGATTTCCAACGGTGGTTGTAAATTTCCAAAACTATCAAAATATTCCAAATCATTATTGTTTTTATAATAGCTACCCAATGAGTGCCAATACCAGTTGAAGAATCCAAATTAACTATTCCACACTCTGCTTGTTTAGATTGTTTTGGAAGCATATCTCGCATAAATACGCCTCTAAAATTAGGAATATTTCTATTAGCAAACTTCATGATATCTGCATCTGTAAGTGGTCTGTTGGGTAGCATATTTAATAGTTTTTTGAATTTTTACAAATTATACCATAACCTCTCTTGTATGGTTTAAGATATAGTTCTTTTCCCATAGCAATAGATTCCATTGCTTTATTGTGACGTGTAGATTCATCTAATTTTTTCTTAGCATTTTTAGCAGCGGTAACAGCTTTTGCAATTGATGTAGCTCCCGAAGTTATACTGCCTAATGCTCCAAGTGCAGTTAAAATTGGAATAAGTGGTAAGAATCCTCCAGTTTTGGGAAGTTTTATAATCCGTGGAACAACGACATTATGTTTATTTCCTTTAACTGATTTATTAATAACTTTGTGAGCAATTTTAATAGCATCTTGTATATCCTGAGGTTTCTCTTTCCTCAACATATTGGTAGCAGTTTTAATAGTATTCAAAAACAGTTTTTTTTTACAGAGCTGTTTTTTGTTTTGGAGTCCCATACCAAATTTTGTTTTTGTCTTCATTGCATTTGTCACTATATATGCACTTGTCTTTTCACCAATACTACTATCTTTTGCTAAAACTCTTTCCCAAGCTCTTTCAGTTAATATTTTGTCAGCTTGATTGCGTTCGGTTGAATCATTACTTTGTGAACAAGCTATATCATGTTCTCTACAAGCAGAATCTAATGGATTAATACCTTTATCTCCTCTAGCTAAACGTTTTTTTAGTTTTGTTCCTGGTCCACAAAATTTATATCCTGGTATATGAAGCTCTATTGGTAAAACGTCGATTAAATTATTTAATATACCTTGTCCTCTCATAACTTTTTTTGAAATGAATAAAATATTAATGTGTAACATCTTATATATACTTTGACAAACATTATTAGTTACTAAAATGCGTTTAATAAAGCAAGACAAAAATATTTCCGTGAGAAACATAGACTTTTCTACTGATGCAAACACAAAACTACGTCATATTAGTTTATTACCGAACAGCATTAGGGCTCTAATTGTTGGTCCATCTAATTGTGGGAACACTAATGTTATGCTTAGTCTCATTGAAAGTCCGAATGGTTTAAAATTTGAGAACATATATTTATATTCAAAATCGCTCTATCAACCAAAATATCAGTACTTGGAAAAACTCATGGCACCTATAACAGGGATGGGATATTTTACATTTAGTGATAATGAGAGTGTTATACCGCCTGATGAAGCCAAAAATAATTCACTAATGATATTCGATGATGTTGCTTGCGAGAAACAAAATAATATACGATCATATTTTTGTATGGGTCGCCACAGAAATGTTGATTCTTTTTACTTATGTCAAACATATACAAGAATTCCTAAACATTTGATTCGAGACAACGCAAATATGATAATTATGTTCAAACAGGATGAATTAAATATGCGTCATGTTTATAATGATCACGTTGGAACAGATATGGCATTTGAAAAATTTTATGATATGTGTCGTGAATGTTGGCAAGACAAATTTGGCAAAGATAATGAGATGAATGGTGGAAGATATAGAAAATGTTTTGATAACTTTATTCAATTATAAATGCTGTTCATGAGCTGTTCAAAGCTGTTCATGAGCCGTTGAAAGCTGTTCATGAGCTGTTCAAAGCCGTTCATGAGCTGTTCATCATTCAGTCTCGTCTCATCGAACTGTTCGGACGTGTTACTTTTAGTGCGGCTGAATTTTCGGTGAAAAAATCGTAATAGGTGAAAAAGTGCAATAGGTTGAAATAAAACAAAAAAGTGAAAAAATAACTCGTAATAGGTTAAAAAAAAATCTACGGTAATATCGGTAATTAAAAAAAACACTAAAAATCGCATAAAAATTGTATGAGTGTTCCTCTCAGATGTAATTCTGAGAAAGAGCTTAGCTCGTATAGAAAAACTAAATGGGTCTCTGAGGAAGAATCCATAAAAAAATGTGTGGAGAATCTTCTCACTACAAGAGCCGCAGAACGGCGTCGTTCCCGTTCGCCCAATATAGTGATTTCAACAGATGAAAAAACATCATCTTCATCAAACAGTGCAGTCAAACCAAAAAAACAAGTAGGTATGGATAAGTACATCACCGTTCTCAAGCGACAGAGGAGCCCGACGTCTGCTCAAGTGTCATCAAATTCAAAAGCTCCTAAGACCGTGACTAATGATCAAAATAGGTTTGCTCTCCTCCAGACGGATGAGCCAGAACTTCTTAAGAAGACGTTTAAGCCCCCACCAATTTATCTGAGAGAACCCACTTCCCATAAATTGGTACAAGGAATTGTTTCGGTAATAGGTGAAAATATGTTTAGCGTAACATCAATTAAACATGGAAATATCAGCGAAACCAAAATTCAAGTGAAAAAGGAAGATGATTTTCGAAAATTGTCCAACCAGTTGGAGAGGGAGAGTAGGGATTTATATACCTACCAGCTGAAAAGCGCAAAATGACTCCAAGTCGTTCTAAGGGGTATAGACCCAGATGTTGATCCTGCCGAGATAAAGACTAGTTTAATGGAAAATGGCTTCAAAATTAAGAGATTCCACAGCATATGTTCAGGGTGGAATTGGAATCTGATTTACCTTCTGCATCGTAGAATCACCGTGGAAGAACCACGTCCAGTGTCTTAACTGTCAAGAATTTGGTCATACTACAAATGCGGTGTTCTATTGCTGGTAACACTTCCTTTAAAATAAGTGACATTGTAGATTGAGCTACTCCAACAATGAAGTCATTACCGCTGCACTTTTGATAGCTTCCGTCATCCAAAAACCGGAGGACAGCACACATTTTTAATATCGGTGGTATAGCTACCATACGCACAGGTTTCTTTAAATGGTCCTTAATTTCGTCTAGTACATAACAAAATGCTTCTTTGTTCAGCCGAAAATAGCTAATAAATCTATGAAAAATAATACTTATTATACAAACATATTTGTTACTTATTTTGGAAATTTCTTACTTTGCACTGGGTAGTTCAAGAGGATTGGAATCATCGCGTATTTTTCTACGTATACGTAGAACATTTGTATTAGCGTCATGATTTTCGTCTTCAAAAAATAAATCCACACTTAAATCTATTCTTTTTATTTTATAAAAACTTGATTTTTTTGCGTTTTTTTTTTTCATTTTACAAATAATTACATGAAATCGACATTTCATGTCGGCAACGCCATAACAGTTACAACTAAAAATCGTTGTGTTACACAATACCAAAAAATAATTTGGTTGAGTTAAAGTCGGGTTGACTGACAGACGACCAAACTTAGTTGAGTTGAGAACGGCAATAGGGGCAATAATGACCAATAACTCATCTTGTATCACAATGCCCGTTTCCGCAAGCTTCTCAGACAATTCCGTAAACTTATTTATATGATTACTTATATTAGAACCATACGACATTGTAAGATTCAAAAGTCACTTGTATAATGACACTTTCTGGATAGGACCTCTAGGCCTCATTGGACGCCAAACAGTTTTTAATTATGTTCAGTTGGTTAGGTTTTAGACACAAGGTTATTGATGCCAGTGCTCGCTCATCATTATCAACCCAGGCTGCTTTATCCTTTTCATCTAAAACCGATTCCTTCTTAAGGCTCCCATTTACGATCCTCCAAGAGCGTATTAGTACGCTGCGCATTTGCACACACCAACTGTCATAATTTTCATCATCCAATTTCTCTATTTGGTACAGCGACGCCATTTTCAAAAAACACTTCACCTGCTCTTAAGTTTTCCTTTTTCTTATGCACGATTATATTTAACCTTCCAATTACCCAGTTTATTCACGTAGAAATTACCCGGACTGTATCCTGGGCCCATAACCTGTTGTATTTGAAAGTATAAAAAGTGTTTTATTCAATTGAAAAATATAAACGTCTTCACAGAGTCAAGTTTAAGAAAAGAATAAGTAAGAAAACAGAATACAATAGAGAAAGAAAAAAATATTACCAACGGCGCACACTGTGGCCGTGTAGTGTATTTAATGGCCTTAAATCAAGGAGGTTTCGGAGCTTCATGAAATTTTGCACACATTTATGTTAAATTTTTTAAGAATTTAATTTTTTTTTTTTTTTTAATACGCCCACTTTTACGCCCACCTCCCATACAACTTAAATAGAAAATGTGGCATAACTTCCATGATTTTAAATATATCAACTCAATTTTCATAAAACGTTAATACTATAATTGTAGAATGAGCTCCCGAAAATATGAACTTAATCCGCCCACTTTTACGCCCACCTCCCATACAAATGATATTTCAAAAATGCCATATCTTCTGTAAATTTGTAACTAGAATGTTTATTTTTCGCAAAAATGCATATAACATCTATTAAATGCTGTTTTGAAATTATGAAGAAAATCCTCTTCTTCATCTACTGTATCATCCACTACTTCATCAGTCAACGTATAAGAATGTGTTAGCCATTTTTCATTGTCATTAAAAAATCTTGATGAAGTACGCTTACACTTGTTCCACTTCTTTAAAAATTGAGGCATAAATGTTTGTTTCAAAAACCGTCTGAACTTTTCTTGATTTTTCTCAGACACTATTTTATAATTCACAAAAACTACACCAATTATAAGATCAATATCTTTTTTACATTGAAAAACAATTTCCGAAAGCGTGCTGAAAGATATTTTTGACTTTTCCATTGTTTATTAAATAAATTTGCTTTAATTGCTTAATAAACACTCACTTATCACTATACCACTCTCAAATATAGTATGTACTATAATGTAAAGAAAGTTTATAACGGATAACGGAGTTAATTTTTAAGAGAAAAAATGCGATTAATGTTAAGTTATTGATAATATATGAAAAGCTCTTCATTTAAAGTGGAGTAAGTTCACATTTAGATTTTTTGTTGTAAACAATGTACCGATATTGCTTTGATAAACACTTTTGTGTACATTTGTTTCTGTAATCGGGACTCAAATTTAGGTTTTTTCTATATAGTACACATGCAATGAAATTTTCGCATTTCTCGATCCCAAATTGGCACCGGCTATGTGTACGAGTAGCAAAGAAAGAAAGAATGCGCATTTGTTTTTGCACGCGTAAAATAACGCATATTTGTTACTGTAATTTTTTGGTTTTTCATTGTTTTTTCGGCGGCGGGCAAATCGGGGCAGGTTTTTACTTATGTCAAACATATACAAGAATTCCTAAACATTTGATTCGAGACAACGCAAATATGATAATTATGTTCAAACAGGATGAATTAAATATGCGTCATGTTTATAATGATCACGTTGGAACAGATATGGCATTTGAAAAATTTTATGATATGTGTCGTGAATGTTGGCAAGACAAATTTGGCAAAGATAATGAGATGAATGGTGGAAGATATAGAAAATGTTTTGATAACTTTATTCAATTATAAATGCTGTTCATGAGCTGTTCATGAGCTGTTCAAAGCTGTTCATGAGCCGTTGAAAGCTGTTCATGAGCTGTTCAAAGCCGTTCATGAGCTGTTCATCATTCAGTCTCGTCTCATCGAACTGTTCGGACGTGTTACTTTTAGTGCGGCTGAATTTTCGGTGAAAAAATCGTAATAGGTGAAAAAGTGCAATAGGTTGAAATAAAACAAAAAAGTGAAAAAATAACTCGTAATAGGTTAAAAAAAAATCTACGGTAATATCGGTAATTAAAAAAAACACTAAAAATCGCATAAAAATTGTATGAGTGTTCCTCTCAGATGTAATTCTGAGAAAGAGCTTAGCTCGTATAGAAAAACTAAATGGGTCTCTGAGGAAGAATCCATAAAAAAATCTGTGGAGGTTGAAATAAAACAAAAAAGTGAAAAAATAACTCGTAATAGGTTAAAAAAAAATCTACGGTAATATCGGTAATTAAAAAAAACACTAAAAATCGCATAAAAATTGTATGAGTGTTCCTCTCAGATGTAATTCTGAGAAAGAGCTTAGCTCGTATAGAAAAACTAAATGGGTCTCTGAGAAAGAATCCATAAAAAAATCTGTGGAGAATCTTCTCACTACAAGAGCCGCAGAACGGCGTCGTTCCCGTTCGCCCAATATAGTGATTTCAACAGATGAAAAAACATCATCTTCATCAAACAGTGCAGTCAAACAATTTTTAAAGAAAGACTATTTACACAGTTTCCATTGTGATTTTTGAAAATAAGATATACTTGTCTGGAATTATAGACGGCAACAACACCACATATTGTTTAGTTTATGAAAAAAAAAAATGATAAAACATTTCCGGATTTATAGACGTTGACGAATCCTCATATCACAAGATACTTATAATAAACTAATATGTATAAATACTGAGTTTTAAAACAGTAACTATTCAGTAGAAGTCAAACCACAATGACTAAGCGGGATATTTTACCCGCCTTCAACAAATTGAGGAGCAAACCATACTGCTCCGTAAAGGATATTGAAACTGGTAAGCCGTATAAGGTTCTTAGGATGTTTCGTCACAACAATAAATATGGAAATGTTATGATAGCGGAGTTAGAGGAGTGGATGCTATATCTTCCAAAAAGATATAACGCTTTGGAAGATGCTGCTATTGAGGGGATCTCTGAGGAGCAATTTCTGTTGAGCAAAAAGACGGATATAATAACTGGGAACTATATCATTGAATTAGAAGAGATTGCTGAATATGGAAATTCTATAGAAGCAGTTGACGATGATCAGATGTTTATACCCAACGCATAACCCTACTTTGGTTGGGGAAGTAGTAAAAAAGCGAAACATTAATTATCTATTAGAATATAGTATTTTATAAAATAATAATAATAATTATAATAATAGAAATATATATAAAGATAGAGCAAATTTTAAAATTTACTATTCTTATTAGCATAGCTGTTTTGAAATGATGTCTCGCATAAATATTGTACAATTTATAAAGGATTTTGATGGATATATTTTTTTAGAGCATCTGGAATTAATCAAACATTTTCTAAAGTTAATAGATGAAAGTGAAAAAAATGATGATATACTACATAATAAATATGGATTTATAAGTTGCTTACAAGAATATGCTGAAGTGATTCCTGAACGATATGAAATAAACTTTGAAAAGCAAAAGAAAATGGTTAAAGACTTAATAAAAAAATATTATTTATTATCAAAATACTTTTATACTATATGAACATTAAATGAAAAGCATTATTAAAAGAGTTTTGTTTGTATTTATTTATTTATTTTATTTTTTTTATATAGAAATTCTAAACACAAGTGCCCACAATTAAATGTATTATATTGCTGTTTTCGCTTATGATTGTATTTGATGTTTTTACCCAAATATTTTATGATTTCCAACGGTGGTTGTAAATTTCCAAAACTATCAAAATATTCCAAATCATTATTGTTTTTATAATAGCTACCCAATGAGTGCCAATACCAGTTGAAGAATCCAAATTAACTATTCCACACTCTGCTTGTTTAGATTGTTTTGGAAGCATATCTCGCATAAATACGCCTCTAAAATTAGGAATATTTCTATTAGCAAACTTCATGATATCTGCATCTGTAAGTGGTCTGTTGGGTAGCATATTTAATAGTTTTTTGAATTTTTACAAATTATACCATAACCTCTCTTGTATGGTTTAAGATATAGTTCTTTTCCCATAGCAATAGATTCCATTGCTTTATTGTGACGTGTAGATTCATCAATAATAACTTTTTTAATAACTTTGTGAGCAATTTTAATAGCATCTTGTATATCCTGAGGTTTCTCTTTCCTCAACATATTGGTAGCAGTTTTAATAGTATTCAAAAACAGTTTTTTTTTACAGAGCTGTTTTTTGTTTTGGAGTCCCATACCAAATTTTGTTTTTGTCTTCATTGCATTTGTCACTATATATGCACTTGTCTTTTCACCAATACTACTATCTTTTGCTAAAACTCTTTCCCAAGCTCTTTCAGTTAATATTTTGTCAGCTTGATTGCGTTCGGTTGAATCATTACTTTGTGAACAAGCTATATCATGTTCTCTACAAGCAGAATCTAATGGATTAATACCTTTATCTCCTCTAGCTAAACGTTTTTTTAGTTTTGTTCCTGGTCCACAAAATTTATATCCTGGTATATGAAGCTCTATTGGTAAAACGTCGATTAAATTATTTAATATACCTTGTCCTCTCATAACTTTTTTTGAAATGAATAAAATATTAATGTGTAACATCTTATATATACTTTGACAAACATTATTAGTTACCAAAATGCGTTTAATAAAGCAAGACAAAAATATTTCCGTGAGAAACATAGACTTTTCTACTGATGCAAACACAAAACTACGTCATATTAGTTTATTACCGAACAGCATTAGGGCTCTAATTGTTGGTCCATCTAATTGTGGGAACACTAATGTTATGCTTAGTCTCATTGAAAGTCCGAATGGTTTAAAATTTGAGAACATATATTTATATTCAAAATCGCTCTATCAACCAAAATATCAGTACTTGGAAAAACTCATGGCACCTATAACAGGGATGGGATATTTTACATTTAGTGATAATGAGAGTGTTATACCGCCTGATGAAGCCAAAAATAATTCACTAATGATATTCGATGATGTTGCTTGCGAGAAACAAAATAATATACGATCATATTTTTGTATGGGTCGCCACAGAAATGTTGATTCTTTTTACTTATGTCAAACATATACAAGAATTCCTAAACATTTGATTCGAGACAACGCAAATATGATAATTATGTTCAAACAGGATGAATTAAATATGCGTCATGTTTATAATGATCACGTTGGAACAGATATGGCATTTGAAAAATTTTATGATATGTGTCGTGAATGTTGGCAAGACAAATTTGGCAAAGATAATGAGATGAATGGTGGAAGATATAGAAAATGTTTTGATAACTTTATTCAATTATAAATGCTATTCATGAGCTGTTCATGAGCTGTTCAAAGCTGTTCATGAGCCGTTGAAAGCTGTTCATGAGCTGTTCAAAGCCGTTCATGAGCTGTTCATCATTCAGTCTCGTCTCATCGAACTGTTCGGACGTGTTACTTTTAGTGCGGCTGAATTTTCGGTGAAAAAATCGTAATAGGTGAAAAAGTGCAATAGGTTGAAATAAAACAAAAAAGTGAAAAAATAACTCGTAATAGGTTAAAAAAAAATCTACGGTAATATCGGTAATTAAAAAAAACACTAAAAATCGCATAAAAATTGTATGAGTGTTCCTCTCAGATGTAATTCTGAGAAAGAGCTTAGCTCGTATAGAAAAACTAAATGGGTCTCTGAGGAAGAATCCATAAAAAAATCTGTGGAGAATCTTCTCACTACAAGAGCCGCAGAACGGCGTCGTTCCCGTTCGCCCAATATAGTGATTTCAACAGATGAAAAAACATCATCTTCATCAAACAGTGCAGTCAAACCAAAAAAACAAGTAGGTATGGATAAGTACATCACCGTTCTCAAGCGACAGAGGAGCCCGACGTCTGCTCAAGTGTCATCAAATTCAAAAGCTCCTAAGACCGTGACTAATGATCAAAATAGGTTTGCTCTCCTCCAGACGGATGAGCCAGAACTTCTTAAGAAGACGTTTAAGCCCCCACCAATTTATCTGAGAGAACCCACTTCCCATAAATTGGTACAAGGAATTGTTTCGGTAATAGGTGAAAATATGTTTAGCGTAACATCAATTAAACATGGAAATATCAGCGAAACCAAAATTCAAGTGAAAAAGGAAGATGATTTTCGAAAATTGTCCAACCAGTTGGAGAGGGAGAGTAGGGATTTATATACCTACCAGCTGAAAAGCGCAAAATGACTCCAAGTCGTTCTAAGGGGTATAGACCCAGATGTTGATCCTGCCGAGATAAAGACTAGTTTAATGGAAAATGGCTTCAAAATTAAGAGATTCCACAGCATATGTTCAGGGTGGAATTGGAATCTGATTTACCTTCTGCATCGTAGAATCACCGTGGAAGAACCACGTCCAGTGTCTTAACTGTCAAGAATTTGGTCATACTACAAATGCGGTGTTCTATTGCTGGTAACACTTCCTTTAAAATAAGTGACATTGTAGATTGAGCTACTCCAACAATGAAGTCATTACCGCTGCACTTTTGATAGCTTCCGTCATCCAAAAACCGGAGGACAGCACACATTTTTAATATCGGTGGTATAGCTACCATACGCACAGGTTTCTTTAAATGGTCCTTAATTTCGTCTAGTACATAACAAAATGCTTCTTTGTTCAGCCGAAAATAGCTAATAAATCTATGAAAAATAATACTTATTATACAAACATATTTGTTACTTATTTTGGAAATTTCTTACTTTGCACTGGGTAGCTCAAGAGGATTGGAATCATCGCGTATTTTTCTACGTATACGTAGAACATTTGTATTAGCGTCATGATTTTCGTCTTCAAAAAATAAATCCACACTTAAATCCATTCTTTTTATTTTATAAAAACTTGATTTTTTTGCGTTTTTTTTTTTCATTTTACAAATAATTACATGAAATCGACATTTCATGTCGGCAACGCCATAACAATTACAACTAAAAATCGTTGTGTTACACAATACCAAAAAATAATTTGGTTGAGTTAAAGTCGGGTTGACTGACAGACGACCAAACTTAGTTGAGTTGAGAACGGCAATAGGGGCAATAATGACCAATAACTCATCTTGTATCACAATGCCCGTTTCCGCAAGCTTCTCAGACAATTCCGTAAACTTATTTATATGATTACTTATATTAGAACCATACGACATTGTAAGATTCAAAAGTCACTTGTATAATGACACTTTCTGGATAGGACCTCTAGGCCTCATTGGACGCCAAACAGTTTTTAATTATGTTCAGTTGGTTAGGTTTTAGACACAAGGTTATTGATGCCAGTGCTCGCTCATCATTATCAACCCAGGCTGCTTTATCCTTTTCATCTAAAACCGATTCCTTCTTAAGGCTCCCATTTACGATCCTCCAAGAGCGTATTAGTACGCTGCGCATTTGCACACACCAACTGTCATAATTTTCATCATCCAATTTCTCTATTTGGTACAGCGACGCCATTTTCAAAAAACACTTCACCTGCTCTTAAGTTTTCCTTTTTCTTATGCACGATTATATTTAACCTTCCAATTACCCAGTTTATTCACGTAGAAATTACCCGGACTGTATCCTGGGCCCATAACCTGTTGTATTTGAAAGTATAAAAAGTGTTTTATTCAATTGAAAAATATAAACGTCTTCACAGAGTCAAGTTTAAGAAAAGAATAAGTAAGAAAACAGAATACAATAGAGAAAGAAAAAAATATTACCAACGGCGTTCACATTGTTCAGGGTTACCAATCAATTTCCTTTAAAAAAATTAAAACAAACTTTATTTAATTTTTTTTATGAGATTTAACTTTATTCATTCAATGACAAAATCCCACTAAACTTCTTTTACATTTTTCTTTTATTTTATATCTTACTAGCTAAAACCCGGTGGGCTTCGCTACCCGTATTTTTTAAAATTAACTTTGTATGGGAGGTACCACGCCCACTTAAAATTTCCAAAAAAAAAAGTAGCCTATAGCTCCTTCCAGACATACAGAAATATACTGTGAAAATTTCAAGCAAATCGGTGATTTTTAAAATTAACTTTGTATGGAAGGTACCACGCCCACTTAAAATTTCAAAAAAAAAAGTAGCCTATAGCTCCTTCCAGACATACAGAAATATACTGTGAAAATTTCAAGCAAATCGCTTCAGCCGTTTAGCCGTCTATAGACTTCAAACTAATAATAATAAACATAACGACACACATTCACTTTTATATATATAGATGAATATTATATGCTAGTCAACAAAGCCAAAACAACATAAAATTGGAGCAGTTAGCGAGAATTGGATATTGTGCTTACTTATATAAATTACAAATGGAACAATTAATAGGAATTGGTAATATTTTATTGTGTGAATTATTTAACCGGATGTAACACAATTTCTCTTGCGAAATTAATA
Source organism: Bellardia pandia (assembly GCA_916048285.2). Taxonomy (NCBI): domain Eukaryota; kingdom Metazoa; phylum Arthropoda; class Insecta; order Diptera; family Calliphoridae; genus Bellardia; species Bellardia pandia. The sequence continues at coordinate 65,328,248 of OU696533.1, forward strand.
TTGTACTAATAAAATGGCAGACACGTTTTTGTTCTAGCTTCTTCAGCGGCTTTTTTCCCATAAAATCTTTATTCATCTATATTACAAAATGTCGACCAAAATTTCCAAGGTGCTCAAAGCGTACGTTTCTAAGCAAGGTTGCCTAAAACGTAGTTTTTAATCTATGTCGACAAATAGAGGGCGTTATATTACAATATTAATAATTTAAATGAAGGTAATATGTAAGTATGTATATATATATGTGGTTATTTTATGGGTTACACGAGTGTCAACCCTGCAGGAAATGTCAATAGTGAAACTGTACTGATTTACTATTGACACAGTCACCAGTACTAGTGACTTAGTATACTATAGACATTTAACATGTGCGTGGCATTGAAAATCCACTACTGACATAGGTACTATTGACAACTTAGTTCTTTAGGGACCACATTGTCTACACTTTTGGTACTTTTCTGAAATAGAAAATAAAAGTGAATTTTTTGCTAATTTTTGGAGTTTTATTAAAAAAAAAAAAAATAAAATAGTAAAAAATATTTAATAAAAAATAAATTCGAAAACACCCAGAGTCTTTGGTGGGAATCGAACCCACAACCCTCTGAATAATAGTCCGGCACACTATCGCCTAGCCTATCGGGGCTCACAATTGAAAAAAGATAATTGTATAATAATAACCATTGTGACAATGCTGTTGACAATGTCGCCAAACCGTTACCAAAATAGTAGACAAAAGTGGTGACTTGGAAACACTTGTCTCAGGTTTCCTTCAGGGAATGAATTTAGGTGGGTTGACAAATTAATATGTATTTATGTATGTATAGGGTGTTTTTTTGAGAGTTATAGAACTTCGAATTGAAATAAAACACAAGAAAATCGTTTTAATGACCATCAATTTGGCTTTATTGGAAGGATAATTTTATGCCATTAATGTTTAAATATGATTTCAGGCATGTGGCCGCCGCGGCTGGCTCGAATAAAGCCAATTCTACAGGTCCAATTTTCAACCACTTTTTCGAGCATATGGGGCCGTTATCATGGCTCTATACCGGTCTCCATTAATTCGGGTCCTCTTCAACACTGTGCTCTACAGCGGCAATTGTTTCTTCGGTGCGCACTGTTCGACGTCTCTGCGGATGCGTATTATCACATAGAGTAAACGTAGTGCGAAAACGATCCATGGTTAACCGAATTAATTGCTCTGATGGACGATTATGTCGACCATAAAATGGACGGAGCTTGCGGTAAACTTCGCGAACTGAACCGTTATTTTCGAAATAAATTTGCACGATTTGCAAGCGTTGTTCTTTTGTCAACCTGTTCATGATGAAATGGCAAACCAAACTGAACATAAATGACATTAGAGTTGCCAGATTTGACCACAAAATGCCAGTTTTATCTCTTTTCGAAAAACAAACCTGTAAAAAAAACATGTAACTGTAAGTGTATTAGGGTTACCCATGACTTAGACATGTATGTGTTGTGTTAGGGGTTACCCATAACTCACGCTCCAGTTCTTGCTCTTTTAGTTGATAAATTAATTGTTTTTGAACGCTCTATAATTGAATTCTTATTTTTTTAAATTCTGTTAATTGTGACCTTAGAGCACTTATATTTTGCACAACGTTCATCACTTCCAATTGTTTTTGCGTCAGCAATAACTTTTAATTTTTCTTTTACGCTTAAACTTGTGTTTTTTCTAAAACTCATTTTGCACTGGAGTATGTATTTTAAACATTTATCACTGCACAACTTTTTTCCTCTGTCCCCTTTTACAGCTGAGAAATTGAAAGACAGACATTTTTCTCATTCCGCTTTGAACTTGCCTAAACCTTTTATAGTTGCGAAATTAATAGACAGACAGAAATTTTTTGTTTATTTTTTCGTTCTTCTTCTTTGTTGATTGTTGCGGAAATTTTTATTATAAAAACGCATTGAAAATAAAAGAAATTAAAAAACATATTCAAACAACCGTTAATTATAAAGTTTTTGTTATCAATAAATCTATTTGGTTAATAAATTTAATTATATTTGCAATACGCGCGTTAAAGTGAGAAAAATGATGTGAAGCAACAACATGAAAAATGCGAAGGGTGGAAACTGTAAACGAAAAATGTCTTAAAATGTCCAGTACAGTAGAGGTCTACCGCACACTCTTCCTCTTCAATACATCGCCTACAAACTTCGTCTGTCTGTGTTTAAATTTCTCAACTGTAAAAGGGGACTACTAAGAAAATTAAAACATATGTTTTGAAGTGTTGCCAAATATGACAATTAAGCGGATTTTTTTTAGAGATTTCTAAAAGGAGTGTTTATTTAAAGAGTCTAATAAAAGGGTAAATCAATTAAGCGGAAATCTTTTAAACGAGAATATCTTCATATAGTTTTATACTATGTTTCCACGACGACTTGAATCACCTGCTTCGGTCTCTGAATCATGTTTATGAATCATGCTGTTTACATGACCAAAAAACTTGATTCGATTTGACAGTTGTTTTTAATAAACAAACAGAATAAAATAACAGAATTTACAATTTGTGGAAAATATTTTTTTTTTAATGGACAAAAAAACTGAGTGAAAATTAGTTAGCTTATATGAAAAAAAGCATACATTCGTACGTATTTACTTTCTTTACTTCCAGCAACAAGAAAATAATTTGCTTTGTTTACAATAATATTAAATTTTTACAGCTAGTGCAGATAAACTTGCGATAAAAATTAGAGAAGAGTGCAATATTTCGTGGTTCGCAAGTTGATTCAATATGAATCTACTTGAATCGCTCTTAAAATTTTGTATGGTGAAGCAAGTTGTTTCACTAAAGATTGGGGTGTGAAGCATGAATAGAGAGCGAAGCATGTACCGTGGAAACGTAGTATTATGGGGAATTGTATATTGCGATTTTTTGTATCAATTAAGCGGGTAAATCAATAAAGCGGGGTTCAATTAAGCGGAAACTACTGTATTATGAAAAAATACAATCGTTAGGATCTTAAAATTTTATTGTATAAATGCGCTTAGCGTCCCCTTACAAATTAATAGGGGAGAGGGGGCACCTTAGAACACTTTTTGCTTTCAAGCCACATACAAATTTATATTTTTTAATTATTGACTTTTTACATAATTTTACTAATATATATGGATATAAACTTTAGCTTAAGTCTACAAGTAACTTATTTTTAGTTTGATTTATATTTTTTTTTTTATTATTTTTTTAATGGATGAATTCATTGTGTTCAAATGTGCCCCCCATACGTGGCAGCTTTGAACTAGGCTGGGGCAGTTTTGAACGGCAATTTTTTCTTGTAGCGCTTATGTCCAAAAATAACATAAACAGTTATATTTGTTATATATCTATATAATAAATTCGATTTATTTATTAAGAAAAACATTAACAATTAAAAAATAAAAAAAAAATTCAGATCAAAAATAAGTTTTATATTATTAAGACGGAAAAGGCCTTGCGATTTCAGGTGACATTACATTTTCCTTTAAAGCATCATGATCAGCATTGGATTCGTCATTTTCAGAAAATAAGAGAGAATCAACAATGTTTGGTACTTCGGTTGATAAATTAACATGTTCAAAGGTGTCCCCTTTTTCTTTGTTTAAACCAGAACTGGCATGCCATTACACGGAAATTTATAATAAATATTTTTTTTACATAAATCAGTCTCATCTCATCGAACTGTTCGGACGTGTTTTTTTTAGTGCGGCTGAATTTTCGGTGAAAAAAATCGTAATAGGTGAAAAAGTGCAAAAAGTTCAAATTAAACAAAAAAGTGAAAAAATCGTAATAGGTAAAAATGTAAAAAAAAAAAAAAAATATAAAAAAAACATTAAACATCACATAAAAACTGTATGAGTGTTCCTCTCAGATGTAATTCTGAGAAAGAGCTTAGCTCAACTAGAAAAACTAAATGGGTCTCTGAGGAAGAATCCATAAAAAAAATCTGTGGAGAATCTTCTCACTGCAAGAGCCGTGGAACAGCGTCGTTCCTGTTCGCCCAATATAGTAATTTCAATAGATGAAGGAACATCAACACCTTCTACATCAAATAGTACAATCAAACCTAGAAAACAAGTAGGTATGGATAAATACGTCACAGTTCTTAAGCGACAGAGGAGCCCAACATCTGCTCAAGTATCATCAAATTCAAAAGCTCCTAAGACCGTGAGTAATGATCAAAATAGGTTTGCTCTCCTCCAGACGGATGAGCCAGAGCTTCCTAAGAAGACGCTTAAGCCCCCACCAATTTATTTGAGAGAGCCCACTTCCAGTAAATTGGTACAAAGAATTGTTTCGGTAATAGGTGAAAATATGTTTAGCGTAACATCAATTAAACATGGAAATATCAGTGAAACCAAAATTCAAGTGAAAAAGGAAGATGATTTTCGAAAATTGTCCAACCAGTTGGAGAGGGAGGCTAGGGATTTCTACACCTATCAGCTCAAAAGCGCAAAAGGTCTCCAAGTCGTTCTAAAGGGTATAGACCCATGTGTTGATCCTGCGGAGATAAAGACCGGTTTAATGGACAAAGGGTTCAAAATCAAGAGCGTAGTGAATATCAGAAACCGTGAAAAGATCCCTCAGCCCATGTGGAGGAACCGCATAAGCGCATTGGACCCGTCCAGTGTGTTAATTGTCAAGAATTTGGCCACACCAAAGCGTACTGTAAATTGCCGTCTGTTTGTGTTGCGTGTGGGGAACTACATCCAACTGCTCAATGTAATAAGTCCAAAACTGACGTAAAAATAAAAAAAATGTAGTAACTGCGGAGGAAATCATACCGCAAATTATAGAGGTTGTCCAGTTTATACTTACTTGAAGGGCATAAGGACCAATAAGTCGGCAGAATTACCTGATCATCATCAACTACCTAATTTCACGTCGAGTATGAATTTTCCTCAAATTGTAGGACCAACTACTCACGAAAACGCTCCTAATTCTAGACAAGTTTCTTACGCAAACGTGTTAAATCTAATATGCCAGGTCTGGAGCAGGAACCTAAACCCCAATATTCTGAGCCACATATCAACAATCTAGAGACAACATTGCAGACACTTGTCCAAACTATGAACACTTTTACGACCACCATGACATCCATGATGCAGGAAATGCTGAAAATGCAATCCACTATCTTACAAGCCATTTTAAAGAAATGATTTGTTTGAAAATTTGTTTTTGGAATGCTAACGGCCTCCGCCAACATAAAAACGAACTGGAACACTTCCTGATGGATAAGCAGATTGATGTCATGATGATTGCTGAAACTCACTTGACGGCGACAGCGTACTTCAAAATTAATGGCTACGAGTTCTACGATACTAAAGACCCCCGCGGAAAAGCTTGTGGAGGATCGGCAATCCTTATAAAGAACAGAATAAAGCATTATCTAATGAATAACATAAGTGAGGATTACCTCCAAGCAACAAACATTTGCATTGAATTCTGTCAATACAAATTTGTTTTATCATCGATTTATTCTCCGCCTCGATTTTCAATAAAAGAACACCAATACCATAACTTCTTTAAATCCCTTGGAGCTAGATTTTTAGTTGCTGGTGACTTTAACGCCAAACACACATTTTGGGGTTCACGTCTGGTAACCCCAAAGGGTCGCGTACTCTTCAACACCATTGCTAAAATGGGCTTAGATGTACTCTCAAGTGGACATCCCACCTATTGGCCGACGGACCGACGGAAGATTCCCGATGTTATTGACTTTGGAGTAGTGAAAAATATCCCTGTAGAATGGATGCAAGTGGATCCTTCACTGGACTTGTCCTCAGATCACTCTCCTACTATCATTTCAATGCATTTCCCTCAAGTGTGTGGTTCTCCATTTATGAACATGACTAAGTCCCGAGTAAGTTGGATAAAATACAAAAAGTATTTAAGTTCTCATTGCACGGAAAATGTTGTGTTGAGAACTACCGACGATATTGATGAGTCGATTGGCAACTTTACCGAGGACCTTCGACGAGCTGTACATCACGCTTCCACTTATCACGTTGAATGTAGAAATAGGACAAATAGAACTTATTTCTCTAAACTCGAACATCTCCTATCAGAAAAAAGAAGAATGAGAAGAGAGTGGCAAATTCACAGGTCTCCTGAACTGAAAGCTAGGCTACGGGAATGCAGAGATATACTAAGACATTTCTTAGAAACCCAAAGAACGGCCTCACTTAGATCTTACTTGGAAGGTCTTGATAGTACCCCACAATCTGACTACTCGTTATGGAGGGCGGCAAGAGGTTTAAAAAGACCAGTGAGAGGAAAACCTCCTTTGCGAAATCCGACTGGTGACTGGGCTAGAAATGATTCCGAGAAAGGGACATTATTTGTTAACCATTTGAGAAATGTGTTTACTATAAACAACTCAAATAATAACGAATCTGATTTGCCACCACTTGTTATAAGACCTCCTGTACCTCTAAGACTAAACTTTCGTGATGTCCAAAACGCTATTGGTACTCTGAACCTTAGAAAGGCTCCAGGTATGGATAAAATCAGCAATAAAATGCTTGTGGAGTTACCTCGTGTAGCAAGAAAGATTATCCTCTTTATCTTTAACGCTATTTTACGCCTAGAATACTATCCTGCAGATTGGAAGGTGTCTATGATCACTATGATTCCTAAGTCAGGGAAGGACCACACCAAAGTGGAGTCATATAGGCCAATTAACCTACTGCCGACAATTTCTAAACTGTTTGAAAAATTGTTAATGACTAAGTTGACTCCAATTCTGAACGACACTCAATGTATCCCAAATCATCATTTCGGGTTCAGAGCTAAACACAGTACCATCTAACAAACACACAGATTAGTAAATGTGATAAGACGGTCGTTTGAAGAGAAAGAATACTGTTCCGCGGTTTTCATTGATATTTCCCAAGCGTTCGACAAAGTCTGGCATGACGGTTTAATGCACAAAATTAAATTAACTCTGCCTGCTAACACCCATAAACTCATGGAAAGTTATTTATACGGTCGCAAATTTAAAATCAAAGAAGGCAATTTTTTAAGTACCGCTCAGTTAATTGAATCAGGTGTGCCACAGGGTAGTATACTGGGCCCTACTTCATATTTGATTTATGCCTCCGACATGCCGTCAGACCCCAAAATCCACACGTCAACTTTTGCAGACGATACAGCCTTTATCAGCGTCCATAAGGACCACCAAGTTGCATCACAGAATTTGCAGAATTATGTTTATAAACTAGAGAATTGGCTAGAGCTTTGGAAAATCAGGGTAAATGAACAAAAATGTATTCATATCACTTTCACATTGCGAAAAGATACCTGCTCCTCTATCAGAATAAATAATCAAATTATTCCTCAACATAATGAAGTCAAATACCTCGGCATTCACCTCGACCGCCGTTTAACTTGGAAGTCTCATATTGAAGCGAAACTTACACAAATGAGATTAAAAGCAGTGCAACTTAATTGGTTAATCGGCAGAAACTCTACATTGAAATTGGATTGCAAACTTTTGTCGTACAATGCAATTCTAAAGCCAATCTGGTGTTATGGAATTCAATTATGGGGTACTGCCTCAGCATCAAACATTGAAAAAATTCAAAGGGGTCAAAATAAAATTCTACGGATAATTACTGCAGCTCCATGGTATGTTAAAAATTCTCGAATCCACAAAGATCTAGGCGTGCCATTAGTAAAAGTCGAATTTACAAAATATGCGTCAAAGTACGTCAGCAAACTTGAACACCATCCAAACCCACTTGCACGAGACATCCTTAACTTTAGTGGCCACAATCGGTTGAGAAGGAGGGATACCCTTGCTTTAACTCAAGCGCAAAATAGATGACTGGATCAGTTGATGTGAAATTTTTTTAGTATCATAAAAATTTTTGTCTAGCACTGGCTGGGCTTATTATTTTCTTTTTAGTATTAAGATTTGAATACTTATTGTCAATTTAAATATGAAGATTCAATAAATAATTAAATGCAAAAGAAAAAAAAAAATGAGCTGTTCGAAGCCGTTCATGAGCTGTTGAAAGCTGGTCATGAGCTGTTGAAAGTTGATCCAAAGCAGATAATAGTTGAATAAAAAGAATTTGCAAAACAGTTTTACCATTATTACTATTATTAACTTGCAAGCAACGGTATTGATCTGATCTCCCAGAGCTATATTAAGATGAATGAACAACTACTTAAAGAATTAATAAAGACTCGGTCTGTTTTAAAACAAAAATATCGAAGTTTAAAAGTTGGTGAAACTGAAAACGACGAGAGATTAGCAAAAACATTTAAGCCAATAGGTTAGGTTAGGTTAGCAGGCGGCCATGTGAAACGGCCCACTTAGGTCCATATCATTGGTCCCATTGTGATACCTGTTTGGATAGAGGCTTATAGAGAAAAGAGAAAGAGTGAAAGAGTGAGCAGGGTAGTAGTAGGAGAGTGAAAGATATGAAAGATTTGAAAGGATGAACGTGCAGACCAAAACCTAAAAAGAGCGCAGAATACCTAGATGGATAGATAAGGCTACTGCAGCCAATTACTGCTTCTGATAAAAGCGTCAATATCCTCCAACTTCAAAGCTGAAAATTCAGATAAGTCGTCGAAGAATGGTTGCCCCAGAAGAATGGTGCGAGATCCACTCATTGCTGGGCATTGACATAGAAGATGAGAAACCGTTTCTTCCTCCTCTTCATTATTGCAACTCCTACAAAAATCGTTATAGGGTAGACCCAGTCGTTTTGCATGATTGCCAAATTTGCAGTGTCCTGTGATTACTGACACCAAATTGCTAAGTTGTGGTCGCTGTAATTTCAGTAAATACAGCGTGCGTTTCCTATTTAGTGTAGGCCAAATCAGTCGTGTGACTGTACTGGTTTGTTTATTTTCCCACCTGGTTTGAGCTAGCTCACAATGGAAATTGCTGACTATTTGCTTACATTTCGATAGCGGAATGCCGCAAAGATGGTCAATGTTGTCGTCAGGTAACATGGCACCTTTCTTTGCCAAGTCATCTGCGATACAATTACCTATTATGTCCCCATGTCCGCGCACCCATATGAGTGTAACTGTCGAATGTCTCGCCATCCTGTTTAAGGATGTCCGGCATTCATGGACTAAGATTGATGTAGTATGTACACCTGTTAGAGACTTTATTGCAGCTTGACTGTCAGTGTATATACGTATATCTCTTCCCGATATACTGTAATAACTGATCCAATTAGCCGCTCGTTTTATTGCTGATATTTCAGACTGAAGGATGCTACATCCGTTTGGAATTCTGAAAGACATCCTGATTCCGAATTCCTGAATGTAGACCCCACCGCCGACTCTCTCCCCTTTTTTGGAGCCATCCGTGTATATAGACAGGCTCGTAGTATTTAGGAGTAGGCCCTCCAACAATTCCATGTCGTCATGAATTATGAAGCCGAAGCTTCGTAAGAAGGAGGGTCTAGGAGTGCGATAGTCGATTAATTCAGGAAGACATTGTATATTTTCCATGATACTAGCATGTCCATAATGACTATGCTTCCAGACGCCCGTTACACTTAGTCTAACGGCAGTATTCATGGCCATATTCTTGGCCATTAGATCAACTGGAATCCAGTTTAGTATCGCAAAAAGCGACTTAGTAGAAGTAGTGCTTAATGCTCCAGTTATCAGGATCGCAGTCCTTCTTAGTATCTTATTCAAGATGACACAATTTGAAGTCTTGTCAAGTGCCTTCCACCAGACCGAGACTCCATAAAATAAAATTGGTTTAATAACTGTCTCAAAGAGCCAGTTCATGCATCTAGGGTTAGTACCCCATTTCTTGCCTATAGTCTTCTTGCAGATATACAGGGTTGACATAGCCTTAGATGCTCTTGCTAGAGTGTTGGGTTTCCATGATAGCTTATTATCAAGAACAACACCTAAGAATTTTGCCTTTTCCGAGATTGCCAGTTCTGTACCATTCAATCTAGGAAGCGTAAAGGTTGGAATCTTGTGCTTTCTAGTGAATAATACGAGTTCCGTCTTGCTAGGATTGACACTTAACCCACTTTCATAGCTCCACCTACTAAGTGTTTTAAGTGCATCCTCGATTCTCTGCGATATTGTGCCCAAGTGGAAACCCGAGACAGCCACTGCCACGTCATCCGCGTAAGCTACAGTTTTATGTCCCGTATTATCCATTTTCTTGAGCATATCGTTCATGGCCAGGTTCCACAATAGTGGAGATAGGACGCCTCCTTGGGGAGTGCCCCTAGTGGCCAATCTTGTGATGCATGTCGTGCCAAATTTTGAACGTATGGTTCTTTTACTCAATAGATTCGTTACGAACCTAGTGATTGATTCGTCGAGACCTAAGTCCCGTAGGGCTGTTATTATGACTTCAGGTTTTACGTTATTGAAAGCTCCTTCTATGTCCAGAAAGGCTATCATCGTAAAATTGTCAAATTCTAGCGATTTCTCAATATAGCTAACTATCGAGTGAAGTGCCGTCTCCACAGATTTGCCTTTCATGTAGGCATGTTGAGATGGCGATATAAGTCTTTGATCAATAGAATTCCTGATGTGGATATCTATGATTCTTTCCAAGGTTTTCAAAAGGAATGATGATAGACTAATTGGCCTAAAGTCCTTTGCCTTGGTGTGAGAGATTTTTCCTCCCTTTGGAATGAATGTTATATTGTATTCGGTCCAACGCATGGGTAGGTATGACCATGACAAACAGGCTTTATAAATGTTAATAAGCCAGGGAATGACCGAATCAATGTTATATTGCAGATCAGCCGGTATGATACCATCCGGACCCGGAGATTTAAATGGACTGAAGCTTCCTATCGCCCATTTTAACTTCTCCTCGTTAATGTCAATTGAGGCTGTTGTCCGAAGGTATTGTTGTGGTGTAATATCCGCAGAGTGCGACATATTACCCGGAAAGTGAGTGTCCATGAGCACTTCAAGTGTCTCTAGACCATCACTAGTCCAACTGCCATCTGGTTTTTGGATATAACCGTGGGTCGTTGGTGTTTTCGATAGAATCTTTCTTAAGCGATTGGTCTCAGAAGAGCTCTCCACGCCACTACAAAAACTTCTCCAAGACGAGCGCTTTGCACTCCTAATCTGGTTTTTGAATTTGTTCAACGATGACTTATATAAAGACCAGTTACCTGTTCTTTTAGCTTCGTTGAAAAGTTTGCGACAAATCTGTCTAGATTTCGCTATCTCTGTTGACCACCATGGTGGTCTTTCCTTTCCTCTATATACTGAGGGTAAGCATGTTCGAGCCGTTGCCTCGTTTATGGAGCCTGTGAGCATGTCCACAGCTTCCTCAATATCAATTATGTTCCCTATTGTAGGGGGTTGTGGCAGAATTTCCTTTATGATCTTATTATGTTCAGACCAATTGGTTTTCCTCCTGTTTAGGTAGGGTATTTTCCTTTCCGATTTCGTCTTTATCGTAAATGTCAGATATCTATGATCTGAGAAAGAGCAGTCATCAGAGACTTTCCAGTCCCCTATGAACTGTTCATGACTCGCACTAGCGAGCGTTATATCAAGAACCTCCTGTCTATTTTCAACTGAACCATTAAAAGAACTTGTGAAAAATAACAACACTCAATATGATAAACCTAAAGCAGAAAATATTTACACTCAAGACAATTCTTTCGATTTCAATAATATGTTGTTGCCGGCGTACGAAGATAAGTTTCAAAATAGAATTAATACTTTAGAAGTGCCATTCGTTGTCTACGCAGACTTCGAATGTCTATTACAAAAAATTAATAGTAGGATTAGCTCTAAGACACTAAATGAACAGAAACACATCCCCTGTTCATTTAGTTATTATATTAAGTGTAGTTATAATGATAGATATTCAAAATCATTCACTTATAGTGGGTTAGATAGCCCCCAAGTATTTGTCAGCGAATTGTTGAAAGACACAAAAGAAATTTTCAAAAATTATTTAAATAAAGTAGTTCCAATGAAAGCACTTACAAATGAAGAAAATGAGGAATTTAGAATTTATGTAGACTGTAACCTTTGTGGAAAACCGTTGGGTGATGACAGAGTTCGTTACCATTGTCATTTAACTGGTCGCTATCGATCTGCCCTTCACAACCATTGTAACATTAATTTTAAAATTAAAAAATTCATACCAGTGTTTTTCCACAATTTATCATCCTATGACAGTCATTTGTTTATAAAAGAATTAGGTAAAGCTGAGGGTACCATAGAAATAATTCCTATAAATAAGGAAACTTATATTTCCATTACAAAAAATGTATCAATAGAAAATGATAGTTTTCAGTTGAGGTTTGTAGACTCATTTAGGTTTATGGCATCAAGTTTAGACGCTTTATCTTCAAATTTAGCTTCTGATGATTTTAAAATCATTAAGAAATATTTCCCAAATGATGGTGAGTTTGACTTAATAAGAAGAAAGGGAATATTCCCATACTCTTATATTGACTCATTTTCAAAACTTTCTGAAGGAAATCTCCCTGAACGGGAAGAAATTAGAAATTTGTTGACGAATCAAGAGTGCAAAGTCGAAGATTACCAACATGCTAAAAAAGTATGGGAAACATTTAATTGTAAAACACTGTTAGAATATACAGAATTGTATGTTAAAAGTGATACACTTATTTTAGCAGACATTTTTGAAAATTTCAGAAAGATTTGTAAAAGCATTTATGGTTTGGATCCTTGTCATTATTATACAGCACCAGGCTTATCCTGGGATGCTATGTTGAAATCAACAAAAATACGTTTAGAACTTATAACTGATGTTGATATGTATAATATGATCAAAACTGGTATTAGAGGAGGGCTTGTCCAATGTTCATTAAGACATTCTGTGGCCAATAATAAGTATATGCATGACTATGATAGAACAAAGCCCTCACAATATCTAATGTACTTGGATGCAAATAACTTGTATGGATGGGCAATGTCGCAATACCTACCATATTCGGATTTTGTTTGGTTAAGTAATGAAGAAATAATTTCACTTAATGTAAATTGTCTTGAAGATGAGTCCAGTGAGGGTTATATCTTGGAAGTTGATTTAGATTATCCTACTGGACTACATGACCTACACAATGATTTACCATTCTGTCCTCAAAATAAAGTAGTTCCTCCCATGAGAAATTAAAAGTTGATAGCAGATTTAACTAATAAAAAAAATTATGCTATACATTATAGAGTGTTGAAACAATGTATAGCAAATGGTATGATTTTGAAAAAAATCCATAGAGTTATAAAATTTAAACAGGCTCCATGGTTAAAGTCATACATCGACTTAAATACTTTTCATAGGACTAAAGCGACAAATGCATTCGAAAAAGATTTCTTTAAGTTACTAAATAATGCAGTTTATGGCAAGACCATGGAGAATGTAGAAAAAAGAAAGAGTGTTTATATTGTAACACAGTGGGAATCGGACAGAAGAAATCATAAAGAAGCAAGAGCTCATATTGCTCAATTGAATTTTCATAGTCTGTCTAGGTTTGGAGATGATATGTTTGCCGTACAACTTAAACGAGTCAACATTAAATGTAATAAACCAATGTACTTAGGTTTTACTGTATTAGAACTTTCAAAATGGAAAATGTACGAATTTCACTATGGCTATATGAAACCCAAATTTAATAGTAGACTTCATTTAAATTACATGGATACAGATTCATTTATATATACCATTAGAACAGAAGATTTCTATAAGGATATCTCAAATGATGTACTTCAACATTTTGATACTTCAGATTATAGCCCTCAAAATAAATTTAATTTACCAATTGTAAATAAAAAAGTTTTGGGAATGATGAAGGATGAAAACTGTGGAGTAATTATGAGAGAATTTGTAGGTTTAAGGGCGAAAATGTACTCAATTAGGAATGAAGATAATGGAGAAATTAAAAAATCTAAGGGTGTGAAAAAATGGCATTAGATAGAATAACATTAGTCGATTATAAAAAGTGTTTGTATTCCAAAAATGTGCACAGTGATTCAATGTATACATTTCGAGCGTACTGCCATCAAATATATACTCAAAAAATAGAAAAAGTAGTTTTAAGTCACAATGATAACAAGAGATATATAAAGTTCGATGGTATTCAGACATATGCTTGGGGGCATTATAAGTTAAAAGAAAATGATTTTGAATTAGAAGATATTGCAGAATATTTAATAGAGGACACGAATAATGTAGAATCAAACATTACTGAAAATTCAGTAACGAACTGGTATAATGATGGAAATGATCAAATTTTCTTAAATATAAATTCAAGTAATTTAAATGTAAATAATAATTATTTATTTTCTGATGATGACGATGAAATGTTTATGGATTTGAAATATTAGGATAAAATATGTATATTTTAAGAATTAAAAAAATAAAACACATGTGATATTATAACAAATTTATTTATTGTTATATAATTTTAAGTTTAAAGATAATATTGTTAAATAAATCTACAATTAAAAATATTGAAATTAATATGTTTTATTTATTGCGTTAAACAATTTTTTTGACTGAAGCTGTAAGCGGTGAGTATTCGATTAAACGATCGTGTATGAGTAAACAGTATGCAGATGTATTAGCCGCTACTATTTTATCTGTAGAAAACTCAACTTTTATATCAATTGGGCCTGTTGTTACTGCCTCATTTTGATGACTGACATCAATCACAATTATAGGTGCTTTTTCCTTAAATTCTTCAGCTGAGAGGAGTGGTTGAGCCTCCCTCATATAGAAGTTTTGTTGAAACTTAACATACATATCATATAGAATGGCAAAACGTTGATTATCAAATTTAACATTTAAGTCATCATAGGGATATGAGTCTGAATTTAAATGTACTTTAATATTGTTAAGATTTGAATGGGTAAGCTTGTTGTTATGTTTAAAAGCAATTAGTACAAAACGTGGACGTTCTCTGTTTGCAGCTAGTTTTACATTCCAAATATGATTTTGTGATGCTGATAGTTGAGGATGGTAGTGGCAATCCCAACTACGAAATGCTATGTAACACATTTCCACTTTAATAATTTTTATTGTGTTCAGTTTAGCATAATCCGAAAGTTTTACATGCGGAATTCTCCAACTAATATTTTGAATTGTAATTTTTGGTTTTTCAGTAGGTTGATTAGAATTTACAATATTATCATCATTTTTGGTACGTAATAATATTAATTCATGTTTACAATTTAACATAATTTTATTATAATCCTCAGCAAATCCTAATAATGATTTAAGCGGGACATAAAAGTTGAAAAATCCTTCACCAATATCGATGTCTTTATCATAAGACCAGCTTGCATTTCCCATCATAATACTTTCGCTGTCATTTAGGGATAGATAATTTTTAATTGTGCTAGAAACACCCAAATGTCGAGTGCGATCTATTTCGACGCCATTAAGCTCATAACGAATCTCCTCAAATAAATTGGGTACAAAGTTATTTTTCAATTTAAAGTTTTTCGATTTTAGACCACTTGTAGCATCTAACACAGTACCTTCAATATACAAAAAGCTTTCACTCGGTAAAACATATAAATCTTGATTTTGTATTGAAATACGAATTTCATCATTATTATTAAATGATTGAATATACGGTATATATGTATGATAATCTTTTTTTATGATTCTTTCATCCATCATTGGTTTTTCTAAAACATTAATTATGTCAGTCATTATTCTTTAAAATAAAATTCAAGGATTTTAGGAATTGTTTATTTGCTTCGCTCAGTTTTGATGTGTTTAAGGTTGTTCTTGCTGATGCAGTGTTCAACACACTAATGTCTCTCCTCATTCTATCAACAACGTTTTTATTGTATATAATCATTATTGTTTGGGTCGTAAATGAAGACGAAGAGTAATATTTTCACCACGAAAATTTATAAGCTCACTATTTTGATCTACAATAGTGACCGCAATAGAACTGATCTCCTTGGTGTTTAGTGGTAAATAGATTAAGTTTCGTGGAATTTCGTCCATTTTATATCCTGGGGAAACACTTATTCCAAATTCATGAATTGTATGTGCCCTTTCTCCATTTATATAAGATCCAACAGCGATATTACAATCAATACGTATTGTATTCACTTTGAGAATATTTACGGGTAGTTCAGAGAGATTATTGGAACCCCCGTTTAAAGTTTTTTTGTTAAAACCCATTAACTTTCCAATTGTTCTTTTTTTATTGAAATATATTGAATCATGAGAAGTAGTTATTTCAACTCTCATTGTATTGTTGTTGGCTTCTATTTTAATCGATTTTTCACCATTAGTCAAACGCTCATATTCACTTTCTAAATAATCTGCAATATCTTCTAGCTCATAGGAACCAATAGGAATTTCAATAATGTTATCCCCAATATGAAACAAATTATTATCCTCATCGACATTGGGTATGCTATTATATGTATGAAAATCTATAAGTGAGCATTCATAATCCTCTTCCAATGCTATGGGTGGAAAATAATTTGCAGTTAAAATTGACGAGTTTCCGTTCAAAGTTAATGTAATAGACATATTGAATACTAAAAATGGAATGAATAAAAACATATACATTTTTTTTTTAATATATTTTCTTTATTTATAAACTTAATAGATATAAGAAATTTATTACAATATTTCGTTTTTATTAATCCAAGAGTTGTGATCATTTGTAAATCCCAACAATTTAACAAATGCACGATTATTTTTTATTCTTATAACCTTTTCCACAAGATACGTATTTGGATATCTGGTTGGTAGTAGCTCCTCTTCATAGAATCCACCTTTAATAGGATTTCCCATATAGTCTTCTAAAATATATGTCGTTGGATGTGTAATTTTAATATGTTTGATTTTAAATATTTCTGTTGTCCAATTTGGAGTATACCCTTTTTCAAAACAATGTTTATATTTGCTAATGCGTACATTGTCACCAATATTAAACTTGTTTTTCTTAAATATTTTTATATGGTTATAAACGGTATTTAATAATAATTGCTCATTAGAAGGTTTTACATCAATAGGAGCCATTTTGATAACTCGATGGATTTTTTTGTTATAATCACTAATTAGTTTTTCATACAAATCAACCCAATGATATGAGCCATTGTAACTGAATTCTTTCCACATCATACCTTTCAGAGTTCTGTTAAATCGTTCTACAATTGAGGCTTTCATAATGCTGTAAGTAGAATAGTGATTAATTTTATATTTCGCCATTAGGTTTTTGAATAAGTTGTTGAAAAATTCTTTTCCATCATCTGTTTGCAAATTTTTTGGTATACGGCCTAAATTAAATATGTCATTCATAGCATTTGTAACATCTATAGCCGTTTTAGATTTTAGTGGTCGAATCCAAGCAAATTTTGAAAAGGTATCGATGGCTGTTAATAAATATTTAAATCCTTTATTATACGTAGAGTAATTTCCCATTTCAACTAAATCCGCTTGCCATAAATCATCAATACCCTTCATTATTACTCTCCGTCGTTTAAAATTTTTCCTTGCTTGGGAATGAAGCTCATTAACAAACTCTCGTTTTTCATCCATACTTGAATTATATTAATATTTTATTTTATATTTCTTTTTTATTGGATCTGTACTGCTTGGCGGTTCACTTTTTGTAATTATTGACGTAAAAACAAAATTCTCCAGTCTTTGTACTTTCTCTAACAGTGTTTCGATTTGTTCACTAAAATGTAATTTTAAAGACATTTCTCTATGAGATATCATGTTTTGCATTGAATTATCAATATTATTAAGTTTTCCATCAAGTTTTTTATATTCTTGTTTAATCAATGTTGTTAAATCTTGTTGCAATTGTCTGATTTCTGTTCCCAAGTAATGTTTATTAACAGCGTCTTTTTCTTGTGTAGGAAACGAAACATTTGTGATCCTTTTGTTTTGAACATTAATGTTATTATTTTTATCCAACACAAGTCCAACAACTTGACGAATTTTTCTTTTATTTTTTTCATTTTTTATAAAATTGTTTTGACTCTTTGAGTGATGACCAAATTTATCAACAGGCATATTTTGTTATCCTTCCACTATTTATTTATGATTATTGCTTTCTACGCAATAATATTTGCTTCTTGCAATTCCTCTAAAATTGAATTAATTTCATTGCGATGATTATTGTGTCCCGCGCCTTCCGATGCAACCAATAGTCTCAGTTGATCTACTAATTCATTAGGATCGTTCCAGGATATATAGTTGGGTCTTTTATTATTGACTTTCATAATCATTCCGTTTCCTTTATGCGTTTGTGATCTTAATGATTTTTTTGGTGTTATAGAAATTTCATCCTTAAACAATTTTTTTATAATAGTGTTGTACTTTTTGCTCTTAGTGCCCTTAATTTGATTTTTGGAATTAAATTCTCTTTTGTGCGCATTGGTTTTAATCAAAATATTTTTATAAATATCCAACTCATATGGTTCATAATTTGTTGGTTCTTTATGAAACAATAATTGAATCAAGCCTGGTGTAATGGCCCAATTTTGATTTCCAATGTTAATTTTTTCTTCATTTATTTCTATATCACTATTACCAAACTTCCAAACATTATATGAGTTTTTATGTGGACCATATGTTGTATCAAGCAATTTATTTTTCTGCAGTAATGCTAAGTCAATAACATTAGATGAATTATTAGTTGACTTAAATGTCGAATCTACACTGTTTGTATCGTTACTGTTTTCATCATCTTTAAGTTGTATGTCTTTCTTAGGAGTACTCATTTCTACTTTAGACAACATATTATTGAAATCGAAAGAATTGTCTTGAGTGTAAATATTTTCTGCTTTAGGTTTATCATATTGAGTGTTGTTATTTTTCACAAGTTCTTTTAATGGTTCAGTTATTGGCTTAAATGTTTTTGCTAATCTCTCGTCGTTTTCAGTTTCACCAACTTTTAAACTTCGATATTTTTGTTTTAAAACAGACCGAGTCTTTATTAATTCTTTAAGTAGTTGTTCATTCATCTTAATATAGCTCTGGGAGATCAGATCAATACCGTTGCTTGCAAGTTAATAATAGTAATAATGGTAAAACTGTTTTGCAAATTCTTTTTATTCAACTATTATCTGCTTTGGATCAACTTTCAACAGCTCATGACCAGCTTTCAACAGCTCATGAACGGCTTCGAACAGCTCATTTTTTTTTTCTTTTGCATTTAATTATTTATTGAATCTTCATATTTAAATTGACAATAAGTATTCAAATCTTAATACTAAAAAGAAAATAATAAGCCCAGCCAGTGCTAGACAAAAATTTTTATGATACTAAAAAAATTTCACATCAACTGATCCAGTCATCTATTTTGCGCTTGAGTTAAAGCAAGGGTATCCCTCCTTCTCAACCGATTGTGGCCACTAAAGTTAAGGATGTCTCGTGCAAGTGGGTTTGGATGGTGTTCAAGTTTGCTGACGTACTTTGACGCATATTTTGTAAATTCGACTTTTACTAATGGCACGCCTAGATCTTTGTGGATTCGAGAATTTTTAACATACCATGGAGCTGCAGTAATTATCCGTAGAATTTTATTTTGACCCCTTTGAATTTTTTCAATGTTTGATGCTGAGGCAGTACCCCATAATTGAATTTCATAACACCAGATTGGCTTTAGAATTGCATTGTACAACAAAAGTTTGCAATCCAATTTCAATGTAGAGTTTCTGCCGATTAACCAATTAAGTTGCACTGCTTTTAATCTCATTTGTGTAAGTTTCGCTTCAATATGAGACTTCCAAGTTAAACGGCGGTCGAGGTGAATGCCGAGGTATTTGACTTCATTATGTTGAGGAATAATTTGATTATTTATTCTGATGGAGGAGCAGGTATCTTTTCGCAATGTGAAAGTGATATGAATACATTTTTGTTCATTTACCCTGATTTTCCAAAGCTCTAGCCAATTCTCTAGTTTATAAACATAATTCTGCAAATTCTGTGATGCAACTTGGTGGTCCTTATGGACGCTGATAAAGGCTGTATCGTCTGCAAAAGTTGACGTGTGGATTTTGGGGTCTGACGGCATGTCGGAGGCATAAATCAAATATAAAGTAGGGCCCAGTATACTACCCTGTGGCACACCTGATTCAATTGGCTGAGCGGTACTTAAAAAATTGCCTTCTTTGATTTTAAATTTGCGACCGTATAAATAACTTTCCATGAGTTTATGGGTGTTAGCAGGCAGAGTTAATTTAATTTTGTGCATTAAACCGTCATGCCAGACTTTGTCGAACGCTTGGGAAATATCAATGAAAACCGCGGAACAGTATTCTTTCTCTTCAAACGACCGTCTTATCACATTTACTAATCTGTGTGTTTGTTAGATGGTACTGTGTTTAGCTCTGAACCCGAAATGATGATTTGGGATACATTGAGTGTCGTTCAGAATTGGAGTCAACTTAGTCATTAACAATTTTTCAAACAGTTTAGAAATTGTCGGCAGTAGGCTAATTGGCCTATATGACTCCACTTTGGTGTGGTCCTTCCCTGACTTAGGAATCATAGTGATCATAGACACCTTCCAATCTACAGGATAGTATTCTAGGCGTAAAATAGCGTTGAAGATAAAGAGGATAATCTTTCTTGCTACACGAGGTAACTCCACAAGCATTTTATTGCTGATTTTATCCATACCTGGAGCCTTTCTAAGGTTCAGAGTACCAATAGCGTTTTGGACATCACGAAAGTTTAGTCTTAGATGTACAGGAGGTCTTAAAACAAGTGGTGGCAAATCAGATTCGTTATTATTTGAGTTGTTTATAGTAAACACATTTCTCAAATGGTTAACAAATAATGTCCTTTCTCGGAATCATTTCTAGCCCAGTCACCAGTCGGATTTCGCAAAGGAGGTTTTCCTCTCACTGGTCTTTTTAAACCTCTTGCCGCCCTCCATAACGAGTAGTCAGATTGTGGGGTACTACCAAGACCTTCCAAGTAAGATCTAAGTGAGGCCTTCTTTGGGTTTCTAAGAAATGTCTTAGTATATCTCTGCATTCCCGTAGCCTAGCTTTCAGTTCAGGAGACCTGTGAATTTGCCACTCTCTTCTCATTCTTCTTTTTTCTGATAGGAGATGTTCGAGTTCAGAGAAATAAGTTCTGTTTGTCCTTTTTCTACA
This sequence comes from Bellardia pandia, assembly GCA_916048285.2. NCBI lineage: Eukaryota > Metazoa > Arthropoda > Insecta > Diptera > Calliphoridae > Bellardia > Bellardia pandia. Next base: position 65,349,346 of record OU696533.1, read on the forward strand.
TTCAACGTGATAAGTGGAAGCGTGATGCACAGCTCGTCGAAGGTCCTCGGTAAAGTTGTCAATCGACTCATCAATATCGTCGGTTGTTCTCAACACAACATTTTCCGTGCAATGAGAACTTAAATACTTTTTGTATTTTATCCAACTTACTCGGGTCTTAGTCATGTTCATAAATGGAGAACCACACACTTGATGGAAATGCATTGAAATGATAGTAGGAGAGTGATCTGAGGACAAGTCCAGTGAAGGATCCAAAGTCAATAACATCGGGAATCTTCCGTCGGTCCGTCGGCCAATAGGTGGGATGTCCACTTGAGAGTACATCTAAGCCCATTTTAGCAATGGTGTTGAAGAGTACGCGACCCTTTGGGGTTACCAGACGTGAACCCCAAAATGTGTGTTTGGCATTAAAGTCGCCAGCAACTAAAAATCTAGCTCCAAGGGATTTAAAGAAGTTATGGTATTGGTGTTCTTTTATTGAAAATCGAGGCGGAGAATAAATCGATGATAAAACAAATTTGTATTGACAGAATTCAATGCAAATGTTTGTTGCTTGGAGGTAATCCTCACTTATGTTATTCATTAGATAATGCTTTATTCTGTTCTTTATAAGAATTGCCGAACCTCCACAAGCTCTTCCGTGGGGGTCTTTAGTATCGTAGAACTCGTAGCCATTAACTTTGAAGTACCCTGTCGACGTCAAGTGAGTTTCAGCAATCATCATAACATCAATCTGCTTATCCATCAGGAAGTATTCCAGTTCATTTTTATGTTGGCGGAGGCCGTTCGCGTTCCAGAAAAAAATTTTTAAATAAATCATTTCTTTAAAATGGCTTGCAAGATAGTGGATTGCATTTTCAGCATTTCCTGCATCATGGATGTCATGGTGGTCGTAAAAGTGTTCATAGTTTGGACAAGTGTCTGCAATGTTGTCTCTAGATTGTTAATATGCGGCTCAGAATATTGGGGTTTAGGTTCCTGCTCCAGACCTGGCATATTAGATTTAACGACGTTTGCGTAAGAAACTTGTCTAGAACTAGGCGCGTTTACATGACTAGTGGACCGTAATAATTGAGGGAAATTGTCACTCGATGCTAAATTTGGCTGTTGAGGATGATTAGGCAATACTGATGTCTTTTTGGTTCTTATGCCTTTCAAATGAGTGTAAATTGGACAACCTCTATAATTTGCGGTGTGATTACCTCCGCAGTTACTGCATTTTTTTATTTTTGAGTCAGTTCTCGACTTATCGCATTGAGCAGTTGCATGTAGCTCCCCACACGCAACACAAACTGTCGGCAATTTACAATACGCCTTGGTGTGACCAAATTCTTGACAGTTGAGACACTGGACGGGTCCCTGACGCGTTGTGGTTCTTCCACGGTGATTCTACAATGCAGAAGGTACATCAGGTTGTAGATGGGATGGGACTCGTTTTTCTTTAAGACAACATCTCCAGGTTCCAATTCTACCCTGAACATGGGCTGAGGGATCTTTTCACGGTTTCTAATATTCACTACGCTCTTGATTTTGAACCCTTTGTCCATTAAACCAGTTTTTATCTCCGCGGGATCAACACATGGGTCTATACCCTTTAGAACGACTTGGAGTCCTTTTGCGCTTTTGAGCTGGTAGGTATAGAAATCCCTAGTCTCCCTTTCCAGCTGGTTGGACAATTTTCGAAAATCATCTTCCCTATTCACTTGTATCTTTGTCTCGCAGATATTTCCATGTTTCATTGAGGTTACGCTAAACATGTTTTCACCTATTACAGCAACAATTCCTTGTACCAATTTACTGGAAGTCGGCTCTCTCAGATAAATTGGTGGGGGCTTAAACGTCTTCTTCGGAAGTTCTGGCTCATCCATCTGGAGGAGAGCAAACCTATTTTGATCATTACTCGCGGTCTTAGGAGCTTTTGCATTTGATGACACTTGAGCAGACTTCGGGCTCCTCTGTCGCTTGAGAACGGTGATGTACTTATCCATACCTACTTGTTTTTTGGGTTTCACTGCACTATTTGATGAAGATGATGTTTTCTCATCTGTTGAAATCACTATATTGGGCGAACAGGAACGACGCCGTTCTACGGCTCTTTTAGTGAGAAAACTTTCCAGAGATTTTTTTATGGATTCTTCCTCAGAGAGCCATTTAGTTTTTCTAGACGAGCTAAGCTCTTTCTCAGAATTACATCTGAGAGGAACACTCATACAGTTTTTATACGATTTTTAATGTTTTTTTTTTTATATATTTTAATACTGTAGATGAACACAATCATTTACCTTCAAAGTGGGTAAAAACTGGTGCCGAACTACATTTGTTGCACCAAATGAAGTCATTTGGAAGTAACTGTTGTATTTCTGAATTTGTGTCAAGAAATGTTTGGAATCTGTTCCTATACCAGAAACCAATGAGCGTAATGGCTCTGGTGGCGGAACCAATTGCGCCAGTTTGACCTTGCCACTTGCGCAACACAATCCAGGAGTTTCATTTTTGTATTTCAGTGCGTTACAATATGGGCACACAACACTCATCGATCCAATAGCAACGGCTTGGTCGGCACTGTAATCAATTGTCATGTCGTAATGGAATGCACATCGATAAGTACTCAACGCAACATTTGTTTGTCTTTTTGTACGTTCATTTAAATTTATTGCCACGCGATTGGCTTCTATTGAACGATGATTTATCTGTCGATGCATATTAGCTTCATTTGCATTTTCTCTTTCTTCTTGTGTATGTGCTGAACGTGCTTGTGATAACCGATTCCTTTCCGTTTCATTTCGCTCTTCGCGCTGTTCTGCAGTTCTATTATTTTGAAAATTCATTTGGTTTGTACCATTGCGTGTTCTGCGACCTATATTGAAACGTCTTATTGGCGGCATTGTAATGCTGCTATACACATTGTTCTTACTGTATAACCTGTAAATTTGTTGGAGATGAAACGATGAAATTTATTTAATTTCCTGAAGCGATTGCGATGAACTTACAACGGGTTGAAAATTCAGCAAAACTAACCACTGTTACAAATATTCACTTATTTGGGAGCACTTTAATATTTTTCTGATGTTTTTTACGACAGAATCACAATTTAACCAGATTTGTCGTAACTATGTAACCACCGTTGCAAAAATTCACTTTTGCGGAAACACTTTAATATTTTTCTGATATTTCACAATAGAATCACAACTTAATTGAATTTTCACTATGTAACCGATCTCTATTTACAAATTGACATTAAGAAGTCAAACGACATTTGCACACGTGGCAAAATAATTTTTAATATTAATAAAATAACGGTATCTGTTAAGCTAAGTATAGACGATATGTTGAATCAGCATATTTATGCTGAAAAATTTGTGACAAGTGCTTACATATCGTGTAAACGCAAAATTTTTTCAGCATACGTATGTTTAACAACATTAGCTAACAGTTTGTTAACAATGCCAACAAACGTATGTTGGTAATTTTTGCATATCGTGTAAACAGCATATTATTAGTGTTTGACAAATTTCCTGCGTATGTTGACAGATATGTTATTTGTTGAAAAGCGTATGCAAGCTTTTCAGCATATGGCAAATTCATATGCGATCAGAGTTGTATTTTCTAATAAAGCTGATAAAAAAACAACAATGTCGGCTTCATTGATTTAAATCACAAATTATAGTCTAAACTTTACATTCTAAAGGACAGACGTTTAACATTTTTTAATTTTTTGTTTGTATAGTTTATACAATTTATTATATTCACAAATAACAACCAATTAATTGATCACAAATATTAATTTAAATGGCGGAAAACCGCGTTTGTTTACATTAGCAGAAACATATGTTTTTGCATCTTTTTTGTGTAATAGTGTGGCACCTATGACATACTTTGTTGCGATTTTTTTTGTGTGTGATAGAAATCGGTCAGAAATTCCAGTGAATGAATCGTACGATTGTGTAGGATAGTGTATCACGACCTTTAAGCCCAGCCGCCCATAGTTTTTTTTATGTAAATACACTTATTGTTGCATATGTACCTACAAACATACACACACAAGAACACAAAACGCCATATAATGGCCGGCGGCATTGTTCAAATTAATCGACACAGGTCTCTGGAAATAAACAATAACCCCCTTATTCAAAAACGATTATTAAATTTAACAAAACGAGACAGATTTGCATATAAAAATTTGCTTAACGTTTGTTAAATTTAATAATCGTTTATGAATAAGGGGGTAAATGTTTTCGTGCATTATTTGCATATTTAGTGTATAATTTACCTCGATTTTGTTGGTAAGTTCTGCAATATTTTATTATTTATTATTATTGCTGCTTTTTACAATAAAATATGCTCTATTACTTTATACCAATTCCTTGTATAATTTTACACAATAACCTTCTTCCTTTCGTCGTTCTACCCATTTCTTTTGCCAAACTCTGCGTCTTTTTGCTTTGAATTCCACTTCAGCGTCATCCAAAATCAGCACTGTACAAGCAATAGCTATACCAATTTCCTCCCACATCATCATTTATGTTTTTTTTATTGATATTTTTATTATTAAATTTTATTTCAAAAATTACACATAAATTACAGAGGTTGAATAATAATTAAAAAAAGTTGTCAAACTGACTAATTTCACAAACAAATGTTTATACGACTCAGCATATGTAGCACCACATAAAATTCAACATATCGTATAAATACAAAAATCGTATGCTAACTCTTATGTTGACATTTCATTTGCTGACATATGCTGACATCAAAAAATTTGCTACTTTCAACATATCGTGTAAACGTCCACCATATGACATAGGAATTTGCTGCTAATTTTAATCATATGGCTGTCAGCATATATATGCTGATTCAACATATCGTCTAAACTTACCTTTAGACAGATCGCAAGCAAAACAAAAGTAAAAACAAATAAGTTATTAATATATTTTAATTGAGAATAAGGTCAAAATTTCGTATTTTTTTTATTAATTATAATATTTCCCTACAACAATTATTAATAACTAAAATATTTTTCAAAATAACAATAAAAAATAAAGAATAAAAAATTTTAAATATTACACAAACAAAAAATATTGAAAAATAATAATTTAATTTTTAGGGTTTTTGTTTTTATAAATTATGTATCTATGTATAGGTTTGAGCAACATTATCTGTATCTGCTTTCTAATATTTCTAACATATAACGACGCACATAGAGGTATTTCAACGATCTGGGCGGCCAAAATTATTTTTGTGCTTAAATATACGTATCTTGTCGAGTACAACAAGACTGTGTCGTTGAAATTTGCGAAACCCTCTAAAATCTTGAGTTACGGGTAAAAAACCGGGTTTTCTGCCCTTTTGCACATATAAGCTAGTAACTTTGTTGAATATCAACCGATTTATAATTTCTCAGTGGATTTAGAAAGAAGAAACTAAGCCATTTCGAAGATATGAAAATGATACTTAAGTAATATTGAGACATCTGTGTGTATTCTTCCAGCAGACTAAGTTTTGCAAAAAAAATTGGGTATTTTTCAAGTTTGGAGATGTTTTTACACATTTTTTCATTTAGGAACCGTATAATTTAAGACTGTAATATAAAAGTATGTTTATTTATGAGTAAAATGCAACTTTGATTTAAAACATCCGTTAAAAATTGACTGAGTTAATGAACTTTTATAAAACCAAAATGTTGGAATAAATACGTACTCATTGTACTTCAAAAAGGTTTCCTCTTTGCTGTGAGATTTTATCCACCTTTGTTTAAATTGGCTTTTAAAGTGAGCAAAGTTACGCTTCAAGCTAGCTAATTGCTCTTTAGTATAGCCTTTATATGCGAACAGTTGATTCTTTAAACATTTTAGCTTACCATCAATAGAAGGCACACCTGAACTGTTCATTTTGTCGAAAAGAGTTTTACGCTTCACCATCTTGTCTTCCGAAACAATGATAAATAATTTATTTTTTTCTTTAATGTAAACAATATGCACACGAACTCGACATAGACAACAACGATTTCTTTTTATTTTCAAAGTTACTTTTATTATTTGCAAAAACTCAACTGACAGAAAAAAAAAAGCTTTTGAGATCCAAAATGTTTAAGGTGTCAAAAAAGTGCTTATCCGGGACTATCCGGGAAAAATTTTTTGCTACTTCAATAAAGGAAAGATTGAATAATGCTAAACAAAAAAAATTATTGCTTGATCTACCTTGATAACATATCAAAAAGCATCTTGAAAAAGAAATTCAACAAAAATTTACTACAAAAATAACCTTACTTTCAATCAATAAAAAAATCAGCATTGATATGACTAATTATATGTTGTAAAATGATTTTTCATAAGTCCATTATCTGAAGTACTAGGATCCATAATTTTTTCCTTGTGCGATTAACTTGTTTTGCTAATATTTACGATGAAAACCGGTTGTTTTGTAAGGGAACCCAGTTCTATTATGAGAACTCTGTGAAACACTCAACTTTCGACTGCTCGTACGTGCGCGTGATGCGCGGAAAAAAAATTTTGGTTCTTTGGAATGTCTTTTAACGCAGTGACTATTTTTTTTCAATATTATTCCTACTTTGACTTTTGGGGTTTTGGCCGCCCAGATCGAGCAAATACCTCTATGTGCGACGTTTATAATAGTGCATTAAAAAATTGTAAATTTCCTTAATTCAAAACTTCTTCACGACCAACAAACAACAAATAATACGTATATTACGTATACCGATAAAGTGGACGTACAATGGGGGTGGTCCATTAACCTTGAACATGCATATTTTCCAAACTTAATCGTTATTCGTACTAAGTGTAAGCGGAATATATAAAAAAATAACATAAAAAATGTAAAATCACATTGAAAACACAATTTTAGTTTTTTCAGAATTTTTAAATTTTCCAAGCAACTTTTCCAATTTTTCTTTCCATACAAACCTTTCTCATACTATTACACACATTTCAAAAAAAAATTAGCGAAATCAGTCAAGCCGTTCTCGAGTTATGCGCTTAGCAACACACAAGATTTTGATTTTAAACAAAATTGTCGATGAACGATCTTTAACCTTTGGAATGTCTCCGCTACATTCATGGATCCGTTTTATGGAGTGTGTATTACACATAGCATATAAGCTTCCTATAATGACCTGGCAAGCTCGAGGACCGGAAAATAAAGCAAAACTGGCTGAAGTTAAAAAAAATATTCAACAGAGGTTTCGAAATGAGATGAAGTTTCTTGTAGACATGTCAACACAACACGGAGGTAATACGATTGACGGTAGTACTGCTATACGGCAGACCTGGGGGATCTCAATTACGTTTCAATTACAATTACATGTAATTTGTAATTGAGGTAGTCTAAATTACAATTACAAATAATTGTAATTCAAAGTAAGGACTTAACTCAATTACAATAAAATGTAATTGTAATTGAAAAATGTCAATTACAATTACTTGTAATTGTTAATTGAAAAAAATCAAATACACATTACATGTAATTGTAATTGAAAATGTTCAATTACTAATTACAAGTAATTGTAATTGTAATTAATCAACAAATAATTACTTGTAATTGAACAAAATTCAATTACATTTTTAAAACCACAAAATAAAACTTAAAATTCTTAAAACGATTTTCTAAATTATATGAAAAAAAATTGTTGGATGTATAAAAAAAATTATAGAATAATTATGAATTTATTAAAATGTATTGTACAAAGTTCGGTAGAATGATGAACGTTTTCTTTTAAATATTAGAATATAATATTAAATATTTTTTTTTTTTTTGCATTTAATTATTTATTGAATCTTCAGATTTGAAATGACAATAAGTATTCAAATCTTAATACTAAAAAGAAAATAATAAGCCCAGCCAGTGCTAGACAAAAATTTTTATGATACTAAAAAAATTTCACATCAACTGATCCAGTCATCTATTTTGCGCTTGAGGGTATCCCTCCTTCTCAACCGATTGTGGCCACTAAAGTTAAGGATGTCTCGTGCAAGTGGGTTTGGATGGTGTTCAAGTTTGCTGACATACTTTGACGCATATTTTGTAAATTCGACTTTTACTAATGGCACGCCTAGATCTTTGTGGATTCGAGAATTTTTAACATACCATGGAGCTGCAGTAATTATACGTAGAATTTTATTTTGACCCCTTTGAATTTTTTCAATGTTGGATGCTGAGGCAGTACCCCATAATTGAATTCCATAACACCAGATTGGCTTTAGAATTGCATTGTACAACAAAAGTTTGCAATCCAATTTCATTGTAGAGTTTCTGCCGATTAACCAATTAAGTTGCACTGCTTTTAATCTCATTTGTGTAAGTTTCGCTTCAATATGAGACTTCCAAGTTAAACGGCGGTCGAGGTGAATGCCGAGGTATTTGACTTCATTATGTTGAGGAATAATTTGATTATTTATTCTGATGGACGAGCAGGTATCTTTTCGCAATGTGAAAGTGATATGAATACATTTTTGTTCATTTACCCTGATTTTCCAAAGCTCTAGCCAATTCTCTAGTTTATAAACATAATTCTGCAAATTCTGTGATGCAACTTGGTGGTCCTTATGGACGCTGACAAAGGCTGTATCGTCTGCAAAAGTTGACGTGTGGATTTTGGGGTCTGACGGCATGTCGGAGGCATAAATCAAATATAAAGTAGGGCCCAGTATGCTACCCTGTGGCACACCTGATTCAATTGGCTGAGCGGTACTTAAAAAATTGCCTTCTTTGATTTTAAATTTGCGACCGTATAAATAACTTTCCATGAGTTTATGGGTGTTAGCAGGCAGAGTTAATTTAATTTTGTGCATTAAACCGTCATGCCAAACTTTGTCGAACGCTTGGGACACATCAATGAAAAGGGCGGAGCAGTATTTTTTATCTTCAAACGACCCTCTTATCACATTTACCAATCTGTGAGTTTGTTCGATGGTACTGTGTTTAGCTCTGAATCCGAATTGATGATTTGGAATACATTCAGTGTCATTCAGAATTGGAGTCAACTTAGTCATTAACAATTTTTCGAACAGTTTAGAAATTGTCGGCAGTAGGCTAATTGGCCTATATGACTCTACTTTAGTGGGGTCCTTCCCTGGCTTAGGAATCATGGTAATCATAGATACCTTCCAATCTGCAGGATAGTATTCTAGGCGTAAAATAGCGTTGAAGATAAAGAGGATAATTCTTCTTGCTACACGAGGTAACTCCACAAGCATTTTATTGCTGATTTTATCCATACCTGGAGCCTTTCTAAGGTTTAGAGTACCAATAGCGTTTTGGACATCACGAAAGTTTAGTCTTAGAGGTTCAGGAGGCCTTATAACAAGTGGTGGCAAATCAGATTCGTTATTATTTGAGTTGTTTATAGTAAACACATTTCTCAAATGGTTAACAAATAATGTCCCTTTCTCGGAATCATTTCTAGCCCAGTCACCAGTCGGATTTCGCAAAGGAGGTTTTCCTCTTACTGGTCTTTTTAAACCTCTTGCCGCCCTCCATAACGAGTAGTCAGATTGTGGGGTACTAACAAGACCTTCCAAGTAAGATCTAAGTGAGGCCGTTCTTTGGGTTTCTAAGAAATGTCTTATTATATCTCTGCATTCCCGTAGCCTAGCTTTCAGTTCAGGAGACCTGTGAATTTGCCACTCTCTTCTCATTCTTCTTTTTTCTGATAGGAGATGTTCGAGTTCAGAGAAATAAGTTCTGTTTGTCCTATTTCTACATTCAACGTGATAAGTGGAAGCGTGATGCACAGCTATTATTAAATGTCGAAACATAAATTTAACAAGAAACAACAAAAACATACTTTGTACTCTTTCTTTTTTGCATGCATAAAAATAGTAAACAACCAAAGGCCATACATCACATTTCTCTTTTACTAGTAGCTAAAAAAAATGATTGTTAATAACCGGTTTTTGTGTAATACATTCTTGTTATTGTTGCTGCATCGATATTAAGGTTGTTTGTTGTTCGATATTAAAAAATATTTAGATTTTGCAAGTTCTTCGCTCTTTAGAAATTTAAAATAAACATCATTATTCAAAACCTTTCCATATTGAAAGTCGTGTTAACAAGTGTAATTGATAACAAAGTGTTGTAAATAGTTTAAATAAATTTTGAAAATAAATAGTTTTGCTAGAAAAAAAATGGATATATTTTCACAAAGTAGCACCACATCAAGTTCTACATCCGAAAACAATAATTATCTTTTAAATGAAATATTTGAAATACAAGTAAGTTAAATAGAGATTTTTAAATTGTAAAGTTTTGTTATTTCATACCTGTGAAAAATCCCAAAATGTTCGAAAATTTCAAAAATTCACAAAGTTTCAAAAATTAAAAACCTTATTTAACTGTATTATAAAAAAAATTGTTGAACTGGGATTAAATGTTAACAAATTTTTTAATTGATTTTATTTTGATGCTATTTTTTTCTGTGTATCATTCCTTAAATTTTAATAAAACTTATAATTTTTAAATTTTTGTTAAGAGTTCTGATGATGCCGCATCATCGTCTGGATCAAAAATAAAAACATTGAATGCAAAATGTTCTCTTTGCATTAACAAGACTACAATTATTAAAGCAGCAAAAGGTGTGACATCAAATTTCGTAACTCATCTTAAAAGAAAACATCCATCAGAGTTAGATAATTATGTAAAAAAAGAAAAACTGAATCATCGGTAAAGAGGGTTGAATCTAAACAAGAATTATTTAATGAGGATATTCTTAATTTTGTTGTTCAAACGGCATCACCACTATCAATAGCAGACAACCTTTATTTCCGACGGATGTTTGAACATCGTGTAGGTCTTAAAATTCCAAGTCGCAGGGTGATTTCGGATAATTTACACAAGCGGTTCGACAAAATTAAATCCAATATTAAAAAGAGTATGAACGGAAGTAAATATTTTTCCACGACAGCTGATATTTGGTCCAATAAACACAAGAGCTTTTTTTGGATATACGTGTCATTGGTTAAATAATGATTTCAAAAGAATGTCAGCTGCGTTGGCCTGTAAAAGATTCACTGGGTCCCACACGTTTGATCGTATTGCGGATTTAATTCAACAAATAAATGATGAATTTGAATTAAGCCCATTTAATATTGTTGCAACTATAACCGATAATGGTTCTAATTTTGTAAAAGCCTTTAAGGAGTACGGCGTGAATGCTTATAAATTGGATGAAACGCATCAACTAATAGAATCGGACAATGACTCATCGGAATCCGATGAACTTGATGAATATGAAGAAATCTTGGTGCTAAAGAAACTTGCCTACCGAAGCATTATCGCTGTGGTAGTCACACTAAAAATTTAGTAGCAAGTACTGACTTCAACGGTGCTATTACAGCTGATAAGAACGCGTATTCCACACACTTACAGGTATTTTTACTAAACAACGTTCTATCCGGCCAAACTAAACTAAAAAAAAATAGAAAAATGAAAATCAATTGCAAAAATCATTAAAAATTCTACACTCAAAAAAAAAAATATTTGAAAAAATATCTGTTTATGAAATACTTTTCTACTCGGGTTATTTAAATTTAAAACATATTTGTGCCGGATGGGATCTAACATCGTTAATATTTAATTTATACATGCATTTACTTTTTAGGCTTTTTTAAAATGTAATGTCCTTTGGAAAAAGGCAATCAGGCCAAAATCTTCAGAGGTTATAAAACAGATTCTTGGATTTTCGCTCAAAACTCCGTGTGTTACACGGTGGAACTCATTGTATGATTCCGTCCAACATATTTTGATTAAAGAATCGCTTTTGAACGACCTCTGTACTGAATTACAAATACCAAAGTATACCGTAGTGGATTTGGCTTATTTAAAAGAGTACTGCAAAGTCATGAAACCTTTTGCAGAAATTTTAGATTTTTTGCAAGGCGAACAAAATATTTACTACGGAATGTTGATTCCTTCGTTGGTGACACTAAAAGTAAAGACAGACAAATTAATAAGTGAACACCTAACATTTTTGCAACAAGTTATAATAACGCTTCAAGAAAATCTTTTAAAACGATTTCAGCAATTTTTTTAATTTAACTGAAGAAGGTTATGACGCAATTGTTGCATCAATATCCCACCCCAACGTTAAATTGACATGGTTAAAAGCTATTGGTTACATCTCGAATACGACAAAGGAAGATATTGAAAACATATTCATTGATTATTGCAAAAAGTACAAATTGTATACCCCCAAAAGTGTTGATACAATAAGTACATCAAATATTACATCTGTCTTCGATTTCGGCGACGACATCATAGAAGGTACTTGTCGGTTTAAACTTAGAGTCCAATTATACATATCTTTCTAAAGTTCATTATGTGACTTTTGAATTATTTAAAAATACAATATACCTGTATAATTCATATTTTTTTATTTTATATTCTGTAGACATTAATACATCCAATTTTAAAGAAGATAGTAGTTTAAAATGTGAGCTTGAGCTTTATTTGCACGATAAGGATTCATCTTTAACTTGCCTCAAAAAATATCCTACAATTCTACAGGCCTTTCTACGGTCAAACCCTCCCTTAACATCTTCAGGACCAGTTGAAAGACTATTTTCGTTCGCCGGTATTATTTTAACACCTAGGCGCCAATGTTTAACGGATGACAATTTTGAAAAAATGGTGTTATTTAAAGCAAATAATAAATTTTTTTAAATTGGTTCCTTGTCTTAATTATTTTTCAATCAGGTATGTGATGAAAAACGATCGATTTCATTTCGATCATTATTGAAATTTCAATTCGGACGTGTTCGTAACATTTTTAAACTGAAAATTATTAAATGGTAAAGACTGGCTTATCTTAATAAACTTAGGGCCATTATTACAACTTGCCTCTAATGTTCTTAATAGTAAAAGGTAATTTTAATTAAAGTGAGGAATAAAGTGACCTTTAAGATTTTGCGTTATTACAACTTCCTTGTAAAATAAAATAATTTTTTTTCTAAAATATGGCAATACCAGTTAAAAACCGATTACTTTTGACAAATTACTGACAAGAAACAGTAAATTTTTTGTGTTTGTGAAAATGTTTGTTTGTGAAAAAAATATAAATCTAACGTCTGCTTTCCATTTTTGTTTATCAAATTATTTATTCGCAAAACAAAATTAAAATTAATTTATTTTTCATGAATTTGACATTTTTCCAGAACATATGGCAACTTCAACCACATACCTCACTATAAAATTTAAAGACAAGATGATCTTCCCTTTAGCTTATCGGTCGGTTTTAGATTAAAGTAAACTTATAATAACCAAATACTTCTTATCTGTCCGATAACATCATACCTTTAACTATTGCCAAGTTGTAATAATGGGCCTTAATCGATTAGAAAGACTTTGGCTTTACAAATCACTATTGAAATTTCCAATTTTAACGAAATCAAAAACGATTGTTTTCATCACATACCAGAATATTATTATTTAAGCACGCCTTATTTAGTCCAATAAATAAGGTTGTTGTTATAATTGTGAAGTTCAAACAGAATTTCAATGTTCGTTTCAAATGTTATTTTTGTTACATTACTTGTTGCATTCTGTTTTATTTTTATATATAACACCTTGTTTAATTATATAAATAGGATACTTGTTATGTTTGAAATTTTTTTATAATATGAAATTGTAATTAAATACTTTTTTGACAATAAATACTTAAAAAAGTAATGATTACTTGTTTTTTTTAAATTACTTAATGAAAATTTTTTTTCCAATTAAATGTAATTGTAATTGGATATTTTTACATGTAATTGTAATTTAAGAAATCTTCAATTACAATTACATGTAATTGTAATTGATTTTTACTTCTTTTTCAATTACAAAAAAAAATGTAATTGTGTAATTATAGGTGTAATTAAATACAAAATGTAATTGAGACCCCCGGTCTGCTAGACGGTTCTTTAGAGCATCAGAAAGAGTGCAGAAATCACTGGTGTCAATAAAGAATTAATTGAACGGTTTCATATTATTTTGGAAACTTTACCCTATTGATGAAGATGCTTTTGAAAGTTTTATTGTTGTCACCCGAAATTTATACTTAAACGAATACCAATGGTACATTATGCCAGTTAGCGTCCATAAAATCCTTTTTCATGGAAGAGACATAATAAGGTCTTGCATTCTTCCTATAGGACAGCTGTCAGAAGAAGCTCAAGAAGCAAGAAATAAGGACACGAGAAAATTTAGAGAGTTGTTTACGAGAAAAACATCGAGAATAGACACAAATACAGATCTTTTCAATCGTCTCTTAATTTCTTCAGATCCATTTATCGCAAGTTTGCGTCACACTCCTTTTCGAGTTCGAGGTTTGATAACAAAAGAAGTTCTTTCATTGTTAACTGTTGATGCTTTTGAGGAGGAAGAATCTTAACGACAAATATGAAAGTGAATAAATTTAAATCTATATGTGTATTTATGTGTTATTATCTGCATTGTTAATTTTTTTTCTTGGCAGTGATTTTATTAAAAAAAAAATCTTCTTTTTAAAAAAAATTGATTTTTAATAAACATTTATATATTTAAACTCATTTTTTATATAACTCATAAGTGAGAAGTGAACTGTTGAATTATTCCGGAAGGGTCTGTAAGCTAAAAAAGTCAATATATGGCTTAAAACAATCCAGTCGAGTTTGGAATGAAAAGCTAAATTCCGTGCTGCTGACTTTTGGACTGCATAGGAGTGAAGTCGACCAATGTATATACTATGATGGAACTGACGACGAATTGTTGGTTGTGGCCATATATGTAGACGACGTTCTAATTTTTTGCAAACATCTCAACAAAATTAAGAAAATAAAGGCAAGTCTGATGAAAGCATTTAAAATGACAGACGTCGGCGAAATTACTTCTGTCCTGGGCATGCGAGTCACTCGGAGCGCTGAGGGAATCAAAATTGATCAGTCGACATACATTGCCGATGTATTAAAACGTTTTGGCATGGACACGTGCCACCCTATATCCACACCAATTGACACAAATCAGAGGCTTACAAGCAACATGTGCCCGAAGACTGAAGTGGAACGAGCGGAAATGGCTAAGGTGCCATACATGCAAGCGGTGGGGTGTCTTTTATATGCTGCCCAAATCACACGGCCTGACATTTGCTTTGCGGTTAATATGCTTAGCCGTTTTTCCACTAATCCCGGCAAGGCGCACTGGACCGCACTAAAACGTGTCTTGAGGTACTTACAAGGCACTAAAGATAAATATCTGTTTTTTAAAAAAGGCTTCGATGAAATCACTGGTTTTTGCGATGCGGACTGGGCTGGTGATATCGACAGCAGACGCTCTACCACTGGATATATATTCATGTTCCAAGGAGGAGCAATCTCATGGTCAACAAAAAGGCAACATACTGTGGCACTCTCGTCAACAGAAGCTGAGCTAATGTCTGCTGTGTGCTCCATTCAGGAATCCATCTGGCTGAAGCGACTACTCACCGAGGTACAACCAAGCGCAATGAAGACCATGGTCATATTTTGCGACAACAAAAGCGCAATGTGCATAGCGGTCAACAACTCTTATTCAGCGCGTACAAAACATGTAGACATCAAAGCGAAGTTCATTCAAGAGAAGATCACGAATGGTGAGATCACTTTAAAGTACATTAACTCTGACAACATGTTAGCAGATGCCTTAACAAAAGCCGTAAGTGCTCCCAAAATAAATTCATTCTTAAATGAAGTTGGCTTAGTATAGTTTTTTTTTATTATTTGATTGATGAAATCTAAGCATCAATTTATATTACATATACAATATAAAACATTCCGGAAGGGTGTTGAACGAATATTTTATACAGTTCTATAATTGACTGTATAAAATATTCGTTCAACATGAACCCAACGCGATGTATTAATTTTGTCCAGCTAGATTTGCGATCTACCACACTGTGCGACGCACAGTGGTTAAGAATCGTTTTTCATCGGCCAAGACTCTGTAACTTTTGGACCGATGGAGATATTTCAGTAATTTTTTTTGTGAAGAAAAAAGATCTTGAAATTTGCTCCAGTTTTAATTTTATTAATATCGGTTCAGGACCAACAATTTGAACTTGCATTGAATGATATGGAGCTATTGGGCTGGAATTGTGTAAAATCATCGGTCTGAAAATTGGCGAATTTTAATTGGAAATATGCTAACCGCATTTAAAAACTTAAACGTCAGAATGTCATTGAAAATACATTTTTTGCATTGTCATGCAGAAAAATTTAATGAACAATCACCAGTCGAGTCTGATGAACATGCAGGAGAAAGAAGAATAAATTTGTAAATAAAAACTTAAACTTTAATTAACAACAGAAATAAATGTTTTAATTCTTGAAGTTTCGTCTGGTTATTATATATTTCATCTTTTGTGAATAAAATCAAAAGTTGTAGACAGATTTTAATTATTTATGTCGTGTTTTGTTTTATGCCGTTTTAAAAAACAAAATTTTCGAAATTTTGCTAAAAAAAACCCATTTTTTTTGGTCAAAAAAAAAAATTATGTTTCTACAACGACTGCGCATATTGGAAAAAGTTTAACCTTACTTAAAGAAAATGTTATTGCGGAATTTCGTTTTCAATAAACTAAACCGTTTTTGAGTTACGCGAATATATGTTGTGCAACCTCCTCCATTTTCGAAATAACGGTATATTTCGAAAACAAGACCTAACCTAAAAAAAACGGTTAGCACCACTGGATTCAGCGTACCCGAATTAGGCTAACCCCCAGGTGCGCCGCTTGTTACGAAAAAAGTGTCAAATTCTAGCACAGTGCTATTAACCGATCCTCATGAAACTGTGTGCGACGATTTTAATATACGAGTATATATAGTATATTAGGGTTAATTAAAAAAAAAAACGCAATTTTTGTGTCCCCGCACTTTACACTACTATTTTAGGTAAAAAAAAACTAAATGAGAATTATTCCTCTTGCGAGTATTAATATTTGAAAATAAATTGTATACACTACATTTGAAGGCAACTTCGATTAAATTTTTGTAAAAAAAAAACAAAAATGTGAGAGTGATCAGCGAGGAATATGTAACAAAAAACGTAATTCTTAAATTTGCATGTTTGTTTTTTTGTTTATTCAGAATGGTGTGTTGTTTCTCTCTCTGACTGCGTCCATACAAAACCCCCCGTTAGAATTTTAGTAAATAAAATAAAATCAAGAAAAAAGTAAATATGCAACATTTAATAACAGTTTTCGAATTATTGCGTTTCTTTCTTGTGTTTTGATTTGTTACAGTCGTCAAAACTTAATTACTGCGAATTTGGTGTTGCAAAGAAAGGTTGTCCCCACAATTTGCATTGAGCGTCACTTTTATATAAATCAAGTAATATTACTAGTTTGCAATTTGCATTTAAATAATTTTTTTTTTTTTTTTTGCATTTAATTATTTATTGAATCTTCATATTTGAAATGACAATAAGTATTCAAATCTTAATACTAAAAAGAAAATAATAAGCCCAGCCAGTGCTAGACAAAAATTTTTATGATACTAAAAAAATTTCACATCAACTGATCCAGTCATCTATTTTGCGCTTGAGGGTATCCCTCCTTCTCAACCGATTGTGGCCACTAAAGTTAAGGATGTCTCGTGCAAGTGGGTTTGGATGGTGTTCAAGTTTGCTGACATACTTTGACGCATATTTTGTAAATTCGACTTTTACTAATGGCACGCCTAGATCTTTGTGGATTCGAGAATTTTTAACATACCATGGAGCTGCAGTAATTATACGTAGAATTTTATTTTGACCCCTTTGAATTTTTTCAATGTTGGATGCTGAGGCAGTACCCCATAATTGAATTCCATAACACCAGATTGGCTTTAGAATTGCATTGTACAACAAAAGTTTGCAATCCAATTTCATTGTAGAGTTTCTGCCGATAAACCAATTAAGTTGCACTGCTTTTAATCTCATTTGCGTAAGTTTCGCTTCAATATGAGACTTCCAAGTTAAACGGCGGTCGAGGTGAATGCCGAGGTATTTGACTTCATTATGTTGAGGAATAATTTGATTATTTATTCTGATGGACGAGCAGGTATCTTTTCGCAATGTGAAAGTGATATGAATACATTTTTGTTCATTTACCCTGATTTTCCAAAGCTCTAGCCAATTCTCTAGTTTATAAACATAATTCTGCAAATTCTGTGATGCAACTTGGTGGTCCTTATGGACGCTGATAAAGGCTGTATCGTCTGCAAAAGTTGACGTGTGGATTTTGGGGTCTGACGGCATGTCGGAGGCACAAATCAAATATAAAGTAGGGCCCAGTATGCTACCCTGTGGCACACCTGATTCAATTGGTTGAGCGGTACTTAAAAAATTGCCTTCTTTGATTTTAAATTTGCGACCGTATAAATAACTTTCCATGAGTTTATGGGTGTTAGCAGGCAGAGTTAATTTAATTTTGTGCATTAAACCGTCATGCCAAACTTTGTCGAACGCTTGGGACACATCAATGAAAAGGGCGGAGCAGTATTTTTTATCTTCAAACGACCCTCTTATCACATTTACCAATCTGTGAGTTTGTTCGATGGTACTGTGTTTAGCTCTGAATCCGAATTGGTGATTTGGGATACATTGAGTGTCATTCAGAATTGGAGTCAACTTAGTCATTAAAAATTTTTCAAACAGTTTAGAAATTGTCGGCAGTAGGCTAATTGGCCTATATGACTCCACTTTGGTGTGGTCCTTCCCTGACTTAGGTATCATAGTGATCATAGACACCTTCCAATCTGCAGGATAGTATTCTAGGCGTAAAATAGCGTTGAAGATAAAGAGGATAATTCTTCTTGCTACACGAGGTAACTCCACAAGCATTTTATTGCTGATTTTATCCATACCTGGAGTCTTTCTAAGGTTCAGATTACCAATAGCGTTTTGGACATCACGAAAGTTTAGTCTTAGGGGTACAGGAGGGCTTATAACAAGTGGTGGCAAATCAGATTCGTTATTATTTGAGTTGTTTATAGTAAACACATTTCTCAAATGGTTAACAAATAATGTCCCTTTCTCGGAATCATTTCTAGCCCAGTCACCAGTCGGATTTCGCAAAGGAGGTTTTCCTCTCACTGGTCTTTTTAAACCTCTTGCCGCCCTCCATAACGAGTAGTCAGATTGTGAGGTACTATCAAGACCTTCCAAGTAAGATCTAAGTGAGGCCGTTCTTTGGGTTTCTAAGAATTGTCTTAGTATATCTTTGCATACCCGTAGCCTAGCTTTCAGTTCAGGAGACCTGTGAATTTGCCACTCTCTTCTAACTCTTCTTTTTTCTGACAGGAGATGATCGAGTTCAGCGAAAAAAGTTCTATTTGTCCCACTTCTGCACTCAACGTCGTATGTGGAGGCGTGATGTACAGCTCTTCGTATGTCCTCAGTAAACTTGCCAATCGACCCATCAATATCCTCGGTAGTTCTCAACACTACATTTTCCGTGCAGTGGGAACTTAAATACTTTTTATACTTTATCCAACTTACTCTGGTTTTAGATATGTCCCGAAATGGAGAGCCATTCCCTTGAAGGAAACGCATTGAAATAATAGAAGGAGAGTGATCTGAAGACAAGTCTAATGAAGGCTCCACTTGTATTGATTCTACAGGGATATTTTTCACTACTCCGAAGTCAATAACATCGGGAATCTTCCGTCGGTCCGTCGGCCAGTAGGTGGGATGCCCGCTTGAGAGTACATCTAATCCCATTTTGGCAATGGTGTTGAAGAGTTCACGACCCTTCGGGGTCACCAGACGTGAACCCCAAAAAGTGTGTTTGGCGTTAAAGTCACCAGCAACTAAAAATCTAGCTCCAAGGGAATTGAAGAAGCTGTAGTATTGGTGTTCTTTTATTGAAAATCGAGGCGGCGAATAAATTGATGATAAAACAAAATTGTATTGACAGAATTCAATACAAATGTTTGTTGCTTGTAGGTAATCATCACATATGTCGTTCATTAAATAATGTTTTATTCTGTTCTTTATAAGAATTGCCGATCCTCCACATGCTCTTCCGCGGGGATCTTTAGTATCATACAACACGTAGCCATTAATTTTGAAGTACGCTGTCGCCGTCAAGTGAGTTTCAGCAATCATCATGACATCAATCTGCTTATCCATCAGGAAGTGCTCCAGTTCGTTTTTATGTTGGCGGAGGCCGTTCGCATTCCAAAAACAAATTTTTAAACAAATCATTTCTTTAAAATGGCTTGTAAGATAGTGGATTGCATTTTCAGCATTTCCTGCATCATGGATGTCATAGTGGTCGTAAAAGTGTTCATGGTTTGGACAAGTGTCTGCAATGTAGTCTCTAGAGTGTTAATATTAGGCTCGTAATATTGTGATTTAGGTGCCTGCTCCAAACCTGGCATATTAGATTTAACCACGTTAGCGTAAGAAACTTGTCTAGAACTAGGCGCGTTTACATGACTAGTGGACCGTAACAATTGCGGGAAATTGTCACTCGATGCCAAAATAGGCTGTTGACGATGATCAGGTAATAATGACGTCTTGTTGGTACTTATGGCTTTCAAATGAGTGTAAATTGGACAACCTCTATAATTTGCGGTATGATTACCTCCGCAGTTACTGCATTTTTTTATTTTTACGTCAGTTTTGGACTTATTACATTGAGCAGTTGGATGTAGTTCCCCACACGCAACACAAACAGACGGCAATTTACAGTACGCTTTGGTGTGGCCAAATTCTTGACAATTAACACACTGGACGGGTCCAATGCGCTTATGCGGTTCCTCCACGGTAATTCTACGATGCAGAAGATAAATGAGATTGGATGGGACTCGTTTTTCTTTAAAACAACATCTCCAGGTTCCAATTCTACCCTGAACATGGGCTGAGGGATCTTTTCACGGTTTCTGATATTCACTACGCTCTTGATTTTGAACCCTTTGTCCATTAAACCGGTCTTTATCTCCGCAGGATCAACACATGGGTCTATACCCTTTAGAACGACTTGGAGTCCTTTTGCGCTTTTGAGCTGGTAGGTATAGAAGTCCCTAGTCTCCCTCTCCAACTGGTTGGACAATTTTCGAAAATCATCTTCCCTATTCACTTGGATCTTTGTCTCGCAGATATTTCCATGTTTAATTGAGGTTACGCTAAACATGTTTTCACCTATTACCGAAACAATTCCTTGTACCAATTTACTGGAAGTCGGCTCTCTCAGATAAATTGGTGGGGGCTTAAACGTCTTCTTAGGAAGTTCTGGCTCATCCGTCTGGAGGAGAGCAAACCTATTTTGATTATTACTCACGGTCTTAGGAGCTTTTGAATTTGATGACACTTGAGCAGACGTCGGGCTCCTCTGTCGCTTGAGAACGGTGATGTACTTATCCATACCTACTTGTTTTTTTGGTTTGACTGCACTGTTTGATGAAGATGATGTTTTTTCATCTGTTCAAATCACTATATTGGGCGAACGGGAACGACGCCGTTCTGCGGCTCTTGTAGTGAGAAGATTCTCCACAGATTTTTTTATGGATTCTTCCTCAGAGACCCATTTAGTTTTTCTATACGAGCTAAGCTCTTTCTCAGAATTACATCTGAGAGGAACACTCATACAATTTTTATGCGATTTTTAGTGTTTTTTTTAATTACCGATATTACCGTAGATTTTTTTTTTAACCTATTACGAGTTATTTTTTCACTTTTTTGTTTTATTTCAACCTATTGCACTTTTTCACCTATTACGATTTTTTCACCGAAAATTCAGCCGCACTAAAAGTAACACGTCCGAACAGTTCGATGAGACGAGACTGAATGATGAACAGCTCATGAACGGCTTTGAACAGCTCATGAACAGCTTTCAACGGCTCATGAACAGCTTTGAACAGCTCATGAACAGCTTTGAACAGCTCATGAACAGCATTTATAATTGAATAAAGTTATCAAAACATTTTCTATATCTTCCACCATTCATCTCATTATCTTTGCCAAATTTGTCTTGCCAACATTCACGACACATATCATAAAATTTTTCAAATGCCATATCTGTTCCAACGTGATCATTATAAACATGACGCATATTTAATTCATCCTGTTTGAACATAATTATCATATTTGCGTTGTCTCGAATCAAATGTTTAGGAATTCTTGTATATGTTTGACATAAGTAAAAAGAATCAACATTTCTGTGGCGACCCATACAAAAATATTATCGTATATTATTTTGTTTCTCGCAAGCAACATCATCGAATATCATTAGTGAATTATTTTTGGCTTCATCAGGCGGTATAACACTCTCATTATCACTAAATGTAAAATATCCCATCCCTGTTATAGGTGCCATGAGTTTTTCCAAGTACTGATATTTTGGTTGATAGAGCGATTTTGAATATAAATATATGTTCTCAAATTTTAAACCATTCGGACTTTCAATGAGACTAAGCATAACATTAGTGTTCCCACAATTAGATGGACCAACAATTAGAGCCCTAATGCTGTTCGGTAATAAACTAATATGACGTAGTTTTGTGTTTGCATCAGTAGAAAAGTCTATGTTTCTCACGGAAATATTTTTGTCTTGCTTTATTAAACGCATTTTGGTAACTACTAATTTTTTTGTTTGTCAAAGTATATATAAGATGTTACACATTAATATTTTATTCATTTCAAAAAAAGTTATGAGAGGACAAGGTATATTAAATAATTTAATCGACGTTTTACCAATAGAGCTTCATATACCAGGATATAAATTTTGTGGACCAGGAACAAAACTAAAAAAACGTTTAGCTAGAGGAGATAAAGGTATTAATCCATTAGATTCTGCTTGTAGAGAACATGATATAGCTTACTCACAAAGTAATGATTTAACCGAACGCAATCAAGCTGACAAAATATTAACTGAAAGAGCTTGGGAAAGAGTTTTAGCAAAAAATAGTAGTATTGGTGAAAAGACAAGTGCATATATAGTGACAAATGCAATGAAGATAAAAACAAAATTTGGTATGGGACTCCAAAACAAAAAACAGCTCTGTAATAAAAAACTGTTTTTGAATACTATTAAAACTGCTACCAATATGTTGAGGAAAGAGAAACCTCAGGATATACAAGATGCTATTAAAATTGCTCACAAAGTTATTAATAAATCATTTAAAGGAAATAAACATAATGTCGTTGTTCCACGGATTATAAAACTTCCCAAAACTGGAGGATTCTTACCACTTATTCCAATTTTAACTGCACTTGGAGCATTAGGCAGTATAACTTCGGGAGCTACATCAATTGCAAAAGCTGTTACCGCTGCTAAAAATGCTAAGAAAAAATTAGATGAATCTACACGTCACAATAAAGCAATGGAATCTATTGCTATGGGAAAAGAACTATATCTTAAACCATACAAGAGAGGTTATGGTATAATTTGTAAAAATTCAAAAAACTATTAAATATGCTACCCAACAGACCACTTACAGATGCAGATATCATGAAGTTTGCTAATAGAAATATTCCTAATTTTAGAGGCGTATTTATGCGAGATATGCTTCCAAAACAATCTAAACAAGCAGAGTGTGGAATAGTTAATTTGGATTCTTCAACTGGTAGTGGCACTCATTGGGTAGCATATTATAAAAACAATAATGATTTGGAATATTTTGATAGTTTTGGAAATTTACAACCACCGTTGGAAATCATAAAATATTTGGGTAAAAACATCAAATACAATCATAAGCGAAAACAACAATATAATACATTTAATTGTGGACACTTGTGTTTAGAATTTCTATATAAAAAAAATAAAATAAATAAATAAATACAAACAAAACTCTTTTAATAATGCTTTTTATTTAATTTTCATATAGTATAAAAGTATTTTGATAATAAATAATATTTTTTTATTAAGTTTTCAACCATTTTCTTTTGCTTTTCAAAGTTTATTTCATATCGTTCAGGAATAACTTCAGCATATTCTTGTAAGCAACTTATAAATCCATATTTATTATGTAGTATATCATCATTTTTTTCACTTTCATCTATTAACTTTAGAAAATGTTTGATTAATTCCAGATGCTCTAAAAAAATATATCCATCAAAATCCTTTAAAAATTATACAATATTTATGCGAGACATCATTTCAAAACAGCTATGCTAATAAGAATAGTAAATTTTAAAATTTGCTCTATCATTATATATATTTCTATTATTATAATTATTATTATTATTTTATAAAATACTATATTCTAATAGATAATTAATGTTTCGCTTTTTTACTACTTCCCCAACCAAAGTAGGGTTGTGCGTTGGGTATAAACATCTGATCATCGTCATCTGCTTCTATAGAATTTCCATATTCAGCAATCTCTTCTAATTCAATGATATAGTTCCCAGTTATTATATCCGTCTTTTTGCTCGACAGAAATTGCTCCTCAGAGATCCCCTCAATAGCAGCATCTTCCAAAGCGTTATATCTTTTTGAAAGATATAGCATCCACTCCTCTAACTCCGCTATCACAACATTTCCATATTTGTTGTTGTGACGAAACATCCTAAGAACCTTATACGGCTTACCAGTTTCAATATCCTTTACGGAGCAGTATGGTTTGCTCCTCAATTTGTTGAAGGCGGCTAAAATATCCCGCTTAGTCATTGTGGAGGTCATATTTCTTTTTATTTACAGGACCAATAAGTCGGCAGTATTACCTGATCATCATCAACTACCTATTTTCACGTCGAGTATGAATTTTCCTCAAATTGTAGGACCAACTACTCACGAAAACGCTCCTAATTCTAGACAAGTTTCTTACGCAAACGTGGTTAAATCTAATATGCCAGGTCTGGAGCAGGAACCTAAACCCCAATATTCTGAGCCACATATCAACAATCTAGAGACAACATTGCAGACACTTGTCCAAACTATGAACACTTTTACGACCACCATGACATCCATGATGCAGGAAATGCTGAAAATGCAATCCACAATCTTACAAGCCATTTTAAAGAAATGATTTGTTTAAAAATTTGTTTTTGGAATGCGAACGGCCTCCGCCAACATAAAAACGAACTGGAACACTTCCTGATGGATAAGCAGATTGATGTCATGATGATTGCTGAAACTCACTTGACGGCGACAGCGTACTTCAAAATTAATGGCTACGAGTTCTACGATACTAAAGACCCCCGCGGAAGAGCTTGTGGAGGATCGGCAATCCTTATAAAGAACAGAATAAAGCATTATCTAATGAATAACATAAGTGAGGATTACCTCCAAGCAACAAACATTTGCATTGAATTCTGTCAATACAAATTTGTTTTATCATCGATTTATTCTCCGCCTCGATTTTCAATAAAAGAACACCAATACCATAACTTCTTTAAATCCCTTGGAGCTAGATTTTTAGTTGCTGGTGACTTTAACGCCAAACACACATTTTGGGGTTCACGTCTGGTAACCCCAAAGGGTCGCGTACTCTTCAACACCATTGCTAAAATGGGCTTAGATGTACTCTCAAGTGGACATCCCACCTATTGGCCGACGGACCGACGGAAGATTCCCGATGTTATTGACTTTGGAGTAGTGAAAAATATCCCTGTAGAATGGATGCAAGTGGATCCTTCACTGGACTTGTCCTCAGATCACTCTCCTACTATCATTTCAATGCATTTCCCTCAAGTGTGTGGTTCTCCATTTATGAACATGACTAAGTCCCGAGTAAGTTGGATAAAATACAAAAAGTATTTAAGTTCTCATTGTACGGAAAATGTTGTGTTGAGAACTACCGACGATATTGATGAGTCGATTGGCAACTTTACCGAGGACCTTCGACGAGCTGTGCATCACGCTTCCACTTATCACGTTGAATGTATAAATAGGACAAACAGAACTTATTTCTCTGAACTCGAACATCTCCTATCAGAAAAAAGAAGAATGAGAAGAGAGTGGCAAATTCACAGGTCTCCTGAACTGAAAGCTAGGCTACGGGAATGCAGAGATATACTAAGACATTTCTTAGAAACCCAAAGAACGGCCTCACTTAGATCTTACTTGGAAGGTCTTGATAGTACCCCACAATCTGACTACTCGTTATGGAGGGCGGCAAGAGGTTTAAAAAGACCAGTGAGAGGAAAACCTCCTTTGCGAAATCCGACTGGTGACTGGGCTAGAAATGATTCCGAGAAAGGGACATTATTTGTTAACCATTTGCGAAATGTGTTTACTATAAACAACTCAAATAATGCATCTGATTTGCCACCACTTGTTATAAGACCTCCTGTACCACTAAGACTAAACTTTCGTGATGTCGACAGCGCTATTGGTACTCTGAACCTTAGAAAGGCTCCAGGTATGGATAAAATCAGCAACAAAATGCTTGTGGAGTTACCTCGTGTAGCTAGAAGAATTATCCTCTTTATCTTCAATGCTATTTTACGCCTAGAATACTATCCTGCAGATTGGAAGGTATCTATGATTACCATGATTCCTAAGCCAGGGAAGGACCCTACCAAAGTAGAGTCATATAGGCCAATTAGTCTACTGCCGACAATTTCAAAACTGTTTGAAAAATTGTTAATGGCTAAGTTGATTCCAATTCTGAACGAAAATCAATGTATTCCAAATCACCAATTCGGGTTCAGAGCTAAACACAGTACCATCGAACAAACACACAGATTAGTAAATGTGATAAGACGGTCGTTTGAAGAGAAAGAATACTGTTCCGCGCTTTTCATTGATGTTTCCCAAGCGTTCGACAAAGTCTGGCATGAAGGTTTAATGCATAAAATAAAATTATCTCTGCCTGCTAACACCCACAAACTTATGAAAAGTTATTTATATGATCGCAAATTTACAATCAAATAAGGCGATTTTTTAAGCCCCGCTCAGCCAATTGAATCAGGAGTACCCCAGGGTAGCATACTGGGTCCTACTTTATATTTGATTTATGCATCCGATATGCCGTTAGACCCCATAATACATACTTCAACTTTTGCAGACGATACAGCCTTTATCAGCGTTCATAAGGACCACCAAGTTGCATCACAGAATTTGCAGAATTATGTTTATAAACTAGAGAATTGGCTAGAGCTTTGGAAAATCAGGGTAAATGAACAGAAATGTATTCATATCACTTTCACATTGCGAAAAGAAACTTGCTCGTTCATCAAAATAAATAATCAAATTATTCCTCAACATAATGAAGTCAAATACCTCGGCATTCACCTCGACCGCCGTTTAACTTGGAAGTCTCATATTGAAGCGAAACTTACTTAGATGAGATTAAAAGCAGTGCAACTTAATTGGCTAATTGCCAGAAATTCTTCAGTAAAGTTGGATTGCAAACTATTGTTGTACAATGCAATACTAAAGCCAATCTGGTGTTATGGAATTCAATTATGGGGTACTGCCTCAGCATCCAACATTGAAAAAATTCAAAGGGGTCAAAATAAAATTCTACGTATAATTACTGCAGCACCATGGTATGTTAAAATTTCTCGAATCCACAAAGATCTAGGCGTGCCATTAGTAAAAGTCGTATTTACAAAATATGCGTCAAAGTACGTCAGCAAACTTGAACACCATCCAAACCCACTTGCACGAGACATCCTTAACTTTAGTGGCCACAATCGGTTGAGAAGGAGGGATACCCTTGCTTTAACTCAAGCGCAAAACAGATGACTGGATCAGTTGATGTAAATTTTTTTGTAGTATCATAATATTTTGTCTAGCACTGGCTGGACTTATTATTTTCTTTTAGTATTAAGATTCGAAAACTTATTGTCATTTCATTTCTGAAGATTCAATAAATAAATAAATGGTATTAAAAAAAAAAAAAAAAAAAAAATTACAATTGAATGTTTGACTTCTACTGAATAGTTACTGTTTTAAAACTCAGTATTTATACATATTAGTTTATTATAAGTATCTTGTGATATGAGGATTCGTCAACGTCTATAAATCCGGAAATGTTTTATCATTTTTTTTTTCATAAACTAAACAATATGTGGTGTTGTTGCCGTCTATAATTCCAGACAAGTATATCTTATTTTCAAAAATCACAATGGAAACTGTGTAAATAGTCTTTCTTTAAAAATTGTGCCGGATGTCTTACTCGATTCTAGACCTAAAACCAAACAATATGTGGTGTTATCGCCGTCTATAATATTTTCTAAAATCACAATGGAAACTGTGTAAATAGTCTTTCTTTAAAAATTGTGCCGGATGTCTTACTCGATTTAAGATTTATTCTTCCACCCACCATTCATCTCATTATCTTTGATAAATAATTTTTTAACATTTAAAAAATTTTCCTTTCAGTCTCGTCTCATCGAACTGTTCGGACGTGTTACTTTTAGTGCGGCTGAATTTTCGGTGAAAAAATAGTAATAGGTGAAAAAGTGTAATAGGTTGAAATAAAACAAAAAAGTGAAAAAATAACTCGTAATAGGTTAAAAAAATCTACGGTAATATCGGTAATTAAAAAAACACTAAAAATCGCTTAAAAATTGTATGAGTGTTCCTCTCAGATGTAATTCTGAGAAAGAGCTTAGCTCGTATAGAAAAACTAAATGGGTCTCTGAGGAAGAATCCATAAAAAAATCTGTGGAGAATCTTCTCACTACAAGAGCCGCAGAACGGCGTCGTTCCTGTTCGCCCAATATAGTGATTTCGACAGATGAAAAAACATCATCTTCACCAACAGTGCAGTCAAACCAAAAAAACAAGTAGGTATGGATAAGTACATCACCGTTCTCAAGCGACAGAGGAGCCCGACGTCTGCTCAAGTGTCATCAAATTCAAAAGCTCCTAAGACCGTGAGTAATAATCAAAATAGGTTTGCTCTCCTCCAGACGGATAAGCCAGAACTTCCTAAGAAGACGTTTAAGCCCCCACCAATTTATCTGAGAGAGCCGACTTCCAGTAAATTGGTACAAGGAATTGTTTCGGTAATAGGTGAAAACATGTTTAGCGTAACCTCAATTAAACATGGAAATATCTGCGAGACAAAGATCCAAGTGAATAGGGAAGATGATTTTCGAAAATTGTCCAACCAGTTGGAGAGGGAGACTAGGGACTTCTATACCTACCAGCTCAAAAGCGCAAAAGGACTCCAAGTCGTTCTAAAGGGTATAGACCCATGTGTTGATCCTGCGGAGATAAAGACCGGTTTAATGGACAAAGGGTTCAAAATCAAGAGCGTAGTGAATATCAGAAACCGTGAAAAGATCCCTCAGCCCATGTGGAGGAACCGCATAAGCGCATTGGACCCGTCCAGTGTTTTAATTGTCAAGAATTTGGCCACACCAAAGCGTACTGTAAATTGCCGTCTGTTTGTGTTGCGTGTGGGGAACTACATCCAACTGCTCAATGTAATAAGTCCAAAACTGACGTAAAAATAAAAAAAATGTAGTAACTGCGGAGGAAATCATACCGCAAATTATAGAGGTTGTCCAGTTTATACTTACTTGAAGGGCATAAGGACCAATAAGTCGGCAGAATTACCTGATCATCATCAACTACCTAATTTCACGTCGAGTATGAATTTTCCTCAAATTGTAGGACCAACTACTCACGAAAACGCTCTTAATTCTAGACAAGTTTCTTACGCAAACGTGTTAAATCTAATATGCCAGGTCTGGAGCAGGAACCTAAACCCCAATATTCTGAGCCACATATCAACAATCTAGAGACAACATTGCAGACACTTGTCCAAACTATGAACACTTTTACGACCACCATGACATCCATGATGCAGGAAATGCTGAAAATGCAATCCACTATCTTACAAGCCATTTTAAAGAAATGATTTGTTTGAAAATTTGTTTTTGGAATGCGAACGGCCTCCGCCAACATAAAAACGAACTGGAACACTTCCTGATGGATAAGCAGATTGATGTCATGATGATTGCTGAAACTCACTTGACGGCGACAGCGTACTTCAAAATTAATGGCTACGAGTTCTACGATACTAAAGACCCCCGCGGAAAAGCTTGTGGAGGATCGGCAATCCTTATAAAGAACAGAATAAAGCATTATCTAATGAATAACATAAGTGAGGATTACCTCCAAGCAACAAACATTTGCATTGAATTCTGTCAATACAAATTTGTTTTATCATCGATTTATTCTCCGCCTCGATTTTCAATAAAAGAACACCAATACCATAACTTCTTTAAATCCCTTGGAGCTAGATTTTTAGTTGCTGGTGACTTTAACGCCAAACACACATTTTGGGGTTCACGTCTGGTAACCCCAAAGGGTCGCGTACTCTTCAACACCATTGCTAAAATGGGCTTAGATGTACTCTCAAGTGGACATCCCACCTATTGGCCGACGGACCGACGGAAGATTCCCGATGTTATTGACTTTGGAGTAGTGAAAAATATCCCTGTAGAATGGATGCAAGTGGATCCTTCACTGGACTTGTCCTCAGATCACTCTCCTACTATCACTTCAATGCATTTCCCTCAAGTGTGTGGTTCTCCATTTATGAACATGACTAAGTCCCGAGTAAGTTGGATAAAATACAAAAAGTATTTAAGTTCTCATTGCACGGAAAATGTTCTGTTGAGAACTACCGACGATATTGATGAGTCGATTGGCAACTTTACCGAGGACCTTCGACGAGCTGTGCATCACGCTTCCACTTATCACGTTGAATGTAGAAATAGGACAAATAGAACTTATTTCTCTAAACTCGAACATCTCCTATCAGAAAAAAGAAGAATGAGAAGAGAGTGGCACATTCACAGGTCTCCTGAACTGAAAGCTAGGCTACGGGAATGCAGAGATATACTAAGACATTTCTTAGAAACCCAAAGAAGGCCTCACTTAGATCTTACTTGGAAGGTCTTGATAGTACCCCACAATCTGACTACTCGTTATGGAGGGCGGCAAGAGGTTTAAAAAGACCAGTGAGAGGAAAACCTCCTTTGCGAAATCCGACTGGTGACTGGGCTAGAAATGATTCCGAGAAAGGGACATTATTTGTTAACCATTTGAGAAATGTGTTTACTATAAACAACTCAAATAATAACGAATCTGATTTGCCACCACTTGTTATAAGACCTCCTGTACCTCTAAGACTAAACTTTCGTGATGTCCAAAACGCTATTGGTACTCTGAACCTCCAGGTATGGATAAAATCAGCAATAAAATGCTTGTGGAGTTACCTCGTGTAGCAAGAAAGATTATCCTCTTTATCTTCAACGGTATTTTACGCCTAGAATACTATCCTGCAGATTGGAAGGTATCTATGATTACCATGATTCCTAAGCCAGGGAAGGACCCCACTAAAGTAGAGTCATATAGGCCAATTAGCCTACTGCCGACAATTTCTAAACTGTTCGAAAAATTGTTAATGACTAAGTTGACTCCAATTCTGAATGACACTGAATGTATTCCAAATCATCAATTCGGATTCAGAGCTAAACACAGTACCATCGAACAAACTCACAGATTGGTAAATGTGATAAGAGGGTCGTTTGAAGATAAAAAATACTGCTCCGCCCTTTTCATTGATGTGTCCCAAGCGTTCGACAAAGTTTGGCATGACGGTTTAATGCACAAAATTAAATTAACTCTGCCTGCTAACACCCATAAACTCATGGAAAGTTATTTATACGGTCGCAAATTTAAAATCAAAGAAGGCAATTCTTTAAGTACCGCTCAGCCAATTGAATCAGGAGTGCCACAGGGTAGCATACTGGGCCCTACTTTATATTTGATTTATGCCTCCGACATGCCGTCAGACCCCAAAATCCACACAAATCCAAACTTTTGTTGTACAATGCAATTCTAAAGCCAATCTGGTGTTATGAAATTCAATTATGGGGTACTGCCTCAGCATCAAACATTGAAAAAATTCAAAGGGGTCAAAATAAAATTCTACGTATAATTACTGCAGCTCCATGGTATGTTAAAAATTCTCGAATCCACAAAGATCTAGGCGTGCCATTAGTAAAAGTCGAATTTACAAAATATGCGTCAAAGTACGTCAGCAAACTTGAACACCATCCAAACCACGAGACATCCTTAACTTTAGTGGCCACAATCGGTTGAGAAGGAGGGATACCCTTGCTTTAACTCAAGCGCAAAATAGATGACTGGATCAGTTGATGTGAAATTTTTTTAGTATCATAAAAATTTTTGTCTAGCACTGGCTGGGCTTATTATTTTCTTTTTAGTATTAAGATTTGAATACTTATTGTCATTTCAAATATGAAGATTCAATAAATAATTAAATGCAAAAAAAAAAAAAAAAAAAAAAATTTTCTATAGACATGAAAATAACAGCAAAGAAAAAAAATGTGTGCGATAAGAATTTTTTAAAACAATGGAAAATTTTGTAAAAATCAAATCCCCTTTCGTTTTCATCGTAAAAATCAAATCCCCTTTCATTTTCTTCGTAAATTTTGAGTAAAAATCAAATCCCCTTTCGTTTTCATCGTAAAAATCAAATCCCCTTTCATTTTCATCGTTACCAAATATCAAACCCCCTTTCATTTTCATCGATTTCAAACCCCCTTTCATTTTCATCGATATCAAACCCCCTTTCTTCATCTACTGACTGTGGCAATTAAAATAAATGTTTGTTGAAAAAATATATCTGAAAATAAAGACAAAATTTTAATACATTCATACATACATTAATGAATATATTCATACTTATTTATTTTATTTATTTTATTTATTTATTTATTTCAATTCTATACACAAGACTTAAAGTCTCTTATTGCAGTATAGAACATTGTTTTAGCAGAAACATTAAAAAGAAAAAAAATTATAATTCTTAAAGATAAAGTGTTTAAACTAATTAATTTATAAATTTATAAAAGAAAACAAAAAAGAAAAAGAAAAGTATTTAGTTAACAAATTAACATGTAAAAAAATCAATAATGCATTTTTTAAATCTCAGTGCGTTACTTATTATTTGTATGTTGTGCGGGAGTAGATTCCAAAGCCGGATTGCATTAAGAAAAAATTGCCAATCAGAAGTTAAACAATGATGTCTAAACAATAAGATTCGCTTTCCTCTATTAGAACTCAATAGGGTTAAGCGGTTATAGAGATGTTGTGGTTGTTGGGTATACACGATTTTGTGCATGAACAGGAGTACTCTTGTTTTGAGTATGGCATCAAACTGAATACCATATAGTTTTGCCGTAAAAGGCGAAACAGAATCAAACCTTTTCACGCCATATACATAGCGCACAATACTTTTGTAAACTGAGTTTAGTTTTCTTGTACTTGCGGTATCGCATTTGGCAAATAATTCGCATCCATACATCAGAACTGGCAATAAATAGGTTTTTGCAAGAAGTACTCTTATTTTGACAGGTGTGCAATACTGCGTTTGCCAGAGAGTTCTAAGCATGGAATACGTACGGCCACATGCATAATTAATATGATTGCTCCATGTCAGGTTCTTATTAAAGATAATTCCAAGATTTTTTGCTGAGTTTACCCTTTCTATACGTGTGTCATTAAGAAAAATATCCGGTATATGATCACTTATAGTAGTCCGTTTTTGGATTAGAAGATATTTAGACTTTTTTGGATTGATACTAAGACCATTAGCAGTAGCCCATTTATAAATATGTTTTAACTCAGTATTTAGAGTTAAGACACACTGTTCAATTTTAGATAAATCACAACTGATGTAAATTTGTATATCGTCAGCATACATTCTGATTTTACTGTGCGTAAGTTGACTCGGCAGGTCATTAGCATAAAGCGAGAATAGTAGAGGCCCAATAATTGACCCCTGCGGTACACCTCTCATAACAGGTAGTAAATTTGATTTATCGTTACCACTTTGAACATACTGATGCCTGTTGGTAAGATATGTAAATACTAGTTGTGTAGCGGCTGTAGAAAACATAAACATGTGCTGTAGTTTATAACATAGGACGT